>JANVCC010000035.1:24464951-24843478 GCA_025345505.1 Todiramphus chloris collaris
AAACAGCCTCTAAAGTTTGATGAACAAACAATTCACAGTTTATCACACAGGGGATCCCTGCGCACCCCTCCCGCACGCGCCGCCCTCGTGGCGGGCCCCCCCAGACCGTTGGAGCGCGTGGGGCGGGGCCGAGCGTTGGGCGCGCGCCGAGGGAAGGCTTTTACGGGCGGACCCGCGCGCGCGCGCGCGCGATCTCCCCGCTCCCCCTCCACCCTGAGCTCGCTGCGCGCGCCAGCGTCTCGCGCAGCCCCGGCGCTTCCTTCCGGCCGCCATTTTAGTCGCTGTGCTTGGCCTCGCGTTGCCGCCGTCGCTGGAGGAGCGGAGAGCGCGCCCCGCCGCACCCAGCCCCGGCCGGCCCACCGAGCGACCCGCCTGCCGCGCGTCGAGCGGTTACCCGCCGCCCCACCCGCATCCCGCCGCCGCCGCCATGTCCAAGCGCCACCGCCTAGATCTGGGGGACGATTACAGCTCCAGCAAGAAACGCACCACCGACGGGTAAGGGGTGGCGCGGCTCGGCCTTGTCCGGCCCAGGGACCGCGGCCTGCGGCGGGTGGGGGATTGCAGCAGCTCCCGTGCAATCCGCTCCTCATCCTCGGCTCTGGCCGCTCCCGGCGGGGCTGGGACCCCGCGGGGAGTGGGGCGGCCGCCATGCGGGGTGGAGGGCACGGGTTGCAGAGGCCGAAGCCGCGCGGCGAGCCTCCAGCGGCACTGCCTCGGCTGGGCAGGCCCAGGAGCCTTGGCGGCTCGCGGAGCGCTAGGCCTAGGCCTAGCATCGGCCTTTCTGCCGGGGCTGGGCCCCTCGGTGGGGGCGGCGGAGGAGGATGGCGGCGGCGCCGCGGTGGTAGGGAGTGGGCGAGGGGAGCCTCGTGCGGCAGTGCTGGGAGGGGGAAGGGGATGAAGCCGCCCGCCTCGCCGCCTGGGAGAGCTGGGCTGGGCTCGGCTCCCGGCGCGGCGGAGCCGGGGGCGGCGCGCCGTTCAGCCCACTCCCCCGCACCCGCTTTGTTTGCGGCTCCTTTCGTTCTGGTTTGGTGGGGTTTTTTTGTTCGGTTTTTGTTTGTGGGGAATGGGGGGGGTTGTTTGTTTTGTGGGTTTGTTGTTTTGGGGTGTTTTTTTGCTTTTTTTGTTTGGTTATTTGATTTTTGTTTTTGCTTTTTTTTGTTTTATATTTTTTGTCGCCCCCCTCCCCCTTCATTTTTTTTTTTTGTCTTCTACATCTTCTCTCTGGCTTGAGAGATCTGGCACATGTAGTCCTAGAGATCAGCATGAGTTTTGTTCTGCCTGTATAATTAGCGTCTATTCTGGTAGGATCGTTGTTCCTTTGTTAACGTCTTTCACACGGTAACCGGCAGGGAAATGCTTGACTTTTCGTAAGAATCGATGTCGAGGTGGGTTTTGGGATAAGGGTCGGGGGACAGATATTTTTTCACATAGTTTTGCAAAGGTTAAAGTTTTAAGGCTGTACAGTGTAAGCCTTACAGGTTTTCATTAAGGTTATTGAAACTGCAAGAACACAGACAATACACGGATGCTGTCCTTTTATGCAGTTAATTTAGTCTCTTTTCTGCTTAAACACTTACACTTTAATTGGGCAGGAGGGGGAAGGCAGGCGACTCTTTAAAGTAAATTTCTGAAGTCTAAAGGATCACAAGTAAATACTATATTTATATTGTCTTACCTTGGATGGAGCATAAAAGAATTCCATCCATTTCTGAGGTCCAACAGCATTGTTTTGGACTAGAGTGCTTATCTAAGAAAAATACTTAATCTTGTTCTGAAAGCTTGCAGTAACCAGAAGTCTACAGAAGTCTACCCCAGCATGCTGTTAGTGTTCACTGATAAGAGTCTTTGCAAAAACTTTTTTTTTTTAAGATGAGTTTGTATAGCTTCAGCTTTTAGCTGCTGGAGGTTGATACACTTTTTTCTGTGAAACAGAAGTGAACATCTATTTCCTGTGTATGGGGTCACCATAATATTTTATTTTTTAAATAAACGTATTGATGTGTATCTCCTTTAATACATTTTTCCATTTGCCTCACGTTGTAATAGCTGTTTGTATATACAGAAAAGTTGCACATATGCAGATTTTTTCATATGTAGAGGTTTTTGAAAAATTTTCAAATAGTTAAGCCAAAAGCGGTCTTAATTTAAATGTGGTGCAGCGGTTGGTTGTAAAGGTAGCCCCAGGTCAAGATTTCATTGTTTGTTTGTTGGTGGGTTTCATGGTTGTTGATATGGTCTTGTTCGGGATTTTCTTACTGATTATGTATTGTCATCCTGAACTCATAGTTTGACCATTTTGTATATACTGTAATGAATTCCCACCAGTGGTAAAACTTTCTAACCAGACTTTTATGGCATTTAAACTGTACAAATGCTGGTCTTGTGACGCTTCTTTGTCCCCTCCTCCTCTGCCAGTAAAAGCATTAAATGGTATATGACTGAGAACAAGTCACTATAGCAGAATTATCAAGTATGATTATTTCTAGTATTACTTGAAATCTTAATTCACGGAGCGCAAGGCATACTAATGTTGCATCGTCTTGATTTATTTTAGGGTAGTTTGTTTTTACAGCTTGTGGAAGGCTGTGAGAAGGTGCAGAGAGGCATTCTTGTTAGTAGCGTGTGTGTACATGTCTCCCTCTGCGCAGAGAGTGCCTTTATGCAATGTAGTTGGTTTTGGAGGTGGATTAAGCTGAATTATCTCTTTAGGTGGTTACCATTTCACATGCAGAATAGTAGTTTATCTTGCATTCAAACTGTGAAATCACCCGACTAAATATGAAAGCTATGTCAAGTTACCCTGTAGTATTTTATGTTTTAGTTCCTTTTTAATTGAGGCCTGTATTGGTATGTGTGGCTCTACATGGCAGTGTAGAGTGTCAGTGCCAGGCCAGCAGACTTCTGATTGTTGGTGTAAGCATTGTCATGACATCTGTTTTATTCCAGTCTTGAAGTATCATCTGTGAATTAAAACATATTCTGGAAAAATGGGAATGGTATGGAAGGCTTTTGGTTACACTCGGTGTTTGTGCTAATTGCATACGCACTATTAAAAATAGTTAATTTCAGTTGTTGTGTAACATCACAGTTTGTGTGTTAGTGGGATGTATCATTCAGGCTGATTTCCACCCCCCCTTAATGCATAGAACAGAAATCCTCCTTTAGCTGGACTGGCTTTCTTTCTCATTAATCATTGCCATGCCTAGTAATGGAGAAACCTCACTGATGTTCTATTAGATGTGCTTAGACTTTCACTGTGATGATCAGTGGTTTTACTATGTGCCCTTTGTTTCCATTTTCACTTCTATATGCTTTTCATCCTCTGAATTAGTGATTGCTACAACATTTCTTTTTGTGTCCATGTGTGTATGTATATATTATGTATGTGTGGACATAAGGAAGTGAAAGCAGATAGCAGACAAGACCACTTAACTTGAAAAAGAAAGAAAAAAAATTAAACCCACTTTTCATTAGCAGGTTGGATGGGGCTCTGAGCAGCCTGCTCTAGTGGGAGGTGTCCCTGCCCATGGCAGGGGGGTTGGAACAAGGTGATCCTTAAGGTCCCTTCCAACCCTGACAATTCTATGATTCTATGATTATGGAATCTGTTAAGGGATTCAGGCACAAGACAAATGTGATTAAATCATTATTCTTTTATTGTTAATTTCTGCATTAGAAATAATTTTTCTTTATGCATTAATGAAAAGTAACTTAAGTGTGACCGTTTATAAATGAAAAACTGCCAAGCTGCATTTGTAGAAACCATGGTAAATTCATATGGCAGCATAGCAGTCATTCCCTTGTTGACCAGAGGAGTCTGGATGTGTCTGCGAAGTTTCAGTAGTAATGAGAGACTGGGAAACATTTTGGGGGGTGGGAAGGTGCTGCTATAAAGTGGTAAGTTTTACAGAGTAAGTTTGAGGACATGTGGTGTTGTGCTGAGATGTGGTTGCCCTGCTTCTCTTTTTTTTTTTTTTTCCTAAGAAAGAAAAACGTCTCTCCTGATTAACCTCATAAGTAGTTTTTACTTCTGAAATGTAGGTAGAACTTGATAAATTTTCCTTATTTGTACAATTAATTAGCTGTAAGAGTTCAATGAAGAAACTGAGAAATGGGGGATTAACAGGATTTGCCATTCTGGATTGTATTTGTAGTCCATTTAATCCACTGTCTTGTTCTTGAGGTTGTATTTTTATCTATGCTTTAAGCCCCCACAAAGTGCTACCAACACAGATGACACAGTGCTGCCCTCTCCCTTGTGCTGCAAGTGATTGTTTTGGAGGCTGGGTCAGAGAACTGGTATGAGTTAGAATTAACATTGGTGGAGGAGAGCTAGGGGAGAGTTGGTTCTGCATGAAACTGTAGAAGTGCTTATGCCAACATACAGAATAGTTGGCAACAGTGTGGGCCTGTTCATTTTAGTGGTAGCACTGGTTTGTGTGAGGCTGAAGTGTGCCTGAAGATGCTGGTCTGTGATGTAGAGGCTTCTGACATGCTGTTTAAGTAAATGGTTGTGGAATAGCTTGTTAATGTGGGTTGGTTTTTTTACACTTTGACTGGATACCACTGAAGAGTAAAGTTTCTTCAGAAACACACCCTCCCCAAAACCCTACCAAAAAAAACCCCCAAAAAACATTAATGGTGTGTCTTTGTCTTGCTCTTCTCTTTAGTTGAAGAGTGTGCTGTTACCAGGTTGTTGAATTTTTTCCCTGGCTTTACCATTCTTAAACTGACTCTGTATCTTTATATCCTTTTCTTGTTAATGATGTTACTTGCACTTGTTTGTCCCAATACATGAAGGTATTTAAAAGTTTGATTGTGAATAACTCAGTACTTGTAAGTCCAAAGCTTTATTCCTGTCTGCTACATGCTATTAGACACTTCCACTGTTAAGAGTAGCATAATGGAGCCCAGTTCCTTCAGTATATGATGAGAGAACTTTTCCATACCAGAGAATATGAACCTGTTGGGTTCTGCACTATTTACATGCCATTTCACATTTAGAAGAGATTTTATGGCTTGTACAATATTTGACTGTGTTAAAAGTAATGTTGAAGCTGTGGTGTCTCAGATTCAAGCACATGATCTGAAAGGGCCTTAATTTTCAGACTATTCAGTGTACGGAGCTTTAGGAAAGTTTATGTACAGGTGAGTTGTGTAGGTGACACTAAACAGTAAGTTTTGTAATCCTCCTTTATTTTCAATGGATCTGTATTAAAAGAAGTCCTAAAAAACCCCCACTTTCTTCAATAACCTCTGAAGCCATAATATGTTTAAGTATGGGGGGGGGGAGGGGAATACAGCCTGTATAGATTGCATTCATTTATACAAGAACAAAAGTGGTTTTTTCCACTGTGCATCAGATTTTGAATTAAAATCTATAGAATCCACTGTAATATAATCTTGGTTACTTCATATACTCCAAGTAGAATTGTAGAACTTGCTTATTACTTCACCAGTTACATGTGAATGACAGCTGCATGTTTAAAAAAAAAAAAAAAAGCTGTTGAGTGTTGGCCAAGAGTTTTCTTCAGAAATGCTCTCTACTTTCTTTCAGGCATGCCTGAGTGCTGGTAAGAGGGGGAGGTTTTGTTTTTCCTTAATGAGCATTCCTAAAAATGTTTATATGTGCATTTACTATAAAGCTGCTGTTTACTTTGTTTTGCCTTTTTTAATGGGATTTCAGTTAACACAATGCACAAAAGAAGCTGAAGGTACCCTCAGTTTTGCAGGCAAAGATGCCACTAGTCTTTTGACTTAGACCTGTTTAGAATGTGATTGTGTGGTTTTTATAAGGCAGAGCTTATTTTAGAGTGCTAAATTAGTGTAAGTCTGGATTTTTTTATTAAAAGCCTGCAGCTATAGTTCTTTGGGTGAAACTGGGGATTTTTCAAGTGTTTCAGTGTTTGTAGGTAGAGTGAGGTTATATGCAAGAACAAGTATGTGGATTTGCAAAATTGGGAACTGCCACTATGATTGAGGCCAGAGTTTGAAATTTGTGTGGATAATGATGGTGCAAATAACACTACTTCTCTTCTGCAAGTGAAGTGAACTTTTTTTACTTTATTTGGAACAAATAGGAATACATAAATGCTGGTTAAGTGTGTGGTTGGAGGTGATGCTGCAAAAGATGGTGGCACAACTGGTAGTTGTTAGATTAACAGTTGGACCTGATCATCTTAAGGGTGTTTTCTGACTGAAATGATTCTATGAATTGTAGTGGCTGGGTTAAAGTCTGTAAGTTTCAGACTCAACAACCTGTTTAGCAAACTTGATTGAGTCGGAGTTGTATGGAAGACTTTGAATTAAAAACAACAAAAAAAAAAAGCTACAAAGCACTTGTGGGATGTTAAAGTCAATCATTTCCTTCTAGGGCTCACTTATCCTGAGTTAATTTTTGTGGAATAACATAATTACCTTGCTGTGTATGCAAAAAGACTATTTGGTGTTCTCTTTTCTGCAGCAGCAGCAAGTAGAGATGAGAAGAATTGTGAGAAGAGTCTAGAACATAGAGCTAATTCTTTATAGCAGTTAAATGAAGAGGGCAAAGGCAGTGGTGTCTTCATGTGCTGACTCTTTAGTCTTGTCTGTAGCGAGAGGAACTGTGGCAGTGCTCATGTACAACGAACATGTAAAATTTAATCGTCAGTATGCATCTTATACTGCTACTCTTTGATGCTTATCCTTTCAGGTAGCTGTTTGCAAGGCTTTTGAAAAGATATGGTTTATAACTGCTTTGTAGTGGATACCTTTGAAGTTGCCTTGCATTTAAATTCTTATTCTGCATTTAAATATTCTAGTATCTAATTTTCTGCTGTTTCTTAACTCATTTTAGGAAAGATCGTGACCGAGACAGGGACCGTGATGACCGTTCTAAAGATCGTGACAGAGATCGTGACAGGGATAGAGATCGCGACAGAGAAAGGGACAAAGAAAAAGATTTGCGACCTACGTCTAACTCTACGTATTATGGGTCTGCTGGGTTGCAATCTATAAAACCAGCAATGATTCCACACAGTATTAACCCTTTCACAAATCTACCACATACACCCCGATATTATGACATCCTGAAAAAAAGGCTACAGCTTCCTGTCTGGGAATACAAAGAAAGATTTACGGATATTTTAATTAGGCATCAGTCATTTGTGCTGGTTGGAGAGACTGGATCTGGTAAAACAACACAGGTGAGTTTTTACCTATATGATAATGCAGGGTTTTTTTAAAGGTTGAAACTGTTGCTAGATGGGAGTGGGGTGAAACTTGCTTTGGTTTATTGAAATTCATTGTGTAAAAACACCTCACAAATTGTAGGTAGAACTAATTTGATGTATGTTTTATTTGTATAATGAATACAAAAGTGAAAAAAGTCTTTCATCATCTTTCCCTACCCAATCCTGTTCTTTGTTCCTTGCTTCTCTTACGCTTTATGATGGGTAGTTATCTTTTTGGTAAAGGAACATGAAGGAAATGTTAATGACTAGACAGAAGTGTACTAATCCAAACTTCCATCTGTAGTTCATTTAGCTGTTTGTGTAGATAGCAGCTGGAAAGTAGGAAAAATGTTATAAAAGCAGGAACTTGTTAGTGTTTCCATAGCGTCATGGAATGGTAGGGATTGGAAGGGACCTCTGGAGATTGAGTCCAGCCACCCTTCCAGTGCAGGAACACCTAGGGCAGGCCACACAGGAGCGTATCCAGGCAGGTCTTGATAGCCTGTAGAGGACAGTGCACAGCCTCAAGTTTTACATAACTTACTGTTACAGATATGAACTTAAAAGGCAGTTATGTGTCAGATACAATTATAACATGATCTGTTTGGATCACGTGTTTTGGCCTTATTCAAATTTGAAGAGACTTGTTTCCTTGGTTCTTAAACTTCTTAGAAGTCACACAGCTTGCAGTGCTACAGTTCAAATCCCTTTTTTTGTTGTAAATTAATGGCTTGAAAAATCTTCCTTGGCACTGAAAGTAGCAATAAGAGATCTGCAGAGCCTCCTTAATCCTTAAGAAGAATTTTGGGGAATAGTAAACAAGGTAGATCTAAGATACAATTAATGCCCCTGTATTTGTAGCAGGACAGACTTGCTGAAATCTTCAGTCTGTCCTCTGGTTTGCTGTTTAAAATTGTGTGGATGTAAGTGATATAAAAAAGTTCTTTGATCTCTAACCTCACAAATTCCTTTTTATCTAGGCAGAAAATGAAAACGGAAGGATATTTTAGTCTTTATAAAACGGATCATAGCAACGTAGTCTCATAGAAATAAATTTTTAGTTGTAAAATAAAATTTGGATGTCGACAATGTGAAGGACATAGTAGTACATTGGATATTTTTTTTTATAGCTGTGCCTGAAATATAAGTGTTATGCTGCAAATTTTAGGAACCAGTGTCTTGTTGGAAAGGTACCTTATGGCATTATCTGTATTGCTTTCTGGACATGTATAAGCTGAGACCAGGATTTTATAGAATTCTTCAGAAAAGTTTGATTAATTAGATGGAAGACACATACTTGGAACATTCATGTAAAAAAAATTTAATAAAATAGTGCTTATTTATATGAAAACAAGGTTTCTAGTTGCATGAACAGAGAATTTGAAGATCTGGAGGGTGTGTGTTCTTAGTCTCTATGACTTAAACTTGAGATACATCTTACTGTCGTGTCATTCCACAAGCAGAAAGCTTTGCCTGAGTTGTCTTATTACTTTTTATTTTCTGAAAGGACTTAAGAAACCTAAGGCATCTGTCCTAAAAATGAGATTTAAGCTACTAAAAGCTGACTTGGAAGCTTCACTGCTTCCTCTGAGTTCTCTCTGAGATTGCAGCTACGTTTTGAAACAATTGAGACTGTCTCTGTAGGAATGTGTTACTGAAAATGATCCTTCTGCCACTTAATGAAAACCTTGTTTTGCATGTGATTGTGTCACATGCTTTTTGTAATCAAGTGCTGTCTTAAAAACCAGTTGAGGGGGTGGTTGTTTTTTTCCTTACATTTGTTCATCAGAGTAAGATAAAGAATTATCTGTGGTTAAGAAAGTGCAAATGAATGTTCAAACTGAAGATGTACATGAGCTATTTACGCTTCCTTTTTTTTTTGTATAAAGTTTGCATTATTTAAAATACATGATGAATTGTTCTTTCAAAATTATCTTCCCTTACATTGCAATAGTAGGAAGGCTATATAGTAGTAGGTAATCTTTTTGAGAGGGAGCTGCTGCCTGTCTAGTCCCTTCCCTGATTTTTATGTGCATGTTTTCTCTAGTCTTTTAGAGCACCCAGGTTTGGTATGCTTGGCTCATGATAATGGAAGCAACAGGACATAAAACTTTTATCAGATTCTTTTTCTACCTAGACTTTAACCCAGAGCACTGAAGAAGTATATTGGAAGCTAAGAACAGTAATTTTCAAGTAATTGGTATTTGCAATGGCTTTATTTGTAATTTAAAATTAACCTTATAAATTAACGGTTCTTTAATGTGCTTGGAATATGTTCAGTGGTGGAATGGGTGTGTTGAATTTCTTTTAGGAAGATCTTAAATACTTGCTGTAATTGCTGTGTGTGCTGCCTTTTAAATGTGGCATCATATGCGGTGCTTGTATAATAATTTAAATTTATACTGTAGATAGAGTAGTAGAGTAGCATCTGCTTTCACTTGAGTCTTAAGAGTAGGATCTTCGTTCACATAACATAAGGGATGCCACTTTGTCAGCAAGTTTTGTTGGCAGGTGAAGTTCAGAAGCAAGGTGATTCTGAGTATAGCTTAATCTCCTGCTGTCCTTGCAGTCCATAAGAGAACTGATACTGGTAAAAGTCTGGAACCTTTTTCAATTCTACCATCTAACTTCTAAGAGAGAAAGTTTCCAATAAATTGAAGTATCTCAGAAAAGCCAGAAAGCTAGTGCCCCTCTCTTGCCCTGCATCCCTTGATGACTGAAGTAGAAGATGTCCTTCAGTCCTTCTACTGTTTCTGTGTCTTTTAAAGATGGAAGTGAAAAGTATGCTGGTGGTCATATAAATCAGCTTAACATACTGAAGTCTGTGTAGCCCTTTTATTTGACACTGGTGCTGTAGGTTTGCTGTTTACTGGAAAACCACCTGTAAATTATTTTTTCCATGCTACTGTGACCCAACAGAACTGCTGTTCCAAGTTTATTTCTATTTCAATTTGACAAGCTTCACCTAATATGCTTAGAGCTGAGTTCCTATTAGTGAGTTGGGAAGCAAATTCCTTTCTTTACACTGCATATTAGGGGAGTGTATATGTGTTAAGCATGGGATCTCAGGTTCATTCTGTCTGTGTTTGAGATCTGGTATTTTTAGTTTTGCATAGGGTTTTCAGAAATTTGAGTTCTTAGCAGTTTAGTAGTCTCCAGTCATATTTTGATAGTATTTGCTGGTTTTGGCATTTCTAATAGAAGTATGTTCTTTGGTTTGTGCGTGGTTTTTGTTGTGTGCTTTTGGTTTTTTTTTTTTTGAAGAAAATTTTTTTGTTACAGTCTACACCTGTCTGCTTCTGGGTGTCTTGTAAGTGTTCACTTATGTCTGTTCTGTTGTGGAAATACAGTTTAAAAAAAAATCCTGGTTAATTTATACTGCTTTTCCTGTTTTTTCTCATTGGTGCAATATATGTATAAACGTTTATTTATTTTCCTCTGTAAATGAGCTTTTAAGAATACTTGAAAAGCAGTTACCAAGAAGGAGTGGACTTTTTCATCTGTGGACCTGGAACTAGTTCTGCCTGGAAATGTCTTCTCATAAGAGTCACACTGAAATGATGTTAAGAATATTCTGTCTTCATCAAACTGTTACTAACCTTAGAAATTCTTCTGAAGAAAGCTGCTTATTTTGGACAATTCATACTGTTTCCAGATTCTTAACAGGAGCAGAGAACTGTTGACTGAGAAATAAAATGAGTGCTAATGTAGAAAGGAAAATAAGGATTTCATGTTTGATAAAATTTCAAGAGAACAATAATTAACCAAATAAACATAACTGATTGTTCATCTTATTTGTTGTGAACCCTAAGACATTTCTTATATCACTAATATTCTTTTTGCTTTATGTATTAAGAAGCTTTATGTATTTTAAAGCTACAAAATATAATTTGCTTGCTGTAAAACTTAAACTGCTGCAGATCTTGAAATTTTGAGTGTTAACTTCAATTTTAGCTGCTTTGGAGTATGTTGGCTGCTGCTAAATAATCTGTATAAGATCCTGATCTAAATGTTTAGACATACTGTGAATTTGTATATTTTCTTGATAACTTGGAAGATAGTTATATGTTTGATGTGTGTGTGTGTGCTTTATTTAGTGGCATTGGATCCAACTGACTAGTCTATCATGCTTTGGATATTTTTCATGCATGCAGTTGACACCTCAGTGGAATTATAACTAACTTTATTTGATAAAATATGTTGCAGATTACATCCGGCTGCATTTGAAACTGAATTTTATTCTTGACAGATCCCTCAGTGGTGTGTTGACTACATGCGCTCTTTACCTGGACCAAAGAGGGGAGTAGCATGTACCCAGCCTAGGAGAGTAGCCGCCATGAGTGTGGCACAGAGGGTTGCTGATGAGATGGATGTCATGCTGGGCCAGGAGGTTGGTTACTCCATTCGATTTGAAGACTGCAGTAGTGCGAAAACCATTTTAAAGTAAGTACAGCAACTGTCGGGTGAAGGTAGAACACCACCTCCTTGAAGGTGGGGTAAACTGCAGGGTTGTGAAGAGTGCAAACAAAGTTACAAAAGGAGTAATAAGGAGGGGAGTCTATCTACGGACAGGCATTTCATATGTCTGAATGGCGAAGAGAGACAAAGAGCCATAGCGTGAGCTAGGAGAAGCTTGAGGTGTGGAGTTTGAGTAGAATTGGAACTGAGTTATTCCTTAAAAAGAAATCCCTGCACCTTATGGAATTTAATTATAACTGATCCATAAAGAAGAGAGTGATCTGAAGTAGTATTTTTATAGTTAGGGTGATATTTAATGCCCTTCATCATTCTGTTTCTCTTCATCTTACATACGCATTCAGCTGACCTTTGTCTGGTATCTTCCCCCTCAGGGCAGTCCTGGTGAAGTTCAGAAACTTCAGTAAGGAAAACTACTGCAGAGCTTCAAAACTCATCTCTACCTGACTCTAGGACACATAATCCATAGTGGTTAAGTTGTCAGCTGTTAGAGATTCTTTTGCTGTGTAGGTGGAACTAGGTGCACTTAATATGTCATCTTGCAGATGACAGATTCAGAAATTTTCAGTTAAAAAAGATTCCACATAGCGTGGTTCAAAGAATAATGCTCTTCTAGCAAACGATGTCTTCTCTTTTGCTCATATAAGTAAGTAGTTGAAGACTGAGAAGAAATGTAACTGAGATGGAAAAGGAAAATCAGCAGATGATCTGCAAACAGAAAAGGGGAGAAACAGTTGCAAAAGTAGTATTTCTAAGATTTTAGAGGGTGTTTTTCTTTTCCTGTCTCTGATGGTAGGCCTGGAAGTGTGCCAGTAATGGTCTACAAACTAGTTCTAAATGTTGGTTAAGATTGTTTCCCCTTCGGCCTCTTTTTTAAGCTTCCCCCCTGCCCCGATTTCATTTACATTTTGCAGTAGTTTCTAGTTGAAAACTTCAGATGGGCTTGTTATGTTTGTTGGGAATTGTTTACAGGTGTTTCTCTGTTAAAGTTGATTAAAAGCTTTGTTCAAGCAACTTAGTTGGAAGAGGATTATGTATCAGACTTAATAAATAGAACTGATTTTATTTGTGTTCAGGTATATGACTGATGGTATGTTACTTCGTGAAGCAATGAATGATCCTCTGCTGGAGCGCTATGGTGTTATAATTCTTGATGAGGCCCATGAAAGAACACTGGCTACTGATATTTTGATGGGAGTTTTGAAGGAAGTTGTAAGACAAAGATCTGATTTGAAGGTCAGTAATGATGAAGCTCAACAGAAGTACCTGTTTCTAGTTGCAGGCATACCAGCAGAAGTACCTAGGTAGTTACCATTAACTGATTTTTATAATCTAATGTGTTTTGATCTAAGGATAATGTTTGTTGGGAAGATAATCCTAGAAAATTCTTAATGCAGTTTGTGTGGAGGAAAATGCTAGAAACAACAATTGTAGCTTAACCTTTACATATTTGACTAGGACTGGTTTTGGACCTTTGTAACAAGGGTGCTGTGTTCAGGTGATAAACACATGCTTAAATCTTAGTCCACAATTGAGTTTAGTTTCTCGTATCTTGTATACACAAATTGTTGTTAGCCTTCGGAGTAACTTTTATTTTTCTTTTTCTCCTCCAAACTTACAGGTCATAGTTATGAGTGCTACTTTAGATGCTGGCAAGTTTCAGATCTATTTTGATAACTGTCCTCTTCTAACTATCCCGGGTCGCACCCATCCTGTGGAGATATTCTACACTCCAGAACCAGAAAGAGACTACCTTGAGGCTGCCATTCGAACAGTGATCCAAATTCACATGTGTGAAGAAGAGGAAGGAGACCTCTTACTTTTTCTTACTGGACAGGAGGTACTTTCCTCTCCCTCCCCCCCCCCCGCCTCTTATTCATCCATTGTTCCATGAAGTCGACACAAGCCACAGTGTTTTTGTAAACTTTTATTTCCTTTTCTAGTTGATTATTTGAATGACATGAGGTTTTCCACCTGCCATTTGCTTCAGGTCATTAGTCATTGTACGTATCTGTAATGTGCTTATGCTATGCAAGCCCTTTCTACAACAAAAATTCTCCTTGCTCAGATCCCTTGCTTGCAATAAATTGGTGTGGTTTTAGTCTTAACTCTGTTGATTTGATAGTGCTCCTATTAGTAGACTGAGACGGAGAAGAGGTTAAAAAAACCCCATTGGCATTGTAATAGTTACTTGACTGGGTCAACCTAAAATTTGTGAGAAACGCAGATAGCAAAATGACTTCTTGCAGTCATTCCTTGAGGAAGTACCTTCAAAGGATGTGGAACAATTCAGTGTCTTTAATCTAAGCATACACAGCCTTAACTTTGCCCAGGGGGGGGATATTGTAGAAATAACTTGTGATGCTAGAGGTACATAAGCTGCTTGAGTAGATTTGCTAGTTGTAAAGATGTGTTGCCTCTTAGATGAGTTTTAGAAGGTGATTGATTAAAATGTCTTCTGGCAGGTCTTCTCCCTTAGAAAACCAAAACAATGACTGTTACTATAAAAGCAGATATTCTGCCTTTATGTATATTGTCCCTATTTGTAGTATTGCTGTGAGTTAAAGTACAGGTAGGGAGAAATATTTTTACCAATTGTGGCTTTGAAGCCTGCCTGTTTGGTTTTAGTTAGAAGCTCTAGTTCAGACTATCCTGGCCAGTACATGTGAGAATTGGTGCAAGAACTGGTTCATTCACCCACTTGCAACAGTGGCAATAGAAAGGAACACTCCTGTTCAGCTGTTATGGCAGATTTTGCTTTCTTACCATGGTGCTATATCAGGCTGGTCTTTAATGTTTCATGAAGAACAAATACATGCCCTTCTAATTATCAATTATAAACGATATCCTTGATGTATCATTTGCTATGTATTCCTCTAAATAACTTGTTACAGCAATTACTTAGGGTGGGGGTGGGTTGACTGTCTTCAGCTGTTACCAACTCTGTGCACCACTGGTGTTTGACAAATGGCTCTAAATGTAACTGATACCTGCCAGTGCTACAGAGGTACTTTGTTCTTCTGTATGAACAGGTCCTTTGACTTCCACTGGGTTAATTTACAGGACATAATGTATTATAAACAATTTTTTAATAAAATCATGCATATAGTACATGTCATATGTGGAGATACAATTAGGCAGAAATATCTAATAGTATCCCTGTATTGCCTTAGTGAATCACTTAAAAATTGCATTGGTCTCTGCTCTGTTTTATGTCTAGAGTTCTCTAGTCCATCTATTTGTGAATCATACTGTTCATTGGTACTGGAGTGGCTCTGCCTGGAGCTACTCTGAATTTAGCTAGTTGGCATTAAATTGAAGTCTGATTTAGCTTCTGTAGAGAAGCTTTGAAGTGATATATTAATTTCAATTTGTGATGTCATGGAGCTTCTGTTGAGGCCTATTTTTGAGCCTCATAATATGGTTTATGTGTGTATTGCTGTTGAATTTGAAGTGATGGGACCTGCTGTAATCTCAAGAACTGAAAAGAGTGCTCTAGGTACCACTGTGTGATTTGGTTCAGTAGGCTTAGTGTCTCAAGTCCTGCCATCGGTTTTTTTTGATGAGCTGAACTGCTTTGTAGCTCTTTTGGATTCTGGGAAACAATATGAACAGGGTGCAGGATGATTTTGATTTTTCTTGTCGGAAAGATGTGTTTGCAAAGCCCAATAACGTTAGATAAAGGGAAGATGTATTAGGTGGAACCATGCAAGTGTGAACTGTTTTGAGTTTGAGGCTTCAGATGAGGAGTACTTGTAGTGGTCTAATGAGAGTCCTTACTAGCTACTGCCTTCAGTTTCCAATGAACCTGAAGTAATTTTATATGAGCAATAAGATGGATAGCAGTTAATTAGTACAGATTAGTGAAGATAGAACTGATGATGGAACCTGGAGAACATTGTTTTCAGGCCCCAAAATAAAAAGTTCAAATAAATTTAGAAGCTAAACGAATCGTAAGTGTGTAATCCTGCAACTGGGTGAAGATAAAGTTGTTAATGGTGCAGAAAGAAGTGTTCAATAAAAACTTCCTTCCCGAGTCCTGAAAGGAGCAAAAGCATATGACTGTTACATGAACTGCTTTTCAGTCCATTGGTAACAAAAAAGCATATTTTAGAAACATTTATTGGGAATAAACATTTTAAACCAGGACTTGTCTTATAGTCCCAGTAAGGAGAAAAGCTCATGACTTGATTTTAAAAAGAAGCAAAAAACCCCACCCTGGTATATCAGGGAGATTCCAGAAGGTGGAAATAATTTTCAAGTTTTGTTACAATATTAAAAAAAGGTATAACCTGAGATGATCTGGATAACTGTAAGAAGGTTGCCTGAAATCAGTCACAGGCAAAATTGGAAACTCTTGTCAGGGAATTTCATTCACAAGAAAAAACTGTAATTATATTTCAAATAACATGTCTGTATTAGACAGTAGATGATGTCAGATTTGTTCTCAGTCATCGAGATTACGGATTGGTAGTCTAGTTGTATAGATACACATTTACTGAACTTTTAAGTGTTTCAAGACTGGCTCACCTGCAGATCACTGGTTTGTCTATGGTAGTTCTGCTAAAACATGATAACATTTCACACTCCAGGAGTTGGGGATCATAAACTGAAAGAACAGTAATATTGTGTTCAAGTGCTAAAGGGAGCGAGTTGGTTTGGTTTTTTTTGACTCTTCATTCATTTGAGATTAAGTCTGTGTTAAATATTTCAAACAGACCAGATCAAAAAGATACCAAGTGAGACAAGTCCAGTTCTGACATGTGACAGAGCAGACTCTCACTTATGGTCAAGTGTTGACTTGTTCTGTTGATGGCTTGTTTTTCTTCCTTTGGTCTGAGTAGATTATTTTTATAAAGTTTTATTTCTCTGAATCTTTATTCAGAGAATCTTTGGAAAAGGTGTAGCTGTTGGGACCTCTTCTCTCTACTGTTTCCTCATTTTAGGTTGTAGCAGTTTGCTTTCATTCCTAGAGGAAGAAAGGGAAATCAGTGAAGTTTCATGCAGCTTTAAGGACTAAGACAAAATTTCCAGAAGATTCATGTCATCAAAGCCAGATGTGGCTGGCAGTGCCCTGTCTGTGATAGGAACTAGGAGAAGGGGAAAGGTTAAGGTGTTTTTTAAGGGTCTTTTTTGTTGTTTTGGGAAGACCATGTTTACAAAATCATTAAATTCTGTTTCCCTTGCCAAGTGCTTGGATTGTACCTTTAAATGTACTTAAAATTTACATCACTAGTCACCATCTTATTGTAGAAACAGTTTTTTGTGAAGATAATGAGATGGGGTTTAGATTTTAAGATTGAATGAAGCCTTATATGGATGTTTACATGTACCAGTTAGGCCCCTGAGCCTGAATGCATGCCAGCACTTTAGGATTTGGGTAACTTGCGGTTGATCGTTTGGTGTTTTAGTATCAGTGTAATTTCAAGCCTCATCCGTGGCAGCATGGAGGGGTCATGCACACAAACGAAAGGAAATGCAGGTTATTGGATTTCTTAACTTTGTCAGAGAGATTTAACTCTTGATCAAAAGACTGGGAAGCCTGCCATGTGAGAAAAGGCTGAGAGAACTGTGTGTTTTCAGCCTGGAGAAAAGAAGGCTTAGAGGAGGCTTTATCACCATATAGGAGTGTTTAAAGGTGGCTACAAATTAGCTGGAGACTCCTTTGTTACAAGGAGTCCTGGAAAAGTTGAGGGGTAATGGGTACGAGTTAGTTACTCTTGGAGACACTCCGATGGGACACGTGAAGAAAATTTTCCACAATGAGAATATCAATGCCAGGGAAGTGGTGGATTCCCCAACATTGCATACTTCAAAAATTCATCTGGGTAGGGTGCTGGGCCATCTTGCCTAGACCATGCTTTTGCTAAGAAGTTGGACCAGATCACCCTTGAGGGTCCTTTACAACCTGGTAATTCTGTGAACTTCAGTGCTTTTAGTCTTACTGGGTTTCTTTTAATGTTTGGATTTTTTTGACTGCCATTCAATGGAACCTACTTATGTAAGAATCTTGACAGTATTTTTGCAGCACAAACTTGCTGCTTAAAGATATGATGGACTAACTCAATATATGCAGCTGCTCCGATAATCCTCTTCTGTTTCTATTCTTGGTAATAATAACCTTTCACTATGAGCACCTTGTTTTTTCCTGCAGAAATAGTATCAGGGAAAGAAATGGAAGTAAATTTCTACTGAGCATTCCGTTTGAATAGTGTAATAAAGACTTTATTTTCAACAGCAGATAAAGAAAAAAAATGTGGTGTGCATGATAAGAAGCAAAATTAGTGTCTCATGCGGTTAATTTTATTCAGCTCCTTTTAGATGAACTGCTAATGATATGTTCAAACCCGTAGTTTTTATGCAGAGCTAAGGAATATTAAGTGTTGGAGTAGTGAGATGATAAACTTAAGTATTGGAGATGTGGTATTAAGAGCACCATGCTTTTAAATATTTGAGAGCTTGATGTGAGTAGTAGATGTTGCTGCCTCCATCCAGAGGTTGTTAAAATGGAATGTAAACAGCAATCCCAGCATTGAGATTTTGGGACTCCCCCCCCCCCCCCAACAGACTCCAAACTCAAAAGATCTTTGCATTTCTAGCTGCACAGAAACACAGCTTCAGTGAGAAGAATAACAATTACTGCATCCAAGTGGTTTTTTAGGTACTAATAATCAGCCTGCCTTTTCTTTGGAAAAGTGGGTTAAGATGGAGTAAAAATCCTGTTAGATTCAGGAGGAGTAAGAAACTTTCTTCACTGTTACTTGAAGATATAGATGGTTACACTACTGTGTCTAACAGATCCGAGGAACTGTGCACCCTGTTCTTGCTCTTTCTAAACAAGACGCTGTAAAGCATTGGTTCCCCCACAGACTTGGGTCTTGCTGAAATGTGTGGCATGATGGAAGTTCCCATTGAAATCTTAAAGCTTTTTGGTGCCTCAGAATTGGTTTCTGACACTTAAGCTTCTGAATGAAATCTGCCTAATGCGATAGGTATTCTAAATACTGCCTGTTGTCTACCTGTTGTTTGAAAACCAAGCAGCCTGTTTGGAATTGCATGTAGAACTAGCCTTAACCACACTGTTTTTGAAGGAATACCAGTTCAAGTAGCTTAAATTTGATTTAGTAATAATCTTGACTAAATTATTTTCCTGCTTATGGCACTTCTTTTTCTTTTGTAAGTTATCTTTATTTAGCTGTAGATAGAAAGTACTAATTGCTGTTTCTTACTTGGATTTTTAGATGAGTTTGATTTTCCTGGTTGAAAAATACACACAACTCCATTACCTCCTTATCACTATAGTATATTCATAAAAAGAAATGTTTCCTCATTGTTGATTCTTGTCTTTGGAGCTTTCTGCAAGGAGAATTGCTTATGCTGTTGAAAGTGTGGAAGAATGTTGAGGATTCCGTGTTAATATTCCAAGTGTACTATTACAGAGTTCTAAACTGCTACTTGATCCTAGTTTCCATAGTGTTGCAGCTGAACTATAAATACACCATGTACACTGTTAATTTGTTTTGCTTGGATCAAGCAAACATAATCCACTGTTTGGGACAATTCTGATGACTAGATGTTGTGAAGTTAGAGATGTGTTGAGTCTATGCAGCACTAGCAGCTTGAGATAAATAAGCATTGTAGCTGGCATGTAACCTTTTCCCATATTGTGGTCTGTCTGCTATTTACCTTTCCATAGTCAGCTCTTTTTAGAATGTATACCAATGGGCAATTTTATTGACTACAGTTTTACTGAGAAATGTTTCTAAAATAATACTGAGAAGTCTTCAGTTTTGTGAGGAACTACGATCAAATTAAATATAGTAACTCTGGCATTGCCCAAGCCTGACACTTTGCATGTTAGGTATACTTTCTTCTTTAATTTTGAAGTCGATCTTTGTGCTGATGCACTGGGCAGTCATGGGTATAACTGTGGCTCCTTTGATCCTGTGTGTGTTCCTGCTTCTAGTACTCTGGTATCCACTATCTCAGGTAGTCAGGGTGATGGTCAGCACTGTGAAGAGTTTTTCAGGCATTATCTAAATGCAAGGCAAGTTCACTCTACCTTTTCCCTTCATGAAGAAAACCCACCTCATAGGTGTGGGTTGATGGAATAATCCCTTTTCAAGGAGTTTTGTAGCAGATTTGGAGTAGATGGTGAACAAATACTTAAATGTGTTGGGTTTTTGTTGTGTTTGGTTGGTTTGGTTTTTTAAAAAGCCTTTCATGCTTGAGTAAATTGAGACTATTGAATGGGACTTTCTTGAACTTCAGAGAATTAAAGTTGGGATTGTGCCTTCCAGCCGTATTTCTCGTATCTCCAGACTTGAAAGTTTTCATGTAATACAGATGAATCTTTAACACTTAAATGACTCCTTAACACTTAAAAACTATTCTTATACACACTTCCTTCTAGACTGTGTACTTTGGGATACCAGTTTTAATCACTTGCTGGAACTAGAGGGTTGTTGTGGATAGTTGAAATAGAAATACTTTTGTTTCTACAAGTGTGGCAAATAAAAGAAAATAGCCCTTTTTTCTTTTATATATATATATTTGTGTATTTTTATTTTATTATTATTAAACCAGTTCAGTACTAAAGGATTCTTGTTTACTGTCTTCAGATCAGTGGCACTGGCTTTTGGTGACTTGCATCCTTTCAGCAGTTTCTGATGAGATGTCTGTAGTTACCTTTGCAAATCTGCAGAGAGTAATGGTTCCGTATTCACGTGTCATCCCTACACTGAAACAGTTTAATGAGCCCTGATTAGGGAGACTTTGAAACTACAGTACGAAACTCTAGGGAGAAACGATGCTTTTATCTCTTCTGAAAGATGATAGGTGGCTGTGAACACATGTGCCCTGAAGATTGCACTGCTTTCATTTATCATTGCTTGCTTATATTTTACTATCTCTTAAATACAAAACTGTCCTGGAGTTTCTAGTCATTACTGTTGAAGATTAAGCATCCTGTCCAGCATCAGAGCTTTCCCAATTACATAGTGTAATCTGATCTGCTCAAATTCCATGCAACTGTGTAGTGACCTTCAGATCAGGAACTAAGGGCTAAGGGCTGTGCTGTGTTGTTGTTTGAGCATTTGGCTTGTGGGGTTTTTTGTTTGTGGTGGGGTTTTTTTTGGTATGTTTGTGTTTTGGTTTTGTTTAATTTTTAAAATTTTTTAAATATACAACCTATTTTTTCATTTAACAGGCCCAAGTATCAGCTTGTCAAGACTTTGAATGGGTGCAGATTTGAGAGGGAGTGTCGCTGCATAGTCAACTATTTACTTTAACATGTAGTATTTTTTACATATGCACCATTATTGAGGTGTTAATTTACTGATGTAGTACGTATGATTTGTCAGTTAAGTTAGGTTTTTCCTGTTCATTGGGAGGCTATTAATGACCTTAGAAAAGGGTTTTATCAGCACAACACCATCTACTGACAGCTGTGTAAAGAAATTCATTCTCTGTAGATAAACCAGTAGGGGGCATTCCAGCTCAGTTTCTTGTATGTCCCTTTACAATTTATGAAGGATGTGTTGGATTTGTTCGCAAAGTGCACCTTTGTTTAAAAGGCTTTTTCTAACTATCTTCAGTTTGTTCACATTGGCAAGATAATGCCAGAGAGCATTAGGCTTACTATTAAAGGGCTCTTTGACATCAAAGAGGAAGAACCTGCATTTTGCCATGTTTACATTAATTATATATGCTGATCAATACAGAACATGAGTATTGTATTGTCTGTGCTTCTTTAAAACATATTACAGTTGTGCTGAAATCTTTAAAGTGTCTTTAAGTTAAACACATGAAAAAGACCTAGATTTGTTCCAGGATCTATATGACTTTATGGTTTCTGAAAAGGAATTTGCTTTTGCTTTTCAAATAGAATTTAAAGCAGTACTTTTACAGAGCCTTTACAATAACCTGTTCTGTATATTTGCTTGAGGGTCTTAAGCATCATTTCAGCTTCAGGCTGTGATAAGGGAGGTCTGGTCTCTGTTCACAGAGTTTTGTTGTAGCCATTTTCTGCTTTTGCCTACTGTTACTTCTTGTCGTGATCTTATTCTCCCAGCAGTTGTTTAGCTGGAATATCAATAGTTGGTAAGTGTGCCTCTTAGTTATACTAGTGGAGGCTCTGTTGTAATTTTTTGTTTGAAGTTGATTGTGTTATTCATTAACCTAAATTTCTATGCACTTGAATTTCATTAAGTCTTGTCATAACTATAGGTCACCTAGCTAACTTAAATATAGTTGTTTTAAACTCAAGTGAAATTATAGATGATTGAGCTGGGGTGAACTTATTTCTATGTTAAGCTAGTCAGAAAATAGGCTGGCAAATACTGTAGAAAATATGATGAAAAAATATTTCCATCTTCAGATTATTTCACTGACTTTCTTAAGCTTAAATGGGATTTCAGTTAATTTAAAAGTAAAATCTGAAACACTGAATTGTGAGAAGTTTGGTTTTGAGCATCCATGTTTATACTGTAAAGGTGTTTGTTCTCATTAGGTACAATGAAGCAAATCTTCCATATAATTGCATTAGTGATACGTGACATTAAAGCTTAATTGGCTTATTTTAAATATCTTGCACATCAATTTCTCTTAGATTGTGAAAATTGAAAAGGTCATGAGTGCAGTTTAATATTCCAGGGTGAGAGACTTCAATTTTAGTACAATTTGTAGAGAATTAATTAGGAAACATGACTAAAAGAAAGGCTGTGGAATGCAAATTAGCTGTTCATTAGAGTATAGAAGCTGAAGCATCTTGAAGCATTGTGGAAATTCAATAAGCACGTTGATTGATTAATTTTTTTAATTTTTTTTTTAAGTAGAAGTTGCTGTAATTGTTCTTCAGGGTGTAGACTTGATATAATTGTTACAAGGCACTTAAAAAAAAAAATAAATGCACTGCCTTTTTCATGGAGTTCTCTTTTAACCAATACTTTTGTTTTGCAGGAGATCGATGAAGCCTGCAAGAGGATAAAACGTGAAATTGATGATTTGGGCCCCGAAGTTGGTGACATCAAAATCATTCCATTATATTCCACCCTTCCTCCGCAACAACAGCAAAGAATTTTTGAACCTCCCCCACCCAAAAAACAAAATGGAGCAATAGGAAGAAAGGTAAATAGCACACTGCTTCAGTATGCTATTTAGCTTCTCAGTTTTGTGGGCAATTAAATACAAGTTTCAGCTCCTTTAAATATATTTGGACAGCAACAAGTAGAATGTTTTGGTTTTTTTAATGAACCCTTAGTAATCCAGTATTTTATCACATTAAAAAAAATAGATAACTTTGAATTGCAATGAGAAACAAACTCTAGAAGGCCAGAATGTTCTAGTAAAAAATTCTATTTGTCTGAATGGCAGTGGCATAAATTTAAATTTCCTATCAGAAAAATGATAAATCAGTTTCATTTCTGAATTTGACAACCACATGATTTACATAGAGGGTTGGGATTTTTTTTTTTCCCCCTAAATAATTATTCTGACACAAGGATTTTTTGGAAACAGACTGTTTCTTCTAGGGACATTATCAGGGAGGCTTTATCTGTTTCTCAAGGTTTATGAGGAGATCCAAGTTGAACCAAGCATGTTGAAGTTACAAGTTCCATGTTTTCTGTAATAGTGATCAAGGAGTTGAGCTTCACATAAACTTCATTAAAGATGATATAGTTATTTCTCTGAAACTGATCATTTGGAAGTTTAACTTGAGGAAGCCCTATTAAGACTCCTTCCAAATGATCAGTTTTAGAGAAATAACATGAAACTGTAGTGATCACAGAGTTTAAGAGTTTGAAGGTCAAAGCTGAATCATCCTGTCTGCTTTAGGCATGAT
Source organism: Todiramphus chloris collaris (assembly GCA_025345505.1). Classification (NCBI taxonomy): domain Eukaryota; kingdom Metazoa; phylum Chordata; class Aves; order Coraciiformes; family Alcedinidae; genus Todiramphus; species Todiramphus chloris. Next base: position 24,488,481 of record JANVCC010000035.1, read on the forward strand.
TTGTTCCTTGATTATTTGCCCGTTTTTTTAAATTATGCAGTACAATACATGTGGAATACTAGTGAACAAATTTCTAGTGTTCTGGAAGAATAAATCACTAATACATTTTATCTCTTTTTTTTTTTTTTCTGGTCAAGTTGATTGCAGAAAGATTCAATCTGAAATCACAACACTAATGCTACTGTAACAAGATTGTATTAGCAAATGACTTAGTTGAATGAAGTTTTTCAGTGATGAACAAGTCATAGTTGTGTTTTTCATTAAATTATCATTCATTTACATTTCTGGGTTTCTGGATAAGGAGATACCAGATCCAGTGTATAGGTTTTGTTATGTTGAACTGGCAGAATTAGTACCAGTGTCCAAGAGGAAGATGGTCTCAGAACAGCAGCCTACTTTACTACAAGAAAATAATAGAAACTGTAGACAAAAAACAGATAGAAATTCTGTAAGCAACAATTTCAGACCTACAAAGTCATGATGTTGGATGTTTGTTTATTAAAGAGACACACACACAATCCCAGCCAAACAAAAAAAAAAAATCCAACAACAAAACCCACCCAGAACAACAAAAAAACCCCACAGCCAAACCTCTCTTCCTCTGCTTTGAAATGTTTTGGCTTTTATCCCCATAACAAGTCTAGCAATGAGTGAAAGTGTCTGTGTTGTAGATTTGTTGAAATGTTTTTGTTTCAGTTAGTGGTAGAGATAGATAAAGTAGGACCATGTGTTGCTGTGCCTCCACTATCTACAAAATGTCTGCTCTCAGTCTCCTGTGGGAGTTGAACTGAATTTTTAAAACTGCTGAGGAGGGCGAGCTTGCAGGCAGCCTGAAACATTGCAGAGGCTCTCATGGTCAGAAACACAGAGTGCTTGCAGTATCCGAGTATTTCCTGAGCTGTATCTTGCGGGGGGAAGTGAGATACTGGAAGTTGTGTGGCATCTTGCACTAGTAGTGACACTAACAGCTAGTACTGATAGAGCTTGATAGCTTAGTGCTTTTTCTGTCGTTGCCTTAGATGTGCTAGGCAAAATCAGCACTTACTGAAAGAAAGCTCAAGGTTAAAGATTAAAAAAATTACTTAGTCTGGTTAACTGTAACCAGTACATTTAATTTATACTGTGGAGGAAGATGATGATAAGGAACAATTACTGTTTTCTGTTTCAGGAGTCTAAAATGTTACTAGTTAATATGCAAGAGATCTATTTTTATACATAGATACTATGTACATTTTAATATTCAAAGTAACTTGTTTAAATTAATCTCTAAAACTCTTTGGTGTATCAAACTGTTTTTCTAATGCTTAAACATTTTTATCATAACCATTTCAGTAATTGCAAAGCTGTAGCTAAAAACTAATTAGGTATAATTTATTATTTTATGTAGTTTAGTGCTAATTTAATTCGTTTGATTTTCAAGTAACTTTGTACTTTGATTCGAGCTTGAAAGATGTTGTAATTTCCTCAAGATTTTTCCTAAATTTCTGGTGTTCTTACATTCATTAATTATGGTTCTTAAGCAGCATGCCATAAACAAATGAAAAAAAATTCTACATACAACAGAATCCTCTGTGTAAATAAACTGGTTTTTTCCTACTACATTTGAAAAGTTCTGTATTATTCAAGTACAGGTTAAATTGCTGGACCTTTGTGGACTAAGCATACTAACAGCATTGAATTATTGGTATTGAAGAGTGCTAATATAAATTGGTGATTAAAAGCAGGACTAAAACCTTTTGATGCAGCTCTGTAATTGGTGTTTGAAGATTCTGCGTACGGACGCTTCTGTATGTTAATGGATCTGGGCAAAGAGGAGACGTTTTTAGCTAAAGTATGCTCTGGAACAGCAAGCTGAATGTGGTTTGGCTAACCTTTTAACATGGGAGTGCTATCTTAATTTACATATTTAATGACTTGCGATTTTTTAACAAATGTGTAGTGCTCTTGTGTCAGCACTTAAAAGCCACAAACGTCTATGTGATTATCTCCAGCTTACCTGTGCAGGTTACTTGTGAATGAAAGGGGTACAGGATTTTTTCTTTGTTTGTTTGAGGACTCTGAAGTAGCACATTGTTTTGGGGTGGAACATTATATATAACTCAAAGTTAATTTCAAATTTTTTTTTCAACCAAATTATTGCTTTTGAAATATAGTAGTATTTGGGCAAGCATAGACCTTATGTCTGCTTACGAACAGCCGAGCTGGGAGTAATAATAGTGACTGTTAACGTGATCAGCCAGGAGGAAGAGAAATCAGGAGGATTATCAATCAGCCACGAGCATCATAATTCTGAGCAGATTGTTAGGGGTCTCAAATTGTAATTGCTAAACTGAAAACAGTGATGACAAAATGCTCTGAAATTAAGAGGTGAAAGGTAGGTTGTTTTGGTGAAATGCGGAATGGGTTTTGGGTTTTTTCTAAGGTAGCTGATGAAGCTTGCTAGTAACAGGTACTTCCAATGTGGTCACTATTGGGATGAGAGCCAGTGGTATCTATAGACTGTTGCACTGCATCTCTCTGGGTATAAAGTCTAAATGATGGCGAATCAAGCCTCTAAACTTGAATATTGCCTTTGCTTGAATTTTTGCATGAGACAACCTTTAGAAAGTTTCTACAAATTTAAGAATGTACTCTTGAAAATATGTAAATATCTGGCAATTTGAAAATACAAAGTTGAAATGAAATGTATATTGTTCAGGATTCTAGCTGGAATGTATTGATTGCTGTCTTATTCCAAGCAAAGCAGAAGAACATACTGTGCTGATACAGTTATATAACCTTTGATTTTAATATCAGTTAAACAGTTTGTCCTGTTTAGGCTTCAAAAAAGAAAAACGTAAAGCTGGAAATAGCAGGTGATGTTAAAGGGATCCAGTGTAACTTGTAATTTTGTACCAGAGATTGGAGAGAAATTCTACATAGCAGTTTTATAAATAACTTACTTTTTCTTACATTGTTTTGTTTTAGTTGTTTGTTAGGGTTTGTTTTTGGTTTTTAAAACTAACACCTGCTACAGTGTTAATAGGGACATAGGGGAGCAGAACCAGTGGACGGAAGTCTCTCTGATTTCAATACAAGTTCATGTGGTTGATTTCAGATCATCCTATAAAGCTGAGTGCAACTTTGGTAGTTATTGATGAAGTGAATGAAAGTTTGATGAAGAGTCTTGATGCTGAGACAGAATTAAAGTTCTTAATCTTCAGCACAAAGTAGTTAAATTTACTGTTTTATTTTTTGACAGGTTGTTGTGTCTACTAATATTGCTGAGACGTCATTAACAATAGATGGTGTCGTGTTTGTGATTGATCCTGGTTTCGCAAAACAGAAGGTAAATATTTTGTTTTTCTTTATAGTAGAATAGGAACTGGAATCTGATTTGCTCAGGTAACTTCCTTTAGTAAACACTAATGGGTATTTTTCCAATTAAAATCTTGGTTTTGGTTTTTCATTTGGTTTCAACTTAGAGTGTTTTTGCATTTAGTCTGCAAACTTCAGATATTTAGAGCAATCCAAAACAGTGAAGTGTAGAAGTATTTTTTAAATTGTTTTTTAAAATTAAAAGGTGAGGATTTTGAGAGTTAGACCTAGAATGTGGATTTTTTTTCTAGGTACTTTAGGAAGGATGGTTTTGTACTCTGTTTATGCTTGAGGATGCTCAAGTAAAACCAAGAAAACATATGACAGTAAATAAAAATGGTGCCACCTCTTGTTTTAAGTCATATTGGCATAGAAAACTCCAGAAGATAGAAATGAAACCTAGGGTAGTAGTTTCTTGTCAGTGTTTCTCATATACTGCTGCAACCCCAAAGACTGTGATTGAGCTTGTGTTGTGCATCTTCAAACATCATGGCAAGTGCAGAGGTACTGAAGTAGCTTGTCTACAGTCATCCTGATAACTAAAGAAAGAATGAAATACAAATCTTTTACTGTAGTTTTTTCACTAATCATTTAACTGTCTTTATAAATGTGTTTCTTAGTTTTTAATACTCATACATGTTGTCAGTCGTTTAAACTTTTGTAAAATGAGAGATACAGCAGAATGTGAGCGCAGTTAATGCATCCTGACAAGTTTCAATTACCATTTAGGCCGAGATTTTTTTTTCAAGTAGTTCTTACACTTGAAGATAGCTTCTGTAAGAAGAAATCAAGATTCTGTACATGTTTTACACCTGTTGACACCGGGAGGACATTAAAATCTGGGCCAAAAAACATTTCCAACTGAAACTACTCTCTGACTACTGCTTTTTTTATATTTCTCTCTATTCTTTACCATGAGCCCTCATGAAGCATGGCTGCTGTTTGAGTGCAATGGAAATTTTACAGTCAGTTCCAGCATAATGTTGTGTTGTGACAGTCTGCATGTACCCTTCTTTGAAATACAGTCTTCCTTTGTCATCGGTCTGATTTTTACAGTTGCATTCAACCTTAACATTAGACTTTTTTTGACCTCTAGAACATGATTATTCAACCTTATAATTGTATCAAGGCAGCTCCCCCCTCGCCCCGTGGAATTATTTGAGCATCAAGAGCGTGTTTAGCACTCTATAGAACAAATTGGACACATTCCTTCTGCCATGAAAATCTTATCTAAAAATACACACATTTAAGGAGGACAGGGAGCCTGGCAGGAGTTGTTAACAACTGAATAAAAAGTAAATGCTGTTCTCTAGGCAGTTGTATTTGAAGCTTTCTGTCACTGTTTCAAAGTCTGCTGTAGCCAATTTTTTTTTTTTTTTCTCCTTTTAGATACATATAAGTTGTGATTTTTCTAGTCAGAACCTGTGCTTGAAAATAAGTTTAAAGCACTTTTTTTTTTTGGATACTTCTCTTGCTCATGAGCAGTCTTCACTCTTGTCCCTCTTTCCTGTCTGATTCCCCTTTCAAACAGGTGTACAATCCTCGTATCAGAGTGGAGTCTCTCTTGGTGACCGCCATCAGTAAAGCTTCTGCGCAGCAGCGAGCTGGCCGTGCTGGTCGTACTAGACCAGGCAAGTGCTTCAGGCTTTACACAGAGAAAGCATACAAAACTGAAATGCAGGTAAGATTACTTTTTTTAATACTGCATATGTAAGATTAATGCAGCTACTTGAGTGCCATGATACCAAACAAAATGGGAATTTGAATGCTTGTGTAGTTTAAAGTGTTTGGAAGAACAAGTGTTCTGAATTTTCTATTTTTTTACTCCCCTCAGGACAACACATACCCTGAAATATTGAGGTCTAACTTAGGATCTGTAGTATTGCAGCTCAAGAAGCTTGGTATAGATGATTTGGTGCACTTTGATTTTATGGATCCTCCAGGTATCTATTTCTATTTTATCTTGTCTCTTGTAAGTGTAATGTTTTGACTTCTGAAATCTTTATTTTGGGGAATATTTTATTTTATGTAACAACAGCATGGCATACATGATTTTGGTTTTTTCGCTTGTTCTGTTGTACCTATAAGAAATGTCTTTTGTTTACGCTAAAACTTAATGCTCTGTGTCGTATCAAAGTAAACTTTTTATGTTGTCTACATTACTTTTTTTAAAGGAACTAGGGAATCTACTGAATACTCCTAACCTGCAGAGGATAAGACAAAATTATGGGCGTTAAAAAAAAAAATCTCTTGATGACTCTCTTTTACTTAACCACCTTGATCACATGTGCTAATTGTGCATCAGTTAACAACTGTATGTAAATAAGATTGGGTAGCATTTTTAAATGCTAAATACATGGGTTTTGCTCAAACTATAAAGTTAATGTGCATCTCCATTCTAACAGTGTTAAATGTTCATATATACTTTAAAAATAACTGGGTTATATTGCTAATTAAAAATGTAGATTAGCCATATAAAAATACATCAAAACTGGTTGACCTTCCCCCTAAAATAAAAGTGTAACTTACGATCTGTGAGCTTTTAAAAAGCTCTACAGAAAAATTTTATTCTCTGTGCTATGTAGCATATATGATATTTTAGCAGGAAGGCTTTGGATTTCCTTCTGTTTTTCTTTGTGCATGTAATATACACTCACTGTGAGGAATGCAGGATTACAAGAACATTCTTAAAGGCTCAGATTTTTGAAATACTAGATATCTACAGTTGACATGGCTGAGGTTTTAGGACTGATCGATCTTTTTTGTATGGAATGAGAGAAGATGCATCAGTGCACTGGGAGGGGAGTTATATTACTATGATGCTGAATATTTATTTCACAATGTCAATGCTGTTTGAATTTTGAAAAGCACTAATCTTAAAATATTCAATCTTAAATTGAAAGCAGTAATCTTAAAATATTTTTGATCAGTTAAGAGCTTTTCTAAATAAGCGATAATTTTTTTTTTTCCCCAGCTCATTCATGTCTGGATGTATGTAACTGAATTTGTCAAGAAATTTGTGTTCGGAAGTCAATTGAACAGGGAACAAAAAATAAGATGCTTGTAATAGTCTGTGCTTGTTCAGTCATTGCTTATTCAGAGCAGTTTGTTTAATGTGCCTACCTGATTTTTTTTTTTTTTTTTTTTCCCCCAGCTCCTGAAACACTGATGAGAGCCTTAGAGCTTTTGAATTATTTGGCTGCTTTAAATGATGATGGAGACTTGACTGAGTTGGGATCTATGATGGCTGAATTTCCATTGGACCCACAACTGGCTAAAATGGTTATTGCGAGTTGTGACTACAACTGTTCTAATGAGGTCCTATCTATTACTGCCATGTTGTCAGGTAATAGCAGGGAAAGAGATACTAAACAAAATGCACATCTTCAGGTTGGGGAAAACTTGAGTTCTCCACATCATAACTATTCACAATATAAATTGAATTCTAATAAAATTCGAATTGTTTTTAAAACTTCATGTAGGGTTTTAATCAGTCGTTCGGGGTTTAGTCAATTAGTGTGGGTTATGTAGAGACCTTGAAGCTGATGAATAGTAATGTTAAGACATGAACATGCATAAAACGATCAAGCAGTTTGCCCCTAATTTTAGTTAAAAGTGTATATATTTGAGTTGATGGGGGGGGGGGGGAAGACAGACTAGTGAAACAGAAATGTCTTTTTAGGCTCATAATCAGGACCAGAAAAGTCGGCTCAACCACTCTGGTTTTAAGGCAGTGAAGTCTGTTTTGTATTGTGCATTCTTCTGCACTTTGATAAATCTCAGTATTTCCCAAAGGATTACAGTGTAGTTTATATTAAACCAGAAGCTTGTAGATGAAATGATGATACATTTTTTCAGTACTTAAGTAGCAAAGCTGAAGAACGGTCATTACTTTTGAAGGGAAGAAAGTAAGTTGGGGGGGTTGCCTATTTGTAAGAATAAACTTGTGTGCACAGCTGTACTTTGCTGGTTTATGTGAATAGCACTGCGTCACAGCAGAGCTGCTTGATGAGAGAGTTTAAGAGAAAAATGTTATCAAGCAAGCCTTGTTTTTCATTTTCCAGTTACACAGAGCTGACTTCATTTTATAGTTAGCTGTCACAAGACAAGCAGCAAGATTTAGTCTGTTTGAAAATGGGGATGTTCTTACTCATAACTACTCTTTTGTCTGTTGGTGTGCTATTTTACCAGGCTTTTCACAATGCAGGTGTACTGGTTAAATGCTTAACTTGGCTAAATAGAGAAAGAAAGAAAAAGAAAAAAAAAAAAAACCAAAAAACCCCAATGTTTTGGCTAAGTGTAAAATCTGTTGCTTCAGCTGAGTCTTACAGTGTATTTACATGCAAGTTTTTAAGAACAAGCTAAAATGTTTTTTGCAGAGTTATGATTGTTCAGACTCAGAGCAGATGGGCAGGGCAGAACTGTAATAATTTTAATAAAATGGTAAGCTTAATTGCGGAGGTGGTGGTAGGTTGGTGCCTGTCTTTGTCTTTCTCTTCCCTTCCCTGCTTTGCCCCCAATTTCTGCTATAGAACAGCAAGTCCAGTATTTTTGTCTGTGATCTTAAACTGATTCATTTTACTCCTTTTTCTATTTGCCTCTACCAGGCCATGATTTTGTTGGTTTTAAGGCACAGTTAATGTCACGATAAACAAGTTTAAAAAGCCAAACCCAAGTTGATTGAAGCTGGTTAATACATGGGTTGTAACTAAAATTCTGCTCTCAAAACGAACGTAGCCCTAGTATTTGTGAGGACTATTCCCTAAAGTAAACACTTAATAAAAACTGGTGGCATGACTGTATGTTATAGTGCCTTAAGTCCACACAAAGGTTGTCAAGCTGTCCATAGCAATCCGTGTATTAATAGTTTCAATTGAACAGAAAAGCAGGTTCCAGAACAGAGCAGAGAATAGCATTGAGTAAATGATCAGATTTAATGATTGTACTTCATTCTATAAGAACTGTTGAGTCTTGCTGTGGGGTAGAAAGTGCTATTACTTATACAAAACAGTGAGTTGAACCAGTGATAGAATAATTCGGAATTTGCTTCTATTAGTCTGAGTTTAAAATTAAAATGCACTTTATATTTCTGTTTTCAAATGAAGGACCCAAAATACAAGGTGTTTATTTTGCACCTACACTTCCATTTTCTTTAATGCATTGGACTTTCTTGATTTGTTACCATGTGACTCACTGCTGCAGGGTGTATTTTTTTTTTCCCTCAAGTTCCATCCAGTATTCAACTCATGTAGTGTTTTAGGGCTTTAATGGGAATTTAAGAATAAAGTAAAGCCACATAACACCCCACAAAAAGGCACTCATCTCTTAGGGACAGATGAGGTCCAAAGAAGTAGACTCAGGAGATTGGTGGGCTTCACTTAGAAGATTAATGTAGTCCCAAGCAGTTGAAAAAAGATAAAGGATTTGTAGCATCTTATTTAGTGTTCATTTTATTGAAATTTAACATCTTAAAATTTACAAAAGCAAAGTGGTTTCTTCCCCCCCCTCCCCCCTAGGTGTCTATAAAACGTAGATACCTTATAGCTACTTCCAACATCTGGTGAATTAGTATTGATATTGCAAACCTGTAATAATGTTGACAGACCATGAATTAAGTTGGCTGTAATACTATATGTGGTCTCTCGTAGCCTGTATTTGGAAAGGGAATGTTAAAACATGATTTTTGGTTGCAAATCAGACTCGAGTTAGATTTATGTAAGAAAATATAATGATAGAGAAAGCTCATCACATTGTGATTTATTTGTATTTTTTTGTTTGTTTGTTCCAAGTAGTGCCAAAGGACGGTTTAACCTTCCACCACTACCGCTACCATCACAACCTTTAGACTTGTTAATACCTTCATTCACATGTTTCTGTATACCAGTGCTGATAACAATACCACCTGGGGAAGAGGGCTTGACTTCACTAGTATGTTCTGTCTAGTAGCAGACTTGTGGTAAAACTCACATTTGTGTAGACTGTGCTAGTTCAGTACAGTTCCAGAACTATCTTCTTCACGCTGTCTGTAGAGGCTTTCTGAGAAAACAAACTTGCAATCAAGTGTTCTGTTACATGGGGTACTAGCTCGTGGTAGAGCTATCAGCACTGGGTCTTGAATTAAGAACTGTTTAGCCTTCCAGTATAAAGAGGCAATCTTGATGGCCTTCAGACTAGAGATTTTGATGCCTACATATAGTTCTATTAAATAATCAGGTACTCTGTAGCTTTGAAACCCTCTTGTCTTACAGATGTGGTTAGGTGTTGATGTACCAAATCAAGGTAGTAAACAGTCCAAGATGCAGTTGGAGGCCATCCTGCCCTGCCCTATGCTCTGTGAACTGACCTAGCTAGGCCTTGTTCCTCTATCTGTGAATGCGTGACTCATCGATATGGGCGTTTGTGTTGGGCCCATACCAACCTTGTTTAGTCCCACAGTGTTTTGTTCGCCCCACGGAAGCAAAGAAAGCAGCAGATGAAGCCAAGATGAGGTTTGCCCACATAGATGGAGATCATTTGACGTTGTTGAATGTCTACCATGCTTTCAAACAAAGTAAGTGTGCTCCTGCTTTAGCCAAGATTATTTGTAATGCTTTGTGTTGTCAACTTTCATTACTGTGTTATGAGGACGTTAGAAAAGCCAGGCTTTTAAATCAGTGCTGGGTAATCTTAGACAGAAGGAAGCATTCCTAAAATTAAAAAATGATGGAAGTTTATCTGACATTAATTATATAAAAATCTTCGTAGTTTCTTTGTAATTCTTCAGGGTGAGCAGTACAGAAAATACTGTGAATTTAGAGAGTATGTTCCTAGAACCAACACCTTTTTAATCCCAGCTTTTTAGCATCGTTAGGAATTCTGCAGTAACACCTTGAAATGTACTGAGGCGCAAAGGGCTGACACAGCAACAGGAAGTAACTTGGAACCATATAATAAATGTGTTTTCTTTACCCCATTTCAGTGTATGGTATGGTACTGCTCAGCGTAGCTGAAGTGTATTTTACCAGCTTGAAAAAGGTGGGAATGGAGAGGTGAAGCTAGGAGTTCTCTTGAAAAATGACTGCATAAGTGGTACACTTTTTTTAACAGTGACTTATCCTGGTGATAAGTAAAAAGATGTCTCTTAACTGCCAAAGAAGTTAAATTCGATGCTCCAGTTGCAGTTCCCTGTAAGCAAGCAAAAAAGCAACAGTCCTTTAGTCAGAGTTGAGAGAAATAAAACTTGGTGCCCCTTTCTGTTGCAGTTTTGATCAAGAAATTTTGCATTGAAACATTCTAGCTCTGTATCATTGTGTCAATCCAAAGTAGGGGTTTCTTCAAAGTAAATGGCTCGAAGTATTCAAAACTATTTAAAACAATAGCTCAAACTTCTGCTAAACTGGTGAATTGGAGAAATGTGTCCTTTGCTTTTTCGGTTAGCTTTTTAGTTAACAGAATCCAGTATTTCTTGTAGACATTCTGTGTGTATGTTTCTGGAAGCCACTGCTTTCATGCTCAGGTTACTGAGGGATGAAATTATTTGGGGAATAATGTTTTGTTCAATTTCACTGTGAAATTGAGTAGGATTTCTGGGGTTCAGGATCAGAAGACAAAATGCTGCTACTGTTTGTATCTGCAAGAGTATAAGAGAGTTATGGGTCATCTAAAATGCACAGTTCAAATGGCATAGAAAGGAACATGCTATGGTACTTCAATTATAATTCTACTGTGGAGTGTACAAGAGCTTCAGCATTCGTACTTCGTTCTAAATATATTTGGTAAGATAAAGCATAGAAAGAACTTAAACTTTACTCAAATTATGTAACCTTTCTTTTCAGTGCAAATTAAGAATAGTCTCTCTGTACAAGAGACACTTAAGTTTGAGTTAAGGCTGATATTGTTGGATTATTAAACTGATTTAAGATTAGAAGAGCATCGCTTGAAAAGTAATAGAATTGGGAGGCAGAACTTGTATTCTTGGTGTTAAATATGCAGGGTTTTATTCTGATAGACTGGCTTAGGCTTGCTGTCTGAACAGATTTCTTATAGAGCTAGCAGGAGCAGGAGGAATAATTTAAGAGGACCAGCTTCCATTACTGATGGTGTGTTTACCAGCCATATTTACTTAAACTGCTGTGAGGTCTTTTATTAGGTTAGTGGGTTTGTATAGCTCTTAACTGTTGCTTGAATCCTTAATTTAAGGATGGTTTGGGTTAATTATGTACAATCTTGTGTGTTCCTTGCACACTACCGTTAGTGTTCCTCATGTTTGGTTACATTTTACACGGCCAGTTTGGAAGGGGGTTTTTCTAGTTTCAGGACATGATTTTTGAAATGTGGGAAGTCTATTACTGTGTTATTTCAGTAAGGTATCAGTGGTTGTGTATATGTTGTGTTGGTGAGGAGAAAAACCATCTAGATCTTCTGTTTTGTTTTGCCCACATGCTTCCTGAATAGAAAACAATTTGGGCAAGTTAGCTAATGCAAGAAACGGACTGAATAAACTAAGAGCTGTTGTCATTTATAAAAGTTTACGGATATTTTTTCTGGTTCATCTGACTGATCAATCGGTTAGTTGCCGTTTCCTTTACTTGGTCTAATTGGATGAAATACTAATATTTGATTCATGTTTTTTAATGTTGCAGATCATGAGTCGGTTCAGTGGTGTTATGACAACTTCATTAACTACAGGTCCCTGATGTCTGCAGACAATGTACGCCAACAGCTGTCACGAATCATGGATAGATTTAATTTGCCTCGTAGGAGCACAGACTTCACCAGCCGAGACTATTACATCAACATAAGAAAGGCATTAGTTACTGGGTATTTCATGCAGGTATGTGTGTGTTCTGCTAGGGAACCTAGTTCAGTGTTTGCATGGCTTTTCACGTTAGTATGGTGACTATAATTTCTCACAATTTTACAAATGTCGCTTAAATTATATCCAACTATACTACCATTTAACCTTTGTCAGGTTGCTTGGTTATTACTCAAGTAGTACATTCTCTAGTCAAATCTTATTTGGAAGGGTAGTTACAGGCAGTCTTACTAGTATCAAAGTACTGTTTCTGGCATGACTAGTCAGGAATTGAGCACTAACTTACGAGTAGCTGAGGCAGTAACTTCATAGAACATTTCGAAGTACCTGTGGAATGTGTAGTTTGACAATAATTTGTAATCTGATACAAATAGCTGAAGTACAGTTGTACATAAATATTCTTTGTATGTAATCCTTACAGGAGGAGAGTATTTTGCATACCTTTTTGTATTTATATTTCACTTTTACATAAATCACAACTCTCAGAGTACTGGAGCAGGTCTGTAATCTTAAAATACACACTGCTTAACTCACGTGCCTCTTGAACCAGGAAGCCAGACTCCACTGCTACCTCCTGGATGCTTTAAATTTCATGTTAAGCATACCTCCAGTGTGGAATACAGGCTGTGGTGTTTCTTAGTGGGTGGGATGTTGTTGTGGTTTTGGTTGGGGTTGGTTTGTTTGATTTGGTTTTGGGTGGGTGGGGTGTGGGGGTGGCGTGGTACCTTTTTCTCTTCAGCATTCCTCCCCAGGGCTAGAAGAGTCCCTTTGCTGGCCCTTGCAGACCCAGGGGTATGGAACCAGTGACAGGAGTGAGTCTCCATCCTCATTGACTCTGGACTATTGTGATAATGGTTTTCCCAGCACACACACATTCTGATGCATCTCTGCAATGCCTGCGCTAGAGCCTAGTATCTTGCTTCCAGAGAACTCAACCTTGTTACCCTGAAGAAGCTGACCGGTTCCCATGGCATCTCCTCATTTTTCACTGAGCTATGCTCTAGTGGTATTTGAGCACAACAGCTTACCAGTTGGAAAGGGAAGTGTTGGTCAGCACTGTGCAGGTTAGAACAGCAGGCAGCTTGACAGGCGTGCACTTACCTGGTCCTGCCTGGGGTGCAGCCTGGAGTGCCACGAATGTTTAAACCACCCCCTGCCAAGGAAGCCATGCCTTCCTGAGGGCTGAGCCAGGCAGCTAGTCTGTACCAGAAACATGTTGTGGAATTTTCAGAATACAGAAATGTCAATGCCAGCAGCTGCCTTTCAGTGTAATGCAGATAGGAGATTAAGGCTGTTGGTTGCTTTTAAATATGAAAATGGTTCTAAAGATGTGCTCTAACCCTTCAGACAAGCAGGCTAGTCACTATGTGTAGTCCTTGGTTTGGGGACATGTTTTCTTCATCTTTCTTGGGGGATGTTTTAGTACACATTCCCACCTTCACCTTTAATTCTGTAAATATTTTGCAAGACAAAGAATGGCCAAACAGTTGGTGTTGGGCTCCAGCTGGCTGAGGCAGGTCTGAATGCCACAGTTGCACTTCTGTTTGGCAGAGTACCCCCTAAGGCTTTCTTCATTTGCTTAGATCTCTAGGAGGTCATGTCCTTGGAAGTTTGTGCACCGTCAGTTTGTTTTACATTACTCAGAATGAAACTCTTCTTCTAGCAGATGTTTTCCTGCCATGGATGTGGAGCTGCGCTGTTGGTGCAGGTAGCTTTTTGGTCTCTACTGCTCAGGAGTCAGATCTGACTTTCTATTTTTGCCGTGAATAGAGCAGTAGGCAGACAGATGAAAATGAAAACCTTTCCACAAGTCTCCTTTGGCTTCTATGGTCAATAGGTTGTTTACCACCTCCTCACCCAAAATGCCTAATTGAATTTTTGGTATGAATTGAGAGATAGCTATGGCAGACCTGTTGAAGGCATTTTGAGTGGAAGCCATTTTAGTAGTTTTATCTTTTCCTTTGATGTGTTTGAGAATCCACTTTGAGTTTCTCTGACTCTTAAACCTCAGTGATAGTGTGATACCTGTTTAACCCTGACTATGAACCTTCTGTCACGAATTCCATGTTGTTTTGAGTAACCTTCAGTAGAAAACTTTAAATACTCAAAAGAGATGTTATTTACCAGCACCTGAAGAACTTAATTATACTCTGTGTGCACATTGTACCCCCTCTAAGCCTCTCTCGGGCTCTGGCACTGGGGGCTCAAAATGCATACATCATTCATTGTTGTCTTAGTACAGAACATGTATGGAATTCCAAGTGTGAGCATGTAAAGTTTGTGCACATGCCATAGATAGTTTCTGCACATAGAATAGTAAAGTCTATGGGCAGCATGTAGCAGAAGTTGATTCTTCAAACTCTAAAAGTGTGGTGTGAAGCGGAAAGAACAGTAGCAACCACTGTTCTGAAATGGTATAAAACCATGTAGTCAATGAGAACTGTGTTTACAGGACACTAGGCAATTACCCATCATAAAATTTCACTGTAGAGATTTCTATACTAACCATGACCTGTGGTTGATGTCAGACAGTGCGGGCCTGTGTTAACTATTGAAATAGTACCGCTTAGTAATTAGTACTAAGTACTGTAGATTTGCCTGCCTTCAGTTGTGTGTCAGTGACTGGTAAATGTGAAATCTCTCCTGGTCACAGATCCTATCTTCACCCTTCCCATTTAAATACAATCCTGAATTCCACTAAACCTGCCATAGACAAGCTAAGGGAATAGTCAAATATTCAAAACTGACAACAATTCTGTGTGAAGAAACACTTCTGGAAGGATACGTACTGATGGGAGGTTAAGCATCTTAGAGAATTTTTGTGCTATGTCCCTGATTTCTTCTAGTTTTTATAATGGAAAACTTCTATGGCTTTTTTCAGAATATTCAAAGTATATATAAAATAGTGTAAGAGTAATGCTTGCAAAAACCACAGGAGAAACTGCTCATTTAAAATAAAATGCATACATGAGAGGAATACTGCTTGCTCAGTACACCAGTGCCAGACCCATTCTGCGGAGTTGTACAACTATAACACTGTAGTAACTTGGCAACAAGACTACTAAAAAACTAGGTATAGGTGATTATTTACTCAAGCAGAAAAACTTCCTTTATAATTTTTAAAGCATTGGTAGATATGTAGCTGAAATAACTGTGGTAAAGACTAAGCAAAGAGTAAATATGGTACAGGGAGTAAGCTAAGGAAACTGTTAAAATGCGCTTGGAAAAAGCAAGTGAATGCCAAAGTATCTTAAAGATTGCTCATCTTCCCCTTAGTGATTTACTTACTTTGTAGACTGGTATTACCAGTTGTCTTAAAGCACCTCAGTTTTTTTCAGTTTATTTCCAATTTAGTAGTGAAGGTAAAACAAGAAAATTTAAGTCAGAATTTAAAGGTGGAGCAAAATCCAAAGCCCTGCAATGTCTTCAAATCAAGCTTGGAACCTTTTTATGGAAGCCGTGGCTTAGTCAAACACAGGGTGTGTCAGGGTCACTACAGAAGATGAAATGAAATTACCTGTGCTTACCTGAAGTTAGATGTCAGCTGATTAGACTACTACTTAAAATATTCTTGCTGCTTCTCAGTCTTTAGTGTTACTTTGTGCATAGAATAATGTGTATTTTGAAGTCTTTACTCTTCTAAGAGCCTGATTATATAGAATTGGAATAAAATAAACCTATGGCATGAAGGTGGTCACTAGTGCATTTCATGATATTCATTTTGCTCTTTAAGGAATTTATAACTTTTTAATGGCTTCAGAAACACTGTTGCGGGCTCTGCAAGCAGAAATTGCAGAAATCCAAACAACTGACACTGCTCCTTTGGTGGATGCTGGCATTCTCTTTCTGAAAAGATGGACAAGAAGCAGTCATTTCTCTAAACCATCTGTCAAGAGTAGCCTGCCAAAATTTGTAGCCTTAAATCTAAAAAACATTGGATCTTGTAACATTACTGCTGCTTTTGTCCTTAAGTGTGTTTGGATTTGCAGTGTTTGACCACCATGGTTGGGCCCTCTGGGTTCAGTGGTGTGATAGAGAAATAAGCAGAAGCAAACATAGTTTCAGAGGAGGGTGTGTCAATAAATTGTGCCATCCTTGAAACCTCTGTTAGGAGAACTTGAACTAAAACCTTTTCCTGTGGTGGCCAATTTTGTCATGTTGATAAAAGCAGGATAATTGTCTCTAAATCATTGTCAGGTGGGCTTTCTTAGTCTGTGGAGTCACCTGTTGCAGAGAGGCATGGGCAGTCTTGGCTCTTTGTGATCCTTTTAGTCGTGTTTCTGTCGTTCCTTATGCTATGTAGTCAATGTTAATAGCTTTTTCTCTCTATTTCCAGCCCCATTCTTTGCTCAGGTAGCCTAATTCACAATTGTTTTATATTAATACTTGACAGATTCCTTTATGATCTCAGGGTTCACATGTCTTCCCTAGTATTTTGCTTACTACCACTATTCATGGGAAAATCAACCCCTTTTCTAGACATGCTTTGTATGAACCTGTGGTTTCTACAGAAGCTCAGGCTTTTTATACTCTGAAAAACAAGACAATCACAGAATGGTAGAGGTTGAAAAAGAGCTCTGGAGGACATCTGGCCCAGCCACCTCTATGTCATCCTTTACAGGCACTGGAACTGGTTGTATGCCAGCAGTTCAAAGGAGCCTAAGTGTATATGCTGTCCCCTGTGTCCTTGTTCCCTCCCTTATGTGAACCTTGGTGCTTGCCTGAGCCCCTTCTGAGTTCTTTTAGCACAGTAATCTAGCAAGGCCTGTACACCTTCAGGGGAGAAGCAGAATTGGCTCTGTCAGCTCTGCTGAAACAGCTCAGAGTAGAAGGGAGCAGGAGAACGTATCTGACAGACCATCGTTGCTTGCTGTGGGAGCACAGCTTCACCGGGCATATTTCATGGTAGTGTTGCCATTACTGAACCCAAAATTCTTTACCCATCTGTGTGCTGAAAAGAATACCTGATAGAAACATCTACATAGGAGAAACATTGCAGCTCAGTGTTAGCTCGGGGTCGAAATCATTCACAGTGGTATGTGGCCACATAAGGGTGACACATCCCTGATAGCTGTGTTCTAAGGAGACATTTCTTTCTTAATTGGGGTTACTCCAGTCCCTGTCCTTCCCGGGAAATTAATGGCAAACTCTACGTCTCCGTGTTTCTTTTAGCATGCTTAATTAGTTATTTCAGAATGGTTTTTACTTGTTTACTTTGTATAATTCTGAAGTAAAAATTACAACTCTTTTCTATCATGATAAATGATATGGAAAAGGAAGCTGTGTATTTGGGAAAACTAGATGTATTAAAATAGTAAAGTCTTATCTGAGTGAGACTGAGGTGCTAAAGGTAAATTGTGTTGATTTAAATTTAACAGCACACTCTTTCCTACAGTGAAAGCTAAATAAATTAGTTTTTATGTCCTTTTAGAGGAAGAATAGAAACAGATAAAATAGTCAAATATTTTTGTATACATGCTTCACTTTTGATCTGAAAAATGAAATTTATGTTTAAAAAAGCATAATCCGACAGCAGCGTGTGTGCTAGGTCTGCGGCAGATGAGTTTCTAGCCTGGTTTGCAGTTACAGTGCTATTTAATTTTGCAGACATTGGATTGAGTTGGATGAAATTTAGCCTAAATCGTTACAGACGGTGTACTGTTAATCTCCATTTAAAAGAGCCTCCCTAGGCTTGAAATAAAGTAGTAGTGTCATCTCTAAAATCTTGAGTGAAAAGATTTGCAGCTTTGTTCCGTTCCTAAAAGATGTTCTGGAGATTAATATCATAAAATATAAAAGAGAAACACACTCAAAATAAGTAACTTGTTACTAAGGAGATATTCCGACTTAAAATTTGTGGTAACTATTGCTTTAGAAGTCCTGGGATTTTAATCTAATGGATGGAATTTACCTTTGACTAGGCAAAAGAAAAAAAAAAAGTGAGATGTACCCAAGAATTAAGAAAACAAGGAAGTGCCCAGCATACTAGAGGAAAGCAGATAGCGATGATCTGATTAAAAATGGCTCTCAGCCATTGTCCATCTGCTTAAGCTTTTTACAGTATTTTTGTGTGTGTGTATATGTAGTAAGTACTGAGGTCATCTTGAATTATCAGTAACAAAAGGTTAATTTTAGTTACCTGTTGTGTTAGATTAACTGTTCTTACAGAGGGTACCCTTCTAAGGATAACTGTCTGCTTCACCAAATCTTAATGAGCTAGGTATCGGAGCATCTCGGCGAGGTAGGCATTATTCCCTTTCATAGAGCAAGAAGCTTAGTCAGAGAGGTTAATTGATTTTCACCAAGGTCACAGCAGAAGCGTGTTGCCAAAACTACACTTTCCGGCTCTAAAGCTCACTCTGTAACAAGACTGTTCTTATTTCTGACATACTGAACTTCCCATTCTTACTGGACTGACTTTCTTTTTTCCAGAGCTGCTGTGTGAGAGAATTTGCAGCATAACACATGCATCAGTAAAATTACTACTGAAACACTGCACTAATAAAAACTTGAAAGGATAACGCTGTGGCTCACGGGTCCCACAGTAGCTCCTGCAGTGAAGTGCTTGAAGCAGATCTCTGTAGCAGATCACAGTTGACTCTGTGTGATGCTACAAACCTGTCCAATACATATTCCCTTCCAGTGCTTCTGTTTGCATTGCTGTTGTTCTAATGATGATTCTTCCTTTTGGGTGGTAACTGTTTTTGTGGGGCTTGGGTCATACATTAGAATGCACTCTTACCACGGCATTTAGCAAAATCATCTGGCATCTTGATTCTGTCTATAGAGGAAAAAGAAAAATTACAAAAAATTGTTGAAGTGGTCAAGTAATGTGCCAGATTTAGAGGAGGTTTGAAAGTTGGGATTATGTATTTTGTACAGAACACTTAACAGTTGGCTTGAAATCACTTAACTTAAAAATTGCCTGTCATAATGAAACAAATGTCTTTTTACTTAGGTGGCACACTTGGAACGAACGGGGCATTACTTAACAGTCAAAGATAACCAGGTGGTGCAGTTGCATCCCTCCACTGTTCTTGATCATAAACCAGAATGGGTGCTCTACAATGAGTTTGTCCTTACAACAAAGAATTACATCCGGACGTGTACAGACATCAAGCCAGAATGGTAAGCCACAAGTCTTAAAAAAAAAAGCCATGACCTACTGTAAAGCTCTTGTTTTCTTTCTTCCCTTTTTCAATTGATGTAATTATTTTCAGGTGTCCTGGAACTAAGATTATTATTAAAATGATTTGGGGAGCGGCAGTGGTGTGGACTTGAGGTTCTGTAGATGACTAAAGGTTTTCTTTGTGGATACTTGTTTCTGTTTGTGGGAGTTGTAAACTTGGATGCCCAGGCTCGTATGCAGCGTGCAGAGAGATGCTTGACTTAAAGTCAGTTATGTTAGTATCGTAGAATCATAGAATGTCAAGGGCTGGAAGGGACCTTGAAAGATCATTTAGTCCAACCCCCCTGCCAGAGCAGGATCACCTAGACCAGGTCACACAGGAACGCGTCCAGGCGGGTCTTAAATATTTCCAGAGAGGGAGACTCCACAACCCCCCCAGGCAGCCTGTTCCAGTGTTCCGTCACCCTCACTGGGAAAAATTTTTTCCTTATGTTTGCATGAAACTTCCTGTGCCTCAGCTTCAACCCATTACCCCTTGTCCTATCATTGGGCATCACCGAGAAGAGCCTGGCTCCATCTTCCCGGCACTCACCCTTCATATATTTATAAACATTGATTAAATCACCCCTTAGTCTTCTTTTCCCTAAGCTAAAAAGCCCCAGCTCCCTCAGTCTATCCTCATAAGAGAGATGTTCCACTCCCTTAATCATCTTTGTAGCCCTGCGCTGGACCCTCTCCAGCAGTTCCATGTCCTTCTTAAACTGGGGGGTCGAGAACTGGACACAGTATTCCAGATGTGACCTCACTAGGGCAAAGTAGAGGGGCAGGAGAACC
The DNA here is from genome assembly GCA_025345505.1 of Todiramphus chloris collaris. NCBI lineage: Eukaryota > Metazoa > Chordata > Aves > Coraciiformes > Alcedinidae > Todiramphus > Todiramphus chloris. The sequence continues at coordinate 24,508,595 of JANVCC010000035.1, forward strand.
TCTCTCGACCTACTAGCTACACCCCAGGATGGCATTGGCCATCTTGGCCACAAGAGCACACTGCTAGCTCATGGTCAGCCTCCCATCAACCAGGACCCCCAGGTCCTTTTCCCCTTCACAGCTCAGTCCCCAACCTATACTGATCCCTGGGGTTGTTCTTTCCCAGGTGCAGGACTCTGCACTTGCTCTTACTGAATTTCATCAAATTTCTTCCTGCCCAACCCTCCAGCCTGTCCAGGTCTCGCTGAATGGCAGCACAGCCTGCTGGGGTGTTGGACACTCCACCCAGCTTGATATCATCAGCAAACTTGCTGACAGTGCTCTCTGTGCCCTCATCCAGGTCACTGATGAACAGGTTAAACAGAACCAGTCCCAGCACCGACCCCTGTGGAGCTAGTAAGCCTATTGGGAAGGAGCTACTAGGTTTGGGAATATGTCCTAGCACCCACTTGTGTACCTAAGTGAGGAGATGCTGGTAAATGCCTCTTTTCTCAAGGTCTGGGACCTTTCTTGGCAGCAGTTGTCTACTTTTTCCAGAGGGATCTGAACAGGTGGTGATACTGGTACAAGCTGTCTTGTCATAGTATTTGTCAATAGAGTGTATATTGAGGAAATCAGAGGCCCAGTCCTCTGCAGACAAGCAGAGATCTGAATTGTCTTGCCTGTCTTTAAGGCTGTACTTAAACTGCCGAGTTGTAAGCTTTGGGGACCCAGAAGGCTTTTCAGTTGTTGAAGTTGTGCAGAGTTTAAAGATTCATAAGCCAGAAGACCTAGCATGCGTGTATCTATCTATTGTCCATAGCATTTTAGTAGAAAATGTGTTTGAATCCTTCCTTAGAAATCTTTTTGTCAGCAAGGCGCTGTACGGACTAAAGCCTTGGCCTTGGTTGCGTTTTAAAGCTGGAACCATCAGAGGCTGAACTGTATTCTTACACAAACTGAGACTTAGGTGGAGTTCTGTGGCTTATGGACTTGGCCATTAAGGAGCAGCTCTGACTGTGGGCTACTGTGGCTCATGCTGTAGCCACAGTGTGGGTCAGTAAGGGGCGTTTGGCTGAGCCGGAGCACCTTGAGAGACTGAAGTCTCTGCTTTTTTGCTTTGGACTTGGGCTTTTGCACAGAGTGGGATTGAGAGTTACGTGTGCGTGAGGTGTGTGTGTAAACTTGCGTTAATCTTGCTGAATGGGCTGAAAATGGATAATTTTTGTCTTTCTCAGCTGCAGAATTCCTGCAGGCTGCATCTTAGTTTGAGTACTAGTAACAAACTTCTCCTTTTTTGACAGGCTGGTGAAAATTGCCCCTCAATACTATGACATGAGCAATTTTCCACAGTGTGAAGCAAAGAGACAGTTGGATCGCATCATTGCCAAACTTCAGTCCAAGGAATACTCGCAGTACTGAATTTGCGCGTTGAACTGAAGTTACTCAGAGGACAGCTTTAAGACATGAAAGGATTCAAAGTTCAAGTTGTGCTCTTCACTTTGGTTCAATAATGGCCTTTATTTGAAAGCTTTTTAATTTTTCTTTACAGTAAATATTCCATTCTGATTTCATAAATTAAACATTTATGCCTCCCTTTTGTGTTGACACTGTAGCTCATACTGGAAAAGCTGATCAATGTTTTGCAGTTTATTGAAAGTAGTTCTATATATAACAATGTTACAAGCATTTCTTTAGAAATGGTTGAAAATGCTTCTAAAAATGTGATTATCGACCATGGTATGCATGATCGTTGTAATTGTTGACATTCCTTTTAGAAGTTGTGAAATGTTACAACTTGTGCTTATGTAGACACAATCTCTGGCTTCAGTACAAAGGTACTGACTTCAATAAAGTCTATTTATACTAATTCTGTGCCACAGTATGTCAGTATTTCTATTGTTTTGATCAGAATGTGAGAAGCCATTTAGCCTCCCATTAAACTGGCATGGCAGTAGTTTAATTTAATATTAAAAGTGCAGATAGTTAAGCAGCACAATTACGATGCCATCAATATAATGCAGACGATGTTGATCCCTTGCAAACCTGTTTAAATTGCGTAGGAAATTGTTTTCCAAATGAAATGCATGCAGACATTTTTGGAGAATACTTTCTTCAAAGATACTCCTAGATATCTCTTGGACAGCACTGTAGTAATAAGTCCTGTGAAGTGAAGTGTCTGTGGCCAGTTAGAAATTACCCTGCTGGGTAATGTTCAGATACAGTCTGAGATCAAGACAAATAATAGCGTAAGCAACACTCTAGGTCAAATTGCATTGCACCATTGCCACTTTGTAGTGATCTTTACTGAAATGTGACTTGACAGCATTTTCAATTTTGGAGAACTAAGCGCATGTGGAATTTATAGTAACGTTTGATCAGAGGGATGGAACACCTTCCCTGTGAGGACAGGCTGAGAGAGTTGGGGTGGTTCAGCCTGGAGAAGAGAAGGCTTCTGGGAGGCCTTATTGTGGCCTTTGAATATTTAAAGGGGGCCTGTAAGAAAGATGGGGACAAACTTTTCATCAAGGCTTTTTGTAACAGGACAAGAAATAATGTTTTTCAACTCAAAAGAGGGCAGATTTAGACTAGGTCTAAGGAAGAAGCTCTTTGCTGTGAGGGTGGTGAGACACTGGAACAAGGTGCCCAGAGAGGTTATGGATGTTCACTCCCTGGAAGTGTTCAAGGCCGGGTTGGCTGGGGCCTTTGAGCAGCCTGCTCTAGTGGGAGGTGTCCCTGCCCAGGGCAGGGGTTGGAACGAGATGATCTTGAAGGTCCTTTCCAACCCAAAACCGTTCTGGGATTCTGTCATTGAAGATATTTGGTCAGATTTCAGTTTTTCTGCTCCCTGGAATACACTTGGGATTTGGTCCTTCTGGCAAAGAGAAGCTGGAGTGGCTCTTGTTATTGACACAGGTTCCCCTGGCATGGAGTTGTGTGCTGTTCTGCTGGGAAGGCTGAAGCAAAAATAGGTTATGTGTGGAGAGCTGGCAACTCACCTTGGTTAGACTCATCTTGAGCACCGATGTTCAGCGTATCCTATTTAAATCATAGCATTTGGCTATAAAATTACTAGGAATCAAGTAATTTGAGTATTTTCTTTCAATTCCAGCTTTTTTTTTCGTTGAGTTGCCATTTGTACGATGGGGAGCAGAGAAGTTTTGAAAACTTTCTTAGCAGTCAGAAGGGTATTAGGAAGATTAACATGTGAGCAAATTTGTAATACCAAGTGGGACTTGTGAGTCTGCCCCAGGTTTGATAAGCAAGTGAGGAGGTGGGGGATCTCCCCTGCTACAGGTGTCTGCTCTGGCTCTAGGCTGCCCTGCCCTGTGAAATAATTTTCAGTAGGGAGGAGGGAGGGAGGTTGAATCTTCATTAAAGGTTGAACTGGATTAAGTTTTCTGACTGCAGTCACAAGAGTTTTTATTAAAAACGCAGGGATCCTGAACTTAAGCAGTTTGGCTTCAAACTATTATTCCTAACCATGCAAATGTTTGTTTACAAATTCCCCCTCTAGGACACCGCGGGTTCATTATGTGGGGTTTGACGATGGCTTGCTTACCTTCCTTTTGGGAGGCAGAGAGGGCTACTTTGCGCAGTGCTGAAAAGCGGCTGCTCCCCAGGTAAGAATTTCTCTAGTATTTGTGTGCAGCCTTCAGCTAAATGGTGTAGAACCACCTTCTGTACGCCTTTCCCTAGGTATGGCGAGGTGCACAAACACAGCCAATTCTCAGCGTGAAATCCCTTGAGGACCCCAGAACCAGCTGGCATAAACTGCAGCAGCTTTGGTATTTGCAAATGGGGGAGCAGATGGCTATGGCTGTGAGTGGAACTTGACACAGGGGAGACTTTGGCCTGGTTTTCTTTTTGTTTTTTTTTTCTTTTTGTTTTTTTTCTTGTCATACCCACAAACTCGGCTTGGGCTGTGACAGCCAACCTGGGATCTTTCACTCTATCTTTGCTACTAGGAATGCAAATAGTGCAGGACAAGTGAATGTCCTCTGACAGCTGTGCAGCCCTGCCACCTTCCAATTAAGTCGGGGACACCTGTGCAAGCCACTGAGAGGCACTGGGGTGCACCGGTGTCACTGGCTTAATTGGCGGGCTGTCGGGTGTCCCAGCTGTCACCGGGGACAGAGCAGGCCCAGGGCCCCCTCTCCTCCTGACAGCAGCAATGCAAGCTATGGGAAGCAGCTTGGCTGTTGGGACTCTGCTGAAGTCTGGAGGCTGGTGCTTCAAGAAGGTACTGAAGCTTCAGCATCTGGGGAATCTAGTGGCTTTGATACCGGCATGATATTTGTATATGTCACCGTGATTCTCTGGAAAACGTTTCTCTTACTGATGGGTGGCAGGCAAAGCGCTTGCAGTGCCCAGGTTTAGGACTGTGCAAAAGACATGGTTGTGTCTTCGGTAACTATCACATAGTGCAGAAGGGGCTCGGGGTTGGAGTGTCTTTGTGCCCGTTCTGCTGCACCACACCAGTTGCTGTCAACTGAGGGTGTTTAAGGGCTTGGGGCAGAGACTCCCTTTAAATCACTGTGGATATCTTAGAGTCACTGCTTATTTCACTCTTTTCTTTTGATACCACTTTAGAGCCATATAGCAGTGGGAAGGGAGCAAGTTCTTAAAGTAACTGGCCCTCTGAAGGAGTAACGTAAGGGTCAGCGTGGCTTCTTGGAGAAAGATGCTTTCTAGGTCCTAAAGGGAAACTGTATCAGGAACTCTGTTCTTCACCATGGTTAGGTTACCTTGGGGATACAACAGCGGCATGCAGAATGACATGTTTCAGAATAGCCCTGGGTTTTCATGTGGTGAAAGTTAAAACCTCATTCCCATTTTTCTGGTGGAAAAACTCAACAATGTTTGCCCAGAGAAACAAAAGGAGACCAAGAATGAGGTGTAGGAAAGAGGCTACTTATCTGCGAGCATATGAAGGCCACTGCCTCCCTCTTAGAACAGTTGAAAACACCCACGGGCCTACCCATTGTCAGAGCTTTGGTTTTGGCTACTCACACTGCAGTGAGTCGGGGGGGGGGGGGGGGGGGGGAGATGGAAATTGCAAAATACACCAGAGGAGTTTGCTAACGTCAAACAGAAATTCAGCTGTCCGTGCATTTTGTTCTGTGATGTGTCCCAGCTGACTAATGGCCCCCAGGACTCTTCTGCTGGCCCGTGGAGCAAGGGATCCTGAATAAAGCGCATCCGCTGCCCTGGCCAGCTGCGGCTGGCCGCTGCTCTGCCGTGCTCCTGGCCTTACAGTGTCACTCCACAGCGTCCAGGCCACTAGCTGGGGTGTAAGCGCCTTTGCTTCTGAGCACTGAGGAACTGCTCCCTTAGGATTAGCTGCTTTGGAACTATCTAAACTGAAAAGCAGTACTTTGTTTACTTAGTGATTTTTAGTGTTGTTTGGTTTGTTGGTTTTCTTTTTTTTTTTTTTTTTTTAACCAGAGGAATTCTGGGGACTTCTGAAAATAAATGTTTTGTATAAAATAAACTATTTATAGTGTGGGACTTTTGAAAATATAGAATGGGTTAGATGATAGGAAAATAGTACTAAGTGAAAGGAGTCTATTTTTTGAAAAGAAGAGAGTCTTCCGTCATAATTGTGCTTCTGTTTAATACCTCAAAGCAGCAAAGGGCTAATACTGGTATGAGGTAGTATGTGTGTTTAGGTTTGTGAGATACAGAGGTAGTTCCTAATGATTGAGCTGTGTTTAGATAAGTATCTATTAACATTATGAAGACATAAAGAAGTGACCAGTTATGCTGTGTTTAGATTTGTGGAGATTTTATAGCATTTAGAATTTTTGTCAGAAGAATAAATGGTGACTTCATGCTTTGCGATGTCTTAATGTCATAAAACTCCTGAACCTTCTGCTTTTGGGAGATCTGTATATACACCAGTGCAAAAGATGTGCTAAAATTTCTTTGGGAGTTACAGGAATGTATTCATTTGTTGTACCTGTGTTTATTCACTGACAGTGAAGAGCTGTTGGTACAGCCTAACCCCTGCCTTGGGTTCTGTACCAGTCTGGTCAGCTTTGTGTGACAGCAGTACCATGATTTCTGATCACCTTCTGCCTGTTCGGATCAGGGCTTGTGAAACAGCGTTAGTGCTTGATGTGTCATTTTCACCCTGTGCTGCTACACAGTGCATATTGGAAACTGCTCATTATGTGCCAGGAGAAATGCAGTTTAAAGCAAAAATGCTGAAATTAGCTTTCAGGATGTAATCTGAAAAGATACCTTAGTAGAAGTCAAAGGGCAAAGAGTTTTCCTTCTGTCCAGTCAAGCTACAATTACTAATTTGTAATCAGATTCCTATAGTTTTCTTCATTTTCTGTCACTTCAGCAGTAGAAAGCCATAGCACATGATGACACTAGGAAGCAGAGAGTCGTGTTCTGAAGTACTTGAATTTATTCACTTACTGTAATTTCTGAGGAATAGCCATTTATCTTGCTTTTAGAACGGCTGAAGGTTTTAATAATAAACACCTTTTACTATTGGAAGTATAGTCTTGTATCAGTACTCTGGTGACCTTTTAAAATTGTTTAACTTCAGGACTACGTATGTAACTCAAGATTCATGTGAAGCAGAGAGAGAAAAATTATCTACTTGGTCAACCTAGTTAATTTTTCTACTAATACATCTTACAGTGGTAGGTTTCTTTTGAGGTATGCATCCTAGGGCTGTTCTGATACACAACTGAGCATTGGTCCCCAGTAATACAAATGTCAGGTATTTTTGAGCTTGGACTGATGAGCTTTAAAATCAGGATGAGACCATTACCTGAGAGAGTGTGCTCCTCCTTTCACTTTTCCTTTTGCAAATGACAAGCTTGGGCTGCCTCCAGTTTGCACTGATGCGTCTAAGATAAGTGGTTGGCATCAAGGAGATCCCAGCTTCCAGTATCAAGGGATTAAAGGAAACGTGGTAACAGCAGTAAAATAACACTCCTGTAGCGATGGCAATAGACCGGTTCTGCTGATCAGAGCTGTGCTAATCTTGCAGTTTCAACTCAGATACGGTAGTTTCTCAGGAACACTGAATGTATGTTGGACAGATGATAAAATAATTTTCATTTGTGTACATCTTGGCTCTGAGTGACTCTTTAAGCTTTTTTCCAGCTATGAAAGCTGTGCAGTAGTTATGTTGTATAGAAAAATAAACCAGCACAAATTAATGTTGATAATAAATACTTCCTGTGGCTCTAAACGCTTATTATTTTGGGTTGGTCTTATTCTTTTAGCTCAAGTAGGCTCTCGCCTTCCATTTGAATTCAGTGGTTTTGTGTAAGCATATCACACTAATGTTCCCCAGCCTCACTGCTTCCAGCAGCATAAACAATAAACACATAAAGCATCCAGCACTTACCGGGCTCCATAGGGTGGAGGGTTGCTGGTGGACCTATTTCCTGCCTGCTTTTCTACTTAAATATTCAGCTATGTGGTGAAACCACTTCTCCTTACATTAGTAACCACTTTGATGATCAAAAATAGCAACCCTTTCAGCTTGATGAAGATGCTGGTGTTTACTCTGAAAATTCATGTGTGATTTTAAAGAATTACAAACTAGACTTGACCTTTCAAACCTCAGAAATGATATCTTTTGAGTCTGTTTCGTTTTGCATGGTGAATAACAAGTAACTGAAAAGCCTTTGAGTAGGGCAGGGATAGCATCGTTCTTTGAAAGAAACGAATGCCCTGTGAGCCTGTCCCGCAAGGTGTACAGTTGGTGCAGCAGCAGCAGGTTAAGAGCAGCGGATTCACACAGTGTTTCTGTGAGCAGCTAGCTGGCCACGAGGATACTGACAGCTTTGTTCCAACGAGTTATTTGGATTACACAATATAATGGAAGTAAACTTAAAATCGCTGCTACTTTTACATCCTTTAAAAACAAATAAATTTGATTAAGAGCAGAGATCAAAGATAAGAATTGGCAGGAGTTTAAAATTCCAGTCTTAATGTTCACAATAATACGTACCCTGTTTGTTGAAAACAGACATAGCATTTTCAGACAATTTATGGACAGTGAACAGCTTCTCCCTATAAAGAAAGCAGTGTTAAAGAAAAAATCCAAGAACATCAGAATATTGATTTAATTTTGGATGTTAGACTGGGACTCTACGCATGTTTCCTCTAAATCTCCCTGTTGGACTTGCTGCTGCGTAGATCCAAACACGACTCAAATGCCTGTTCTCTGTTCCTGAGCATTGTCAAGTACGAGGTTGAACGGTAATGCAGTGGTAGGGTTGTGATTTTTCTGCAGCCTAAAGAAACCCTCTTTGTTTCTGGAGCAGAATTGTGGAAGGAAAAGCGACTAGGAAAGTATTCAATTATGTGAAATGGTAATGGCCTATTTCATGATCTCCTTCATAATCATGTTTGTTCTTCACACAATAATTGCCTGCAATGAATGTTATTTTTGCAGCTAAAGCTTAAGAATCCAACCGCTTCTAGTCGACTGGCTTGATACAAGGCTAATGTTTAGATCTCTCATGAGGTACAGTGAGGTCTCAGAAATTAATTTGCTTTTTTTAGCAGTCTCTTGATCAGACTAATTTGATTATAAAAACAACTTTATCAATGCTGGGCTGTCTAGACTCAGAACAGAACTTCTTAAATTAGCAACAAAGTCAGCAGCAAATCTTTGTTCTTACTACTTCCAAAACTTTGACATGAAAAAACCCGTATTTGCAAAGAGATTCTAGCTGCCTTCCATTGTATCAGCTTTAACCTGCTATACGAAACCGATTATTCCTTCCCTTGATTCTGGTCAGTATGTAACAGAAGGGACACATGCTTCCAAGCTGCAACACTGTGTCTGGGACAAAGGCCTGCCTAGGTTTTCTCCTAGTGAGGTTTCTTTTTCATAATTGGATCAAACAGAATGATGTCACCAAAGAAATCCAGAGTTAATGATCTGTCAAATTCCTTTGAAATATCTATCAATTATTTCTGAGAGTTTGCTGCCTCTTTGTGGTATTTCTTGTGTAAAAATGGAGTTCTGTATTGATCAAAGCCTTTCTTGGGATTGTGCAAAGGATGGTTAAATGCAGTTTTCCTGAGTTCTACAGTGTGCAGGTGGGAGTCTTCCTCCCTCCTCCATGTTCCTCCCCACATGGTACACCATCTAGTGCCAAAGGAGTGTCCAAATATTTTTGGATGTCATTAATACACTTTGTGATGATGAGGTGCTACTGCTTTATCAATGAGCTTTGAATAATGTGCCTTTTATCTTTTTTTCATTATCTGAATGATGACAAGAGATCTCATCATACCTTTCAGCATATTCATTCTTAGATGACATCTTTACCATGACAGGTAAAATAGTGGTGAGCTTATTCCATGTGTATCACTTGGTATTTTGGTAATGATCTGAATGTACCCAGAAGCAGGTGGAAGAGCTGTGGGCTTTTTCTCAGACGTAAAGACACTTGCACTAGAGGCAGAGGCTCATGACAAGCCAACCATCTTGACTGCTGCTAATTTAGGTTACTCTAGGATTTCCCCACCACCACCTTTGATTAGTTACTTCATATAGTTACTTCATACCTATAATCACAGAAATGTTATTTTGGGGAAATTATAATCTGATAGGGCTTTAGTAATTCATTTACATTGTTAATTGGTGGTGAGACTATAAAAGTTATTAACTGCCTCCTGAGTTCATGCCTGCCTGTATTTCAATGGCACACATTCACTGGTTGTTATTTATAATTTTGGGGGTATTGATCTGATGGAGATTACTCATGTTGAAAAGATGCTGGAAGGCCTGAGCTAGGAATTAAATTATCATAGTGGCTTCATTTTGTTAACAGTCTCTTTGAAAATATCTTGCTTGCAGGACAATCAAACTCATCAGTGTTCTGCTCTTCCACTTCAGCAGACAAAGTTTTAATCAGTGGCACACTTGATCTTGCAGAATTCAAGGAAAATAATTTCCTGCATTTCTGAGATGAGCAAAAATTCATGTAATCTAGCTTTTAAAATCCTGTCACTGTTTTTTTTTTCTTTTTGAATAATCAGCTTTACTTCACTCAGTTGCCTATTTCACATAACTTCAATTATCAAGATGACCCCATGCTTAGGTGGGATTAGCTCATGGAAGACGAGCAAGCAACTGAATCTGAACTTGGGCAAGGCAAACAGTAGACTGACTGTGGGGTCAAAACATTTTGAAAAATGTACTCTCTTCTCTTGTGTATTTGCAATTGGTCTTTGCATTTAGATGGCTCTAGAGAACCTCGTTACTCATTTCTGATGGTCTCACATAACAGCATTTACAAAAAAACCCTACTGTTTTACTCTTCTTGGAGCTGCCATCCTATCATAGCAGTCAGCCATTTAGTTTCAGTTATTTTTTTACCTTTTGGATGGAGCCCAATGTTGTATGCAAGCTTCATCTAGCAAACTTAGAAAAAGTAGTTATTTCACATCTTGGGGCTTTTTTCTCTTATATCTTGCGCTTCCCCCCCCCCCCCCCCCTTCAAGACTTAACTGCCTGGTCTGAGGGCCGGGATGAAGACCATGAGTACCAAAGACAGTGCCAGTTATTTCTTTGGTGGAACAGAACTTTCTAAACTAAGGGTAAAACTTGGCTGTGCAGTAAGTTGTAGCAGCCATCAGTACAAGATGGTGTAACAGATTGCAATAGTAACTAATAACCATCTAGAATCTCACTACCTTCTGCTTTCATTGCAAGGACCATTTCTTTGAACCTTTGTCTCACCATAGACAGCAAGGACTGCAACAGAATACTGCTGTCTCTGATGAGAGAAGAATGAGCAGGTGTTAGTCACCAAGTTTAGTGTGGTGCTTGAAGGTAGTCAGATATTACAGTGCCATATACAATCATGAGTACTACGTTGGGCATAACACAAAAGAACTGTAGAAAGGCTGGCTCTGATAAATTCCTGTACTACCATCATTCAGTGGTATCTTGTTTTGTGTCTTTAAATCAAAGACACTGTTTTCTGAAGGCCATTTTCTTTCAGCAGAACCTTGCATTTTTTGAATGGTGGCATGTAACTGAAGTTTGGGAGTGGTACTCTGCAATTGCAGTTCAGGCTGATGAATCCAATGTGCAGAAGCTGTTCTGGGAACTCCAGGGCTCTCGGGTAGCTTGGAACTGGGCTGTCTAGCCACATGGAGGTGGAAAAAGCCATCTAGATTTTAGCTGGAATACAGTGAGAAGCCAATGGGAAAAAAAACCCAAAAAAGCAGAGCACTGAAATACTGTTATAAAGGTGCCCATAGCTGCTATGTTGTCATCAGTTATGTCTAACCTTACATTTTGGTATGATAGACACGAGTTAGTTTGAAAGCTAAACAGAAACCTGAACACTCTGCAATCTCCACTTACTTCTGCTGTAAGTAGGGTTTTTTTGCTCCTCTGGGGCTAATTGCTTTTATAAACATTGTCTAACAGTGTTGCTTGACTTTTCCAAGGGTCTGGTACTTAAACTGTTGATCTCCTCAAATATTAAAAGGATGTAATACCTAGCTCCAGAAGTGTTCATAAAGCAGAATGAAATCATTTGATGGAAGGTGCTAAGGAAGCTTTAAAGTATTAGCCTAATAGAAAACCTATCAGTGGACTTTTAAAGCCTTTCCTCTTCAATTTTTATGGACTGTCTTAATTGACTTTAGGAGACTTTTATGCACTTATGAATAGGCTAGGTAGAAATATTTTTTTTTCACCTGCAAATAAGATACAGAGCCAGTTTGTAACTTTATTTTAGAATATCTGATACTATAGGCTTCTTCCCTGTGAGAAGGGATTTCCAACTGATGAAGTTTAGTAAAGTCAGGAATAAAAAAAGTTATGTGTCCGATAATGCTGAAAACTTGGGGAGAGGGAAAAAAAAAAAAGTGACAATGAATAATATCTGTGAAACATTTTGAGGTATTTTAGGTTTGCAAGCTTTAAACATAGTGGGGATCACAGCACTTAGTTTAGATGCAGTAGTGGTCATTGGAGGCACACTAAACTGCCTAAACAAAATGTACAGCCATGGAGTATCACTTTGTGTTGTAGAATCTTAATTTAGAGGCTTGATCCCCTTGGGACTGTTCTGGTACAAATCTGTCCACTTACGTGGAGCACGGAAGTTGAAGATAAACATCTGTACCTCATTCTCCATATGCTTCTTGAACCAAAGGCCTCTAAAAACCTTGCTTTCCAGGGAATTTCTTGAGATCTCGCTATGTAAAGAAAGATGTGTTCATGATGTTCTGGATCCCGCCTGCAACAATGGGGTACGTTTACCCTTTGAGGGGTCTCTATCGGAACTGGGCGCTTTGTACTACCAGCTCTATTTACCAGCTCAGACAGCAGCCCCTGGCCTTAGTCTTGTCCCTGCACCAGCCTCAGGGGAATGAAGATGTTCTGGACCAGCCTGAGATTGGAAGCTTCACCCCAGTTCATTTTATTCCCATACCAGACAGACTTTGCAAGTAAAAAAACCCCTCAAATTCCTCCCTCCCATAGAAAACAGTTTCTAGACCACATTCAACAAGATACCTTCCTTGTTGTTTTGCTAGCCTTTTACCTACTGTTCTGGCACATCCTAACTGCACAGTACTATGCTGTGTGCATCTCTTAAAAAATTTGTCTAATCTTCTCTGTTCCACCTCCAGACTTCTTCCTTTCATCACCAGTGGAGTATCAATGGCTATCCTGAGGTTACTTCTGTTATTTAAACATTTCCTGGATTTTGCTGTTTCCTCAGCCCCTCACCAATCCATTTGTTTGAATTTCCTTACAAGAGTTTATTTTATCTCCACCTTACTCCTTCCTGCCCACAGAACTGAATACACTTTAGCATCTCTTCTATGGAGCTGTTGTCACACTGGGATGGGATATTAGACAATGGTTGTTTGTGGATTTTATTATGTCTGGTTGCACTCTTCTAGAAATAGAAGTAATAGACAAGGGTTTTTTTGCTTCATCCCAAACATCACAGTGACAATGATGTTAGCGTGCTAAATCAAGCAATAGACAAATAGATTATTAGCCATTTCAGTAACGGCTGCTTGACTGAAAACATCTACAAATGGTCTGGAGGAGCAATACACAATAAGTTTTCAGATCTTGCTTTGCTGCCAGGAGAAGCGTGCTCTTCAGAGGCCTGGAGTAGGTTCTCAATAGTTGACAGCTACCAGAAAAGACTGCAGCTGGATCTCCATTAGTAACTGATCACTGTGCAATTAAGCTTAACCTCCTACCAGTGATGGCCCCCCAGGGGCAACTCTCTGAACTTCAAATGAAGAGATTTTGAGCTTCAGCAAATGGTTAACAGCAGGATGAGGAACAATGTTCGGAAGGAAAAAGAAAAAAAAACCCCTCAAACATTTAAAAACCCATAATCTGTTCTGAGACTTTTAAAGAACATTGTTTTGGAAGGGCAGATAGTATGCCTGTCACTAGAGGAGAGGAAGTAGGGTAAGTGCCACCTATGGAAGTGTATAAATACATTAGGTATTAGGGGAAAAAAAGGAAAAGAAAAACAAAAAAAGGAGATGAGAAAGGACATCAGTCCAAACTGTAGGATTTTCAGTTCAAAATGTGGGAACTTTGGTTCAAACTGTGTAACTGTATACTCCAGACTTAACCTGAACACATTGCGTATCTAGGAGATCAGGCTAGGCTGGAGCAGAGTTAGGATGGAGTCCACAAAGACTTAATATGAAGATGAAACATGAAAGGCCAAGCTGCTTAATATTTTAGAAGTGAGATGCTCTGAACACTGACCCCTTAGAAAGAAAGAAAACAATTCAAAAAGGATAGCAAAATAGGAAGGAATTTTATGCTTTAATTGTTGCTGTCTGGAAAGTTAAAATAAATTCTTAGCTTATATGATAGTTTGAACAGCCTTGACGGGCTGAAGTCTCTGCAGGAAAATACTTGAGCAATTTGAGAAACAAATCACTGTGGAGATAGCGAAGACCTTGTTTCTGATGTAGTTTCCATATTCTGTGTCTGGGAACCTTCCTGCTTTATTTTTACCTGGGTTAGGGCAAGATGAAAGGTTCTTTGACCTCATATTGAATAGAGCTGCCTGTCACAAAGGTTCCTCTGGATGATTAATTCAGGTATTCTTGGCTAGCTTTCATTCAAAGTCAACTCTCATCAAAAAAGCCAAGTTTCTACTACACTCAGGTGTGTTTCATGGTATTCCATACTTGTACCACATCTGGAGCTAGAAGAAAGTAAGATTTCCTCAACAATTAGAATGGTCAAAGGATTCCATGGGTATTACTAAACGTCAGTTTCTTCTGTCAAATATCAGGTGAGGAGCTTCAGTGGGCCTGTGATCAGAGCTGTAGCAGAAAACTGTCTCTACTCTTTTCCACTGATGGCTATGGGCTGTTAGGACTGTGCTGGCTACTGCTTGATAAACAACTAGTTCTCCCAGTCAAGATTTGGAAGCAAAAAAAAAATTATTTTTTTTAAATTAAAAACATATTGCTATATGAAATCGAACTTACTCTGAAGAAAAACAACCCTCACCCTCATTATTTGCTGTCTATCGATAATTACCTGAGTTTTGTGTTATCAGTGTTAGTTGATGAGGAAAATGTTACCCTTAATCAAAAGAACTGTGCTCGAGGTGCTGCGTGTGCAATCAGAGTAAGGAATACGGGGGGAACGTGGCCAGCGTCAACCCGTTAGCATTAACTGCTTCGCAGACACTTTAAAATCAGTGCATTCAGTGCGACTTCGCCATGTCCAACGAGCAATTTGACGATGGTATAGGCGTCAGTTTTCCTCTTCCTTGCGCCCGGGAGGGCTCCCCGGTGATCCGGGCCACCTTGGCAGGGCGGCCTTGTCAGCGCGGCTGGGGGCACCGGCACGGCCCGGACGGCAGTCACGCTGCCGCTTCTCTGATCTTAAAATAATAATAATAATAATAAAATCCGCTTTTTTTCCGGTCCTTGAAAAGGGGGTGCTGGTGGAAACACCCACACAGAAAAACGAGCAAGCGAGGGAAGTTGTACCCGAGGTGGCGGAGACCCGCTGACGACTCTGAGGCGAAGTTTCCCGCGGGAGGAAGCGCCCCGCCCCCTGCCCCTCGGGCGGCCCGGCCCGGGTTGCGTCGCCGGGGTGGCTCCGGTGCCCGCACACCCTCCGCGGGTCGCGGCTCGCACGCTGGAAGCCGAGCTCCAACTTTTCAGCCGTGGCGCGGCGCGGCTCGGGGCGGGGCGGGGCGGGGCGGAGGAGGGAGGCCGGGCCGCGGCCAAGAGGGCGGGCCCGCCCGTAGCGGCGCTGCCCCGGCGCGGCGGGGGCGGACGCGCGTCGCCACTTGCCCGCTCCTTCCCTGCCGCGGAGCTGTCGCGGGTCCTGCAGGCGCCCCCTTGTTTCCTTGCGCAGGCTGCGGTGCCGAGCAGGGACGGGGGGGCGGGGAGGGTGCGCGGGTGGGGATGGAGAGGTCGCCCGGCGCTGGTGATTCAGTGCCGGGGTTTGTATCACAGCCTGTCCCCGGCGGCGGCGGCGGCGGCGGCGGCAGCGGCGGAGTGAGCGCGCGCACGTGACGCCGGCTCCAGCTCCTCTGTGCCACCACAAACAGACACACTCACTCACTCACACACACACACTCACACTCACTCGCGTTCCCCTCGCCTCCTTCCCGCCGCGCTCGCTCCCGCTCGCTCCTCTCGCACGCACCGCGCAAGCCGCCAGCAGGGCGAAGCTGTCGGCACACTCCGCCGTGACAGCACCAGCAGCAGCGGCGGCGGCGGCGGCGATCGCGCAAGCGGCAAGAGTTTGTGAAGGCTGCTGCGTGCCTTCCCGAAGAGGTTTTGCGCCCGGAGGATGGCTGGCTGCGGGCTGTCAGAAGACGCTTGCTTCTCCTCCTTCTTTTACAACTACACCTCCTCCTGGGAGACCTCCTACAACCAGGTAAGAGGTGGCCGGTGCTGCGAGGCGCGCTCGCCGCCCCTGCGCCCGCCGGGTTCCTCGGGGGAGGCGAAGGTAGCACCAGTGTGTGTGCAAGAAGGGTCTGGAAGTGTTTCCGTTCAGCGTGCGGAGAGGGAATCGGCAGAGGAAAGAAATGAGAGAAAAGAGCTTTTTTTTTTTTTCGGTGTGCTTCTCAGCCCCCTTCCCTCCGCCTCCGCCCCTCCCGTGAGGAAGCGGAGCAGGAAGAGGAGCGGGAGGAGGGTGGAGAGCGGGAGCCGTAGTGCGCGGAGGGCTGCGCGTCACCCGGGAGCAACTCAGGGCACAACAAGGCAACTCGAGCGAAGCGCCCCCGAGCCTCCCCCTCGGTTGCGCTCGCCGCCGTCCTCCGCGCATCGAGGGTCCCCGCTGAGGGCAGACAGACGAGTTTGCGGGGCGGGGGGACAGGCTGAGTGCGAGAGTGACATCCCCCCACCCGCCCCCCTCTCCATCAGAAATGGCTGCATATGCCTTCAACCCCGTAATTTCGCATCCCGCCTAGGTGGAAATAGTTCGGTTTACGCGCCTCTCCCCCCCCCCCCACGTACTTAACTTTGATGACTGTGCAATGCAGAGCGCGCAGCCGGGTACCGACAGCTTCTCCGAGCGGGTCGGTGCCTCCCGCCCGCGCCGTGGCTCGGGCCGCGGGGGGTGGCTGGCGAGGTGGTGAGGGAGGGGGGGGAACTAGAAATCGCGCCTCAGAGGTGGAGAGCTATTCTGGGAGCATCCACAACGTCTTTAATTAAATAACTGTTGTAGTCTGCTGCCCCCGCTGCTTGTCTGGTGAAAGTCTACAGGCAACTGTCATTTATAAACTACACCGGTGTGCGTGCGTGCCTGTGGAAGCGGGTTTCTGGTGCTGGCGTGACAGGAAAAGTTGGGCAGCGGGTGGCAGCGGGCTGCGGAGCGGGTGAACGGCACCCCCGAGCTGCCGAGGCGGCGGTGCCCGCGCCGGGGCGGGAGAGCCGCCCGCCAGCCCTGAGGCGGCGCGGGGCTCCGGGGGGGGTATCTCCTCCCCGCGCCCTCCCTGCTGGGGGCAGAGCCGGCTGAGCTCATGGAAAAACGCGCAGCCCCGGTCTCCAGGGAACTCAAATCCTCAGACCAGCAGTTGCCAGTTTAAGGTTACACATCGCAGCGAGGGATCGAGAAACCCCGCGCTCCTCCATGCCTCCGGGAGTTAGCAACAGCGAGCGACCTCGAGCGGAGCCTGTCCTCCGGTAGCAGCCGGGCGGGCCGGTGGAGTTCGAGGAGCGGGCCGTGCCGGTGGGGCCCTGAAGCCCTGGCAAGCGGGTCGTCCCTTCAAGCAGCCGAATAGACACTGATCTGTGGTGTCCCGGGTGCGGGCGGGCACTCGCCATGCCCGTCTCGGCAGGCACCTCGCGCTGGGTAAAGATGCCCGCCGAGTTTGTCGCCCCGGTCAGGGGAGAGCCTCCCTGGCAGCGAACAAGTCGGGTTCGCCTGGGCCGAGGAGGGGGGGAGCGTGTGGGCACAGACACACGTATCGAAACCAGAGCCACCGCTGAGTCGGTCTCCCCAGCGCGCCGGGGCCCCTCGGGCTCGACGAAGCTGTCAGGTGCCGGCGGTAGCCCCGCACCTGGCGGGGCGGGAGGGCGGCAGGTGCGAGCGGTGGTGGCCGTGACGGGCCCGTAACGGCCTCCGCCAGCTCGCGGCGGGCTGCGCCGGGCACCGGCCGAGAGCCGCCGCGCGGGACGGGGGCGGGCGGCGGGGCTGGGGGGCTCCCCGAGCCCACGGGCCCGCTCCTCAGGCAGCGGCACCTCGTGCCCCGCTGCCCGGCGGCGGCTGCGGCGGAAGTTTGCTCGGCGCTTATCGCGAGCGGGGCTGCTGAGCGCGTTTCTCCGCACATACCGAGCGCACACACCGCTGCCGGTGCGGTTATGTGAGCAGAGAACGTGCGGTATGATCCTGCTAAATACGAGTCCACGCAAGGAACTGAGGTTTAAGAAGGGCTTCTGCCTGGTATGAAAGGCAGGCAGTCATACGAAGACTCCTTTGAAACCATCAGAGGAGGAAAATGGTTAGGAACGCAGACAATAAAATAAAATCAGGTTTAAACCAGTTCCTTTATCTAAAGTTAGTTTCATTCTGTAGCGAAACAGTTCCGTGAAAGAATGGCATTGTGAAATGATAGCTTCCCTTACGTTTCTTTTCAGGAGGGCAAGCCTGTATCATAATGGAAGCAGGGAGAATTACTGTTGAATCCAGAGTTGATCTGTTCTAAATACCAATGTTGAACTGTATCTAAGGGAAGACGGGGTAGATAATTCAGGATGCAGAAGGTCTATTTATAGAAGGACTATATAAACTCTAGGATATCTACACAAAGTTGAATTAAATATGCATGATTAAGAAAGGAGTTTAGGAGAAGGTGTAATCATTATATAGCATTACAACTGGAACAGATGAGCTTGCAAGACTTTCCAGGGTGAAGATGAGAAGAATTTTCAAGATACGTATTCTTTCTGGTGCTCAAGGCTCCTTTCTATTTTTATCTTTTGCGTATTACGTTAGCATTTACATCAGTCAAATTCACCAGCTGAGGATTAGCAGTAGATGTTAGTCTGAATATGAAATCAACATGAATATGGGATTTTGCTGCAAATGGATTTTTCTTACAAGTTTTAACACTTACAAAGGCAGAGTTGGCTGAAATTTGACAGTCAGCCATATTTGTGTGCGTTTGTTTTTACCTGAATTGCATCCAAAAAAAAAAAAAAAAGCTTGCAAACCATTTCTTCTTGCTAAATATAGCAAGGTAGCTGAAAGCAAATTTGTTTTGTGTGCTCTGTTTAAAACAAAACAGCAAACAGAAAAACTTTAAAACAAAGTGCTGAGATGAGAGGATGGGTTGACTACTGGAAAAACAGTTTTTTATTTCTAGATCAATATGATGCACTCTCAACATCTAGTATGAGGTAAAAGGATCCCTTGTACAATATCAATAGCGGTTCAGCCATAGCTTACTAAAAAAAAAAATCTTTTCTTGGCATCTCAAGACTTTAATGAGAGTATAAGTAATCAAAATAAGACTTAATAATGGAACCAGTCCGGTTCAAGAGAACAGTGATTTCTTCTGGAAGCATAATGTACTAGCTGACAGTTTGGAAAGCAGAGAGGACATTTGCTTGATAATGCAGGAAGGTTGAGAGACGCGTTTCAGCTTTTAGATTTTTGATGCATTATTGCAGTTCATTTTTAAGCACAAGATTATATGCATGATTTGTTGGTAATATCCTTGGAAGGAACTTTCTCCATTGCATATTACATTTCAAAGTGCATCACAAAAAAGCTTGTTTCAGAAAAATTACTGCTTGGAAACTTTATGAAGTCTGTTTTGAATCCATTTCCGAGACAGTCTTCCAGAAAATAAGGCTCTATAATAGTTACAAACAAGACTTTGCATTACTAAGAGGAACTCCAAAAAGATTGAGTGTTCTCCTGAAGTTTGCCGTCTTTTTTTACAGTTATTTTAGTACAGGGACGTAAACATTATTCTAAATTCTAGACTAGACAAACTTGTAGACTTAAATCCTGAGATCTATGAATTGTGGTTGCATAAACTTACCTGCATTATCTTGCCAACGTGTGTAAACCCGAGGCTCAGGAATATGCAGTAGATTTCCTGTTGATTCATTCTGTGATCTGCATTTTTAGACCATCAATAAACATTCTGCTGTTAGTTCTTTATTTTCTGAATATGTGTTCACCAGAAACTTCCCGAGTGTATCTTTTGGCTTACTGAAATTCTCTTTACATCTGTTTCTTAATTAGTAGTCATGAGGAAAGAACAGCTATTTCTAAGTACTGCAAGGGGAGTATTCAGCCTTGCAAGAGCAGTAATATTCTTGGGCATAACCTGTCCATGCTGAACTGGCAGCATTATTTGTATTAATTATTTTTCACTCTCTAGTCCAGAACTGGAAACGTTGTTGTGCTACTAATATATATGGTTGGGGAGTGCTTGAAAATAATTTGAAACATAGTTCATGATTGAAATCCTATGACTAAGGCATAAATCTGGATACTTACTTTAATTTGACCTGAAGACCATCACTGAGTATACAAGTAAAATGAGAGTGTGCTGCCTGATTGCTGCCATTAATTCAGAGGCTTTTCTCTGCGCCACTCAGCTGAGCACTTGTTACCTGGCACCATCGCTTTGTCCCGTGTTTTCAAACATGGCAGTACATTATGCAACATACTTCCACAGAATGTTCTCTCCTGATATCTGTGAGTCAGTTGAAAAATTCAGCTAAGAGGCAGCGTTGTGGCTTGGCTGTTCTGTCTTTATGCATGCAGGGACAGAAGTACCCCAACACAATCAGAGCTTTCTGACGGTATTTTTGGGGAGCTTGACTGAAGGTAGTATTGGCTTTAATGCATTTTCTTCTTTTAACTAGAGTAAGTCCAACGGCCATTTCTGTTTCGGTCCATAGCCACTGAGACTTTTTGACTTATTTTTGTTTCCATGGTTTCTGGATATTTATTTTAATTTAAATTTGAATAGTAGAACTCGGAGTCTACAGGTTTGGAAATACTCTAGATTTGGCTTATTGTACCGCATAATGGTGTGTATGTGTACGAGTCTTGTGCAGATCTCTCATTCAGCAGCCTCAGAAGCGCACTTTATGATTTTTTTTTTTTTTAAGACTTTTTTTTTTAATGGAAGAAGAGTTAGTTGATAGTTGTACATTAATTGGCTGTCAAAACCAATGGAATAAAATCATCATTCAACTTCAGTTACATTTCAGAAAAGGCTGTAACATTTCTGAAAATTGAGAGGACACTGTCAAAACTACATTGGTTAAGAAAAAACCAGAAACACTGGTTTAGTATTATGAGAAAAGACTTGGTAATTAAAAAAAAAAACGTTGATTTGGGATTTGAAATTTTCCTGACTTTTCTTCTAAGGGATGTTGTATGCTGGTGCACAAAGCCAAGAAAATGGAACACAATAAAAAATGAAAGTGAAACTGAAGAGACTAGTTCTCTTGGCATCCCAGCAAAAGATAAACAATAGAATAATGAGGAAGATGTTGTTTCATAAAAAAGGTAATAGACTTTAAATGTGATTCTCTGTCTTTCAGAGCTTAATGCCTTAACTGGTCATTCGACACAGTAACTTTGAAAAGTGTGTTCTGATGGCAACCTCTTCTGGCAAAAAAAGCACAGTTAAAACTGGGCACAGACCGTTTCCTCATGCCCCAGAGCAAACCAGCTAGATAGTTGTACAGTAGAGCACAGTAATGTGGGTTTAAAGCACGTGCAGAAAATGGCAAAGATGTTATTTTTGTATTTTAGCTTAGAAAAGCTCGTGCAAATTTTAAGCTGCAGTTCTGTCTGTGATGAGCTAATGCATTTTAGTGATTTATGCATAAGATGGGATTATCAAAAATACAGTTGTGTTCAGGAGAGAATGTCAGTAGTTCTATCAGTGTGTTCTGTAGGAAAAGGGCAGGGAGTTCTTAGCTGGTCAGATGTTCATGTGGTCTAAGCAGAAATGTAAAAGTGCAGGGCTTGCATTGGAATGAGAATGGGGTCATCCACCCTTTGTACTCATCATCAGGGAAGCAGAACCTTCTTCCAGAGAGACCATAGGAAATCAATGAGTACACTTTGCTAGTGTAGAGATAAATGTGTACTGCAGAAGGGTATTAAATATAAAAGGGCATCAGTAAAATGATTTACTACACGAAGCGGTGAAACGTCTTTTGGTCACCTAAAAGGCAATTTTCAGTTTTTGATAACGTAATTATATATTTTTAAAAATGCTAATAACTGAGAAAACTGGCAAATGAGCTGTTTTACAGGGATTTCAGCTATATAATGTAAATCTAGGAGAGGTTTACAAATGGCAGCTTATTTACAAATATATCCATGTCTTTTAACATATCTTCGGGCATTTGTAATTTAGATTATAATGATCTGACCTGACTTAGCAAAAGTTAATGTTTTGGTTTTTTTCATGTTTTTTCCTGAGGCAGTGTGGATGCTTGTGATCCAGTTTGTCTCGCCATGACCAGAAGGTAGCACTGAGGGATACCAGTACAACGGATGCACATAGGAGAGAACCTGACGTACATTTAGGTGTAGAGGCTTAATGAAATGTGGAAGAGCAGGTGCACAGTCCTAATGTGTCGGTGGGTTTTTATTTCCTTTGATGTGTCTGTTTGCCATGTGAGCAAATATTCTTACACATTTAAAACCTGTAGGACTGTAAAATTGCTAAAAAGAATGGAAACCAAATAACTCTACTATATTTTTTGTCTTAGACGCTGGTCTCTACAAGTGACGATTGAGATTTCCCTTCTGCTAAGTAGCTGTGTGTTATCATCTGGAGCGGGTCCAGAGGAGAGCAACAAGACTGGGGAAGGGACTAGAAGGAAAGTCTTATGAGGAGAGGCTGAGGGAGCTGGGGTTGTTCAGCCTGGAAAAGAGCAGACTCAGGGGGGAACCTTGTCACTCTCTACAACTACCTGAAGGGAGGCTGTAGTCAGGTGTGTGATAAACTGTGAATTGTTTGTTCATCAAACTTTGTACCAATTGCTTAAGCTGGTTTGCTCTAATAAAAGCACCAAATCAGGTATGGAAAGGTACCAAATGTATTCTGCTATACTGGGGAGTCGGCCCTCCAGGACATCATCCCTGCTCCCACTGGGTACAGGCCTGGCCGAGGCCTGAGTTGTAAATGTCATCATAAATCCTAGCCTAGTAGCCTTGTAAACTGTAGCTTGTTTTACATAACTGTAAACGGTGTCTTGTCTTACATAGTTGTAAGCTGTGTTTTGTCTCCCATAGCCTTGAAAGTTATCAAGGTTCTCCTAAATCCTGTAGCCTGTCTTGTGTGGTTTTTGTCTTTGTAGATAAGGGAACTAAGTCCCAGACAGGAAGATAGGAGACAGGAGAGCCTACCTGCAGATAAGCCAGATCACACCAACCCTCTGATTCCTGACTCATCATTTTGAGACAAAAGGTGAAAAGTCCATTGTGAGGAAGACTGGGGGCCTTCCTCCTGAAGACCCCGGCCCATGACCACCAGACACCAGTGCGCAAGTGCCAAAGGGAGGAGACCTATGATAATGAGTTCCTGGACCTGATTATAATAATCCAACCCCACAGAATGAATGTGTAGTAAATGCTGTTGGATATGCATGATTTAGTGTAATAAATGTCTGCTTGCTTGACATCTTGTTGTGCGTGTTGGTGGAGTGCAGACTCCCCGCGCACCCAGTGCTGCTTGCTCATTCCCCATCACTAATAAATTCTTATTTTTTTTATTTAAAGACTATTTTGGTCTCATTTATAACAGGTGGGGGTCAGGCTCTTCTCCCAGGCACCTAGTGACAGGATGAGAGGGCATGGCCTGAAGCTGCACCAGGACAGGTTTAGGTTGGATATCAGGAAGCACTTCCTGACAGAGAGGGTGATCAGGCATTGGAATGGACTGCCCAGGGAGGTGGTGGAGTCACCGGCCCTGGATGTGTTTAAAGAAAGA
Organism: Todiramphus chloris collaris; assembly: GCA_025345505.1. Taxonomy (NCBI): domain Eukaryota; kingdom Metazoa; phylum Chordata; class Aves; order Coraciiformes; family Alcedinidae; genus Todiramphus; species Todiramphus chloris. The sequence goes on from JANVCC010000035.1 coordinate 24,532,024, forward strand.
CTGGATGTGGCACTTAGTGCCATGGTCTATCCAGTGTGGTGGTGGTGGTGGGTCATAGGATGGCCTTGATGATCTCAGAGGACTTTTCCAGCCTCAGTAATTCTGTGATTTTGTCTCCAGAGGTAAAATTAAGATGAAGAGACATTTAATAGCAGAGTGACCCTTGCTCTGGATATGGCACTTGTGACACTGTGGTCCCAGTTTTGTAAGGAGAAATTGGTCACTTGGTTCCAACATGAACTCACTGGAACCTGAAACGACTAGAGCTGTGTCTGCACCGTTGCTTTTCTTGTGAGCAGGAGTGTGCTGCATTCATCCCAACACTGCTGTGTTTTGGTTTGTAGACTGGGCATGTTGCAAATTAATGGAACTCCCCTTGGATAAAACAGAACTGAGAGATGTGTTCCAGGAGTACCCCATGTGAATTAGAGCTACAAAGTGACGTTCAACTGAGATGAGCCCAGAGCTAGGATGAAGTTAAATTATCAAAGAAACCACACCCTGAAGTGCATGGTGCAAAGCAGAGACCTCAGTTCTCCAGCAGCAGCTGTCCTGGCTCTGCCAGTCATGCAGTTTGGTGTTTGCTGGTTGTGTAGACAGCCTCTGCATGTTGTGGAGGTTACCTCGCTGACAGCTCATGAAAGCCCCTATTTGGGAAGCTGGTTGGAGACTTGTGTGTAGGTCACCTGACATGCATCCTTATGTTGCAATCACAAGACCATTATTCTTTCCCTCAAAAAGGGGTAGTTTATGTTGGCATGAAGAGAAAAGGTTCGTTTGATCACTTGTAATGTAACACACCAGTGAATAAGAGGCATGGGTACTTAGGCTCACAAAAGCCCTCCACATTTTTAACCCATTTTATTATTTGCAAGAGCAATTTAGTTCCTAATGTTAACAATGAGTGATTATGATTCTGTACTTCCGTTTACAGCACAAATTAGCATTTTGTTTTCCATTACAGCTTTAGAATGAGGAATTATAATGTATAATTTGCTGCAAATAGATGTTATCATCTCTTTGGATGTGAACAACCACATAAACTTGAGCAAATGATAAAAATGGAATCAATTACTTCTCAAATGGAAGTAGTTTACAAACCTTCATATACAAAATGGCAATAGTAGCTGGTTATTGTAACAAATAATTAGATTTTTTTTTTAAAAAAACAACATTTATTTAATTCCATTGACAATTTTGTAATTGTTTATAGAATATTTAATCACCCCTCTTACAAAATACACGCTACATAATATATGCATTTTTGAAACTGCAGATTGCCTCTGTAGTCCTTGAGTGAAGCTTTACTCATGTATATTCACCTGTACAAATGTTCCAGAAGGGGAGCACTGAGCCACAAATCACACTGATGGTGATGATGATTAGAGAGCTTCACATTGTTCTGGAATTAGTAGATCAAAATTGAAATTGAAGAGGAGAGAAGAATGAAGAGTATATGTTGCAGGCAGTATCCAAAGCCTGCTTAAAGTGATGTGAATTTTTCTGCTACTTTTGAACTTACGATCTAGGTCCTGGTTATTAGAAGGATAAAGAAGAGAAAGAGATGTTACAGTTGCTGTAACTCTTTACTCGGGGGCGGGGGGATGGTAATATCTTGTACTTTAATGAGTTTACTAGTTTGAATTTCACAAAACAAGTTTTCACTGTCAGTTGCTATGATATGTTTCTGTATTATACAGAGTTATTCATGCTTGGAAAAATACCAGTCCACAGCCAAAATGAATGTGAGAAACAGTCCAGAATCCCACTCATTCTCTTCCCTTTTCAGAGACTTGCTTCATATCGCTGAAGGACACAATCCAAGCATCATTTCCAACCCCTTCTTTTCAAGGAGACTGTCTAAATTCTTAATATTTTCTACATACCAGTTTGCATGTCTGTTTATTTCTGATCCCCTAAAGCTCTGACCATAAAGCCACCACCTACATCACCTCCCATCAGCCTGAATTCACCATTCTTTTTCTCACAGTCTTCCTTGCTAACCTTGTATCCATCCATTCTGTCTGCAGTATAGCCTTGGTTGAACATGTTGTCATGATTGCCCCAACCTTCTGTGTTATCCTTATTGAAAAATACAAGTCAAAATTCATACTTTGTCTCATTTAGTGCTTTAGAATTTATACTTCTCTTTGTCCTTTTAAAGCTTTTGCATAATCTATCTTTTCCCTGTTCACTGTTGCCACCACCTCTTTCTGTGAATGGCAGATGATAGATTTGATGCTTGCTGGGTTGCTTCTCTGAATCACTTTTTTGCTGCCCCACACTTTCCCCTTGCTCTTAGTGAAGTCATGAGCCCATTGTGGAAGGTTATGTAAGCTTTTCTCTGCCTTTCTTTTTCTTGAAAACCATTGTTGCCTAATTATTAAAAGTGGGTGAACTTCTTTTGTGCTTGGGAAACTATGAAACAAGCTGACCAAAACCCAGTCATCACCCAATTTCATTGTATTCAGCTGTTTCTTGTTTCTTGACATTGGTGGTATCCATGCTTTGATCAGTCTGTAGATCAGATAAATGATAACTTTTTATTCTTCTAATAATAAAATAAAATAAAAAGATGTCTTTTCTCATTTGCTCCACTCCAACAAACATTACAAGGGAAGTAATTAAGGAGGGGGGGATGATAAAATGGGAACAGTATGACTTGCAATTCAGGGTGCTTTCTTCAGCCTTAGAGCCTTCTTTTGAGACCATGGAGCTGATTGCTTAAGATGGAGCTTTCTTGTAATTTAATTTTTGAGGCAACTGTTGGTTGTGAAAATTTACTTCTCTTATTTTGACTAAAAGTCTGTTTGTTTGGATTTTTTTTCTGATTTTTTTTTAAATTTTTTTAATTTTCTGAACAGACTGCCTTGGACTGGGACAGGAATCAAATGCCACTGTGCGTTTGCAGTGGGGCTTTTTGAAGCTTAGAAGGGGCATCTGTTGTAGTGATAAAGAGCTGCTGGGCCTTGTTTCACAAATGTGCGCGAGGCTTCATAAAACATATCCACAGTTGTCACGGGGTCCTTGGACCAAGCAGTTTGCAGTGTGAGAGGTGTCTCTCCATCAAGGTAACTCACTTCCACCATTTGCTTTTAGTTTTTCTTGAGTCCAACAGCACAGTGTGACTTGATGTATATGCTAAACTTTGACTTTTTATTCATGAAACTCATTATATCTGTCTGCTGCCTCTCTATGCTCATTGTTTGCTTAGGCCTTGAGCTGGCAAACCACTTAATTGCTCAACTGTAAACACTTGAATTCAAGGGAACTGCTTAAGGGTTTAAAATGAGTGTGTGGTGCGTTGGATTGGGGCCTTAGACAGATACATCTTAAGGACAGAGATCTTGCTTCCTTGTTTGTCAAGTATTTGCCATACTCCCAGTGTGCTACAAGTAGTGATGGTAATTACGGCAGTGGGAGTAAGAAAGCAATGAGGACATCAGGGAAACCCGGTGATGTTTACAGTATTGTTTATTGGCAGTTTGAACTTCTTCTTTGTTAAATGGTCAATTCCTCCTCTTCTCCCAGGCAAAAAGCCTTGTGATGAAATGTGTAGTGCATCAAAATTCCCTGCAGTGACAGAAATCCATGCAGGAAAGATACTTGAATTGTGAGCAAGATTTAAAAAAAGATAAAAAAAGAAAAAAAAGGCTGAAAACATATAATGGTGAAAAAAAAGGTTGTAAGTGGGACATGCACACACTGAAATAGTTAAGCCATATGAAGCAATAAGTACACCAGCTAGTGACCAAATAAATTAGCAAAACAGAAGTAAGGTTGCACTTCTAGCCTTTTTTTGTTTTCATCCAAAAGGCTGTTAATTGCTGGAGGATTAAAATAATTCATATTCAAGGAGAGAAAGTGATAACAGTGTTGGGAAGCTTGGATACTCCAGCTATATAAGAAACAGTGAAAGGAATACTTTTCTCTTTGTGTGATGTCAAAGCCAAAAGAAAGGGAGGGGGTTGTGGCTCTTTGATGTCACTTACAGAATAAAAATAATGCTGTAAAAGAAATAGCATAATCTTTTTCTATTTATCTAAGTCCTTTTTTTTCTAAAGAGTTAGGACAGCATTGTTAATTGATTTTTCTGACACTCATAATAACAGTTGTATTAAAAATAATTTATGAAGGATTTTTTTTCTTCCAGAAGCTGAGCCCTGCAGAATCTGTTATAGAAAAGTGGGTAGAGAGTGGATTATTGTACATCACTGTTCTCACATAATTGTAATCTGCTTGATTGGTAAAACGCATGTTGTGCTTTTGCATTGTCCGTTTTCAACCAGTGGTGTCTTTCCAATAAGATTTGCTGGTTTAGTAGTAATAGCATCAGGATATCTCATGCCCTTTCAGTATAAATAAAGGTTGTCCTAACAGCTGCTCAGATTGTGCTGGCATAGTAGCTGTCTTTGCTGGAGTGCCAGTTTTTGGCTAGCATATTTTAACACACTGGAGCTTTTCTCTGGTTACCAATGGTTGAATCATTTCCAGCTGTGAAAACAGATGTGTGGCTTTTTTGGGAAGTAAAGTTAATTAGGGGAGGTTTATGAATTGGTTCTTTATATTTTTTTTTTTCAATATGGGGTTAGAAGATTCCTTTAGAAAAGACGGTTTCATGATCATGAGGTTGTTGGACACGTTATCAGCACAGACAGCATTATAAAGAAAATTTTGGGCATACCTACGACAAAAAAAAAGCCTGCCCATTGCCTCATTTCCTCCTAAAACCACGTTAAAATGAAAAGAAGAAATACTTACTATTTAAATTGATAGCTAATAAAGTTGAGAGAAAATTGGGAAATGAAAGGGACTAGTTTATCTTAGTGCATGTTGTGTACTAATATCTCTATTTGGGCATTTTGTCAAGCAGCTCGCAGTCTTTTCAAATCTGTATGGGCCAACACTTCACACACATCTAATTAATTTTTTTGTTTCTTTGTCTTTGGCTTTTGTCTTTGAAAGGAATTCTCTGGTTGAAAACTGTGGAAAATATTTGCCATGTTTCAGACATTCTTTCCCCTTTTGCATTTAGCGTAGTGATTTGTACCTTCCACACTGATGTCTGTTTTTAAGTGTGGTGGTAGGCAGAACACAGTTGTTGTGGAACAGGGAACTTTTTGTGTGAAGAAACTCTTAGGTTTTTGCGATTTATTTTTCACTTTTCATGTTGTTGATTGTTGCAGAAAATAAGTGCTGAAGGATGAAAAAACACCTAGCAGTGACTCGTTCAACTTTTGTTACTGTTGTTGCAAAGATGTGTGTTATTTGAAATGGAAAGCTGTTCACTGAGGCATCCTGAACCAAGGATGTTGTTCCTTGTGTTCCCCGGGCTGCACGGTGTACTGCGCACTGAAACCCCAGATGTGCAGAGGAGTCTCTGGAATTGGTACTAAACCTGTGTGTCTATATCCACTAGAAATTCACTGAGCAGCGTTCGACTACTTCAACTGTAGCAATGCAAACAGAAAAAAGATTGTTTATGCATATATTCTGCATTTCTTCTTTTCCATAGGAAAATGTAGGAAAATTCCTTTCCATAGGAAAAAAAAAAAAGCCGGTATTTGGAAAGATCAGAGAGAGACAATTAAAAAGAAAAGCAAAAAACCCACAAACTTGTGGACATCACAAACACAAGTATCCATGAAACCATTGAATTTTTTCTTCTGAGTAGCCTGAACTGTCCTGGCAACTGTAGGACATACTTGGTGCTTTGGACGCACTCTCTCTTAGACAGTCGTGATGAAAAGCTTTGCATGTTTGGAAGAGTATGTTGCCTCTCTGGGATCTGCAGAGAATCAGGAGATGACGTACTTCTGTCCAGCTTCCTGTGCGTTTCAAACAGTGGTTTTAGGCTTTTTTCTGTCAAGGACATTGCCCACTACTTAAGCACTATCTACCTTTGGATTAGGAGTTGCCTAGAATGAAGAATGGATGTGGCAGTGCTACTTGGCAGTGCAAGTTTTGAAGGCCTTACCATGTTAGGTTCCTACTTTTGGATATAATTTGCCAGATACTATCTGTATGCACTGGTTTTTGCCCCAGGTGTATGTCTCAAGCTAGGGTTTGTTTAGTTGTGGCTTGGTTTTTTTGTTTGTTTTTTAATGTGGGTTTTAGTAAATAGGATTTTACTGTCTTCAGGAGTCTTACTGGATTTAAAAAAAAACCAAACATGCAAGATTTCATACTCTGATGTGTAATTAAGTCTTGTCACCAGGGAAGGCAGTATGAAGTGCAGATCTGCTTTGGGTTTGTTTTTGTTTTTGTTTTTTAATAGAACATTATGGTTTGTTTTTTTCTTTTAGTGGAGTATTTTAAAGTATAAGACAAAAAGCAAACAAGAATAAAAGGGCTGGCATATTGAGAAATATTTTCTAAAATATGAATTCTTTTGTAGTTTAGAAGATGTAAAGCAAAGTGGCAGCAAAAGTCAGAGCTGTATTTGATTAGAAATCAAAAGGTTATTAATAGTGCTGATTACTTCAGCTTAGTTATGTCTGCTCTAGTATTACTCTTATTTGTTTGCAACTCTAATCAAGCTCACTGTAAGCTCTTATCTTTGACCAGCCAGAAGAAATCATAAAAGGAAATAATTATTTAGTGAGAAAGACTTTGATAACGGCATGACGCTTGTGTGGGAGACAAGGAGATAACACTGTCTGAATGAAATGATATAACCAGGGTAGCTAAGGTGATAAATTCCTTAGTTGTCTTGTCCTCAGCAGTAAAATATACAGCAAATTAAAGATGTGTTTTCAAGAATCATTTTAAGAATGATGGCATTTGTAATTTGCATGTTTCACATTTACATGTGTCCAGGAAAGGGAGGAGATTTGTTGTTGAGGATAATATAGCTTTGTAAAACCGTGGATTTACCCACAGAATTTGACCAGGCAATTCAGCCATTGCTTATTATCCAGTTATCTCTTTATTGAATTGAAAACTGTGGTTAGTGTTGGACTTTTATTTGGCCAAAATATCTTCCAAAATTTAAGTGTTTACTTGAAGGAAAACATAAAGTATTCAGTAAAGCTTTTGAGATTACTGTGCTGGTTAATAATTTGCATTGGTGTGGTTTTTGGTTTGTTTGTTTTTTCTTTTGAAAGCCATGTTTTTCTTTGGAGTTGTTCAGAATTAATTTTCTCGGCAGAGATTCTCTTTGTGACTTGACCTGGTAGGTTGGGAAGCCCTTCAGTAGCTTTTTGTTTCTTCCTCTGAAAATACTTCTATTCAAGACACTGCTGTATCTTCTTTTTGTTAAGCTAATCAGAGTGACCTCTTTAAGACTCTTACTGGAGGACATTTTTTGCAGACTTGAAGTATATTTTGCAGACTTCATTTGCATACATTTTCTGTTTTCCTTCCAGTTTTTTGATTTCCCTTTAGGAACATCAGATGCCAGAAGCATGAGATGGTATTTCAGTATTGGTCTCTCCAATGCTGTCAGTACTACAGATAATAATTCACTTACCTGATTCCCTTCATTACATTTAAGGTTCAAATTCATTCTTTTTGCTGCAGTATCACAGTGAGAGTTCACGTTGAGTAACTTGTGCACTTGCTGTCTTAACTGAGTCAAGATTATTCTGGATATATTCTGCCATTCTGTATATACGTTACATTTTCTGTTCATTGGTCTGCACCTTAGTACTTTGTTTTATCCAAACATACTTTGTTAAATGAGCCTCTTTTCATCTTTATGACTTTTTGCCGATTTTAGTTTTGTCTACTCATTTTATCATAATTTTATCTCATGAAATGTTGATTAGTGTGAAGCCTGGCACCAGTCCTTGCCGACACCCCGGAGGAAGACGGATGCTAATTCCTCATGGTATTTTGTAATATCTTTCCTAGCTGCCTTTTAATGCATTTAATGTACTCTTATATAATAACTTGTTATTTTTTTAACCTGAAAGTCATACTGTAGTAAATCAGCTGCCTTGCAGAAAGTCTTCTACAGATGCATAATTACTGAACAAGTGGTGTCATCAAACATTTGAGTTTAAATTATTGTGTATGTTTATCAATAAGATGCCAGTCCTCTAATGAAGTTATACATGTGTGTAACAATATGTTCCTTAAAATACCTTTCCTGGGAGGAGCAGGAACTTTGACATTGATAGTGGTGTAAATGATCATTTTTTAATAACTTTGGGTCTGTAGAAGCTGTACCTGTTTGCACATGGTCACACTTGTAGTGCCTTCACCAAGGAGACAGTACCAAAAACACCTTGTGGGAGCAGGACTTCATGCGTGATGCAGAACATTAGCACGTCTGTGTGCCAGCGGGTTGTGTGCGCCCCAGATAGCTTTAAAATACTTCCATCTTTTTCTAGATAGGACTTGAATAACTAGAAATGGACTCACAATTGCTCTACGCAGGGGGTACCCTCCTTCCCTGTCACAAAAATGTTCCATGTTCAAGTTCATTCACCTTTTGTATGCGGCTCACTTTATAGCTACACAAATGTTGGCCATGGTACAAAGGAGGGATGGCCCAGGCTGAAGAGCGAGCAAGGTAAAGGCAAACCCCTGTACTTTAGCTCTGGTGACAGCCCAGAGTGTTGTCAGTGTGGTGTCAGTCAGCAGTTGGGTGTGCGAAGAAGGTTACCAAGCCAGTTGTTCACCTTTACTCCCCGTTGTTTTAGCGTAGCCTTCATGACAGAAGATGCTCCATCCAAATTTGTCAGTGTAACTGCACACACAGTTGCTCCCTAACCTGGTTCTTTCAAAATGACCTAAATCAATATAAGCATTGAAAAAATCCTGCTCTTAAAATCTTATCAACTACAAGCAAACCTGCCTTTATTTTGAAAGAACTTGGGTACAGTGCTGTCATGCTGGGTGATCATCAGGAAGCGATGATGAGCAACTAGAGGTCTGTAGGGGTGGTAGCCTGGGTCAGCTGCAGCCTCAAGAGACTAACTGAATTCAGCCTACATTTGCTGTAAAATCCCTAAATGAGGAGAGGTACTAAGTAAGAGAGAATCAAATGCCTGTTCTAGAAAAGACTCAAGGTGAAAACAGTGGGAGCTTCTTCTTTTCAGTAGGTCTGGATTTTCCCTCACTGAAGCGCTGTAGGTAAATAAATGCACTTTTCTGTAGGTGTGTGTTGAGAATGTGATTTTTCCTTTTCCCATACCCCCCTGCTTTAAAGAAATCATCATTTTGTGTGTCCACGTTTTTGAAGGCTCAACTTCAGACATCTTAAATAGGGCTGACTTTCAGCTGCTAATTGTTTAGCATTTACTGAATTTTGGGGCTTTTTGAGCAACCAGATCTTAAACAAGAAGAATCAATGTCTCTTGACACGCGTGTCTCTAGTGTTTAATGCGTGAAGGCAGCTCGCAACCACATTGCAGGGGGAGCTGTACGGAAACCTTGCTAGGCTGGATTATGCAGAGTATTACCACTAGTCACAGAAATTGATTACTGTAACTGATGTCTCTCTCTTTTTAATAATGTATTCTTATGTTGTTTGTTAATCACAGGCAGGACTTTGAAAGCCTGCTGGTTTTTTGGGTTTTTTTTTTTCCTTTAAATAAGCCCAGCGTGCTCAGTCTTTTATGTAGCTCCACAGTGCAGGGCTCTGAACTTCATGCAGGCTCTTGAGCCTTAAGGCCCATGTGTTCCCCTAGAAAATAAGATTTGATGACGTGTATTTTGACTGCAGATTTTTATAAGCTCAAATGGAAGACTGGAACAGGCCTGTCCTGATATCTGCGCCAAATTTATGTGAGGTAAAACACAGCCTGAAATAATTCCCTAGAAACGGTCAGCAACTGCCGGGAGTTTTGATTTGGCAGTGATGACTGTGTTTAGAGCTGAGTTCAAGGAACTTAGGGTAACATTTGTCAAAGGTGCTGAGTCTTATTTTCTGAAGGCACATGAGTGTGAGAAGCAAGGTGCCTTTCAGTAAGACTTGAGGTAAGCTCTCTTAAAATATGTAGTGCTGTGTAGGAATATTTGAGAGAGTTTAAAATTAGCCATCTCAGATAACAAAGGCAACAGGGCTAGGTGGCACTTGAGTCTTCTAGTGGATTAGTTACCTCAGGTAGGCAGGCATGTCAGTGTATCTTAGTGTTGTCTGCTATCCACATGGAAGGCTAGGTTGGCTATCTTTGTTCAGCATTGCACTTACATGTACTTTTAAACTGATGTAAGTAGCAGCTGAACATGAAATGAGGGAGATAATGAAAATGTTATTCTTAGGAGAAAGCTTAAGAAATCTCTGTCATGACAGACTTAAAAGATGCTACCTGAAGTTCAGGTTAAAAAGTTAAGGACTTAAATTACCTGAAGGGAAAATGGCTGTTGACAGGTTTGGGGTTGTTTTTTTTTTTTGGTTTTGTTGTTTTTTGCTGTTTGTTTGGGTTTTTAAAAAAAAATTTTAATTTTGTTTTTTAAAATCTATCTTAAAACCAAAATAAAAATACCCATTGAAGTGCCTAATTTTATGTTAATCTAGGATTATTTGTCTTTCTGAAAACCCAAAATCTCTATTTCCAAGCAGTAAAAATTCCATCCACATAACTTTTTCTAAAATAAGTTTAATATGTGTGCTTTAATTAAATTTTTGATGTAAAAGATGTGATTACTTTTGTATTGCAAAGTACTGTTTTCAAATGAGCAAAACCCACTTAAAACTCAGAAGCAGAAGAGGTACGCATCATAAAAGCATCTAACTCAAATTTGAGTATGGCAGAGTGTGTTCAGAACTGAGACGTGTATAGCCAGTTGTGTGGCAGGAGAGAGAGTGCAGAAATTTCTGCTGTTACAAATGAAAATCTAATGGAAGTTTTAAGCCTTGTCCTGCTGTTTCTGTATTTAATGTTCTTCCCAGTATCTTCCTGGTAAGGAGCAGCACAATGTGTGGCTTTTAGTATGTGTTTAATCTCTCTTTTGTTTTTAAACAGATCTCCTTCAACTGGTAGCAGCTTTAAGAATTACGTGAGTAGAATTGTAGAAATAAAGGCGAACGAGAGAAGACAATGTAATGATGCTTTATACTTATATATCAGTTTTCTGTCATTTGGAAACTCAAGGGCTGTTGCTTTTGGTTGCCAAATGTTAGGCTGATTGCTTTCAAGGTGAAGCTGTACTATGCTGCTTTGAACTGATACTGCATGATTAAGGTAATAGGTATGTGCCACTTAATTGGAACGGGCCTGATCAGAAGACATTCCAGGTAACTGATTTAAGCCAAACAATACTTAATTGCAATGACTGTTGCTTCATGGGGATGGTAATTATGTGCATTGGGGATACCTTCAAATGATTCATAGGTGGTTGGGTCTTTTGTGTCTCCCTCACTGTTGGCTCTTTTTCCTGTTATTCAAAACAACTTTCAGTGTCTTTATAAATAGCCGTGATTCATTCGGCAAGCAGATAAACCATTGCCGATGGTTGGCTTTTAATAATTCTGTGCCAGAGGTTTAAAATCAGCTTGCTAAAATCGTCATGCCTCTGATGATTTTGGAGGACCTTTTCATTTGCTGTCAGGATTTTGAACTGTTGAGTTTGCTTTTTGACTTTTCTATGCAATCAGGAATGTTAGAAATGGAAATAAGAAGAGACAAGTCACATAGTTTCTTGGCTTCAGGATCAGGGCAGGCTCTAACTTCATGAGAGTTACTAAATCATAGAAGGTGGTATGTTCTCTGCCCTTGGCAAACCAGTGACTTGGTTTAGTTCTGTCATATTTCCTTCACTAGGATTGCCTGTTTTCTTCTGCATGAACCCGCCTGATCTGTTACAAAATATACTTCCCAACTGAGGAACCCTCCTTTATAGTTAAAATTGGACAAAGGTAAAATTGTGGGTCCTTTTCCCACATTTTCTCAAACTTTGGCCTGCAGATGCATGTTGGCACCTTCATAATTTAGCCTTGCCCGGCCGGCCTCCTCTGCTGCTTTGTCATATCCTCAGTAGGGGATGCTGATGTTTTCAGCCTCAGTTGTGTTCTATCAGTCCGCTTTTTCCATACACATTTTCACATTTGTACACTGTATATTTTGGGGTAGTCACCCTTTTAAATAGGTGTATTTATCGAGCATCGTGGAGAGATGTAGCGTTTTCTGAGTTAACCTGGGACACAGGACTGTACTCTTGATGCTGATGTTACCATTTTGTTTTTAATTCCAGGAATCTCATCCTTCTACATTGTTCAGTTTTCTGTCTTGTTTGTAGAGTGAATGTGTTGGATTAACATAAGTAAATGCGTTTCAGTTTAAAAGACTTGGAATATTTCCATTTATTATGTCTAGAATAGCTAGTGCTTTTATGTTCCTTTTCCCCCCCCTCTTATTACATCTAGCTTTTGACATGTGGGTAGATTTTGACAACGGCTCCTGCAAGAAGTGATTTTCAATGACAGGAACATGTTTAAGACATTTTCATTATTTAAAAACCAGACATGTTTCTCTGACAGCAAATCCACTGCAAATATGAAATCAGGGTAGTACTTTTCTCATGAAGCTCACAACCAGACCGTATTAACTTTTTCAAAAATGAAATGGCACTCCAGGGTTTGTAGGATTACACTTCCTTCTCTTCCTCCATTTCTCATTATCCCTTCCCTTTAGGAATATTTGAGAAGGAAACGTAGAGGTGGCGCAGGAGATTCTGGTGGCTAAACCAGAATGCTGACGTTCTCTCTGTTAACGCCAGTTGCAAGCAGTCTACATATTGCATCCTATCACTTTATTGAAATCAGTCGAGAATATTTAATCCCAAATACTTTGTATGAAAAAAAACCCTAAAAATACGAAGCATTATCTTTATCTGCATTTTCCATATAGGTCTTTATAGGGAAGTTGAGAAGCTCTCAGCTATTGTCTAGATTACCTAATTCATTAGCCAGTGTTTCACAGAAGTGATAATTAATAACTGGGTGTTGATTCCCCCTCCTCCCCCCCCTCCCGCACCTCTAAAATAGTAGACAGCATTTTCAAAATGTGTCTCAATTTTGCTGCTTTTATCATTCTTGTGCCCCATCTTGACATTCACTAAAAGACCTGATTTGCAGCTGTGGAGATGTACTTCCAGAAAATCTAGGCTGCTTTAAAGTATCTAAAGGAGGTTGGGTCTGTAAAAATAAAATATTACACTGAAATTATTTATAATACCCTTGCAAGACCACTTAGTTCAGTAAATTTGATGTCTTTTAAACCATATTAGTGAGATCTAGCCCCTTGTTTTGCTAGGCAATGTACTTACTAATATAATCTCTTTTAACTCAAGGACTTATGTTAAAAAACCCCAAACAAAGTAAATTAATAAATAAGAAAATCATAAATCTAACATTGCTCATGTAATAGCCAATTATTCTAGTTCTCTGATGTATAAAGAAATACACATTCTTATCACAGCATGACTTACACTTCAGTGCAACATAAACGCAATTCTTTCATCAGTGATTTCCACAAACATACACAACTGTTGAAGGAAAAATGATCATAAAACATAGCTGAGCTGAATCTATTGACCAGTCTATAGAGCATACAGGCTTTTCAAAATCACTTTCCCATTAAATGCTGTGCTAAATATTGTTTTTAAAGAGAGAGTAATTGTAAATATTTTGAGTAAAATTAGGAATAATTACTATGTTTCTCATTCATTAACATCTTTTAAAATAAAAGTCACAATTATTAGAGAGTTAAAAAGTAAAATAATTTGTTTTAAGTTAGCAGGTGTAGTAAATAGGTTGTAGTGAATTTCAGATGTGGTGGTTAGGCCAGAGAAGAGTTGTTGTAGATGGAGGTGTCTGACTCCCCGCTCTGTGTACCGAGTTCCTTCACTTGTGTGAGCACAGAGGGGCTGTTTGAACGAAATACTGTGATTATTTATTGTTTTTATACATTTTTTTAAAGGTTTTCAGAGTCTAAATCAAAGTGTGTCGCTTTTTGGTTGTAACTGCTGTTGAGATTGGAAGTTACCTGGCTCAGCTTGCTGGGTGTGGTTTCTTGTATAAGGACAGAAGAGAGAAGACCTGAAGATGCCTGCAGTCGCTCAAGCCTGTTGCGAGATGTGGCTCCATAGGAAATGCTTTCTTTGCCTACCTGTCACTATTTACAAAGGGTCCTCTTGCCTCTCAGCCAAAGAGAGGGTGCTGCCATCTCCAGCTTACCTTCCTCCTCCGTGGGCAGCTTTGGTTACTGCAGTGGTGCTGTGGTGTGCCGGCAGCCGTGGCTACAGCCCCGAGACTGGAGCAGAGGTGCTGTTCTGGTCGCCATGCCCTATCTGTCATCTTACGGTGCAGGCGAGAGCTCAGAGTGTTTCTCGCTTGTGTTGTTGCTGATGCGGTTGTTCTGGAACCTGAAGCCTTTCATTTTTTCATAGCCTTTGTAACCTTTCTTTTTTTATCCTTCCTTGGCATCTCACAAGTTCAGAAAGGGAGAGTCAGTGCCCAGAGGACCTTGCAGTGTGACTGGTGTGTGCATGGTTTGTGTAGTACACTGCAGGGGGAGGCGGTGGAGAGCGAGCTGCCACGACTTGCTCAGTTGACACCCCTTACTCAGAGGAGAGGTAACTGCATATCTCTAGGGGTGGGCCGTGGGGGAAGAGCAGACAATTTAATAGGCTTTCTGTGTTGTTTTAGCTTGTTTACTGTGGGAGTTGTAGCTGAAGAGAGTCTTTTAAAAGCTGCATTACACGAGAGAAGGTTAAGTGCCCTCGTGAAACACTAGTAAGGATGTAAGAAAAGACACGGAGGGCCATGTGGAAAAAACAGACAAATGGGCCACCTGTAATATTAGAGACACTACTGCCGGATGCTGGTAGTGCTTCTGAAGTCATAAATTGATAATGCTATTAGTGTTAGATGCCAGAACTGCTGCTGGTGTCCAACGGCAGGAGTGATTTTCCCACTGGGAGTGTGAGTCATGCTGTCCCTGTGGAAAGAAGTCTATTAAAAACATGGAAACCGGTGAATTATGTTATTTTTTGGAAAATACTGAAATATATCTTATACAACACCTACATTGTTGCATTGCAAGCAGGTTCAGATATGTAACCTAGAGCAAAATAAGAGAGGGTATGGGACTGGTTTGTGTTATGCACTAAGATGGTATGTAGAACTGCATAAGAAGGACAGGACATAGACAAAGGATTTAATGCAGAGATAGGTAAAGGATGAATTAGAGCTGGCTTTCTATCAGTGATGTCATCCTTCAAGTAGGAGAATGCAAAAAGTGTCTTTGTGCTTCAAAGAAGAACACAACTCTGCTTAGTGGTGTTCCTTCCTTCGTTGTTGCGTTAGCAGAGCCGGTAATACACGGGCACTCTGTTAAAACAGGCTATGTACAAATGCCAAATGAAAGCTAGTATCTGCCTGATAGAGCTTACCCTGCAAGTATAATAGAAGGTATGATGGGTGAGTGCAGGCAGGCAGGGAGTTGCAGGGAGACGTTGAAACCGTCTTCTCTAATCTCTGTATGTACCAATGTACTGGTCCTGCTGAGAAAACAGATAGGGCAGAGACCTGACTTGCTCTTCTGGGGATCTGGTGCCTCTTAGGGCAGTTGTTTTCTCCTTGGTATAGGTGGGAAATTCAAGGCTTGGGGAATGTGTCATAGCTGCACAAGCCTCTTTTAGAAGAGACACCTGCTGCAGAGAGTTGTGAGAGAGCCGTGTGGCTCAGTCAGTGCCTGCTTGGACCAACGGTATGACTAAGACTTGTATCAATATAATGAATGTCTCAGTAAGGCAGCGGAGTTGGAAGGATGTCGCAGGACAACAGGTGAAATAACAGCTTGAGGTCTCTGTACTCACCAGAAAGGTATTACTGCAGCGCCCGCAAGAACTGTTTGCTTGTGGTTACACAACGTACTTTAGCTTCAGAGCTGTGAGTCAGAGCGTTCCACCAACAGTGGGATTTTACTGCAGTGTATCCCTTTGCAACTTCAACTTACCCTTCCATGTTCTTTTCAACGTGTCTAACTCGATAGAAGGTGTATATGCAAACTAATTGTGTACTGAAGAAATTCTATCTGGCTCCCAGGAAAGCAGTCTCTATGAAATCCGACACCAGAAGGTCACCTCAGGTCATCAACTATGTTGCAAAAAGATAATACCATTCTGACTTTTCCAACCGTTTTTGTATACAAACAAGTGTCAAGGTAAGGAAGTCAGTGTGTTTGATTCCATTTTAGACTTTTGTAAACAAATAAACTGCAACTCCCATCGGGTAGTACACAAAAAACCTGTCAGCATGCAGATCTTGGCTTTGTACATGTTTATATTGCATAAACTCTTTGCATTATCAATCTTGTAATGTAGTGTTACACAAAGAACCAAGTTTATTTTGGGATATTCTGATACTAAAAAAGGATGAAAAATCTTGTCTTGTGTTTTACAGGAGATAATTTGGTGCCATTTGGATACCATTGTTTACCACTCAGGAAGTCAGTGCAGGCAGTTAAGCAGTTGGTTATGTCTACAAATAAGTAGATCCTATGTGGCTGGATGACAGTGACAGAGTGTTGCAGATTGGCCCTCATTTTTCATTTCCTGCCTTTAGAATAGTTCCATTCAAACCCCTTCTCTTTTGGGATTTGATATATCGCAACCCATGTGTTTGCAAGTTACAACAATGAAGATCTGTGAAAAATTAGGTGTGAGCAAATCAACTGGACAATATTTGGAAAATGACAGGTGGGTTTTACATTCACAGAAGTTATCAATTTTTTGGATTTTTTTTTTTCACCCAAGAATAAGCACTATATTGTCTCCAAGAAGCATCAGTTGTGGCAGGGAACAGGGGGGATCAAGGGGAGAAGAGTAGCTTTATCTGAATAAAAGTTCTGTGCAAATGCTGAAGAAAACCAGAGATGACGTTGCATGGCAGAATTCATCTGTTCCAGCAAGTATATATGCTGTAGATGGAGTAGCAGCTGAATTGCTGTAGAAATTAATTTGTCCCACACAGAATAAGTTGAATAATTTACTAGAATAAACATGCAGGGCCATGATGGGAAGCCATCTATTCATAAGGAGACAGAAAACGAAAGTGATCTTGTAACTTGCTCTTTGGAAGCAGAGAGGGAAGACAAAAAGTATTTCTTGGGCTGTATGTGTGACAGGATGGAGGAGTAGGATGGAGAGAAGTCACTCTGCCTGCTGCTGTCTTGTTGGGCAGATACATACACTGAGAGAAATGGACTCGCCAAGTCTCACACCTGACAAAGGAGAAATCTTTAGTGTTGCTCCTCGTATCAGTGTGTACTTCTTTCCTCTGGAGCAAGGAAGAACTGGAAGCTAGAGAAATCCGTCCCTGGAGCAATGCAGCTGCGTACCCTTCCTTACACAGGGCCTGTGATAGTTGTATCTGGTTTCTGTTGGATGGCCACGGAGCTTGTGTGGTTACTGCCAATGATACAGTGGTGGAGTACGATGATAAATTAGTATAGTTTACAAAGCAAAAAAGTGTGTATTCTCATTTTCTTTTCCTTCACAGCAAAGTAATAGGATGTTCCAGATCTCCATCAGGAGAAACCTGACAGGGTAGGGGTGAACTCCTTGCACAGAGATATTTATAGAGAGATATATATATATATGTATGTCTATATGTAAGATCTGTGGAATTAGGTCTCCGCCTGCCTTCCTGCCCAGAGCAGCCTGCTCTGTAGCCAGTGCCTTCACAGCCAGCAGAACCAGGAGACACAGGCATCAGCTTGCTGGAGAGCAGTGGGTGTGTGAGTGCTCTACCATAGACTCCCTTTGACAGGCAAGCCACAGGCCTCTCTGTGATGGTTGGGGAGTACCTTGTGCTTATATACCTGATGATCAAGAGTAGCATAAGGAGAGCTGCAAAGCTTTAATGGTTAAACAAAGTGCTCATCAAAACAGACAAAATCTGTTGAAATGAAACATAGCTGTTTCTTGCAGGCACCTGAGAAATGTCGGCCTTGGTGCTAAATCTGAATTTTTGTTGGATTAATAAAACATGATAAGAAGGAAAGTGTTTAATCCTCCTTCATACATGAGAAAGAAGCAAAAAAGGTACAAACCTGCTGTTTCCTTTCACACATCCACTGTTTCTGACTTCTCTTGGCTTTTGTCTAGAGAGAAAACTATAGTGGTTTTCATTTGGCCTGTATCAGCAGATGGTTATGTCTGTTACACCATATTGAATGGTTAATTTCCATTGAGGCCAATTGAATCAGTACATTGTTTAAGAGACTTCCTTGACTGCTTTTGCTGCAGCCTCACATGACATCAGTAAGCACACACGCAGCTGTCCCCGATTTTCCCCAACACATTATGGGTTTGGCTGCGCATGTAAAACACACCCTGTAAGATGGAAAGTTTTTCTGTTCCTCTCGGAGAGCTTTTCAGGCAGCTGAATTTGGTGAAGTGTATATGCTTGAGGTGGAATGCATCTTAGGCAGTGTTGTCCAGTAATCTGTGTGGAGTCGTTTGGGCTTCCTTAGTAGCCTAAGAAAAAAAGAGTTGGGTCCACAGGTTGACTGACCCTCAGCCAGTGGTTGAATTTTAATACTCTTGTTTAAATGCATTCTAGGTGTCTGAAGGTGACATAGATTTTTGTCTTGAAGGGTGTGATGGCAGATGGTTTGACCATAGTGAGTAGTTGAACTGGGAACTGCTGTGGCAGGTAAGCATAACGTATAGTAGTGATAATAGCTGATTGTTACCACTGCCTGACTGCATGCAAGGAGTGTTGTCAGAAACACTCTTTGTAGTTACAGAAGGGGGTTTGTTAATGATCACAGTCTAAGTTTCTGACTTTGTAACATTTCCTCCCATACCAAGCCACTTGGAATATGGGCAGGTGAAGTAGCTGCTTGTAAGTTGGCACAAGGGATACTCTGGTATCGAGGACTTCAAAGGCTTGATTTCCGTAATGTAGCTTAGCACCATTTTCCTTCAGCTTGTTTTGCTATTGAAAGAGGAAAAGCCAGGTTTCTTCTGCTGCTGATGCCTATAAAATTTTGACTCACAGAACTGCTTCTGCAACCACTGCTGGGAAATGAGTTCAGTGGGGTGGTTGATGGAGCAGCTGCTCCCGGTGTCTTGCCCAGATGAGAAGATTATTCTGCTGTCAGTTGATTTGCTTTTCCTGCCTACCCAAAGTTCTTCCACAGTCCTCACATGGATCATCTTCTGGTGAATTTGTGAAGCCTTATACCTTGGATCCATTAATGAAGCAGACTTTCTTGTGCACGCTTAATTCGTTGTGCTCTCATGAGAACAGTTTCATGCTACCCAAGGCTTATGATTAGTCTGGCTTTTGAAGGCTGATTCAGCAGACATATCTCCTGTAGCAGTCTCAAGTGCAGCAAGTATTATGCATATCTGCTGTATCAAATTCCATGGAGCTTGTGGGTGGTTTGGAAATAATGTAAGATAAGCAGTTTTTGAGCACAGCTTGTTTCTGTAGATGAAGGCACTATAGCTTCTACAAAGTGCAGCTTTTTAAATTTTTTTTTTTTTTGTCATGTACACTAAACGGGGACTTAGAAGTGAGAAGTTTCAGTGAGAACCACTCTTTCTTTATGGCCTAGGTGAAGTGGGAGAACTCATTTCACAGTGTTCAGTGACAAGTGGAGTCCTTCAAGGATCAGTACTTGGACCAGTCTTGTTTAACACCTTCGCCAGCGACATGGACAGTGGCATTGAGTGCACCCTCAGCAAGTTTGCCCATGACACCAAGCTGTGTGGGGCGGCTGACACGCTGCAGGGAAGGGATGCCATCCAGAGGGACCTTGACAGGCTGGAGAGGTGGGCCCATGCCAACCTCATGAAGTTCAACAAGGACAAATGCAAGGTCCTACATCTGGGTCGGAGCAATCCCAAGCACCAATATAGGCTGGGCAGGGACTGGCTTGAGAGCAGCACTGAAGAACCTGGGAGTGCTGGTGGATGAGAAGCTCAACATGAGCCATCAGTGTGCTCTTGCAGCCCAGAGGGCCAATCGTATCCTGGGCTGCATCAAGAGAAGCGAGGCCAGCAGGTCGAGGGAGCTGATTCTCCCCCTCTACTCCACTCTCATGAGACTTCACCTGGAGTACTGCGTCCAGCTCTGGAGCCCCTATTACAGGAGGGATATGGATGTGCTGGAACGTGTCCAGAGAAGGGCCACGAGGATGATCAGAGGGCTGGAACACCTCTCCTATGGGGACAGACTGAGAGAGTTGGGGTTGTTTGGTCTGGAGAAGAGAAGGCTCTGGAGAGACCTTATTGTGGCCTTCCAGTATCTGAAGGGGGCTACAAGAAAGCTGGGGAGGGACTTTTTAGGCTGTTGGGTAGTGATAGGACTAGAGGAAATGGATTAAAGTTAGAGATAGGTTGATTCAGGTTAGACATTAGGAAGAATTTCTTCCCCATGAGGGTGGTGAGACACTGGACCAGGTTGCCCAGAGAGGTGGTAGAAGCCCCATTCCATGGAAGCTTTTAAGACCAGGCTGGATGGGGCTCTGAGCAACCTGCTCTAGGGGGAGGTGTCCCTGCCCATGGCAGGGGGGTTGGAATGAGATGATCTTTAAGGTCCCTTCCAACCCTGACAGTTCTGTGATTCTGAAAGATACGTAAGTAGAAGATGGTAAAGCTTGAAAGGCAGTGCCCTGACAGAGATGTACAGTAAGTTTTGCTCATTTTACATGCGTGTGGATCTGTATATGTGTAGTGATTTCAGTCTTTGCCATCAAGAAATGCTGCACAGAGGAAACTCGATTCAGATTGGACTCTTAAGGTTTGTCTCATGTTATACTGTACTTCTCAAAAAACCCCCTGGTGGCCCTGGATAGTGAAAAAATGCAAACCATTTTATTTTAAGGTGAGGAATGATGACATGTTTTCTTTTTAATAAGTGACTCTACAAGAAACTGTTTGCATTGCTGTCTCCAGTGTGTGGTACACCTCTTTCTAAAACAATGAATGCAAGTTTACTTCCTCTTTTAAAGTCAGGCTTGTAGTTTTAGAAGGGGTATTGCTGCCATTTAGCTCTGTTCTCTCCACTAGCATTCACTGCTGGAGGGATGCTGTCTATCATGTCCTTCCCTGGCTTTATGCCTTTGAAAGAGCAAAGCTCCATGTGCCGATAGCGTGTTGTTCTCTTCAGCAGGAGCAGGAATAGATATGTAAAGTAGCCCTTCATGTGGAAGCTATGAACAAATAGTATCAGCAGTAGGAAGGGCATAGCTCACAATAGTGTGACAGGATCTTGTTCTGCAGCCTCCCTGTGATCTGAATGCAATAAACAGTAGAGGGGAACGTAGCATAGGTAGTGAATCTTTGCAATTTTTCCTTACCTTACAAGTCCCTCAGCTCCATAGCTGCTGGCATCTTCTTGCAGGAGGAGCTGGAGGTGTGGTATAGCCCGGGCAGTGCTCCCGAGGGGGCAGGCAGGCTGCCAGTGCTCCGTTCCCTGCAGATCTCTGTTGCTCTGTTGTTAAATGCACTGGTTTGCATGGACCACTTTGCGCTCCTTCAAAGAATCTGCACTTAAGAAGGCTCCCTAATAACTCCCTGTGTTACCTGTGCATCCAGCTGCAGATGCATCAGCCTTTCTGCTGCAAAACACAGAACCTGGTGGTATTAGAGGGCAGAATCACAAGCTGGCTAATTTTATAATCCAGTTGGTTAGTAATGCTTTTCTGTAACCAGCTGATGTTTCTTCTTTGAGAAACAGTGTTTTCCTGGTGTTTGATGCTTTGCTTTTGCTGATCATGACTTTGTTGCTTTGATGCTTTTAGAAAAATCATGGAGTTGCTTCTAATAGACACCATTTTTTGTGCATCTGACATCTCTCTTTTTCCCCAGGTATGATGGACTTGTGAGCAGAGGCTGTTTTAGCACAGGGCAAACATTAGACACAGTAATGCCTGTTATGGCAGGGTTGTAAATGTGTCACTGGGCAGTTCTTAGGAGCAGTAGGGCAGTAACTGTCTTGTAGATAAAGAGGAAGAGCAACTTAGGTTCTTAGGCTGAGAAAAACATAGGTTGTCCGTATCTGAGGAATCAGAACTGTAGTCTGTTAGTACCAAATCTAACGTTACAGACATGGCCTGCGTGGCATTGGAGCAGCACCATGCTCTCTAATGTGTGCCCTGATCCTAAAATCAGTTGTCTCTTTGAATGCCAAAGGAGGGCTACTGGCAGAAGAATTACTTCAGTGTATATGACTGATGCACCTTGGTAGTTCTATAAACAGTATGATGCAGACGATGACTGAGTCAGCAGAGCAGCAGCTGGCAAGAAGGTCTAGGAAAGTCTGAAAATTGTGTCTGTATTAAGGAGAGACAAGTACTAAGTTGCACTGAAAACAGCTCAACCTTTTCGTAGGCATTAGAGACAAAAAAATGTAGATGGAGGTCTTTACAGTCTGAGTGAACAGGTGCTTAGCAGTAGCATTATATGAGAATAAACATCAAGTCTTTGCTGTGATGTTAGCAGTATACTGTCCTAGATGCTTCTGAATCTGCTGTCTTTTCTTTACTTCCTGTGGTGGTGAAAAAAGTTCTCTCCACTTAAGTTTCTTAAGGATCTTCTGTTTTGTGGAGTAAGTTCTTTCTGAACTAAGCAGTGTATCGACAGTGCCCGATTGCTGTATTAATTTGGAAGTGGTAGTTATTTCCACGTGCTTGTTGATCTGAATCGGTCTAGCCTAGATGCCTCAGTCATCCAGATGTCAGAGCTGGTCACTGAGGTTTGATGTGAAAATACAAGTCTTCAAATGTTGGTGTACTAGTTATACTCGTGGCACATAAATTTTTCCCTGCATTGGCAGATAAATGAACTTGGTGACCTGCTAGGTCTTTTCCATCCCTCTCTTACATGAATGTCAGTGTTGAAGCCCTAGAGCATCACTGTTGTTGCCTCCTTCTGAGCCAGCTGGCTTCAGGGAAAGAATCTGTCTGTCAGTGGCTAGGAGAGCTCACCAACTGGCTGTGAGTTGTGTGCTGGCTCAGGAGATCCCTCCTTCATACTTTTATAGCCTGCAGAAATGGGCATCTCTATTATCTGAACTTGTGATTGTTTGGAGATTGAGCTTTGTGACGACCTGGGATAATAGCCTTGTGCTTCATAGTGTTCTGCTGCCCTTTACATTTGAAGTGAAGTGAGATCAAAGTGTGGGTGGCAGTTCTTGAAATGGGGCCAGCCTGGGGCCTCTGGGAGCATCGAAAGCAAGCAGGGTGCAGGCAGCACAACTTCCACACAGCTGGACCAGTGTATCTGTTTGCAGCCTCTGCTTCCGAGTTCTTCACAGTAACCTAAATAGGCTCTGTCCTAGTGCAGCAGAAGGGGAAAGAGAACAGTGGTGTTACAGCTGGTGTTTGGTCTGTGAGGTGGATCCCCTGCATAGAACGAGCTTTTTGGGTGGAAGGAGCATGCGTCTCCCTCTGTCATCAGAGCACAGATAAATTCATGTGTGTAACTCATGAGCTGGAAGTGTGGATTACCACTGTATCTTTCTCCTTCACTCCTCTAGGCCCAACATAGCTATGGATTCTAGACCATGATGACAGAGGAGGAAGAAGCCTTTGAATCCAAAAGACTATCTTTTCTTTTTGGTAAATACACAGGCTTCTGGGAAGCAGCTCCATGGAGAAGGACCTTGGAGTCCTGGTGGACAATAAGTTATGTGCCCTTGTGGCCAGGAAGGGCAGTGGTATTCTGGGGTCCAGCATATGAGTGCGTCCAGCAGATCAGGGGGTGGTTCTCCTCCCCCTCTAATTTTCCCTAGTGAGGCCATATGTGAAGTATGGTGTCCAGTTCTGGGCTCTCCAGTTCAAGAGAGATGGAGAAAGTCCAGTGGAGAGCTACAAAGATTATTAAGGGACAGGAATATCTCTCTTATGAGGAAAGGCTGAGAGACCTGGGCCCATTTATCCTGGAAAAGAGAAGACAGAGGAGATCTTACTAATGTTTACAAATATCTAAAGGGTGGGTGTCAAGCAGAAGGGGCCAGTCTCTTTTCAGTGGTGCCCTGTGATAGGACAAGAGGCAACGGTCACACCTGGAACACAGGAAGTTTCACCTCAACATGAGGAAAAACTTTTTTACTTTTTTACTGGAACAGGCTGCCCAGAGAGGCTGTGGAGTCTCCTTTTCTGGAGACTTTCAAGACCCACCTGGATCTGTTCCTGTGTGGCCTGCCCTGGGTGATCCTGCTCTGGCATGGGGGTTGGACTTGATGATCTCCAGAGGTCCCTTCCAAACTCTACCGTTCTGATTCCATGTGTTCTAGAGGGAAGGGTAAATGTGCGAAGATGTGTGAAGAGATGAGTCTTCCTTAAAAGGATGAAAAGATAATTAGGTTGGTTAAACAAGAGGATAGCAGGAGAACAAACAGATGAAAAATATATGAAGACAGTGAAGAGAGAAGCTGGTATCTGGAGAAATGGTCATATTCTTAAAGTCTAGGAGTTTTGGGACACACACACACACCCCCCAGTCTCACCTGTATTTCTCATGACAGTTAAAATTCTGGGAATCTAAGCCACTTTTGGAAAGGCTTTTTAGACTCCTGAATCACTTCTGATGGTTTTCAAAATTGTATCCCTAGTCTGATGTAGGAAAATCTTCTCTCTGTCACTTAAACTGTACGATATGGGGAAATGCAGGAAGCAGTTGTGAAGATTTCCTGTATGCTACCCATGCTGGATGCTGAGGGAAGCGAGACAAAGGCGCACAGATGGTATAGATCCAGGTGGGATGTGGTGTCCTTTACCACTTCCAGACCACAGAAGGCATAGTGTTGGGTTTTGGCACGTCTGGTCACAAAGGCGTAACAGACAAGGAGCTGTGCACAGAGGCAAGAAAGCTTTATACAGCCTTGCGTGAAGATCTTGGGATCTAATTCCAAGTATACATTTATCTTCCTGCCCCTCCCCTTCCTGTGGTCAGGTCAGTGTAAGGTTTCTTCTGTCCACAGATGCCTAAGAATATGCTTCTGTGTCTTGTGAGCAACAAAAAGCTGCCTGATGTGTCTTCTATGCCCCAATAATATCTAGACTTACAGCACTATGAAGCACCTTTGGCTGTTGAGTTCCTATTGAAGGTAAACAACAAAGTCAGCCTATGTCAGGGTATGTTAGTGTAAGGCTGTGTCTCTGAATAGCTAATTTCTATGCACCACGCTCTGCACTGCCCTGATATCTGGTGATTAAATAGTGTTCTTTAAAGTGGCACTGATATTGTGCATCTTCTGGCAGAAGTTCTTAAAATCTGCACCGATTGTAGTTGTTTAGTGAAAAGGTAAGTGTGCCCCTTAGGAGAGCTGCAAGGGAAAACTGCTTATCTGCACACACCTGAAACTGGAAGAGACAATTCACTGGAACTTAATTTGCTGCATGCTGGAAAGACTAATGATGATTCTGCATTCCATTGGCAAAGAAATGAGGTAGATGTCAAAAAAAGCTCTTGTTATAGTGCCTGGGTAGTGGAAATATATGAGATGCTTGTTCTGGTTTTGCAGCCTGTGATGTCATTTCAAAATCTTGCCCTAAGGATTTTGAGGGAGTGATCTACAGAAAAATCTGGCAATAACTGAATTTCTATCATGTCACACCCTAACTACTGTAAATGTACTGTTGCTGTAGAAGAGTAATTTAATCTTATTTGCAGTATTTCCTAGTAAAAGGGTGTAGAGTGGGAAAAGGAAGGAAAAGCCTTAGGAAAAACAGCTATTTCATGTTACACTGATTTAATACTTCCAGTGAGGAAAGAATTAAATGACTTTTGTCTCTTCTCTACTTTTTCTTCCAGCAGCTCTTACTGGTTGGTGGAACTTGGCTATGATGTATATCAGAGGGTGAAGTAGCTATAACAGGTACGGCACTGACATGTATGGTGGGTGTTGGCTGAATCCCAGAAATCGGGAAGAGACTGAAGAGCTCTTCAGTACGGGATGTAAGGAAGACCATAAAGGCTTTGACTAGAGTTTTTTTTTTGTAGCCAGTATCTTGTTTCAGCTGATAACCAAGCAATAGCAAAGGTCAGTGGTGAAAGGAGTGTAAGGACTGGGAAACCCATTCTGGTACTTCACCTGTATAGTCTGATATTCAGTTGTCTGGAACCTCCAGAGATGTAGGGTTTAAAATTAATTGAATAGTTCCACATGCTTTTTCTTCCTTCCCCACCCTGCTCCCACCCCCCCTTTCTTCAGTGTATTGGTCCAATTAAACTTTCAGCCCATGAGCACTTCTGGTGCAAACCTTGTCCTCTGGCAGTGGATGATGCACCTTGGCTATGTTTTAATAGGTAGCTTAAAACTTTCCTTCTGAGCCTTCTACCTGCTAATTTCCTTTGATGACCTGTGTTTCTTTTGGAGGAGATGCTGAAAAATCATTCTTTATTTAATTCCTTCACTTGAGATTTTGTACACATCTATGGCATTTATCATAAACTCTCCCATTACTTCTTTGCAAGGCTGAAGGTTAAAGATAATTTTAGTCATTCCTTACGCAGCAGCTGTTTCATACTTTTTGTCAAGCTGGTTGTCCTTACTTGCTTTCTGGTTCTGCTGTCCTTTCTGCGAAGAGGCAGCCATACCTGTGCACAGTGTTCAAGATGCAGACGAACCTCTCATTTATTTTGTGGCAGAATGTTCTTCTGTTTTTCTTCTCCTTCCCTAAAAATGTCTAAAATTGCATTTGCGTGCTTGACTAGTGCTGAGCACTGAGCTTATATTTCATAAAGTTTTCTCCTTTAACCCCCGAATTTGTTATGCATGGTGTCAGCTATGGCACATCTCATCCACCTGTATGTCATGTAGAATTGTTATAAGCAATTACTAAGAATGGATTTCATCTATCATTTTGTCATGATACTGTTAGTCATCTGTAACTCTTGTCAAATAGTTTTTGTTTTTACTTACTCGATTAACTTGGTGAAGTCAACAAACCTCGATGGTTCACTTCAAAATAAGGTCATTTCAGTCTTTTCCTACCTCATTTTGTAACACATTGGACAGCAATGTCTGTGAATGTAGAATAGGTCCCTGCAGGAGTTCACTGAATCCCTTCTTTGAAAAAACTAACCCTTTATTTTTCTTCTACCTTATCTTTTTTTGTCCCCCTTAGGTCTCTTGCAGTCTTCACCCGTAGCAGCCTCAATGAGGGCATTTTCTTGAATTCACATGGGCTTTATCACCGTGATCTTTCATGCCTGCATGCTCAGCAATTTCTTCAGAAAACTCTAATGTACGAGAGTCACATTTTCTTCTACAAAAGCTGTGTTGATCTTTCTGCAAAAAGAGAGGTCGTTAGAGTGTTGGCAGTAAGGGGCATTCAAAAGCGTCGAATTTGGTGGCAAACAAAAATTAAGGCTATTCAAAAGCTAGTTGTAAATGGAATTTTTTGTCGCTGTTTATGCCGGGAGCGGAGAGATGCAGCAACACACAAATTCAGCAAGAGCAGGCAAAAGAAGCAACTTTATTAATTTATAACCCCGTTTTATACACCCTAGCCCCATGGGGCGACTGGTCAGTGATCACCCATCTCCTAGGGTGATTGGCTAAAGTCCTACAGCACCCATTTCAAAATATTTTTCCAATGTACCTTAAACAGAACTTAGCAAAACACCAGGTGTTAGTCTAGCTTACAAAAAACATCCTACTGTTTTTCATAACATGCACGAAAAAGGCAGGACTCTCACCGAATGTTGTGAGAACCTGAGAATGTCCCTTTGCTAGCAGCTTTTCAGCATCCACAATTTTTGTCTTTTTGTTACAAAGCTGTGGCTTTAAGAAACAGAAAATTTTGGTGCACTGACTGAATTGACAACGGGGACTCTCAGTTGATTTCAAATGCTTGTTTTGAAATGGTACGGTTTGTGATTTAGTGGAAAGCGTGCTTCTTACGCAGACCGTTTGAATGCCAAGTCTGAAATTCCAGGACCAAGCCGTTTTCTAGTTGTTCAGCATTCCAGCAGAAGCAGTGGTTACATTAGTTTACACTTTCATAACTTCCATGTATCTGAGAGGATTTTTGCCAAAAGACTGCATTGCCAAAAAAACTCTGTAGGCAGAAGAAGCCCAGAACCTTCTGAGTCTGCTACAGCAGATGAAGGTATATCATCATCATCAGTATAAGCTTTTATTTTCCTACCCATAATTTTGTAACTGCAAGAGGTACATGGCATTACTTAAGAAGTCTGTGTCCCTTTTGCAGCTGTTAGAGAAGCAGTCTGGTTGTTTTGCCATGTTGTTCTGAAGTTGCTTTTGTTCTGGGGGAACTGCTGTGAGAAACAAAGAGACTTTAATCAATCTGTAGATTTTCTGCTTCAGAAGTCAAGAGGTACTTCCTGCCATTCTCTCTCAAATGCTGATAATATTCTACAAAAAAAACAGGACCGAAAGATAGAGCAGATCTACTTAAAGATGATTTTTAGCTGCCTGGCCCTGTGTGTTGAACTACTGACCTGGAGGTCACGGACCTCAGTAGTCCTTTGAGCTGTCTGTCCCCTGTGGATGGAACAACTGATACTGGTAGCAATGACTGGTGTGCAGCATAATTTTTTGATGAGAAACTACCATACAGTGAAAAACAATCCTACAGAAATGCATTTCATGGTGTCAGAGCAGCCATTTATAGAATCATAGAAGAGTTTGGGTTGGAGAGGACCTTTAAAAGGTCATCTAGTGCAACCCCCCCTGCAGTCAGCAGGGACATTTTCAACTAGATCAGGTTGCTCAGAGCCTCATCCAGCCTGACCTTGAATGCTTTCAGGGATGGGGCCTCCACCACCTCCCTAGGCAACCTCTTCAGTGTTTCACCACCCTCATTGTAAAAATCTTTTTCCTTGTGTCTAGTCTAAATCTACCTTCTTTTAGCTGAAAACCATTACCCCTTGTCCTGTCACAACAGGCCCTGCTAAAACGGAGTCCTGTCTCTCCTCACTGGGAGATGACAAATATTTAGGTTGTTGCCAACCTTTTTGTACCAAATAAAAAGCAAAACCATTCCAAGAGACTGAGGTTCAGATGAGCTTTGCCATTAAATAATTTCTGTTTGTTTGCTTGCTTGTTTGTTATATATATACAGGAAGCTGTTATAATTATTTCTGTACGTGAGTCATAAGCAATGCCATGAGGCTACCGTAACGTTTGGAGTGGAGATGCACTGAGCGTTTCTGGCGCTCCAATGTATTGGCATGTGACTGGCCATGCTGTGCATCAAGGCTGTGCTGGAGGATAGGTGGCTGACTAGGTGGGTTGAGGAGTCATTATGCAAGCTAACTTGCTTCTGTGTCATTTTGTCAATAGAGGTGTTATAAAAATCAGTAGTAAGCTATTTGGGAACTGGGGCTTTGCCAGACGAGAAGAATTAACAGCTTCTCGTATATTAGCAGTAGAAATTGGGTCATCTGAGGAGTCAGCCATGTGCTCAGAAATAGATGGTAACTGTAGTTTATTTAATAAGAGAGTTTAAGATGATTGTGAAGAAGGCTGTGGGAGCGAACATACTTTTTGCAAATATACAAAAAGGATTAAATTTTTTTAGGGAACGAATTGGCTGCCTCCTCCATCTTAAGCATAGGGACGTTCTTTGCTACATGAACAGTTCTCCATTTCAGCTTCCTTATTTTATACAACACATCTTTTTTGATAAATTTTCTCCTCTTCTGGCTACCTCTGAAGTACCCCATTGGCTTCCTCAACTTTTGAAGAGGTGTATCATCCTGGCTGATGAAATTGCTTCTGGTTGATAGAGAGCAGTGTTATGTTCCAAATCGTACTGAAAGTTGGTATCTTGTCTCAAAAAATCAAATGGGAAATGAATTGATGCTTCCATAGAGACTCATCTCATATGAGTAATCCAGAGCAAGAGGAAAACCACTATATCCCATAGCACTAGGAGAACAAAATGGTAAGGTGTATGTGAGTTGCTGTTTGAGTTTGAGTTGCTGTTGTGTTTTATATTGGAGGGAAGCTTCAACAGAGAAGTAAGTTTCATGTACACAGAAGTTTTGGAAAAATTGTTGGGCACACCGAGTTCGATTTGTTAGCAGTCAAAAGCCTCTTTAATGGCTACATTTTCAGAGCAGTGGCCCGTGTGGTCCAGCAGCTAGAGCAGTGACTCCGATTTTGCTTGCATTTTTCACCACTGAGACGTTCGGCCTTTCTTTTGTTGTTGTTTTGTTGTTTCCTTGTTTATCTGGTCTCATGCTTCCATTTGTGAACTGGTTTGTGATAACTGGTGTAGAAAAGAAAACTGTTTGAAGTGCTGCGGTATTTTGTGGCAGGCCTGAGAGATGTAAAAAGCCCCAGAAAGAGGCGAGAGGAACGTTGAGAGAAGTTTTAGTGCAAATGTGGATTCTATATTTGTCCATGTACTTTGTAGACTCTCGGTGCCATTCTCTTTGATTATGTTTGAATAGGTAATTCTGTAATTCTTGTAAAGAGGTAGTTAGAAGTATCAGTGTGAGCTTTGGAAATGTTCATGACCTGTAATCACAGATGGTGAGAAAGGGTTTTTCCTCATAAATTCATAGGCATGCAGAAGCCAGACCTTTCCTTCTGGAAGAAAGGATGAACTTTACACAGCTTCACTGTATTTCTTCCTTTCAAGAATATATTTGGCCAGGTTTTAAAAGAGCTCAGCTCCCATTTGGGCACCTAAATTAGATGGCTGGATTTGCAAAAGTGTTTAGCATCCAGCAGCTACTTTTATTCCCACATATGTACCCAAATGGCAGATTTGACAGCGTGGCCCATTATTTGTCAAATTGGTTGTGATTAAGACTCTGAGCATTCCGGGAACACTCTATTAAAATACTCATAGAGCAGACAGCCTTACTGGGGCCATTTACAAAGCCATGCTGCTGGGCCAGTGGAAAGGAAATTTTGAAGTTGTGCAGCCATGCCTTGTAAATAAAAATGGAGAGAGTAAATGGCTGGTGGTTATTCTTTTCCCATATTCAGGGAATGCAAGTAAAAACGAGGGGAAATTCATGCAGTCAGCCACAAGAAAGAAAACATGGAGCATTCACAGAGCAGTAACCATTAGGGTTTGCAGAATTACCAGTCTGTGTTAGGTAAGCAAGGTGCATAAATCTAAGGAGTATCCTTCAGGAACAGTGCACAGTTGAACAATATCTATCTCTAAGACATTTGTCCTGTTCTTGGCATCTTAAGAATAATCTGAGGATTCCTGTGGAATTCAGTAACTGCAGACTTAAATATGGAATAGTAATTTGTAGGGTAAACAAGGAGGGTTACTGGTGGATGGCTCATTGGGTAGCTCTTGCACAGCATTGTGGCTGGTAGTCTTTCTCATTTTGAGTTTCCAATTTTTAGAAAGTCTTGACCAGTCCTTTATCTCTGCCACCCTGAGAAATTATCTGTCTGAAGAACCACATGAACATAGTTTGGTTATCAGTTTTTGTTCAAACTAGATGGTTCCTGCCTTCCTCAGCATGTACAAAAGCCCTAGAGAGGAGCATTACATTTCTTGTTGGGGCCTAGCAGGGTGGAGGCAGCGGCTGATTTTGGGACTGGGCTGCTTCCTGGAACATTTACATGCTGTGAACCAGAAGAGCTTATGGTGGCATGTGGAGGTAATGCTGCTTGGCACCTAATGACGAGAGCATCTCTTGTCTGAGGAGAAGAGTGGAGTGGATTACAACTTCAATAATCTGAAGCGTTGTTCTTGTTGCCTTAATGCTTGGTCTCTGGTCCTCAACATAGTGTTTTAGGCTTCAGAGTGAAAAGAGAGCTGTCTCTTTACAATAACTCTGTTGGTTTAGCAGACACAAAAATGTAGTTGTCTATTCGAGTTTTTAAAGATGTTGAAGATATCCTTCATTCAAGAAAATGCAAGATGGTGATAATAAGGACCTTTAAGTCTTCGTCTAACAGGTGTAGGCCAAAATGTCAGATATACGTGGCTTCTCAGTGAACTTCTTTTCTTTCTTATCACAGAAGATGTTGTTCAGATGCGACACCTGGAGATGGAGGGCACCTACTCCAGTGGTGGGGAGTCTCCTGTGTCCTGTCGTTTCTGTTGTCTTCTTACTCAGGGTTAAGAGATTCTGGCTGCATGGTTAACGTTTGCTCCTACTTACTTAGAGCCCATTAGGATGACTGCAGAAGATTTCTCTCTTCTGTGGCTGATCTGTTCTCCCCTAATTTGTATCAGGAGAACCAAAGGTCTTGCGGGCCTAACATAGGATCTTACGGGAGTTTTCCTGTTGGTTTGAATGTGCAAAAAGCCCAGTCCCTTTTTCCCCATCTTTACACTGTTACTGAGGGACAACTGTATTGCAAGCACTGAAACTTCTATAGTAGGAAAGCTTTTGGTTTTTAGAAACTTGCAGCAGGGTGGCTTAGCAGCAGGTGAGCTATCAGAATAAATAATTATGTTGCAGGTGAAGCTTGTGCCTAAAGCTAAAGTAGAGAGCTGAGCCTTTTGTTTTCCTTTGCTAACTGTTACGTGGGCTTGGACAGTTTGTGGGGAAGATCTGGAAATGTGCTGAATCGTCTGCATAGGGATGTGCTTTCCCTAAGCTGAGTGCTGATATCCTGACTTGTAAATGGGCAAAACTGGGGTTTGCTGCTGTAGTCCACCCTGTGCTTATAGGTCCTGTGAATCTGTGTTCTAAACAATTTCTTTTTCTAGGAATTTGCATTTACCCTGCCTCACCTTGAGTTTTGTTCCACTGAGTGTACGTAGGTGTTTTAAAATCATAGTAGCTGAGGTCCTCCCAAATACCAGTGCATGCGTGTTTATGGTATGTCTTATTTATTGGTGTGGACAGAACAGATTAGTGTCATGAGTTGGACGTGTCTGCAAGGCACAGTGAAATGCTTGACACGTCTGAACTGGTGCTTACTTGAGGAGGCAGTTTAATGACATCAACATGCTGATTGCACTAGGTGGATGTATAGGACTTCACAGTTTTGAACTAACCTGAATTAGAACTGTCTCTGCAGAGAGCGGTATGGTGTCGTAGACATAGCTCTAAGTCTGGCAGAGCTAGGAGTTCAAATCTCTTGGATTTCAGGCCAGTGTCCAAATTAGTGTCATTTTTTCATTTTTTGTTTCTTCAGCTCTCTTCAGCTCTTGTGATAGTACCCAGGAGATTAATTTGTGATCAGAGTTCATCCAATTAGGGCCTTTGCAATCACTTCAGTGTTGGTCTGTTAACATTTGCAGTCAGTGGAAAGACTTGAAAGTCTCACACTTTTCATACGAACGGATCAGATCCTAACTGAGGTGTAAGGTGCTCTTTCTGAGAGGTTGCAGATCATAGAGCGGTTTTGGTTGGAAGGGAGCTTAAGGATCATCTAGTTCCAGCCTTCTGCCATGGGTAGGGACAGCTTTCACTAGACCAGGTTGCTCAAAGCCTCATCCAACCCAGCCTTGAACACTTAGGGAGTGAGCATCCACAACCTCTGGGGGGAAACCTGTTCCAGTGTCTCGGCACCCTCACAATGAAGAACTTCTTCCTTACATCTAATCTAAATCCACTCTCTTTCAGTTTAAAGCCATTGCCCCTTGCCCTATCACTGCATGGCTTTCTAAAACATCCCTCTCCATCTTTCTTGTAGGCCCTCTTTAGGTGCTGGAAGGCTGCAATAATGAGTCTCCAAAGCCTTCTCCAGGCTGAACAACCCCAACTCTGTCAGCCTGCCTTCAGAGGGGAACTGTTCCATCCCTCTGATCATCTTCACGGCCCTCCTCTGGACTCGCTCAACAGGTCCATGTCCTTATGTTGGGGGCCCCAGAGCTGGATGCAGTACTCCAGACGGGGTCTCCTGAGAGCAGACTAGTGAATCATCTCCCTTGACCTGCTGGTCATGCTTCTTTTTGTACAGTCCAGGATGTGATTGTCTTTCTTGGCAGCAGATGCACGTTGCCAGGTTTTGCTGAGCTGCTCATTAGTCAACACCCCCAAATCCTTCTCGTCAGGACTGCTCTCAATCCACTCCTCACCCAGCCTGTGGTTGTGCTTGGGATTGCCTTGGTTCAGGTGCAGGACCCTGCACTTGGCCTTATTGAACTTCATGAGGTTGCCATGGGCCCACCCCTCAAGACTGTCGACGTCTCTTCCCTCCAACACGTTGACCACACCACACAGCTCGGGGTTGTCGGCAGCTTTGCCGAGGACGCGCTCGCTCCCGCTGTCCATGTCGCCAACAAAGGTGTTAAACAGCACCAGTCCCAGTACCGACATACAGCCGGGGGGAGCAGGAGGGAGGAATGCTGCAGGGGAAGCGAGTTAAAGAGCGCGTGCAATGCAAGGGGCTGCTGTCCCCTTGGGGGGGTGTGGGAAGGGAGTGTGCCAACATCCATACAACATGTGTCAGCTTCAAATTGTTTCAGCCTACTGGGCTTGGTATTTTCTCTTCCAGTGCAGCACTACTAGTGGAGGTATGTATTTTTTAGGTCATTATAAAGCTGCCTGGTGGGATAACGTTGGAGAGGGAGAAATCCATGCGTGCAGGCTGACTTTGTAACAGTGTGAGTGTTTATGGCAAGATTGCCTTATTTACTTCCTAGCTATGGAACTGCTGTGAGCATCATACCACACCTAAGCAATAATATATAGTTTAAAGTCTCTACTGGTCATTATCTGATAGTTAATGACTGAGGAAACTATACATGATTGCTGTTATGAGTTGCTTCTTTACTGGTTTTGGTTTCCTATTTTACTGAAGAGCTGCTGACAACACCCTCTGTGTCTCCAAAGCTGGATTACAGTGGTTGACACAGAGGACAATTGTATGGCTTTGTTGCATATCTGTGTGTTCTGGAAGAATGTCCAGATATCTGCTGCATTATTCATGTATTGCAAAAAAGTTCAAGCATGATAAGAAATTTTGCATTATGACTGATGTGCTTTTTGGAAGCATCTTAAGATGGAAAAGAAAGATTTAAACTAATTTTTTGAATTGTTTTTAGCAGGCAGTTATTTGTGATTCTCAGTGATGTTCATATGAAATATGCATGGTAGCAGAAGCTCGATATGAAAATAAAGCATTTTAGAACTGTGATTTCCTTTTTTGTAGTTCTACAACTGTTTTTCCTTAAGTATTGTACATTTGGTTTATCAGATTTTCAAAATTTGTTTCTGGAAGTTACTTATCTCTGTTCTACAGTTTTAAAACTGCAAGCAATGTCATATGTTGAAATTTGGCTGTTTATTATATATTCTAATTTTCTCTGTGAAAGGATTACTCACAAAACAGAGATAAGGGAAAAATGGAAGAACATAATGATTTGCTTCCAGATGTGAATTCTTTTTCCCCTCAAGGTGTAGGCATGAAATAACATAGCTGAACAGTGGATAAAAGGTCTTAATATTAAAAACAAAATGTGACAGGAAATACACCCTAAAATCATAGTCTTGGATACTCGTCCTCACTTTCATTTGCCACCCTGAATTAATATTTTAACTTAATAAGATCTGCAAGGGAGTTGTGTAGTGGTTTTAATTTGTCTTCATGCACTGCAGTGCTGCTGTATAGAAAGCTACGTTAACGTTTATAACAGGCAGTTTTCTCACCAACTACTGTATAATATAAATCTGCATTAATTATTGCCTTCGTTAGAAGCGTAACAATAAAACATCATCAATCTCTGTTTGATATATGTATCTATCTATTAGACAATTGGTAGCTATGGCCAGGTTGCTCTGCATGTGTGTGGAATAAAACCCCAAAGTCCAAACACATACTCAGTGTATTATTAAATGAAGGACAGTGGGAGACTTCAGTGAACTACAGCATATTAAAGGCTTTGCTCCCACTACAGAAGTAGAGCAATTTCATGATGTTTATCAGCGTGGTCCAGCTATTTTGTAACAGCCCCACTGGTACCAGCCATAGTATACGTAATTATGATACATCCCTCATAATCTCCATTACTGTAACACTTTTATTTATTTTTTTTTTTTCCACAAGAGAAATTAAATTCATAGTGCTCTGTGGCTCATGATTTTGCCATCTTAAAGAGATGCTTAGAATTTGAGTGATGGTTGAATCACCTATTTTATACTTAAGTACATAATCCCAAGAAGGTTTAAATCAATGTGTTAATTGGTAAGTGATACTATAATTATATGTATAATCATGGAAATTTTGAATCCAGATTATTTACTTGCTCTCAGGAAATTAATCTACAGAGGTCATATATTAGATTGCTTGTTTATTAAGTGGAACCCCTGTAGTTACAAAGTACTGATTGGCTATAAGCTGAATGAAGCATTCTTATAGCTGTATCCAGCAGGTGTCAACAGTTCAGATCTTTGAGTACGTATTGATCCAGATTCAAACAGTTCATTAATCTAAGCACACATTATATAGATTTTTCAATGCAATTTTGAAAGAGTTGAAAAATTGTATTGAATGATGAGAGATGATACTCAAATTACGTTTTTATAGCAAATCTCCCTGGCGCTTGTGACATACTCAGATGGGGTTGGGTGCTAAAACTGACAGTGATTTTTATTTTCAGATCTCCTTCTCTACAGGCTTGAGAGTAGCTTCAGTGGGTGAAGTAGTCTTTGTGTGCTGGCAATCCAAACCATCTGTTTTTCTAGCATCAGGTTTGTCACATACAACCCCTGCTTCCTTTTCATTGGTGTGTGTGGAAGTAGTGTTGGTACCACTTAAGAATCCCAGAGACATCCAGATATACCTTGTTTTGTTTCTTCTCCTTGGTCTGGATCCTGGAATCCTCTGGCAAGGCCATTCAGCAGAGGTTTAAATGAGCTGGCACTAATGAAATCATCTGAACGGCTTGAACCTTTAAAGCTAAAGCATGTGCTTAGGTCCTTGTTTCATGGGGGAAGATGCCATGGAGAGCCTGCTAGGAGAAGCAGCCTGAGCTATTTGGCTGGATTTTCCTCTTACGCACACTGGCCTACCTGAGAACAGAAATCGGCTGGTCCTTCGCATCACTTGTCCAATACTTGATTCTCATGTATGAGCTTAGGAAGAGAAGTAGTGTTTCTGTTCTCTGATGGATTCAGAGAGCTCTATCAGTCAGTACGTCTATAGGCTTTTAGCTTGGCAATTATAAGATTTTACTCCTTTTCTCTTCTCTGCTAATTGCTAGTATCTTTATTGAAGCAGAGAACAAAGAAAAGAAAGAAAAAGAAGAGATGTTTCTGCTGTTACTAGTGAGACAAAAAAGAGGGGAAGGTTGTTCAATTTGAAGGGAAAAATGCAGTATATAGAAACAGATTAAGGTTTTCAGGAGTTATTGTATTTTTCCCTTGTTGTAATGATCAAGCTAAAGATATACTTCAGTCCTGCTGGCCAGTTTTGATTAGATTGCCGTAATACCTGGTGCTGTGCATTAGGGTAGCAGGAATGCCTACTTAATCATTTACAAATGATAAGAGGTTTTTATTCTTTTATTTTTTATGACTTCTTGCAGTTCTCAGACTATTATTATTTTTTTTTTTTTGGCAGTATTATGTAGTTGTGATACCTCTCTGAGACACTTGCAATCCATATAATACAACTTTGCAATTCATATTAAAGCTGCAAAGGAGGTAACAATTATGCAACGGAGTGTTGTAGATCTCATGCAATTATCTTACAGTTTATGCTCCTTTTATACTGACAGAGCTATTGTTATTTCCTAGTACTAATAACTAACTTTATGTTCTATTTAATTTCATTAAGTACGACTTGTATTGTACGGCTTGTGCACCTAATAAAAAAAAAAGTGCAAAATTGCAGTAAAGCTTATAAAATAATGGATAGGAATTTTTCAGAAGAGTTGACATGCCTGTCAAGATAATGCTGATAGAATTTCATACATCTGCACTAGGACAAAAAATTAATTACCAAAGAACCTGACATTGTTAGTCCTTTTCATTCAGTTATGTGATAGCTTCAGTGCTCTGGAAGAAAAAATAATCAAAGCAGCAGTTAAAACTGTTCTCAGAATGGCAGGTTTTCATCTAGAAATGTTAATGTATGTTAAACTTTAATTAAAAAGAATGCATATCATAGCTTAACCTTTTATTAATACAGCATAATTATCTATGGTACAGACCCTATTCAAAGGTATATTATTTTATCGAAAGATTCTATTTTAATGTAAAGGATTTGTGGTTCTCAGCAAATTATTGTCGTCGCGTAACTTTGGAGAGCCGGCCCTCCAGACAACGCTGCAATCGGCAGTCTCCCGTAAAGTCCAAGGGTGTAATTCAATCACAAAGACTGGTGACATTTCCAACATGAAATATAGATTGAGCACTTCATAGAAATATGAAATACCAAGGTCCCTTTGTAACCTTTCTGGTTTTAAAGGTATTTTGTCCAGCTATTGCGACACCGCTGGATCACGGGCGTGTGCCAGTTGCCGAGTTCAAGGACCCGTTTCCGCACGCAGAGCTGCCTTGGCTGCGCCGCTCTGCCTTCCGGCCCGTCCTCGCCGGGAGAGAATGCCTCCTTTCTTCTTCCTTCATCCTAAACGTCAGCCCTTCAGCACGTCTCAGGCAGAAGGTAGTGAGAGCGGTGGTGATGTGTTGGAGGGCCGGCACTTGGTGGCCAGATGTGCTGTCCCCGCACAGCTGGCGCGCGGGGGCAGTGGGCGCTAGGTGTCACTGTTCCTCCACGGTGCAACGGCCGCCCGTGCAGTTTTTGGGCTGCGAGTGGAAAGTAGCTGTAGGTGGCAAAGGTTTCTAAGTCTGGTTTGCGTAGTGCCGCTTTAGATCGTATAGTCATGAACTTTGAGACAAACAGCAGCTGGGATGCTAAGCATTTTATAACTTCATTTAAACATCAAGCGTATCGTAGAATGGTTTGGATTGGGAGGGACCTTAAAGATCATCTAGTTCCCGCCCATTGCCACAGGCAGGGACACCTCCCACTAGACCAGGTTGTGCAAGGCCCCATCTAACCCGGCCTTGGACACATCTGGAAATGGAGCATCCACAGCTTCTCTGGGCGACCTGTTCCAGCATCTCACCACCCTCAGAGTGAAGAACTTCTTCCTAATTTCTAATCTCAGCTAACATAGTTGAGAGAGAGGCATCAGCAAGCTTCTTTTGTCTGGATTGGTGTAAGCCAACTGTGGTCTCCTATTTTTGAACCACTGAAACCTTAACATGCAGGAGAGAAAGTGAATTGGTAATCTCCAGGTTTATTTATTGGAAATTAAATGCTTTTATTTTGTAGCCAGTCACTGAAAGAACATGAAAACTTTACTACAACTTTGTAGATGAAGGTTGGTTAGGTAGTATATGACATAATTTCTCCCTTCAGTCACTGGAGAACTCTTTATTTCTTTTAAAATATATACATAAATAAATACAGTTTTGACTATTGTATAAGCTGAAACTACCTGCCAAAGGTAAGAGATAAAGGGGAAACCACAGGGCCAGCACTGGCAATATATTTTTATGCCTGCATTTAGACCGGAATTTAGTTGAGAAGAAGTGTCATTGACAAAAGTGAGTACAGAAGCTGGCCATCGGTGCTATGTATATTAAATTTAAAACCCCCAAACCTACAAAATGTAAAATAACTTGGTGTGGATGCCTCTCTCCATCTGTATATTTAGAATATGGTTTTTCCAGGTCTGTCCTCCTTCTGTCAGGAGAGGATTTCTAACAGGAAGGAGTTATTCAGACTGCAAATAAAGCTGTAACTCTTAACATCCAGTGGGATAGTAGATGAAGTTAGAAAACTAGATCAACTTTTGCTGTATTTTTACATATCAGTTTATCAGCAAATCTAATTACTTCATCATGGAGTGACTTCTGTGTCAGCTGACATCTTTAAATCAAGACAAAATGTTTCACTAAAAAATACCCTGCAAGTAACTTAGAATGTAGAGGCTTTGTGCAGGAGTTACTATTGTAGACTGTCTATTACACAGAGACTGGAGGCTTTGAACTGGTCACACGACTTCACCTCCAGACAATCTTGGATGGATGTGCTGGTGTGTGATTTCTGTACTTTTCCTGTGCTTCTGAGTAGAAAATCTCAGATTGTCTCCTGTCAGGATGGGAAAGACTGAAAATTACTCATTTAATGTGGCAAAAATTCCAATCACTTTATGGTGTTTGTCTTCAGAAGAGGAATACTCTATACATAAAATCTGGTTTCTTGTTTATTGTCCCAGTGAATTGTGTACAACAGCTACTTCATTTACAAGAATATTTTTTAAGCTTGAATTTGGAAAAAGAAACTTGGGCTTGTTCTTTTTAACATTTCTTCCCAGTTAGTAAGGCTGTTGAGCAGACAGATCCCTTCAACCCGTTGTGGGCTTGCATAGAGGTAACTGATTTTGACTTGGCAAGTGGTTCTGGTCATGACCGAAAAGCTGAATTGAACTGACTCAGCTAGGTGAGCTTTTTCAGAGCTCAGAGGAGGAAAAGGCAAGTGAAAATTATCATTAACATCACAGACAGGATTGTGGTAATGTTATTCATGTGTAGAAGTGCATCTTCAAGCAGTAAGGAAGTAGGTGACAAAACTTAGTTAATTAAAAGTGCAGGTTGTGCAGCTCAGCAGGTCTCCGTTTGACAGTTAAAGGATTGCTACAGGGTTCCTGTTAAAAACTAGAAGGGGGGCTGCATTCCAGGTAGACATTCTTAGAAATAAAAGCATTTTGTTGTATCCAATAAAATCAGGCTTATAGACCATCTCTTAAGTTTAGCCTTTGTGTCTAAGGTCTTTCTGTGTTACAAATTGTATTTGTATATAATAGAGATTATGCATTGAGGATTGAATTTTGGTTCACTGTGGAGGAGTTGATCTGTCCTCCATGCAGCGAACACTCCGTTAGAGGAAGGACAGATTCAATATGAAAACTAAATGCTGCAATGGCAGAAGCTGGAAATTGGCTAGACCTCCTCTCAGGTATAAAGAATATTCTGTTGTACAAATGTAGTTTAAACTCGAAGATGATTGTGGTGTGGCCACCCGTATCACTCTTTCACCAGCAAAGCCAACTGCTGTCCTGTCTGACAGGGGGATGCCCGTTACTAAAGTCTTCACATGGCTGAGATCCACAGCACAGCTGTCAGCGGAACCAGTGAAACTGGCTTCAGGAGTCTCGCCCAGCCTCCTTTCCTCCTATAGCCAGGGATGTTGGTTGCTCTGTGGCCCTGGCAGCAGCACAGAACTCCCTAACAAAGTCACAGGTGAAAGGCTTACGATGCCTGTAACTTGAAAGCCACAGGCAAGCTGCTCCTGTTGCACAGCCCGTGCTTTATCTGGAACGGGTGTCATCTGTATCCTTTT
Source organism: Todiramphus chloris collaris (assembly GCA_025345505.1). Lineage (NCBI taxonomy): Eukaryota > Metazoa > Chordata > Aves > Coraciiformes > Alcedinidae > Todiramphus > Todiramphus chloris. Next base: position 24,573,200 of record JANVCC010000035.1, read on the forward strand.
GCAAAATGCTGCAGTTTAACAATGTGATTCTCTCATCCCTCCATAGAGAACTGTAGGCTTGGGGCAATAGTAGAAGGAAAGGATGAGGTTTTTTTAATCTTTATTGCTTTGTACCTTAGGTTTGAGTCCCAACTTCTAAGCCTGGTGAAGAGCAGACTTTGACTTGATAGGGTCAGAGGTGTCAGAAGCTTTTGCCCTCTCTCTGTAAATAGACAAATTTTGGTGCAGTAATTTTAGAGTGAAAGTCAGGGTAGGGTTGTTAAAGGAGCATGGATCCTGCAGAAGCTTTTCTTTTCTTTTCTTTTGGGGCTGGACTTCAAAAAAGTAGAAGGGAACATTGTGGATTCCTTTGGCCTGCAGTGAGTCATTTGGGCTCAGCAAATTTCTGGGTTCAGAATCTCTTGCTTCTTCCACATGGGCAAGTCCTGCTCCATGCTTCCTGGCTGACTTGAGTTTAGCTGAACTGACACATGACACTTATTTTGCACAGAGGGTTTTTTTCCTGTTTGGAGACCCTAAGGGTCAGAAGGAAAGAAGACTGTAGTGTTCCAAGCGTGGGGAATAAAGTACTGCTGTGTTCCTGTGTGTTGCAAGAGTGGCTAGGAACCACTGAGCTCTGAGATAACAATCCAGGGACCAACTTCACTCAAACACTTGCATTTTATTTAACATTTATTTAAATAGTGAAACTCTTTGATTGTTAAATTAGCATTAGAGCAGGCTGGAAACTGGTTTACAGTCTCTGGAAAGCAGCCACACATCATCAGTGTCATAAATTATGTCCTTTTTTTACAAAGATATTGGCTGCCAGCTGAAAGGTTAGAAATAACTTATTTTCACATGCAATTTGCAGTTTATCTACGGAGAGAAATGAACAAAATGGATGCAGCTGTCTTTTAGATTAACCCCACAGGGCCATCGCGCTCGGAGTTCCCAGGGAAGCGCAGGGCGTTCAGTATGATCCCTACAGCAGGACAGGAAACCCCAGCTCTTCGTACTATCTGAGAGTAAAGGGTGGAGGTACGTGTGCCTGGATCAGCAGAAAGCCCAGGCTGTCGTAATGACAAACCCCTGGAAGGAAGCACCGGAACAACTCGGGACATCAGCTCAATAGTAGAGTGATGCATTTAGGTGATGCAAACGCAGTTTGCTGATGTAAGAGGGGGGCATGATTTTTTAAAGCCTTTTTTTAGTGCTAATGAGCAACATCAAGTTTTATTTCTCCAGTTAAGGTGTGCTGTCTGACTTCAGTCTTTGAGGAAATTTAATCTTCTAAAGAAAAGGCACCTTCTGTTTTGGAAACTGTTGTGCCAAAGATGCAAATATCTGAAGAGCTCCCACGTTTTGGAGAGTTTGGCATTTCTAAAATTTATTTCACATTTAGTTTTTTCAGTGCAGTTTATGCATTTCTGCAACTCAGTTTGTCAGGGAAAACTGTAACATAGGAGAGTAAATCCTGAATTAATAGATCCAGTGGCTCGGCATTCATGTCAGGTTACCTAAAGTTATTTTAAAATGATATATAAAATGATTTTTAAAAACAGTGAGCCCCCTAGGTTGTTTAATTTTCAAATCCATCACTCAAGCCAAGATGGTTTACAGTGCATGTGACATAGCAGAAGGATTAATGTATGTGTGAAGCATGAGGACAGAGATTACTGAGGAAATACTGAAGTCAGAGGTAGCTGGGAATCACAGTTTTGTGCACAGGATGTGTTATTTATTTGCAATATAACTCCTTTTGATTTAACAATGAGACTGGGTCCTCCTGAGCTCCTTTGAGCAAGTAAGTTAAGCCTGAAAGACAAGCTGCGTGGCATAGAAGCGGGGTAGGTTTTTGTGGTTGTGTTGTTGGTTTTGTTTTGTATCTTGTCAGGCGGGTGCATCATTAGTAACAGCGACACTTTACCTGTAGGGCTGCAGCGGTCGCTTACTTCTGAAAATACTGTCCTGTAGCATGTGACTTCTTCGTGTTCAAAGAAAACTCACACGGTAGCTGCTATCTTGATGTTTCGTGACCTGGGAAGGGAGCTTATTGTATAAAAAGAGCAAGCAGAAACTGGAGCCTCGCAGTGAGAATGTGCAGTTCATTTCAAGTCCAGTTGGATGAATCATTGTTGAAATTTTTTTTTATAAGGTCACTTATTGCTGCAGATTTTTAAAGGGAAAAGACAAAATTGTACAGTCGTTCCTGAAGCAATTTTCCTGAATGTTAGTGGTATATTCCTTCTGCTCAGGAAATCAATGTCAGTGATGTAATGGGAGTTTCTACATCATACTGGTATGTCATTCACACGAAGAGAGCATCGTGGGAGCTGGTGAGATTGATGTCCTCTCTAAGAATAGCACTGATTATAGAACAGATTTTCCCATATACAGAGCCATTTTTAATTCACTGCCTACTGCAGCTGCCAGCCTGCGGAGATAATTCCTTCTAGCAGAATAGCTCTAGATTATTATAGGGAAATCAAATTTGCATAAAAGCATTTTATCTCTCCCCTTTTTTTCATGTCAAAGTTACCAAACATTCACTGTCAGTTACTTCTTTTGTGTATAGGAAGAAGTTTGTTAGAATTGCATCTTAAGTAACTTTTGTTAAGATCTTTCCAACTCTTTGTTGTTTTGTGTATTCAGAATAAACAGTAAACAACTACAAATTATTGTTACGGAACAAGCAAGCTTTTTAAAAAAGAAAAAGAATGCTAAAACCTGAGAGTGGTTATTGCACCCCATGAGGAGCCCATGTAGCTTCATTTATATCTACGTAACTACATGGTCCCTGTGACCTGAGCATATAGAATCATAGCATAGTTTCAGCTGGAAGAGACCTTCAAGATCATCAAGTCCAACCTTATTCCTAGCCATATCAAAACCACTAAACCATGTCCCTAAGCTCAACATCTACCCAGCTCTTAAACACCTCCAGGGCTGGTGAGTCTACCACCTCCCTGGGCAGGGCATCCCAATACCTGACAACCCTGTCTGGAAAGAAATGCTTCCTAATATCCAGCCTGAACCTCCCCTGGTTCAACTTGCAGGATGGGTCCCTGTGGTTTGAAAGTGTGATGTAGCCAATGATTGCTCAAAGTCCTGAGCATATCTGAGTAGGTATTGTCAGTTACTGATGAGGAAACTGAGGCACCAGTAAGTTAAATAACATGTTTAGGGTTCCAAGATGATTTACAGTCTCCTGAATTCCAAGTCGTTTTCGACTGTTCTCCACATCATTACATTCTGTAGCATTCATTCAAACAGATCTTTGAGGTTCAACAGTGAGAATAAGTTTGCTTTTTTTGGGGGTTGGTATTTCTGTTTCACTTCTATACTTCAGCATAGCTAAGTGCAGTAGTGGGTATCTTAGAATCTGTGTCTAAGCTGCTTTTCAAAGCTCAAGGAAAATACAGTAGTGAGGTCTTAGGGCAGAGAAAGAATTTTTCCTCCCATTTTGAATTCTGGGGTTGAAATTTTTCTTAATTTGTTATTGCCTCAGCCTTGTTCCTAGGTCAAGGGCAAGTACCATTTAAAAGTATTAATGAAATTTGTCTCCTCCTCTTTTAAGGTCTCTAGTGTCACTTGCAGAATTCTAAAACTGTACTGCAGAACCTAAATATTTAAAGGAAAAATGAAGCAATCATCAGTTGTGTCTACTGAGGTGGCTAGTGCCATTTGATACATGCTAGAGGAGCCTCTACCTGCTAGTCCAGAAGGTTGCAGGCATCACATGGATGCTTGTGCTAGATCCAGCCTTGGGTAGACTCTTATCAGATGCCTTTGCTTAGGCAACTGAACTGAGATCTCAGCTTGACTGCAGAGCTAAATTATTTTCTAAATAACCAAATAACAGCAAGAAGGTGGCTGAACACACTGACCACGAAGGTAAGCTCGTGGCTTCTATCTTTGTGCAAGCAGTCAGAAGACCACTCAGTACAGTAGCCTAGTTTCAGATTTTGAATTTGCTGCCTTATTCCTTTGAAAACTTTTTGGAGAGGAACAATAGGTATGATGATGGAGTTAGACCCCGGCCACAAATGGGAATTGCTTGGTATGACAGAGCAGAGAGGCTTCATGGGAATTGATTTCGATGCTTTGCGTTGTTCCAATCCTTAGGTAGATTGGAGGCATCTGGAGCTTAAGTTTGCCTGGCAGTTGCCCAGTAGTACCTTCTACCAATTAAAAGCAGCTGAAGTGCTGAATTCTCCAGGAAGGTCCTCTGTGATCTTCTAGCACATGCTCTGTAGGAGGTCTTAGCGGTTTGGATTGGAGTGGCCAGGAGTGAAATGAATATTTATGTTGGTAGTTAGAAGATCACGCACTATTACACAGAAACAATTAATTAGTGACCTCCATGCCTCTTCTGGCTTCATTGATTTCAGTAGATGGAACTTGTAGAGGTCTTGGCCACTCTGTGTACTATCAGCAGTGGAAATTATGGTTTCCCTTAACAGTGTGCAGAGTTATATTTTTCCCAGGAACTGTGATAGCCTGCTTAAGTACTGTGCTCCCTCTGCTATCAGCTGCTAACGCGGAGTTTATGGTTGTAACAGGCAAAATGACTTTGGAGGATTGTGCTGTAACCTGATAGTTTTTCCCCTACCCTCAGCGTTATAACGTGATTTGGTCTTGCCTGTGGATGGAAGTAAATCATATTTTACCCTCACTGCTAAATTGTATTATGGCCCTGACCTTTATAGGTGAGACAAAACTGCATTATAATGTGGTTATAGGACTGCTGTGTTATACAGGGAAAACGTGGTTATCTGAGGGTCTCCTGGGAGCGTCCTGAACCAGAAGATAATCAGGGGTTTGGATAACCAGGAACTGCAGCCTCACAGATACCTGAAGCTAAATCAAAGCTGGGGGACAAACATGAGTCCAGTAAATACGCATTAAAATGTAACATAATATTCAATGTGATGAAACGCAGTGGAGCAGGCCCTTATCTGCTGTGAGTTGTCATGACACTGAAGTGAAGCTTTGACAACTAGCACCACCTGGGATCTTCCTGTCTTCCCAGATTGCCCCTCCAGTGTGTTTTTTCCTAGTATGGTTCCTTCTAAAAATAGAAAAATTAGAAGAGTCAAGCCAACAGGCAATACAAGGTGCCAACAGGCAATACAAGGTCCCATCAGACACAGAAGTGGAGGTAAAAAAATCCCTGCTAAAACCAGCCTGGCTGGGTACGTGGTTAAGGTAGGCTAGGTGAGGTGCTGCCTTTGTACGCCGTGCTTTCAAGCAACGCAACAGAGAACTCCGTTGAAGAAGAGTGCGCTAGAAAATCTATACCACTGCAAAGTCCTTGAAGATCATAGCTGATACATGGTACTTGCTTCAGAATGACCCATTCTGCTGATTCTGCCTGAAAGGGCGGTCACGGCGGCCATGCAGAGACTGGGGTGGCTGCGCTGGCTGCCTCCATGTAGGAGCACTGAGTGCAGGCACTTCTCTGAGCAGCCTTAGTGATGCCTCCTCACAAGAAACACTGTTGATGGGAGGCAGCATGAAGGCTGGACTGGGAACACAGGTTTGTTCCATCCTGTTTCTCTGAGAGTGAGTAAAACCTTCAAATGAGTTGCACACCTCCAGACCCTGCCAATTTACAAATGAAGACTGGTTTGCCTTGAGCATGTCTTGCACCTCCTATCTAAGGGTGAGCCTTCGCTTTAGATGGTATGGAGCTCCGTGAAGCACTCTGCGGGATGTTGTGGTGATTGCTTACCTAATGTATTCCAGTTACTAAATGAAGTCTGAAATTAATTGGAATGTTCACAGAATCTTCAGGGATAAGGGTTTAACAGTGTGCAGACCTTAAACTGTTTGCACAGTTGTGCCTTACAGAAAGGATGTGTGATGTTAGCAAATACCTGCACGTTCTCTTTTACAGACAGCTTCTGTCTTCCTGCAGCATAAGCCTGATAATGGAGACCACCATCCTTTAGTCTTGCAGGGACTGCACTTCACAGGATGTATATAAAAGTGTGAACGTGTATGAGTGTGTGTGTGTGTGTGTGTGTCTGTATAGGTGTATGAGTGTGTATGTATATAGAAAGAGAATGCTTTTTGTGTGTGAATACATATAGTGCTATTTATATAGTACAATTGCATTTTAGATTTTAGTTTAAAAAGAAAAAAATAATTTTGATGCCAAGGAATTCTCTTGCTCTGCCCTCACCACTATGACCATTTCTACTCTGATGGATTCCCCATTCAGTGGAGCTGAGTATATAAATGTATGAAAAGGTGGTTTCACAGGCCCACAAAGAAAGTGTATTTCATTTTTAGTGTATGCTGAGGATTGGACATCGGTATCAAGTTCTGGCTTTCTCCCTCATAACAAAGAGGGATGGAGGCATTTTGCTAACACTGAAGTTTAGTTCCTGTGGAACTCTGGTAGTGTATGAGACGATGGAGCATTGGATTCTTGGGCAGTAATTTTTGTTGATGTGAATGAGGCTACCCTGGGTTACAGAGAACCTAGCTCTGTAAATCCTTCAAACTTACAATTTGCTACATCAAGTGATTTCTGTAGCTTCATCCCATAAGTCATAAGAAATACTACTATGAATTTTTTTTCTTGTGACATTTGAAGCCCAAAATAAAAAACTCATCTTTCACTCTGAATGTATACCAGGCAGGCAACCATGTGATTGAAATGTAAAATAATACTTTGTAATCAGAATAAATTTCTTGCGGACCAGTCAGTCCCCCTCACCCCCTGTCATATTGCCCGCCATAGTAGAGCCTACAGTCATATGACTACAATTCTGATATGATTCCAGCAGACATCAAGATTTATTATGTTAAAGTTGTTCCAGAAAAAAGGCTGTAAGGAAGCGTAATTACTGACTGCCTTTCTGCAGACTGTATTAGCTTGCATGTGATCATTAGCTGTAAATAAGAAACAGGGTTTGATGGATTTTATTAAGAAAAGACTGAATTTCTTTCGGGCTTTTACTATCTTGACAACTGTGTACCAATCATTACGTTGTTATAACAATTGGATAAGAGACCGATCAATTGAAGACATAATAAATTAAGGGTATAATAATGTTGCTTGTCAAGGTATCGCTAACTAAATAAGACCTGGCTTGCAATTTATCTGGTATATTTATATTAAGTAGGAATTACACTCAGAGATTTGTGTAATTGACTTGCTTTGCAGGTTCGTTTTTTGGTTTTGGTTTTTTTTTTTTTTTTGTAAAAAATAGATTAACTTTTAAATTGTGTGCTATTTGCTGTAAATAACAATGATTAGTTTGGTTTAGGCGTAGGATGAGGGAACCAACAAACTGGAACAAGAACCCTGTCAGATGAGCAGCACTGTTATCCTTTACAGTTTATGTTGGCAGTTAAATTAAAAGTTTTTCTATTCCCAACAGAGAGTTCCTGTGCTCTGGGTTTCCAGTAGAGAGCCGGTGTGTTCTCAGTGATGTACGTTTAAGCTTGCCATTATCAGCAGTTTACTGAAGCAGCTGTACAACACACAGTGTTCTTCTGCCACAAGCATTTTGCAGGGAAGGTTACAGAAGCATCCAGAGCCACTCATGAGGAACCTGACCTTAGGCTAGAGTAAAAGAAGGTCAGAAGTGGGTTTTTTTATTGATGATGGGTTTAGAACTGTGCCTTCTGGTTGAGTACTTGCTTTATTTGAAGCCCAAAAGATGGGACTCACTGACCAAACATAATGGTAATCTAGCAGTGAGAAAGATGAATAAAATACACGGAGTTTTTATCCTTCAGCACTCATGTTTATCTTGGTTGGGAGTTTTAGCTAAGGAGCTTTGCACAATCTGAACAGGCATCGGTGTTGGACGAAAGTATATGGAATTAGAACAGCGGATATGGTTTTTCTGGAGAGAAGTCAACTTCTGTTGCAGGTGTAAGTTTTGAAATCTATAAACAAGAAGCAGACTCCATGTAACTGTACCATCAATTAAGTTGGTTTAATAGCATTTCAACTTGTTGTTAATAAAGCAAACATTTACTAATCTTATCTCTTGTAAGCAGGAAGGAAGTTAAAGTGCACAGTAATGCACATTGCTGTCACGAAAAGTGGTTTATAATGTCATATGATATAATTTGCAGTGAAGCAAAACCAGCAAATGGCTATCTGGGAATACTTTTTATCCTCTTGATTTAACTTCTTCCCCTCCTTTCCCCTTTGGTAGCTTTGTTACTGTTGTTCATTTCCCCAGTTTCATGCATCCTTAGAGTTTCCTGCTGTAATCTGCTTAGATATCAACAGCCTGGCTGTGCAAGGTTCATGCTACTGGAGAACAGATAAGATGAGGGATAAACGATGTGAAACCTCCTTTCCTCACGTTGTTTCTTTGCCTTTTCCCTGGATTGAGCTACTTCAAGGAGCAGTCAGCATGATCATTTAATTGTACTCCAAGGAACGCTCTGGTATCATCAAGACTGACAAATGATGGTCTGAGGAGTGAGGGTCCTTGCTGAAAAATATAATTTGTCTGTCATTTTTTCAAAAGGTGACTATTATTGATTGATAATGAAATAAACATTTATTTTCCTGTCTCACATGTCTGATTTTTTCCCCTTTTGTCCTCGAATCTTGTACCATTTTCATTACTATCCAATGGGAGGAAGACTCTTCTTTGCTTCTGAGCTGAATCTTGACTTAAGTGGAGGTTCTTAAGACCATGTTAAGCTTCCTACATAAGCAAACTTCCTGGCGCTGTTAACACTCTCAGCACTTTACAGGTCAGCCCACTGATACTTAAATACACCTACCTTTGGGCTTCTGGTATAAGGGATAGCCAAGAGCGTGCGGGGGGAGTTTGGAGTGCTGGAGTCGCGTTTGCTGCAGCGTCCCGCTGCTGTTGTGTTGGAAGAGAATGAATTGCTGATTAATTCTATAGTTTTGCATGCAATACTGATTTCTGAAAACACTCCCCACCTCTTTTGTCTGGAAACAATCCCGTAGTCTGCTGACATTTGAAAGAATATACAGCTTATCTGTTGTGAAGTCCACTGAAAAAATAATTCACTATTCACATGTTAAATATAGGGGCAGTTGGTCTTTTTATACTACTGCAATAATTCTGTGAGGAAAATTTCAACGATGAAAATGAAAAAAAGTTAAAATAGTCGTAATTTACTGCTTTAGTCTGCAGGGCAGCTGTTTTCTGCCTCTATATGTATTCTAATAAGTCTTTTAAATGAAGAGATTTATGAGATTATTTTAATTTTGATGTCTTTTTAATGCTTCATGCATTTTAAATACAACCTTTTAATAGTTTTTGAGATTGAAGAATTTAATTTTATTTTATACTGCAGAAATAAATGTATTCTCAGGAGACTGCACCATTATTACAGCTTTTTTTTTTTTTTATTAAAATCTTAACATATCTGGCATATACAACTATAGTGCCAATCAGCAATACTACACTTAGCATCAAATGCAAGGCATCGTTACGGTTTGAGAGACAATCTGTCTAGTAAGGGTACAGAAAGGAAAAAACAACAAAGCTCTGCTTGCTGTGGGCAATAACCTTCTGTTGACAAAGCTGCACAGAAAGCTCACGCTGCAAAGGTAAGATTCAGAATATTCCGAGTGCAGCAAAATAGGTGTGGTCCTGCTGTGCGAGGTGCCTCCTTATCCCTGCTGTCTGCTTCTGCAGCAGGCACGGTGAGGACAGGGCCCAGAGCGTGCTGCGTGGGTCTGTGATGGAACAGCCCCAGCCAGCTGCCTGCTGTGATCTCTCAGGTGCACGCCTGTGCACAAGTGTGATTTTTTCTTAACTCGTACAAAACCCCCCTCTGCTAAATCCTGGTGCCTTGTGCTTTTGCTTTGGTTGTGAGTTTGGTAATTGTAGGCATATATTTTATGTGAGAGCAGAAGAAAATGGACAAAAGGCTTTAATGAAGTAGAAGGAATGGCAGACTCTCACCTAACCTTAGCCATCCAAAAATGAAGTGTTTAGCTAGTCGTAGATCTTTCCAGAGCTTGGGTAACGGGCCTTGCTTGGAAGGGCTCTTTGTGTGTGCCTGGGAAACATGTGAACGCATTACTTAGAACCGCTATTGGTGTAGTGACCCACATGAATGTCCTTAACTCAGTCTTCAGCACTGCTCTCTCATCCTCCTTGAAAAGCTTTGCATGAGATTCATCAAAGTCCAAGCTCTTAGGCACATGAGGGATCAGGGTAGAACCCTAAATATTTTGAGAGAATATCTTTCAAATTGTACTTTCTACCTTACTTTTCAGCAAAGCTTGAAATGGTCTTAAAGAAGTGATTGGGATATTCCCAAACAGCCTGAGAATGCCATCAGTTTTTAAAATAGTGAAGCCATGTCTGGAGTACTGTGTCCAGTTCTGGGCTTTCCAGGAGAAGAGAAACATGGACGTAATAAAAGAGAGTCCAGTGAATGGCCACAAAGATGACTAAGGGACTAGAGCACCTTTCCTACAAGGAGAGGCTGAGAGAGCTGGGACTGTTCAACCTGGATGACAAAAGGCTCATGGGGACCTCATCAGTGTATATCAGTATCGGAAGGGAAGGTGCAAATAGGATGAAGCCAGTCCCTTTTCAGTGGTGTCCCGTGACAGCACAAGAGGCAATGAACACAGACTGAAACACAGGAGGTTGCCTCTGAACATCAGGAAATACTTTTTCATGGTGAGGTTGACCAAGCACTTGCACAGGCTGCCCAGGGAGGTTGTGGCGTCTCCATTATCGGAGATACTCAAAAGCTGGCTGGACATGGTCCTGGGCAACTGACCAAGTGAATCTGCTTGAGCAGGTAGGTTGAACCGGATGACCTCTGGAGGTCCCTTCCAACCTCAACCACTCTGTGGATTTTTACTCTTTGACTTCAGTAAGACATGTTTTCTAGAGGGAGTTAAAGAGAAAATATTAATTAGATTACTTATATGGATTTTAATGAATGGAAGTATTTTGGGAGGAAACACAAATATTAGGATTGGAATGTAAAGCCAAGAAGGTGGAGTGATCAAAGAAGATGTTGTTCAAGGAGGGAATTGCATGTCAATTAAGAGAGCCATCGGGATTTAATGAATGAAGCAACTCCACCAAGTTCAGGGAATGCGCTGAACTGCAAATGTTAGAAACTGTTGGAGGAAGTGAGGAAAGGCCACTTACTCTTCCAGGGGGCAGCCACATCTGGCCCCTGTTCGAAATAAGAGTCGATAGACACTTGGCCTGAAGTAATAGACTGGTCTTCTGTGCCATTCTTACGATCAGTCTCATCACAGTAAGATGGCTATTAGGTTGTTAAGTCAATAGTGTGCAAGGTTAGAAGAGTAAAGATCAGCAGTAGGAGCTCGTAGTTGGATGAGGAAAATCTGAGTGGAAGATGTATTTACTCTGTCGTCACATTACAGAAATAGAAATTTCTGCATGACTAGGTGCTAACAGCAGCTGGACCTCCAGCTTCACATGAGTGTCCTGACTCCAGTTACCTGGATCAACGAGTGACAGCAAATACACAAATGATTATGTTTCTATCATGAAATACAACTGCTAAGTCAGTTAACCGAATGTCCTTTGATACTACTTTCTCTGTTGCAGTATTCCAGGCATCTGAGATTTCTAAAAGGTTAAAATACAAGCATTGGAAAAAGTAATCTGGTAATTACCAGTGAAGGGAAAAAAGTAGGAAGTGAGTAAAAGCAGGCAAGAGCCAGTATCTATCTTTCCAGCTGGTTCTACTTATTTTGAGCATTTCTGCCTTGATCTGCCTTGTGTTAGTCAGGCTAAAGCAACAATATTTGCTGTGCATGCATGTGAGATTTTCAACTACCACACTTTAGGTTTGTAATTAAGAAATTAATTAAAATACTGTACAGTTTACTGCACAGTCTATCAAGAGAAGGGCAGTTTACAAGGTTTTCCACAAGTGTGCTATAAATTCAGTGCTACAGATATACAGAATCATATTCACACCGACATTAAAAGTTATCCTCCTTCTGCAGAGGAGTATCAGGAAAAATTATTGTGAAGGACTAGTTATAAAGTAATTGTCTCAGCAGAAACCTGACCAGTAAGAGTGAAAATTTGAACACTGAAAGACTAAAATAGAATCTGAAGTGAGACGAGGAAAGGGAAAGGGATGTAAAAAACAAAGCAAACAACCCCCCAAACTTCAGAATTTCCTCGCAGTTTTCTGAGGCTATGGATAGCTGCTGTCAGCCTTCTGTTTATGCTCCTTTAACAGCAGCATGTCAGAATTAAAAAGTACAAGTCTGAAAGTTGTGATTCTGTTTCACACCATTACTAAAAGCAGTGATACCATTAGCAGTTATATGGTGTAACCCCAGAAATTTCACCATCCACAGAATGGAGCTTAACGTGGTCGAAGCCACTGAAAATGAGGCATTTTGCGGATTCTAGGTTGAGACTGATTTCACTTTCAGGAAAATCGACAATTTTCTCCTTTTATGCATTACCAGGCAAATAAAGGAGAAATACTTGAGGTAATACTGCTTATTAAAGAAGTGCCTCATGTTTAAGGTGAATTTTTGGATAACAATGTGCATGAAAATATTGGCATAAAACTCTTCACTTCCCATCTTTCCTGTGATGAAGGTAAGAAACAGGATAGTTGTATAGTAAAAGTAGTACAGAATGGTGTTGGCAAAACTTCTCTCAGTTAACCTGTTAAAAATGTCAGGTGTTAGGTGCCTTGAGAGGTATTGCCAGAAGTGATGCAGCAAAGGCCATAGCAACAGCAAAACAAGGTAGTACTGGTAGGAAGGTTTAGAAACAAAGCATGGTGGACAAAATCAAACATTATCCTCCTGTATCTTCTTGTTATCAACAGGAACTGAATTAAATTTTGCAGCGTAGCAAATTATTGATCTCTTTTTTTTCAAGGAAGTTTCATCAAAGTGTTGAAGCTTCTGCACATCTCTCAAGAAGTGCTAAGCAGTCGATATGAATTGGGATAAGCACTTCCACTGCGAGGTGGCTCCTGCCTTCCCGCTCTATCTCAGTAGCAGGACAGTTCGGGTGAGCAGTGTCCATCAGCACGGACTGTCCTGGAGAGCACACTGGAGGAAGCTGATAGATGGTTATGGGGAAGGGATTGGTGTTAAACTGGAATCTGCCATTTCTGTGCACAGTCAATTAAGGAATCAAGTTATCACTTATATTTTTTATTGTGATTTCTAGCAATGTACCGCGGGGCAGATTTTTACCATCTGCGTGACACCATGTTGCAAACTAAAGCCCCCACTGACTCCCTGAAAATGCCCCCTAGACTGTTTAGGGATTCTGCTCCTGTTGATATTGTTGCATAAAATATCCTAAACCAGTCAGGCAGATTTCAACACCCAAGTGGGGAATTCTTTACCTACCAGCATGGCTGAACTAGTCTGTCTTTGCTGAAGTGACATTGATATGTAACTCGTGGGAATAGAGAGTTTCTTCTGTGAGGACATTCCAGTGGGTAGATACCAGGGCACAGCCAGATGCCAGAGTTAGTTGTTGTATTTGATTGTCTTTTATTGTATTTTATTCATACTTGAATATTCAGTTTTTACAGAGCCTCTATACTCGCTGTTAGAGTTCCCTTCCATGCACCATCATAATTTCTGTTAATATTGAGGCATACATGGAAAGGAATAAACCAATAAAATGTGAGACTAGATACATTTAGTGTAGATTAATTACATTAAGAGCAAGCATAGAAGGGCAAGTGGCTTGTGGACAGAATCTTGTTTCTTTTCCTTAAATGTTCGGAGATGCAAACTGGCTCAAGTTTCTTCATTGACCTTTAGAACTTCAGGGGAGGTAAGGAAGAAGGACATTATGGCTCACACTGCTTCTGATGCATGGTTCTTACTGGGACAGTGCCTTCATTGCTGAAGATTCCCCTTTGGGTTTGACGAACTTCTTTTTGGAGCTTTTGCAAGGCTAAAATACTCCCAAGTGAATTAAATTCTGTCCTAGATGATGAAATATAAATGAACACAGTGAGCATCAGAAACTTGATAGCTATTTGTGAAACAGTTGAGGAACCTTTGTTAAGTATTACACTCTCCACTACGTTATGAGATGTATTTGTTTCATGTAAATTTAATAATGCAGTAAAAATGATGCCTGAAACACTGAAGTACAATGAGGAATTACTAGTTTTCTGCAAGCAAGGTAAAGGCACCATGTATGATTGCCCCAAAGGATATGCGAGATACAGAAAATTAAATGAAATAAATAAAAAGTGGCAGATGACTGGTTTCTGGGTGTTGTCAGGTGAATTTATTAATTGCTAATAGAGCACCAAGCCATGAATTACTCAGTCATTGCCATTGTTTCAATTTTATGTCTTTCCTCTTAAATACAGATTTGTTAGGAAGGAATCAAATGTCACTGGGCAGTGAATTATACAGAAACAAATTTATGCTTGTGAATGCTGCTTTCCCTTAATAAGTTATGACTTTTAAAAGGACACCGTCAAGGTATTTTTTTGTAGTTTCAGTATGACTTTTCTTTGCTGTTGTCTATGATAACCCCTTGTGCTCTGGATAAGGAAAGATGTATTTACGTAGCTTCTTTTTGTTTGACCATGCATGAAAAAAGTTTGTCATTGTATATTTTCATATCGTGAAATTCCTATATTTTAGTAAAACAATAATACAATATTTTGCTTTAGAAGATGTTAGAGCTACCCACATAGGTAACCAGATATAACTACCTTCTGATCACTTTAATCACGTGCTATCTTTGAGAAAGGCTAACCTTCGAAACCTCGGTGTCTCTATTGGACTTAAACACCATCCTGCTATAATCATGGGGCTGGCCTGTCAAACGAGTTTCACACCCTGATGAGCTTTGTAAAGTGATTCTTGTGCATGTGGTTTCTTACCTTGTATTCCATGTTCGATCACTAAAACATTATTTATAAAGGTTTAAAACATAAACTAATGAAGAAAACCAAGAAAAAGCTTGTAGCTCCAAGAACTGATGTCTATGAGGAAAAAATACCTCCAGCCCCTTTGGTTTCATGTGGTAGGTCACTCTTACTATGCTGAAAGTACAATAAAGCTAAAAGTCTAAAAGAAATTTTCTGGATTAGTCTTGGCATCTTTTTCAAACAGTAAATGGGTACGTGTGTCTCCATGGGGCCAAGCATGGTAAAACTGGGAACTAGATGCACCTTCAAAATTTTATGTTAGTATTTGTTTCTTAGAACTGTGTGCGGAAAACAGTGTCATAGGTCTCGGCGTGCTGCTGTGTTTCTTTCTAAGATGGGTTTTCATTTGAGCATAATACTGCATTGGTTGCTTAATATGCAATGTCACAAGATGCAAGATTTTCCTTTTGATTTAATTTTTTCATGCTGTGACCAGGAGCTTAAAATGGAAAGCATTTGTAAATGCAAAGAAAGGAATTTCTGCTTCGTTCTTTCTGTATCTGTTTAGGGGTTTTGGGCGTAATCACATTTCTCAAATACTGCTATTTAGACTATGTGGAGGTTTGTAGATGTTTTAACACCATCTGTAGTGGCTACTTTAGTCCTTGCCTACCCTAACTATAGGTAGCCAACTCTTCTATTTTCCCTTTATATTTCATATTGTAATGCTAAACTAAGGGTAGAATGTGTTCTTTCTTACACTGTCCCACTTGGGCTGGGAGAACTGCCCTGTCATCGGTCTCTGCTCTTCTTGCAGCAAAAAGTGTGTTATGAATCCTGGCCTCCCTTGTGCCAGGCTGTGCCTGGGTAGCCGCAGGAGCCCCACTGAACTGATGAGCTGTGAGTTGTTGCCAGGAAGCCCAGCACATCTCTGGAAACAGACAAGTATTAAAGGCCAAATTTGTAAGGATGTGAGGCATCTACAAGGGCACCTCATAGGAGTTGAGAGCAAGCGCTGCTGGATCCTAGGGTACTCAGATAGTGCCTGTCTTTAAGGTGCTGTCTCTGCATCTTTCGTGGCCCAAGTCTGAGCCAGGTACGTGGTAGAGAGCTGGAGTGTACTGGTCCCCAGCGTCTGTGCGGATCTGTGGTGTAGTGGGATACACCCCTTCACTGGAGCTGACGCGTCCGTATGCATTGCCTCAACTGGGGGTCCCGGTTGTGTGAGGAATGTGAACAGCTTGGAGATCAATGGGACCAAACTTTGTGAGATGCGACTAGTAAATGAATTTTTCTGTGGGGGGAGACATAAAAGACCAGGTGGTGGCCATTACATTTGGGATTCTGCGAGTGCTCAACAAGGCTGTCTGCTTTCCCGTACCTCACCGCTTCCTTTCCCCACATCTTTTCAAGTGGACTGAATTCCAGTAGTACTTGGATTGCTGTTGTTGTGGGCATGGCAAGCTATTTTTCAGCAGCTGGATGTGGCACTTCTCCAGGCTAATTTTGGCATGTAGGAATTCCTTTTTCAGCAGTCAGTTCTTTTCCCGGGATCAGCTGGAAAGCTGCGGAGGAAGGGAGAGCCGGTAGGTGTGGAGAGTAGGCAGCAGCACCACCTGGACAGGAGAGCATGGGAGTAGCACAGTGACATCCAGCTCTCAGAGAAGACGGATGAATAAACCTTTCCAGAAATAACATTATAGAAACATATGCCTTTCAAGATGAGTTAAGTGCTTATAACTTTTTTTTTTTTTTTTTATGTAGCAGTTTGGGCCTAAGCATAACTTTCTTTTTTTTTTTAATTTCCCTAAGCAAATTGCATCTGAAATGCCACGCAAACAGAACCTTACGGTGCACTAAGTGACTGTGGAAAGGTGCAGTGTAATTACTTAGAGGAAAGCCTTCACAGGCTGGGCTGTCTGCGTTAGGAAGAATTTGCCAGCCTCTCCATTGCCCACCACCTGGGTTGATACGGACAGTTGATCTGTCCCTGCACGGTGGGAAACTGCTGTAGACAATCTACCAAATGCTCTGAAAACATGTTTAATCTTAAGGGTTTTTTTTTTTTTTGGCTTAAAGAAGGTGGATGTGTTGTGAAGAGTTTGCTGTTTGAACTTTATCTTATAAAAAATTCATGTTTAGCCAAGTCAGTTTTCTAAATCACTACGTTAGTCATCCCAGTGATTACATAAGGAACCCTGTAGGAGCATTTCACATACCATCAGCCCTTGGCACTGGAATAACAATGAGGGTGAAGTATTAAAAACTGTGTACTCACAAAGACAAACACGGCTGAATTGTTACATAGAGAGATCATCTCAGTATTTGCTGTTGAATATATCTTTACATTAATTCAGCTCATTTCGGAGACAACACACTGGAAGAAAACAGTATTTGAATTAATTATTTGCACATATGGCATATGCCTGATGTCAGCTAATGCTGCATTAAGGATAGACATGCTGGGCACACATTAAATACTAGAGTAAATATTTGTATGGTTTATGATAAACTAGTTCCTTCTGCAGATCTTCTTTGTTTGTGCCTCAGCAAACATTCCCATTGGGCTTATTTACTGTGATTCATATAGTGCAATATGTTAAGTGTTATTAAAAGTGTGTGTTTAAATCTGAATTCTACTGCAAGGCCTCACTGTGTTTTCAGAGCAATTGACGCTTTAGTAACACTTTAAAATAACATTGAAATCATTATGGCACCTTATTATTGGATGAAATGTTTTGTTAGCATTAATCACAAAGGTTCATTTTGTGTCAGAAATGTTTCTATAGAAGTTCCATTGTAATCTAACTGTAATGAAGCGTACATTTATCTCAGCGTGTTTTGAAATATTTATGTCAGGTGATTATTTTAGGAAAGAGAATTAGGTGCCCTAAAGTTGTGCAGCAATTGAAGAAAGAAAGATAAGTAATTGAAGAAAGGAGTATTGTAAGAAAAAAACCCAAACCACAAACAAGAAACAACTCAAAAACCTGAACAAAATGAGAAGCCCTAAAAAGAAAAAAAAAAACCCAACCTGAGATCAAGGACCCTTCATAAGAAATTCAGGCACAAACACTTAATGAATGTGAAAATGTGTAAGGACAAATTCTCTAGCTTTAGAGGGTGGGAGAAAGCAAGCGTAAAAAGAAATCCAGAAAGTCTGTTAAATTTGGGGAGGAATCTTATGTTCCATATTGCTGTTGAGTTTGTACGGAGGTCTAATTAATACCTTGAACCATATAGGGTGGTATGTCTTTTTTTCACACTTTGCCTGCCCCGGCTATGAAGGATTATTGCAAGGTGTGATTTAGGTGAGCCTTCCAGAGTTGTCAGGCTGACACCGTTGTCAGGTGCATGTCCTGCATGTGTTGTGACTGATCTGCATATGTATGTGGAGTCTGACTTAAAGCTGCTCGGGTCGGCTCGCTGTCCCCTCTGGGCCAGGTCTGGTCTGCTGTGCTGTGGATGTACAGCCACTCTATACAGGGACGGTAGGCATTTGTCAAGGTTTTCCCAAGGTGGCAGACATCCAGAAATCCGGTGAATGACCAAAGGTGAAGGAGGTAAGTGGCTGAGGTAGGTGTGCTGAGTGGAGTCAGTTGGTAGGGACGGTGCACGCTCTCTGATCCGCCTGCCCA
Organism: Todiramphus chloris collaris; assembly: GCA_025345505.1. Lineage (NCBI taxonomy): Eukaryota > Metazoa > Chordata > Aves > Coraciiformes > Alcedinidae > Todiramphus > Todiramphus chloris. The sequence goes on from JANVCC010000035.1 coordinate 24,591,670, forward strand.
AGTGTTCTTTCTCCGCTGAGCGAGCGCGTGCGGCAGAGGATCAGCGTGCCACTGCTTGTTGTCTTTACTGAGAGTGGCTCGTGGGAGTAGAAGCCAAGGAATCCCTTTAGTAGGGAAAGAGGGGGTGGGATCTTTGGCTACAAGATAAATAGGTGAATATATTCACACCTCTTGCCCTCCTGAAGATCGTGGTATTGTGTGAATGTTTATGTGTGAACTTGGGTATAATCATGCCTTCATTACGCCCTCTTATTTTTGTGTGCATAGTTTCAAAGGTGTAGTACCTTGAAATATGTTTATCAGAAAATGCCAGCTGGCAGGACATGTGTCTACATTCTACATGTGTCTAGATGCTGAAACAAAATATTAAAATGACAATTCCCAGTTTCTGGATGACTACTGAACCAGAACAGAAATATATCCAGCAGTATCATTTACATATTAAGAAAGAATAGGCATTACAAAAATAGGAGCAGTGCTATGATAGCCCTGACTGCAGACTCTGCAGTCCAGCCTTTAAGTCATTTTTAGAAGCAGTGTAACTGTTGAGAGAATGCACGATGGAAATGAGGTCCTAAAATGTGTAGCTGACTGCAGATTTACCCTTTTCCATTACTGGGTCCCCCTTTTTCCCAGGCTAAGTATATTAACATCATCACACACGCCGATGATCTCCCACATTCCCAAAGAGAAGTATAGCCATTAGACTTCCAGTTAATAGATGAGAAAAGTTCCCTAATAAGTAGTTTGGTTTTCACTTTACAGATGGAATGAGGAGAGGTGTAAGGATTAGTGGTGTTTGCTGCTAATTGGGATATGCTGCAGCGAGAAAGAGTTCTGCATTGATGAAGAGACAATTAAGCCACAGTGACCAAGATGAACTGTTAATTGTTGCACCTTCTCAAGATGTTTTGAGTTTGTGCTCAAGATCTGCAACGTATTTGGCAATACAGACTTAGTTCTAAACCACATCTGCACTCTCTGAATCGTGGAAGAAGTAATCACTGTTGCACTATCAAGCTATCTCTGGAAGGCTGCATGTGATGGCTCTTCTGAATCTGATACTTATGAAGGTGGAAGAATAGGAAAAAGCATGTCCTCATACCTGGGCAGGAAAGCAGGGAGCTCTAGGTATGAGAGAGGATTGTCCGTGGGTGCCAGAGGCTGATCCAGATAGAGGGTGAGTTCAGAACTGTCACAGATACACCACGTAGAAAAAGCGCTCTGTCTTTTTGTATTTGATGTGGGGTGAAGTCGATTATTTTCCATTTGTTTGATATTTAGCCATTACTAGTCTAAGCCTGACAATTGTATTGGCTCCAATAACTTATCCTTTAACTTCTAAGTATAATATTTTATTCCTCCCCCCTGAGTTTTGTTCAAAACCTTATTGAAAATCAAGGAAGGCTGGAAATACATGTCCTTACTTATAAAAATACATAAAAAAATGTGTGTACAGTCTCCAAGTAGAATGCTGATAGGCAGTTTTGTTCTTGGAGACATGAAATGTAGAGCAATATGTGTAACTGACCTGAGAAAGCACTGATGTGGATAGTCCCTGGTTTCTGTTCTGCTTCACAGAATAGCTCTACAGCTCCTCCTGCCCATTTGCTTATCTGGCTCACTAATCGGCTCCAGTGTGTGGCATGCAGAACAGGCAACAGTTTGTAAAGAAATCAGGAGTTTGTTATTTAGGGGAAAATGGGGATTAAAATAAAAAAGATTGATTTTATTATTTTTTTTTTTCCTCTCTTTAAGTGTCATTTGGGACTGGCTTATAATAAGATCCTGCTGCATTAGACAATCTTTGCTTCGATTCTTGGCAGCACTAGTTGGATTAGGAGTGTCTAGCATGCAACTGAAATCCGAAGATTGTGTGCCAGGTATTAAACAGTGGCATAAGCCTAGTGAAAAGTGGGAAAGCTCTTTCTAATAAACGACTTGCTAGTTTCTTCAAAATGTGGAAATACATTTTGTTGATTGAGGTCTGGATGCGATTATGCGTTTTCGGTTGAGATGAAATGATTTTGTAAAATAATTCTGCTAACGCATTAGAAATATGAGCAATCAATTTGTGTTAAAATAACACAAGTTAAGGCTCTTCTTAATGTTATAAATTACTGATCCTCGGAATATTTTCAACTAGTTCTTGAAATACAGAAAATTCCTCATGGGTTATTCTTGATTGGTGTGTCTTGAATGGTTAGTGTTGGTTGGCATGTGTAACTCCTAAAATGTATATCTACTAGGGGCTATCATGCAGCACATGCTCTTACTAATTTTCATCTAGATTGGCATGGATTAATAAAATGCAGTCATTTTTCTCCCTCTGCAATGCTGAACTCTCTTCATGTACACATCCAACACGTTGCACCCTGGTTTAGGTAATGGCTAGCAGCTAAGTGCAGCAGCAGAAATGGTGATGCACGGCAGAGATGTTGATCTGTCACTTTTGTGACCCAGCTGGTGACTGATGTGGCCTCTAGGATAAACTGGAGAGACTGCAGGTTGTCTTCAATTCATTCCAGCTCTAATGCCTTCGTAGCGGTGCTTTCTGCCAGCTCACGTTGACTGGTGGGCGATACGCTGAGGCTGTTCCTGCTTCTCACCAGAGATTCAGGTGAAGGGCTTGCACCAGTCTTGCATCTTCGGGGGCATCCCCTCAATGTGCCCCAGGCATCTGAACTGAGCAAGTGGGCTAGGGAATTGGATAGCAGATTTTCTAGGGAGCATGAGGGTTGAAGTGCCTGTATCAAAGCCAACCATTACAGGGAAAAAAATTGGTAGCTGTTTTTAAGAGTCAAGAATAAGACAGTGAATATAACACTGTAAAAAAGAATAGAAGTAAGAGGCTGTGACCTTCTGTCCTGCAGAACAAATGTAAGTTTGATGACCATGGGGCTCTTTGCGTGAAGCATTCACATGCAGGAGCACTTTAGGATGATTTTGGAGTTTTGGAAGAAAAGGAGAAATGTATTCTTGTTGAAGTTTAGCAATTACGTACCATAGTTAATTAATCACATAATTAAGTAAAATGAGACTGTATTTCTTGAAATGTGTCAGATAATTATGATACATTTTGGTAATTATGTGTAATAAAATTAATTAAACATATAATTCAAAAAAATCAGGAAAATTATTACTTGAAATGATTTCTCCCATCTGTAGGTCAGAAAGATCTATTTTATTTTTCTTGTGTTCAGTCATAACCTTGTAATCCAGTCTTTTCTGTTTTTGAAGACATGGCAGATGTCCAGTATTAGCTTTTTGCCTTAGTATTAGATCTTGGTCAGAATTTTTCTGGAGATTCTTCAGTCTTTATAGTAGTATTGGTCACCCAGTATGAAGATCCTTGGATCTCTCTTATTAGATCATTACTCATAAAGTAGATGCCGTTGTTAGACGGTGCTGATTCTTGCTTCATTGCTGTGAAGTTGTGCGGAGTGTTTATGAAAGAAGAGAAAGGAAAAGGAAATGAGAGGGAAACAAATATTACCCAAGTGGAAGTCAACGTGCCTAGAGCTCAGAGGTGTTTTAATACGTTTTCTTGGCATTTGCCTGAAGCATCGAGTGCACAAATACTCTTCCTTGGTATGGAGGGCTACTCTGACCTCCCTTTCAAGTTGCAACATTTCTTATAGTTAGTTCTCATTTTTATTACTGCTGGGAGGAAATTCTGCTGCCAGTGCAAATGAGAAACTCTAAGAAGGGGGAGCGGTGTAAGAAAACCCTATAAAATCACGCTTGTGATATTAATTTTCTCACCTCAGGCTTAATAATCATTTTATGGTCATTTTTGAGAAGTTTTTTAGCCATAATGTTTTATCTATCTTTATGGTCCCTTACGCTGTATTTAATCAGTGTAATTATAGAAGGATAATTAAATATAATGCTGCTTAGTTCTTAAGATTTTAGCACTATTACTATTAATATAACTAAAAGAACCCCTTGTAAATCTTGATGTCTACACAAAGCAAAATATTGGTGCAGTATATTTGATTTGCTGTTAAAAAGGCAATGGTGGAGCACTTCTGTTGGTATGGCAGCACGCATCCTAATTCAGTGCTTCACTGGTGGTTGAAGAGACTTTTTAGCAGCATGAAATCAACTGAAATGAAAGAGGCTCATTCTTTTTAGGATGTCTCAGATTTTTAAGAAACAACACAGCCCCCAATTTAGAAAACTACTTAGGCATATGATTCAATCCACCTTGCTTACCGGACAACCCGTTCGATTCTTTATTTTGCGTTAAGTGAAGTCTGAACATTTCTATGCGGGAGCACAGAAAGGGCCACAAAAATGAGCAGTGGGCTGGAACATCTCTCCTATCACGACAGGCTGAGAGAGCTGGGCTTGTTCAGTCTGGAGAAGAGAAGGCCCTGGGGAGACCTTATAGTGGCCTTTCAGTATTAAAGTAAGAAAGATGGGGAGGGACTTCCTTTGAGCAGGGCCTGTTGTGATAGGACCAAGCAGTAGTGGCTATAAACTAAAAAAGAGTAGCTTTAGACTAGATATAAGGAAGAATTGTTTTACAGTGCAGGTGGAGAGACACTAGAACAGGCTTCCTGGAGAGGTGGTAGAATCCCCATGCCTGGAAACAGTCCAGCTCAGGTTGGATGGGGCTCTGAGCAACCTGATCATGATCCAGATGTCCCTGCTGACTGCAGGGGGGTTGGACTAGATGACCCGTAAAAAAGTCCCTTCCAACACAAATCATTGTGTGATTCTATGAAATTGTGGCAGACCTTTCCCATTTTCAGGCAGACTTTTCCATAGTCATTATGATCCATGTTCATCTTGTTTAAATCAAGATGAAAGCATCCTGTATAGGAGGAAAGGCTGGGGTAAATGGGTGTGAGGGGACATGTTTCAGTGCTGCTCAAACTATTGTGAACAGGATGCAGGATGAATGTGTAAAATTTGCTCTAAATATATTATCTTGTCCATTTCAGTTCACATTCCTGACTCTCCACGGGGGCTAAAAACTTCTAGATTGAATGGTTAGGTTCTGCTCTACTGTAATAGTCATCACAGCGTCCTCTATCCATTTTCCAATAGATGAAAGCATTGTGATATTTTAAAATGTCCTCTAAGTATCAAGTGTATATTCAGTTTGATACCAGTACAAAAACTTTTCACTATACGCGCACTAATTAATGCACACTAATTGTCAAGCTTGTTAGCCTGCTCAGAAGACAGCCAAGAACGCGCTCATCTTTTCTAGCTCAGAGCTGAGGCACATTGGCAAGGCTGGGTAGAGATGATGCCTTGATTTTGTCACGCAGCACCACTTGTCTCTACTCCTCCACAGTATCTGTCAATTAGACACCTCCGCAATCACCATCGTTGGCAGCTCTCCGGGGCCAGCTTTCTCATGGAATGGTGCTAGCCCCAGTCATGCCAAAACTTACACGTGTGCTTTCCCATGGTTGATGGTCCCATGCTTTGCACATACAGGTGTCAAACACGCAGGACTGGCACTGGACTACCTGCTTTGGGATAAAGTGAGATAATAATCTTCACTCATGCTGTCTTATTAGCCCTAAGCTCTATTAACGCTTCCAGCAGCCAGTGTAACCGTGATTCAGAATTGATCTGCCATGCAAACACAAAAATGAAGGAAGTAAAATGAAGTTGCATATTAATAGCCCGGCAGCGATACCAGGTGATTTCATGCCTTGAGAAAAATGGAGGAAATAGATGCTAGAAAAATTGATAAACTAGATAATTCTTCTCTGCGAATTTCAGATATGAGTAGCTATCGCTGGCAAAAGTATGGTGCCATATGCCGGCTACCTCTAGAAAACTTGCAGAACCTGCCTCCCAAGGAAGGGAGCACAGGCTTTGGGCCATGCCTCCACCAGTGGGGTTGAGGGGGCTGAGCTCATTCTAGGGTGGAGAGTTTCAGACTGACTTGTAAAGGAAATGTAATACTCCCGTCTTCTCACTCATGTTACAGAATTCATTGTACAAACGTAAAACTATTTCCCATTTTCTTTTCCTAAAGGAAATGTGGCTTCTGCGGGGGAGATGCCTCATTTGCAAGGAATCTGAACACAGCCTATGTGTCACCTGAATGCTGTCTCTGCCCCGCTTCATGGGGCTGTGACAAGAAATACTTCTCAGGGTTTTCATAATACTAAGTGAAGTGTCACAGTAGCACAACATATGAGAGTATATTGATTTGAAAAGTAGGGTTGGGATGGTCAAGAGTTTTGTGTAACTCACGATATTAAATGCCTTTTGTTCTGCTTATCCTTGCAAGATGAGCAGGAGTGGCATGATTTGGAAGTGCTCAGGCGTGTCCTACGTGTTTTTAAAGGAGACGGGCAGCTATTGCTATCCTTTCACTCCTAGCACCCTTTCCTGTGCCCCATTAAAGCCGCTGCTACTTCTCTCTTGGTGCAGCTTCATGCATTAAGTTGGGCATAGGAGCGTCAGTAATCTTGGAAGAGGTGAAGATCTGAAAAGCATACAGTAGTACTCAGAGGTGGCTTTGAAGAAGAAAAGCAGCCGCCAAAAGCATAGTAGTTTCAATATATAATACTGGTACCATGTGTCGCAGTGGTCGTTTACGATTCATAATGTTGAGTACACATTCCTTTACTACCTTGGAGGTTGGAGTAGGATGTAAATGTTGCATCTGCCTTGTAACAGTGCTCTGCGTGAAAGTAAATTGCATTTGGTATCTCCATTTCTATGGGATTAAGTCAAAGTTTATGGCGGTATATATTCAGAACTCCTTGGATTGAGATTCAGGGTTCCTTGGCTAATATCCCAAGCAGTTTTATTAAAAAAAATGAAGCTATTGGTTTTCCAAATGCATGAACATCCCTGTGGTTACTGCTGTGGTGCATGTGCGGCTTAAGTGCTGCTGCTTCTTTTCACATTTCAGTGAAATACAAGATCGCAGCTTCTCATAGAATACTGTTCTTGAAATAAAATGTCTATGACTTCATTTGTTGCTTAGGAAGGCACTGGTGCTGAACATTTTGTTGGTGGACTCGTGAAGAAGACATTGAATATCTCTGTATGGTATTAGAGCTTTAATGAGTGGAAAACATGTTAGAAACTGTATTTCACATTTAGGATATGAACAGAAGCTGTTAGGTTGCCTCTCCTTCCTCCATCAAGTAATTAGTTCTTTAGCATATAAGGGATTCTTTGGCTTAAATGAGTTTCTTTTACAGCACATAAGGGAATTTCTTAAAACAACAACAACAACAACAACATGCTAGCTAATGAAAGAAGTGATTTTTAAAATGCCAGGTAATTTTTGGATACTTGAGTTACTACCAGGCTTAGCAGAGGTGTAATAAGAAAGCTGCTTTAATTATAAATAAAAGGATTGGTAAGCAAGATTAATTTCTGCCGAGTACAGAGCTTAGCCCAGCTTTGACTTTTGGCAGAACCCTGTAGCCCTTTCTCATTTTTACTAGTATGGTTTGTTTTAATAATGTGCTTTCTTTTTCAGCGAGTGGACGGAAGGAGCAGTAAGAAAGCTACAGCAATTAATTAATACAGGTTTGCATTTTGGAAACTATTGGGTGGTATAGTCCATTAAAAACAATTAAGAGCCAAAGAAATGCAGTAATTTCATTCTCCATGGGCTTCATGTGAAGGGGACTACCACAAGTTAGTGATAGGGTTCTTCTAACGGCATCAGAACCTTCGCAGCTACAACCAGATTTTTCCTCTTCACGTACCTGACTGTCTCAGAGTGAGGTAGCTTCTTACCTGTCAGAATACACAGATTTGTGTTTTATCTCTTCTCTGAAAACCCCTTATCACAGAGCAAAGAATCACAACTCATGACAAGAAAGGAAAGTGGCTGTCCTTGTAGGCTAGGGAGACTTCTCTGGACAGCTCTGTAATCTGTGTGGGTTTAAAAACCTTGTATCTAGCACAGTTCCCTGCCCCCAGTGTTTAAGACAAATCTGTTTTACAGGTGCGTATGTTCTTAGGCTATTTCCATTCTCTTCTGCAGCTTCAGGCTCAGGACTTCATTTCTTCTGCTTATCAGCACTGGGGAGATGCAACGGATATTTCTATGGGTTTCTTTCATCCAGCCTGCAGTCTTATCCCTTTTAAATCAGCAGTATTTATCTCCATCAGTATGGGCAAAAAGTTAGCTCTCCATTTTTTTTTTTGTCCTAGAATTGCCCCCCTTTTCTTGGCCAGGCATTCTGTAGATGTTTTATTTTTTTTCTTACTGCTTTTCAGAAGCAGCTCACCTGCCTTTCCAGTAGGAGCTAATCACTGCTCAAAACATCTTGGTACAGTGATCCAGACATTGCCTGTAAATGTTAATTCTTTTGAGTGCTGCTCAGTGGCATTCATTTTCCTTTTTCCCACCAAGCCATCTTTTCTTACATTCTCCTGCCTTTCTCTTTGCTCATCCTGCAAGCCCATTCCTAGGCTCATTGCCCCCTAATGGCTATTAAAACATGGCTGCTGTTCTATAGTTTCTCACCCCACCACTTTACCTCCTTGCTTAATCTCCCACTCCCTGCTTGGCTGCTTGCCTCTCCAAAATTCGCCGCATTCAGCTGAAGCACCGTCTTACATACAAAGCACGGTTCCTTGAATGATGTGGCCTTCATAACAGTCTTGGAAGGTGAAAGGTTGTGATAGATGGACATAGTAAAAAAAGATATATTTTTTTCAGAAAGCAGGAGCATGTTTTTACTGTGCTGTCTCTACTGGTCCATTTACCACTGAGAGAAGAAAGAAGTGGAGATTAGAAGCTGTTCTGGTAAATTAACCCTAGCTGGTCTCAGGTGATTAGTCACTAATACATTTTTGCATGAACACCTTGGGTTGACAAATTCTGACTCCTAGCACCAGGTGGCTAAGAGCTTTCATACAGAAATATGTGAGCAAAAAGTAATACCTGCTGGTGGATTCTTTTTTTAGTTAAATGGGAACTGGCATCTTCTACCATTAACTGTAACTCTAGTAACTTTTTGTGATGGAAAAAATTAAGGTATGTTGTACAGCACATGGCCACAACACAAATTTGTGCTTTTCAACATCCTGAATTTATGAACAATGTCTTGCAGTCAAGTTTCTTGTGGCAGATTAATTGTTGATGTCAGTGCATGTTTTTTGAGATCTTTCAGTTTTCATCATCCAGTTTTTCTTACCTCACCAGCATCACTTTTCTTAGATAAATCCTTTTCTTAGAGACAGGTGGAAAGAAGTTCTGAATTTCTTATTTGGAGTTTGATATGGGAAACTCCTGCATACTTGGAAGTCTGGAAAGTCAGGTGTCTCAGTAAGAAATTGGAAGACTATTTTTAGATAACCATGTTTTGGAAATCTTGCTTGTCATTTTCTTCCATAATAAAATGTGGTCAATTTAATCTGTTCTGCATAATTTCCAATCATGGTGTTACCCCTTGTGCATAAATAATTAGAATGTCTGAGGTAATTTTTATCTTTTGCTCTACAAAACAAATGACATAATGACCACTGCTCGGGATTAGGGACAAGATGGTTGGATTTGATGATCTTAAAGGTCTCCTCCAACCAAAATGATTTTATGATTCTATGGTTTTAAAGTTATAATATTGCTGCTGACCTAAACCAAGATACCAAATATGGTTTGCTAACCTGCAGAGACAATTTAGGATGTTGAAAATCATGCCACCCAGAGTTGTGCCACCCTGTAAAACCTCTGCCCAGAAGGTGCTGTGTTAACTGGTCACTGGAACAGCCCACTTTAATGAAACCCTTTGGCGGTTTAGGCCTTTATTTCTTTTGTTCCTCCTTTTCTGCCCGCAGAATGGAGCAACCAGTATTTATCTGGTTGACAGGGATGCTGTGGAGAGTAGGGAATGCCTGTGGAGTGCTTTGAAGTTGTGATGCCCAGTGGAGTAACACTTCTATGAATAATATTTTCTGCTCCATTTTTTGTGCTAGCCAATTAATATATCAAAAAAGGTATAACTTGCAGAATCATGGTGGTAGATAGAAATGCACAGAATGCTCATCTTTAAGATGTGATAAAGAAGAGCAACTGATGAGTATGGTAAAAATCACTTGGAAGAGAAGTCTGTGAGTGTTCATCTTCCCAAATCAATCAGCAGCTTCTTTAAGATGGAAGATTTGACTATTTCAGGTCCACTTGTCATAACTAAGATACCAGCCAGGCTTCCATATCTAGAAGAGATTTTTAATGAATTTCCTCCTACACTTCAAACTGGAGGAAAATGCATTACTTTGAGGCATTAGCAGCATGTGAAACCACCCCTGTATCTTCACTTAGAAGACTTAACGAGATGCAGCATGCGAGCACTTATGTGAATTGTTTCTTCTTTTACTCTGTCTGCTTGGGTATGTAGAACTGAAATGACTCCAAGTATGCAGACAGAGAACTGTACAACCCTAAGCAAGCCTTTACAGCTCAGCAGTATAAAAACCCCTGTAAATGCTATTATCAGCTCTGTGCCTTCTAATGCTACTTTCAGCATGGAAACAAAAAATCTTAATGGAGCCCCATGGACAGAGGTAATTGTGATTTAAGTTTCTGCTTTTCTCAGCTTTAACAGGGAGAAAAGGTAGTATATTTTTATAGGAGGACCACTAAGTAAAACCCACCAGATCATTGATTAACCCTCTATGACTTTTTTTTGATACAACTTTTCTTCTAATCAGTAGGTTGCCTAGGTGACACAGAAATGCCAAGCCATACGTTAGGTTTTTATTATCCATCTACTTAGTCTTTAAAAGTTCCAGACAAGTAAAGGAAATGTTTAGCTTAGAAATTTTCAAAATAAAGTATATTAATTTTTTCAGTGCTGGAGTCATTTTTGGGTTTGGTATCTTACAAGCTTTTTGGTCGTTGCTTAAAATTGAAGTATTTGAGGACAAACGGACCATTTTATTCTCAGCCTAAAGATTATGTTCTGACTTTTTCATTCTCAGAATTAATTGAATAATATTTCTGGTTTAACCTGTAAAAAAAAAAATGTGATGACTGAAGAAGATTAATGATATTTATTGTTACCAAACTGAATTTTGTTACACACATCGATTGTTTAAATTTACCATACTTACAAGTTTGTGGGAACTTCCTGTTCTTTAACAAGGAGATAAGTAGATCTGAATTTGATCTTTCATGAACTCTGGATTTAATAGATTCAGATCAGTTTTGATATTGAGTCATGTGACAGACCTATTGCAGATACAAGATTTTTGTCATTTCATTCCCATGATCAGTATGCATAAATGTGTATGCATTTGTGTATCTATCATCTTTCTATGCTTGTGCATATGATTTATTTATTCAGCAGCAGTTCAATTTGTACTAGGATTGTTAAGAACTTCAAACTTGGTATGTTATTGGTTCAGTAATTTTAACGTAAATTATTCCTAGGTTGAAATTAGCTCTAGATTTCCATTCAGAAAGGAGTAGTATCTGCCATTGAGAAAATTAGCCTGGGATTATCTGCATCAGAGGAGTCAAACCACTGAGGAATCACAGTGCTCACTATTGCAGAGCAATGCTCTGTATTAGGAAGCAGATTCAAAAGGAGTAGTAGATTAACAAATCAAGTAAAATTCAAGTGTGGTTGGTTGGTTTCTTTTAATGCTGGCAGCTTCAAAGTGTTGGTTCTTAAAATCTTCGCTGATACCTGATTACATTGGTTGCTTCTTTATACTGCTTTTGGTTTTTCTTGCTCACACATTGTCACTAGTGTTGGCATTTGACTGATTGTCAGCTGAGAAGATCCCCACCCCCTGATATGTATTCTTATATTTAGAAATTTTACATCATTGGTGTCAAATCCTGGTTCCCAAGCTAGACTCATCTTCAGAGTGAACTCTCTGGCCCATGTGATATTTTTCAGTATCTAATTTCCTTTAAAAAACCCAACAACCCTGACACAAATATGACATTTTTAGTTCTCATGCCAGTTGAGAAAACCTTCATTAAGTGAACTAACTGCAATGTGGTGGAATTTTACCTGCCAGCATACCTGGGATGTTAATGCCAGAAACAAGTGATAATTCTTTGTGTGTCAATATTAATGACATTATTTATTGCCTAAGTTTTTGGGAAATAGAAGTTGAAAAAGTATTTAAAATGAGAATTGAAAGTAAGAAGTCAAAGAAGAAATGGACAACGAAACATAGAGAAGAAAATAAATAAAAATGAATAAAAAAGAACGTGGAGTAAGTAGATAGTTCAGTAGGTAGTTTAGCCTTCCAAAAAGGAGCATATTTTCCTAAGGAGGTGGTGCAGCCCCAGTGTGGGAGAGCACAGGAGATGTTGTGCAGCAGATCCAAATACTCTTGAAACAAGAACAGGCAATAGAAATGTCCAGGGATAAAAATGGAGGCGTGAACTTTTTTGAAATTAAAGCCCAAGAGTCTACTCCTGATGTGCTGAGGGTATTTGGGACCCCATCTTAAACCATTCACGTGTAGGTATGTAAGCCAGATTTTTTCTTTGGTTTGTGAATTGTCCTAAGAGGGGATATACACTATAGAAGCAGTGGATGACCAAAGACATCTTTGTGCCAATGGAGAGTTGCTTTCTAGGAAACAGAGCACTTGTACAGCTTCGTCATTTCTGTGTCACTACTTCTGAATGTCAGAGCAAATCCACATTTGTACACTCTACACAGAATTTGGTTTAGATAGGTGGAAACCAGGAGAAGCTTGAGATTGGTGGAAACTTTACAGACTTGAACATAGCTAAATTATAGGAAAGAAGATAAAAGAGGGGTGAGATGTTTACTACTTGGAGATCTTCTGTGGAATGGTGTTTCTTTTCCAATAATGCTATTTTTTAAAAGAAGACAGTTTAAAAAAAAATAATTCTGTTTCTGTGTCATGATGTGTATGATGGAAATTGAGAACCATTATACTAAAGTGCTAAAGAAATTAAAAATTAAAGATGACATTTCATCTTTGAGCTATTACTAATAGAAAGTAGTACATCACATCGGAATAAAATGTGTGAATAAAATTACAAGGTTTTTGGATTGTCATTTTTCTGTTCTGTGTCTAGTAATCTAGATCATTCTCTGACTGTAGAAATTGCCAGTTCATGAGTGAGCCTGTGTTGTGAACATATACAAGGTACCAGCATTTGACAATGCAGTACTTAATGATCCACAGCAAGCAAAGTTAGGGAAAGCAGCGATAATGCATGGCAGTGAATTTACTCATTTCTTCATTGTAAAGATAATCGTGCTTCTGAAAAGCTGTGAAACAACACGATGTTGAGATGCTTTGGTTAATGGAGGCCATATAAAAGTGAAGTAGATGGAAGAGAACAGATGGAAACTTCAGGAGGAAAAATGGCCTGTCCAGAATTCTGCCTGCTGCTGTCATTTCAGATCCATAGGGTCTGGTGCTATACAGAAATGTCATTTCCTTGGGTTTCCAGGCACTTGGATGCAATAAATGGGCTCCTTTACTGTATTGTAATTATGATAGAACTGTCACTGCCGGACTGTTGTTACAGGGAAAGGTTTTTATCGTATATCTAGTCTGAACCTCTCACCTTGGGCCCATTGCCCATTGTCTTTTGTCCCATTATGCTCTGCTGTGAAGACCTCGATGTCATCTCCTCAGTGACCCTCCTCATGGATGCTAAGGAACTTCTGTTAAGTGCCCTAAAAGCCATCTTCTCCAGGCTGAACACAGCTGGTTCCTTCAGCTTCTCCTCAAAAGGCAGATGGTTCTTGAAGGCATGTGCAAGATTTGTCTTCCTCCAGTTCCTGGGGACCTCTCTTGCTCCCCGAGACCTTTCATAGGTGACAGAGGGGCCTTACAAGGGCAGCAGCCGGTACTGTGATCAGCTTTGGATGCAGCCTGTCAGGTCCCATGGACACCTATGGTCTGAGTTCTCTTGAAATCTTGGACTCGGTTCTCTCCTACTGCTGGTCATCTCCAGTCTTGTCTCTCAGCACTGAGGCCTGGTGGACACTGTTGATGAAGACGGGGTGACTGTCTCAGCCTTACCTGTGTCCACGGTCACTAAATCATCTTACTCTCTTTCTGTGTTCTCTGAAAACTAATTAGTTTTCAGCATTCTCATTACAAGTATGGACACTGTCCTGTGAACAAAGGCCAAGGTCTTCCAGGCCTTGTATCTTGTCTCTGTTACTGGGTGTCCTAGTTTTGCTGGGACAGAATAATAGGCCAGCTGTGGTCTGCAGGCCATTAGGAGTTTGGCGTTAGCCAGGACAGCTGACCTGAGTTGTCTAATGGGTGTATCCCATCCCATAAACATCATGCTCGTTATCAAGGGGGATGTTTGTTAAGGACTGGGGGTAGCCTGCTTGGGATTCTCCTCCAGCTCCTCCTCCTGCTCCTCTTCCTGCTCCTCTTCCTGCTCCTCTTCCTGCTCCTTTTCCTTCTCCTTCGGATGGCTTTCCTGTTTGTTGTGAGCACCCTACCTTATCTGGGCTGAGTATAGCTTTGCATATTTTATCTTGATATTACTTTTGCTATTTCATTAAACCCATTTTCATTTCAGTCTATGGGTCTTCTCTCCTTTTCCTGATTCCTCTTCTCTGCTGGGGAGGGGTCATCAGGTGATAGAGGAACAGCTATAGTTTAGCCCCCGATATGGGCTAAATGTAGACATTGGGTACTCTGCACTACTTCAGGGGATGGAAACTGGCATGAGTGGCCATGCGATAACCTGTCTGCAAGGAAGCTTTCTTTTTCAACTGCTTTACTTAGGGAACCTTTTCTCTTGCAAAGCAGGAAGATTTTTATCCTTGATGTCCTTTGGACTATTTCTTTATGTCCTCCTTGACAGAGATAATGTATTCAAGGGGAGTATATGTCATTAATTTACAGTGATGGCAATATAAATGGCAGTATATTAATATTTTTCATATTCTGTATTCCCTTCTCAATACATCGTAACATCCTGTTCACTTTTTTTGACCCCTCGTGTATTGAGCAAATGTCTTCATTGAAGTGCCCATGATGGATCTTGCATCTTTTTTTCCTGAGAGGTTATAACTAATTCAGAACCCATCAGTATGTGCAAGTGGCTTTAAATTTGTTCCTTCTAGTGTACCTTACCCTGCAGTTTTTTCAGTGAACTTCATCTGCTGTCAGGTTGTCCAATTACCTAGTTTTTTAAAGGTCCTTCTGGAGTTCCTCACAATCCTTTGTAGTCTTTACTACCCTAAATAGTTCTCTGTAGTCAGCAAATTTCACATTCTTGTTACTTAGAGCATGTCAGCTTTCAGTTATTAGTAAATATGAATAACTACACCATTCATAGTATTGATTCTTTGGACATGCCTTCTTCCCACACTGGTTATTTTTTCCTCCCTGTTCCCAATCATTTAGTCAGTCTTCTCAGTCCATGGCAGGAACGCACCTGTAAACGTGTGGGTCACACTGTGAATACTCACAAGATACTCAGGGCTGGTCTTCAAGGTGTCCTCTACAGTCAATGAAGTGAAATGGCCTTTGAGACCAGAATGTAATCTTAGCTTCTCTGAATTCACTTGGAGGCCTTCCCCACCCTTCTGGAATATTTAGCCTTCGTGACTGTGTGTCCAAATTTTCAAGTAAATTCATACTGAGAAGCTTCTGGAAAGTCTGTGTAATGTTCCTTTGCTCTCTCTTTTCTTCACTCAAACTGTTACAGATGGTTTCTCGGGGCACCCCTGACAGTCTGAGGACACCCTTCTTCTCCTGAGGAATTCTGTTATGCTCCGTATGTGTTTTGTGACCCTTGACTTCTGTTCTAGGTAATAACCAATGCACTTTCTGGTTGAAGAGTAAAAATTGTGCACTTCTGATGATGTGGACTGTGCAGAACTTCTCGCCTTTATTCTTGAGGCTGGAAATACATTTGTGTTAGTAGCTCTGTCCTCTTGATCCTTGCTTCTTTCAGAACTTGTTCCAGTGTTTCACTGCCCACCTTTGGGGTTGGAAACTGCAAACTGTTCATGAAACATTTATCATGACAACTTGATAGAGGAGGTTTTCTGTACCAAAGGTTTACCTTGGTTCATCGTTATACTGGGCAAGCAATTGCAAGAGAGATCTGTTGCGAGTAACAGAATGGGCAAACGGCATCAACAACAGGAAATTCCATCAACTGGAAATAGCCAAGACAGGAAGAGGACTTTGAAGGGGGGAGGTATCCTATATTCGTGCCCAGTTCTGGTTTCCCTAGAGGTTGAGCACTGAGGACACGGATGAAGACAGGTAAGAGCTCACCCTGGTTCTCAACCATCCTAGCTGTTCTTGTATTCTTAGAAATAATAAATTTATAAAACCAAACTTTATTCAATATACAGGGCATATAATATTAGAACATTCCAAATAGGAACTTTTTCATCTACTTGACCTTCAAATGCTGTCTCGGTTTCTTCCATGAGAGTCTCATGATGACAGATTTGCTGTAAGTGGGGTCAAATTTCCAAAAGATTTTGAAACACAGGAAGGCTTCTGGTCCTGAAGGCAGTAGGCAGTTTGAGTTTATCACATTTTACCCTTTTTAATGATCCTGTCTCTGCCAACACCAGTATGATGGAGACCTGCCCATCCCAAGTATTATTATTTGTGATTGGATAGTGATTCCAAGAAAACTTTTTATTTTCCTGGCCATTTGCTTTGTTTAACTCAGTTGTAGATACAGGTGGCCTTATAGGCACGTATGTCCTGCTGGAAGCTGTATTTACAGAACCTCTTATTCATGTGGTGCATTAGCTGTTTGGGTGATTTTCTTCACCCTTGTAATCTCAGATTAACACTTGATATGATGAAGTTTGGTTTTGCCTGTTGACTTCTCATGGCTGGTTTTTTTTTGGGTTTTTTTGGGTTTTTTTGTTTGTTTAGGTTTTTTTGGTATTTTTTGTTTGGTTTTTTTTTCTTGATGTGCTTTATTATTCAGCCATGCTATTTTGTTCTTGACATTTTACTTTCTTTCTGTTTTGTGATATATAAGCCCGCTTTGACTCTAATAAGGTATGATTTAATAGATTTCTATGGATTTTAATTTCTAACTCTCCTGTTTAGGCTCTATAACTAATTACCTCATTGGGGGGGGGGGGGGGGGAACCCTCTCCTGCTTCAAGTTTAATGCACTGCCTCTTGATTTCATGACCCTGAGAGGGGATCCAATTTAATTAAACTTTGACCAATGGTATTTAATGTCTGAATTTCACTTACATCCTGAACCAGTTCCATTGCGTTACAAGAAACTTGTATTTTGTGACATTTGTGCACTCGACAGTAAGTTTCCATAGAAAGAAATAAGTTTGTGGTATTGAGAGTTTTTTTCTTCGGTCTTTAACCTAATGTGATACTCGGGCAGTTGGCAGTTGGGCAGCTGAGGATGTCTATTGTCTCTATTGTAACTCAGACCGTCTGCGAGTGCACGTGGTTGCCAAACACTTCTGAATTCTATTTCTGGTTTGCCCTCTCCATCAAAGAGGAGTTCAGGGGCAGTATTTTCCCACATCAAGCCAAGGGTGGCTTTGTTCTTCCTCCCACTGACATGGGGAGGACAGTAAGTTAAGTTGGAGTCACAGTGTTCTTGCTCTTTGTATCAAACTGATTTTCTTTGCCTTGTGTACTTCAGAGAAGAGAGAAGGTCTGGTGCTCCATACCAATACTGAGTCTTCCTTCTGCGCTGCATCAGGGCAGGCTTCTGTCAAGCTGAGGCTCTTGTGCAGGTAAAACAGGATTGTTATTTCCAAAATCTGATATAAAGATGTACAAAGGGATCTCAAATGTAGGTGCCAATTTTAGATTTCTTTATTTCCTGTCACTGCCCTGGTGGTCTCCCAAATGAGAAGGTTCTCTTGAATCCACCAACAAAATCTTGTATTTCTGAAGAATGTTTCACCCAGCCTAGTCAGCTTTTGTATGTATCTGAGAAGACAGTGAGGCCCTTTCCTTCCAAAAATCTTTACTACTTGCCTCAGTCTCCTGAAGTGTGGTCGCCCTAATAAAATGCATCACTTTTTACAGTGGCTGTTACATCATGATCAAGTCTTGATTGTTGCAATAGTTGATGATGCTTATTTGGGTTTCTGATCTTCTGATGCAAGAAGAAGGCTAGGAAAGCTGATAGCCCATAGGTCAGTTGAGCAGAGTGAGCCTTCGGTTCCAAAACAGCACAATGTATCAGCACCTAAATTTCATAATTCCACTCATTTCTTCCCCCTTTTTCCTAAACATCGGTGCTATGCAATGGTATTTATTAGGTCAGATGCTGTACTTGGCTCCAAACATTCATATTGAAAAAAATGAGCAATTGTGATTAAAATTGATTTTTTTTCCCTTTGGGAAGTTAGAATCAAAAATGGTTACCTGCTCATTTATGAAACAGATTTATTCTGTTGACATGGAGGCTTGTTTGAAATGTAATTGAATTTTTGTTACCTAATGGAAAGTGACAGTTAACAGTATTTATTTTCCATTTGTGTCTCAGTAGATAACATAACACAATTTTGATTTGTAGTTAGCTTTGGAATCTGAGATTGTTCTATCTCTGTAATTGAAAAGATAGGCCTAACACAATCCTTGTTTTGTTTTTCTACACCAGTAAAGGCAACATTAATACAGTAAACAGCATCTATTCTGGCTTAATAGTTATACTGAGATGTTATTTTTGCATCCTGCCATTCTCATTAGAAACTGCCATATCATGATCTGAATTGATAATTCTTCCATTTAGACACTCTCTGCAGCAGCTAATTTCTATGAGCAATGCCTTCCTTTCCTTGCCCACCTCAGAATAACTTTATTACTTTGCAGCTAGAACACCTTTCTTAGTCACAAAATTATATTTCTATCTTATTTTTTTTCCCCCCAGTGTATTTTCACAACATACCTTGTGCTCATTTCATATAGAAAACCATTACTCCATCATTACTGTTAAAGACAACAGGACAGCTCAGTTCTTAGTTCATTCCATGCCTTACACTGCAACTCCCCTGACTCTTTTTAGAATTCCGCCTACTCTAAAATAATTAGGTAGCCTCTTGCCACAAAAGAAGTTATCTTTCTTTGAAACCAAACTCTACCTGCTCCTATTTGTGCCGTTAGGTCCAATGGCACTGAAAGAGAAACGCTTTTTGCAGAGGCAATCGTTGGTTCTTCTGCCCCAGTGGAACCTTTTCTGCACTGTCTGAAGGCTGGTCAGCAGTTGCTTGCCTTTAACTGCATCCGCAAAAAAAATCTTTCACGCTCATATTAACACACGGAGTGTTAATGCAGCAGGGCCAAATGTCATGGAGGAGCTTGTTTTCTCTTCGTTGTGTAAGAAGGATAATCAAGCAGAGTAAGTATTTAATCTTAGGTGGTACCACTTGGTGCTTCTTCAGGACAAGAAGGTGGCCGTCATAGTACAGCCTCCATGCACCCAACCTACTTTCCAGATGGGCCAGAGTTCAGGGCACTAACCACCCATACTGGTTTGTGGGCTTCCACAACCAGTTTTGCTACACTGTTTTAAACGATTACTTTTCAAACCAGTAGTTGTGCACTGTTCTATGACAGCATTTGGGAAAGGGTATTCTTCAGAACATATTTTTGGTATACTCAAGTGGTGTGTGCTCATGAATTCAAGCTTTTCATAGTGTATCAGATAAAAAATCTGGTGGTAGAATAATTCATAGTTGTTCTAATTCATGCTGATGAATAAATTAAGAAGTCAGGTTTTTATAAGCTACCTTGGCTCTTGAGTTGATTCATGAATAGGAAATAGAAACATGGTACTGTATTTTCTAAAATGGAAGCTGAAGAGAGTTTTTATGCATCAATAGCATGCTCTCATGAAGGATTGTTTTACTGGGATTATTTTGAGGGATTGTGTTTGCATGAAAACTACAGAAAATGGACACAGATTTTTGAAAACCCAGAAGTAGTTCCTGAAGCATAGACAAGCACTATGTTTTATAGCTTCTGCCTTGAGGTTTTTGGGCTTTAATTCATACAAAACTCTGTATATTTTCAAACTACACTTCATTAAAACTTCAGTGATTTCTCATATAAGCTTTACAGAACTTGAAGTTATCTATTCAATAAATAGATGAAAGAATAAATAATAGCAAGGCATAAGATACTCTAAATTGACAAAAAACCAAACTAATTTGAGCAGGAGACTTGCACTGAATATGAACAATATTACAATAAGAAGCATAAAATGTGTTATATTTTGAAAGCAGCCTTGGGCTGCTCAGCAATATTGACAAACCTCAGCTTTCATCTTTGTCCCATGGTTTGCCTAAAATAGTCATAATTTCAGACTCCCCCCCCCCCCATTAAAGACTTACTAATGAACAGTTATTTCATGAATGTTTTTAATTGTACTACTAAATGTGTAAATAGGCAGTTTCAAGTGATGAATATCCAAGCCTGTAATGACTAAATGTTTTGATAAATTTTAATCGGATCTGGAGTGGAGATTTCACTGGGTATTTCCATGCATAGTACTTTCCATATGCAAAAATACATGTATGCATACATCGGTAGACACGTGTGTGTGTGTATAAGTGTGTCTGTGTGAGCATGCATAGATCAGGAAGTCTGTTACGATGTTAGTTACCAAATACAGATACCAACTCGTGAGCACGTCTATTTGCAGTGCTATATAGTGTCTGCCCGTGTGGGTGAGAGAAAGCTTTACCTTCAGTACCGTTTTGTACTGAAAACGTTACAGTTAAGGCAAAATGTCATTTGTAAGCTTTCAAGGTTTAGAGGCCTCCCTGCTTGTTTTTTTCTCTCTGGCTCCACAGATACTCGGCAGTCTTTGGCAGACCAGATTTCAATATTTTTTTCTTTTTTTTAGCCCTAAATTATGGCTGTGTGCTGACCTTTATTATACACTCCTACATGTCCTATTCTGATTATTCAGTCTGGGAGAGAATTTCCAGTGATTTCTTTAATAGTTGGAACATAAACCAACATAATTAACCCAACGTTCTGTGGAATAAGCAATCTTTTTCTGGAAGGGTGGCATTTGAGTAGACTTTGAGTATGAAATAAACAGCAAGACTCTGTGAGAAGGAAATACAATGTGTAGGTACGATGTTTCATCAGTTGTTTATATTTAGTTGGTACTTTCCTACTGGAAATGTGCTGATCTCTGTTGGGAACTGTGAAAAATTGCGGTCTGAGTCATAAATGTGTGCTACAAAATAGTCAGCTGTATCGCAGAAATTTAAAGATGCTTTAGAATTAACTAGATCTGTGGAAAGGCTTTCAATAGAGAGGAATTAAAAAACTGGGATTACTTAGTTTTGAGCAGAGATTAATGGTAGAAGCCATAGGAAATACTGGTACAAGAAAAGCCTGGTGAGATGCCTTACTCAACTTTCTTCATCTAAGAATGATGAGAGTTAATTCCTACTTGATTTAACTTATTTACCTAGATATTTTCCCATCTCTGTACAGTTTGACTTGTATATTTATATATTTTATATATACTTTATATTATTGTCAAGGGGAGGGAGGTGTAATTGTTCCCATTTTAAAGATGGAAATTGGGGCAGTGACTCGTGCAGGACATCAGAAACAGAAGCCTGTTCTTGAATCCACATGCTTACTGATGGTATGGTTTTATTCTGAGACATAACTACTACAAGTAAAATTTATTAAATATAAATTATAAATGTAAATTATAAATATAAATTAAATATAGAATAAGACATATGGTATGTATGTTTTGTACCATGAGCACTGAAGGCATAGGCCTCTGTTTCCCTGATTCTAACAACTCCAGCTTAGCTGTAGAGGGAGGTTATTTTGTGTAAACAGATATCTTTGAGGAGTTCTTGTGGTGGGATAGGTAGCTCTGAAAACCTGTTATGGCTCAAGATCTTCCTGGAGCTCCTTTTCTTGCACACACGTCTGTCGTTCTCTATGGAGAGTTCTCTTTAGTGCTGGGTTTTTGGGGAGTTCACCATGGTGTAGATTGCTGAATCAGTGAAATGGTTAATACTAGCTTTCAGAACAATGCAACTGTTGTTGTTATCTTTCTATTTAATCCAGAGTTCAAGAGCTTAAGCCTTTTAGTGAAACACCCGCAAAATCCACAGCTGAGAGTTGGTGTTACTCGGTCTGGAACAGAGAAGTCTCTGAGGAGACCTTATTGCAGCCTCCCAGTAATAAAAGAGGGCCTGTCAGAAAGATGGGGACATGCTTTTGAGCAGTGCCCATTGTAGTAGGATAACGAGTAATGTCTTTAAACTAAAATAGGATAGATTTAGACTAGATACAAAGAAGAAATTTTTTACACTGAGGGTGGTGAGACACTGAGGTTTCTCAGAGAGGTGGTAGATAGTCCATCCCTGGAAACATTCAAGGTCAGGTTGGATGGGGTTCTGAGCAACCTCATCTACTTGAAAATCCCCATGCTGACTGCAAGGGGGTTGCACTGGGTGATCTTTAACGTCCCTTCCATGCTAAGTTACTCTATGATTCAATATAAATGTTCAGACATACAATAGTTGTCTTTTTTGTGTTGTCCTAAAAGTGCCTCAGCTTGCATGCTTGAAAAACCTGATAAGGATTCCTGTCTGAGATCTTGCCTATTAAAACCTCTGCTCTTGTGTTTATAAACTACATAAGGATGTGCATGAAATGAAGGACATTTTCTGGAAAGGTTTACTAAAGACATTGTAAATAGTAAGTGCTTGTACACACGTAAGCGCATTTTATTGCAGTGAATGCTGTGTACAGGTAAAGTTTTGAAGCAGTGGTAAGCCATCTTCTGACAGGGCCTGAGGTTCCTACATACGTTATATTTATTGTCTGAATTTTTTATTATAATCTGAGCAGCGTAAAAGGTAGTGGTGGATTCCAGCTCCAGCTTTGAAGTGCTGTGCTTAGCTCCAAAGAGGTTGTAGTGGAAGACTTCAGTTAACTGTGCTCGGACTGAAAAGCTAAACAGATGCTCTTGAGAGCTTCAGAGGAGAAATGAGGAACTAAGGAGTGGAAGGCTCCTTCAAAAAAACCCACCACAAACCCCAAGCAATCAAAAAGTCTGCTGTGTGTGTGAGTACTCCAGCTAGACAGTGTAGAAAACTAGAGAATCTATCTGGAGGAATGGAAATAAATGTGGAGAAGTAGCAGGAGTAAGAATTATGGGGAATTTTAAGTAGCTGCATTCAAAGTCTTTCCTTAGTGTCCCTCCTTTCAGTTGAACTTTCTGATGGTTTTAAACCCAAATCATAGGTATGTGATCCCAAACAGCCCTATTTTACACGTCTGCAATGCTTTTGAAATATTTTCTTTACCAATTCTAGCATCAAATACATGTGCTAAAATGTCCTTAATTTTCCACTGAAATCCAAAACTATATATTTGGTGAATGTTTTCTTAATAGCTACAGACTGCTAAAATTTGCATATGGAATTGATACACATTTCATATTTTTTATATTAGAGGTCTGCTTACTATAAGCTTAACACTAACTATGTGAGGCACAACATTGAGTTTATTAGCCCAGCAGAGTTTGGTAGAGCAGGCACCGTGGCTGAGTCTAGTCATTTTTATATTTTAAAAATGATACTTATTAAGTTGCATGCCTGCCTGTGTTGTGATTGCAGGAGGGACTGCAGTCACAGTTATGGGACTTTTATCATAATTAAAATACAGAGAAGTTGGTTTAGTTGTATAAAAATTTTGATTGTAACAGCATGTGATATTGTTTTGCCAGACCTCACCTGTAGCTATGACGCATCTTGGTAGGACAAAAGCTCTAAGTATTGCCAGAAATCACTTCTCTTTCAGTTGAGGAAGCAAAGATTTGGTTGAAGGGGTGTATTTTTCTTTGAGACCACTGGTGCCTCAAACCATGGAAATGGCAAAACCTTTCTGATAGCATTTTTACTGTATAATTGAATATAGTTATTTTTCAACACAGGAATGAAAGCGAGGAAAAGAATACTGGGAAAAATAAAAAGCATACTGGAATAATATGATTTAAACTTTGACAGTGTACCATCATTTGCAGCTGATAATGCTAATGAAAATGTTGCAGACACTATTCTGCCTACAGAGTAATAGAAAATGAGAGACTATGCGCTTCCGGCTAATTGCGGTGCTCGTTAATTCTGTGATTCCATGTAGTGAGAGAGAGTACACTGCTTGTCATTCACCAGCTGCTTTTAAAAGTGCCCGAGAACCATTTCCAGTCGCTTTTCTGTATGTGACAACAGAGTTCCAAAATTACAGGAGATACGTCAGTTTGCCAACCTTTAAGTGAAGGGTAGCTTACATGGAACAGTTGTGGACAAGTTCTTACATTATGAATGCAGCTGGTATTTGAAAACAAACCAGGGCAAAACAAAATAGCGAGAAGCGGTTTCATTCATTAGCGTACACGAGGGAGCTCTCAAATACTGGCCTCACGTTTTGATTCTGGCAAACAGAACTACCTACCTTAACTTGATTGGGTACCGTTCTCTGAAAATGCGTGTATTATTCCTAAACATTATTAATAGTGAAATTTGACAGAAGTCTACATTTGTTTGAATAAAAAAAAGCTTTGTACTGACAGATTAAATAGTTGTATTTTTACTTCAAGACTTGATATCAAGGAACGTTTAAATATTCAGTCTTCAGATCTTGTGTCTCTCAAATTCTTACAATTTACAGAGATTATTGTGTCAGCAAATACAGCAGTGAATAATATATATCCTGTGTGTAGGTAGACCTGAACAGATGGCAAAGAAATAATAAATGCTCTTTCAAGTCAGAGCTACCTTCAGATTAAAATGTTTCTACCTATGAAGGGATTTATGAATCGACCAAAATAACAGCATTGTATTAAAATTTATAACAGTTGCTGTTTAAAAGAATAAATCGAAGGTTATTAAGTTACATTATTCATTTGGAAGCAGTAGAGTGGACAGTGATCTCAAAGTGACTATGTGCATCATCGTGGCTGGAGTGAAGCCTGGTAAGGTGGGACAGGTGGCGACGGCCACCAGGAAGCCCAGCATCTGCCTTGATGTCCGTGTGCCTCAGGTGCAGGCGTTGCCTGTCCAGTATTCCCAGCTGAAGCAGCAATTTTAGTGGTGGTTGTTTGAGATAAATGTGAAACGGATTCTTACTCATGTTGTTACTGGATGGATGTCAAATAATCTGTAATGGTGTTATACCTGTAGTATTTACTCACTGGGTAAAATTAAATTTGTATGACTGTTGGAAATTAGTCCGTTGAGTGAGAGAATTGAGTCTGGGAATTTCACATTTGCCTGTTTTTTTTTTTCTCTGGCTTCTGCATGCTGACAAATAGGACGCGGCCCTTGCAGCTTTATATTTACTACAGTACCTGAGCATTACCTGTGATAACTTCTTTTTATCTAGGGAGGCAGGCAAAAAAACCTGCCTGTTGATAGGCATTTCTTCCAGCAGTGTAGTGTCCGTGCTCCCAGTCTGCCTTTGTCCTCTGTAGGTACCACCTGACAAACAATTTTCATTGACTCCTTCATTTCATTCCTTGCTGCATCCTTCAGCTTTTTTGCATGTAGAAAGCCAAAAGCCAGACCTGGGCTTGGAAGAGTCCCAGTGGAGGTCAGGCACCAATGGGGTGGTTAGATGCTGCTTGTGCTCCTTGGTCCTGTCTGTGATTACTTGTGCACTCTTCAGATAGTCCCAAAGGACCCTAACCACTAGGAATACCTTGTGGGAAACTGGTGTAATTGGTCTGGTGGTTGGGAAAAGGATCACTGTCTGATGTAAAATCTCTAGTTTTCAGGACCTTTTGCTGTACACTGGTCTCTTCTCATTGCCTTTATTGTACAGATGGCTAAGGCATAGGTAAAGAGTGGTGCTTTTAAAGCAGAAGTTACTGTTTGGCTTTTTTTTTCTTTCCTATTAAAAAATACAGTCAAAACCATAAACATTTTTTACTAAAACATTTTCTTTATTAAAAAGTAAAATCAAAATGAGAAATATTTTCTGCTTTCAGAACCCATATTAAAAAATAACCTCACAGAAAATAAAAAAAAACCTACTAAAAAACAAACAAGACAAAGCCTGAGATATATCTAGGTTTTGTTGCACAAAAAAAAAGTTTTGGGATTACCTTTTCAGTTTTGACTTGCTTTACATGTGTATGAATATATTTTCCTGTACAGGTAACAGTGTACAATATTGAAGTGTTAAGTATGGGACTATGAAGAAATGTGTCCCAAAATTTTTAATAGAAACCCAACAGCACAAGGCTTTAAGGCAGAAGCAGGAGTCTTCTGTAGTGAATTAGTGGTGCAAAAATCAAAAGTTTTTATAGAACATGGCAGTTCATTATCACTCAGATGTCCACTTAATGCAAGAGGCTGATCACATAGTGGTCAGGTGCCATTTAAGCATTCAAAGATGACCTGCATTTTGGGATAGCAATATGTTGTTAGGGCAGTGGATTTCTTCCCCCTGAAAACATCAGCCACTGGGGAATATGAGTATAGCAGGATGTTTGTCTTAAATGGTACAGATATCCAAATTCTAAAAAGGGGGAGGGGGGGGGAAGAAAAGGACTTGGATCATTAAACAAAATATTTCTCATTCTGAATAGAGGCCATTTTTGTTTGCGTTTAGGGAAAAAATAGCTTCATTCTTTCAAGCAAAATGGATTTGCTCATTCTTATGTCTGTTCCAAAACTCTTGACCTGATCCGTGCTGTCCTGAGATTCAGGTCAGCCTACAGTATTCATGAAGAAAAGCCTCAGAAAATATTCAGACAATGGG
Source organism: Todiramphus chloris collaris (assembly GCA_025345505.1). Taxonomy (NCBI): domain Eukaryota; kingdom Metazoa; phylum Chordata; class Aves; order Coraciiformes; family Alcedinidae; genus Todiramphus; species Todiramphus chloris. Next base: position 24,618,370 of record JANVCC010000035.1, read on the forward strand.
AGCACATAAATTAAGCTTGCTGTGAAGAGTTTAAGGGATGCATTTTATGTGTGTGAACATACTGATTGCTCATATATTAGGTGTCATTAAGGCTTCACAAGTCAGTACCATTCATGGAGCAGCACATGTAACTGGTTTTATTTTGAACTTACATTGAGAAAGAAACAGTAAATGATGCAGCCATTGGTTTATTTCCTCACCAGATGGACTTGTGAGACGCTTAGCACCTACCCATCCCATTGATCTTGTGGATGACACACATGCTTCATGAAATTGTTAGCAATTGAGAGGATATGCTGTATTCTTCCAGTTACTTACACTGAATTCAGTGGGATCTTCTGGGTGCTCAGTACTTTCTGAAATGAGGTCACATCTTTAGATTTCTAAATAAGGATTTTCAAAAGGACCTTGGCTCCATGACTGTGTCAGGTCAGAACCCAAATCTGCTACTCCTTTCTCAGCAGCTTTAAGAATCCTTTCATTTTTATTTTTTTCATCATTTGTTTCCCTCAGTTTCTGGTGAGATCAGCCAATGGAAGGCAAACCATCACAGGACGAAAGATGTAAGGGTATGTCCGCCCCTTGTACGACAGTGCCTCTCAGTTCTGTTATTTCCTTGCTCTTTCATTTCACTTCACTTCTCATATTTGCCCACATCCAGCAATCTTACTTGTCACTGCATGTTCATAAAACACTCAGCACACTGCTTAAATTACCCTCTGTCAGGATCTAATTCTCAAATACTACAAATAATTATTCTTGAGGCTGTTTCTAAGTAGAACCTCATATAAACGGCAGTGCTGTTAATGTACTGGATGGATACAGATTGATTAAAGTCTTCTCCTTACTATATATCACTCTTACCTCTTCTGAAAGACTGAGTCATTTTTGCTTTGGCTAACTGCTTTGGACTCCAACTGAACACCAGTATGTAGCTGAATGACATAAATGAACATCTTTTCCTTGCAATCAGGATGTAAAATTCCACAAGTAAGAGTCGACTTTTGAGGATAAAACTGTGCCCCAGTATCATCGGGGTTGTGAAATACTAATGATCTGTGTGTGCGTGTGCAGGTCAGGTATCTGTGCAAGCACATCTGGTATTTGCATGCGTAAATTAGGCTTGCCCAATTGCACATGCGTGACTTGGAAAACCTGCCCTGCAGGTTTTTAATAACTTAAAAGATGTCATCTCTCTTTCTGGCACACTGTGAAACGCAGGAGAATGAGCTCTTGCCCCCTGCCCAAGACACAAGCGTAGACACACACAAGCTCCAGAGGTTTGAGTCCACTGAGGAGGAATGCTTTATTTTCTTTGTGTTTGCCATCTGGGGAAGGAAGGGGGTTGAGAGCAAGGTGTGAGAAGTCAGGTAGGTTTTGGCTCCCTTTACCACAGACACCAGAAACAGATGGCTTTGGTCGGTGCTTGCTGAACATATGGAGCGAAGACACTAGTTACTGAGCTAGAACCTCAGCTGCTAGAACCTCAACTGCTTCCTGCTTGCCATTTAGCTGTGAATGCTTATTACATATTATGAGCATCACATCCTCCTTTCACTTTGTGTTGTTCTTCAGTCCCGTGTTCCCTTTGCTTATCTTTCCTCCTCTGTTTTGCACTCTTTTCTTTGTGATTTTGATCCTCATTCTAAATGGATTCCTGGTTTTTGACTGTAGGGATCGTGTGGCCAGGCTGCTGACGAAAAGGAGCATGCCTCACGTTTGCATTCACGTCTGCTCCTAAAGCCAAAGGAGGAATAAAACCCTGAGAAATAAAAAGAGTAATAACCGTATCCACTAATCTTTGCAATTTAGATGCAGGTGTACAAGAGTACAGTAGATAGGATCATAAATCTTTTTCTTTAAAAATGATACGATCTTTTAAACTTATCAGCCATTGAGGGAGGAGAAAAGTAAAAGGAGTGAAAACATTCATAAAGCCAGCAGAAAAGAAGTTATTTGAGCTGTGAACTCCAAACTCATTGTCTGAGTTCTTCTGTAAGCTCACATCTAAAAATCTAAAGTTGTGATAGGATTTTGAGGCAATCCATTAGCTTCAGTGGGAGTTTCTTGACCCTCAGCACCACTTAACTGTAAATCAGTCTGATCGGAGTCCAAACCATGAGTAGAAGTGCTTGAGGCACCCATTGATGAAAAACCTGGACTTGGTTATTACTGGCTATTTCTCTCTTGAAATAATGCTGTGATTGGTGTGTTGGTACAAGGGATCAGGCAAGATGTTCTCCTGAGGTCCCTTCCTTTCTGCAATCTTCAAATATTTGAAAGATATAAGAGAGAGTAGGAGAGGGTGGCCTCAGGCTATAGTGTAGCGCTTCATGGGACACATTTGGCCCTTGGGCCATATATCCCCTATTTGCTTTTACTTAAAAGAAAAACCCTAGCAAATCTGGCTATTAATGAATGTCTTAAAAGCAAATGAGAAAAAGCTGGCAAGGAGCTGGATGGTAAAGCAGTGAAGGTTTCAAGCACTACTCTGCTCCAGCAGCTCGAAATGTGGGAGCTGAGCTCGTGGTGGGTTGGCTTTGTGGGTGCAGAACCGCACGCCTTCAGCTCTTACGCCGCTGTTTGCTCCTTGGAGGGCTGGCTTGCCTGGGCAGCTTTCTCTCTCTGCCTCTGGGGGTGGCCCAACACACTGGGCACATACGCTGGAGACCTGATTTGTAGCTAAGAGCAGCCGGCCCTGCTGCTGTCCAAAATTGTTTTCCCTGGTGAAGGATCAGTGGAGAAAAATGCAGACAGGTTTTAGCCTTTTGTTGCAAGAAAGAAGAGGAACCTTCATGCTGCGCACGGCTGGCGGAAGTTTATTGCTTGCCTGAAGAGCCAAGAGCTGGGATCTTCCGTTTTATACATCCCACCTGTGCTGTACCTGTGGTGAAAAAAAGAAGTTAAAGTTGCCTAAAGGCAGCTTATGGGGATTTAGTGTGTGCCAGGGACTGCTTCTGCCATGGTAGTCTTCAGAAATGCAGATAGCAGAAAGATGGTAAAGAAAGCCAAACCGACCAAACAAAAGGCTCCCCTCCCTCCACCTTTACCCCCATTTCCCCAGATGTGCTTGGCACTTCTCTAGGACGTCTGGTAACTTAATAACCTGAGGGTCATTTTTATAGTACTCACAGAGAGATTTTACATTGAGTCTGATATGGCTAACTGGACTCAAATGGAGTCCATGCATTATCTTGGCATCTAATAAGTATTAGGGAAGTTAATCTCCTATTATGATTTTTTTTTTCCCCCTTCAAATATGTAATTTTCGAGTGCATCAAGCAGATGAAATAGTGAGATGGCTAGAAACATTTTGGGGTATTCCGCTTGGAACAGCTCTTGTTGCAGTGTTGTGTCCCTGAGGGAGTACGAAGCCCGACCTTGTCAGTGCTCTGCTTCTCTCCTGATTGTATTTAGACAAACTTAACTTTTCTGCCTTGCCTGTCTCTGAAGCAGTACAGGAGAGGGGGGAAGACGCTGAGGCTGTCAGAGTCTAAGTCTTCAGGGGAAGAGTCCTTCTCCAGGGTAATTAGAGGAGAAGAGCAGTGCTGGTAGCTATTGCACTTCTTCTCACCCTTGCCCACACCTCCGTTGCGTGATTGCTGTGATCCTGGAGACCATGGTTTTTGGCCTCCTGTTTCTTTTCTTAGCTAAGACAAAATCTGCCACGGGCTATGTGAGCGCAGGAGTGGCAGAGGGGAGCTCCTACTGCCATGGGGCGGGTTACTTCGTGGCTTCGGGGAGGCAGCGGCACGGGGCCTGTGGCCTTCAGGGGCTGGGCGAGAATGTGAGGGAACATCATAGGAAGGCACGTACTTGACAAGCCTTTGACCTCCTGAAGGAAGATAATGACAAGCTTGTTTTTAAAAGACGCCTTAGAGACATCTTCATAGGGAGTAGGGGGCAGCATCTCCAATCAGCAATTCTGTGGAGTGTGTGCTTCCGTGTAAGGAACTGCAGGTTTTTGGAGAAAACGGAGGAGAGATTATTTGACTGTTACTCTGTGACTTGTCTTGGACAGCAGCCTTTCCTCTTCTGTTGAGAGTTTTCATCATGAGTAAGCACTGCTGCAAGCGAGGTGCGATTGTTCGACTCAGGCAGGCGTATCCCGTGCCCTCAAACACAGTGACACCATCAAGGGTAGGGGGCAGTTGTCCAGCTTCTGCCTTGCTGGCCTGGACTTGCCAGCAGGGCAGTCCCAGCCGCTCTGCAGCGGGGTGCGCCTACGCCGAAACAGGACGGCTGAGCCAGGCAATGACATTCTCATCGCAGCCTCGGCACAACCTTTCACCCAGCGTGAATCGCGTGTCTAAGGGAAGGAATTTGACCACTCAACAGGGTTGAACCGATACATACTGTTTTTTTTTTTGTTTTGGGCGTTGTTGTTGTGTGTGCCATCGATGCTATTTACGTGACCTCTGGCAGTCGCCAGAGCGCGATGGTCAGTGGCTGTCTCTGGTCTGCTGGGTGCCAGGTGGAGGCTGAAAGCTTGGACTGCAGCGCGACGCAAGTCAAGCAATAAGGTTATGCGTTTACTGTAAGATGATTTATGCAGGCCTCCACAGTGGGTATTAAGTTGGCTAAAAATGGATGCTGTCCTTTTTCTGGGCATTCAGCTCTGCCATATAAATATGCTATTCAGGTCTACTAAGTTTTTATAAAATGCCATTTCTGCCAGAATAGCTAACAGGGCTTATCCAGCAGTGACGCTTCAATAGCAAAATGTTTTGTGAATGATTTTAGCCTATTTGTTTTTCTCTCCTGCTGTGATCCTAAATACTTTTACAAAACTATGTTTGAGAGATCTATTCACTTGGAAGGGCTTAGAAAAGGCAAATTGAGAGGTACATTTGATATTCACTGATGTAGTCTATTTTCATTAACTTGAAAGTTTTGATGCATGTATGACTGTGTTTATACTGAAATCACATGTTCACGAATCCTGCTATAAAGCTCAATTTTCCAATCCAGATAAAAGAAGGAGTTGTTAAAGGTGGCTGATGAGGAGGCAGCAGTCTGTCCACCAGCTACCGTGCTCCCGTACTGTGGAGCTAATAGCATTACTAGAAGGAGCATTTTCAGCTTGCAGATGTGATGTAAAATACTAGATTTGTCAATAATTGAATTCTGAAACAAACAGTCCAATTACTAAGGCACTGTAGCTTTTGTTCCTGTGATGGGCAGGCAGCAGTTCTTGCTTGTACCTGTCCCTCCTGATTATTATTACGCGTACTTAAAGTTCCTCTTTATTTTTCCCATTTTCATAACAACTGCATTATGATGTGACATATCTTTTCCAGATATTTTGCTTGAATAAGTAAGTAGGATATTAAATTCAACTAGGGTATTAGATTATAAATTAGTTCTGTAACAGGCGTCATAATGTTATTTAGATTTCCAGTTTACACAGACCTTGTAGCAACTCCCAAGAGCTATGCTACAGAATTAAGGGAAGATGTGAGTTGATGTAAGAAAATTGGTTTTGGTAATATGCTGATGTCAGTAGAGTTTTGCTGTGTGGAAAGATATTTAAATTAACGTTTTTACTTACTCCATTGTACAACCTAAAGATTGGTAATGATTTCAAATTACTGATGTGTTGGTGTTTGGACTATGCAAACATGACCATAAATGTCTTCTCCCTAGTAGAGCGATATTTATATCATGAATTTGTGTACCGGTTTTAGTTTTTAACAAACAGAGCAACATATTCCAATCTTCCCTGTAACATAAGCATTTCATTTCATGTCAGGAGAATGAAAAATTTTAAGAGCATTTTTAGATTAAAAAATCCAGGCTGGCTAACAGGTACGAAGGAACTCTCTGTGTCAAGGAAGAAAGCACAGGCTTACAGTGCTGGTCTTGAATAATTGTGTCATGATTAGCAAGCACAGTGACACCGTATTGGTGAGAGAGATGTGAAAACATGCACATTTATAAGTACATTTATTAGTCAGATGGATGGTAATGGTAAGCTGAAGAGAGAGCTTCTAAGTAAAAAGATTTATAGCTGCTTACATAAGTATTCTGTAAATACGGGAATCCATACCCACTGTGATGTTTTTATATATTCAGTGCAAGAGTAAAGGTGAAAAATAACAGCGTGAGGAAGTAGATGTCCTCCCGAGCCATTTTCTGAGATGATGGACAGAAATATTGGTAGGGGTCTTAATTAAAATCAAACCAAACAAAAAACACCCCGGTTGCTTTTAATAATGAGGAGTACCAGAGTAAGGGAACAGATTATCTCTTTCTCCAGAGAAAATTGGCAGATGGAGAAAATATACGTGCAGGTATCAGCAAGATTGCCTTGAACCCCTCTGCTGCCTGTCACTGAGGTGCTATTTCAGAGTCTTCCATCAGGGCTGCAGAGAGGCAATGCAGTAATCAGGGCTGAAGGTGGCTTTTGGGCCCCATCTCCCCTTCTCTTTTGCCTTCTCCCAACCCCTGCTGCAACAGCTCAAAATGGAAGTCCACGTTGAGTTGGGATGTTATTTAGGGAACCTCTTCCCTTCACCTGTTTGAACAGCAGATAATAATAGCCAAGCTTTTCTTTCCTGCAAAATGTTGTGGTCTTCCCTGCACATCTTTTTTTTGTCCCCAGCTGTAGTCGCGCACATATCTCCCATAGCCTTGGAAGCTATCAACCCCAGCTTACTGCATTCCCATACTGGTCGTTTGGTGCCAAAAAACAAAATTGGACTAAACTGGGAGAAATTCAGGTGTGAAAGGATTTAAAGGATTTTGAAGTAGGAATGAGAGCAGGCTCCAGCTCGAGGTGTTACCATACAGGTCCTTTGCATTTCATCGACCTGCTGCCCAGATACATGGATGGTTTATCTTGTGGGCTTTTACAGGTATCCCAGGCTGAGAGAGACTTTTCCTGCAGCTTTTACCTTCCCTTTTGGGTCGGTCTTCCTTCCCCAGGAAGCACTTCCGCTTTTACTGGCTGACCACCATGATTTTATAGATGGGGCAAAAGCTTACCTCCTGCTCATATATGGTACCCGTGGTCTTTCTTTGCTTTTGGTACCTACTAAAGTTCACACTAAACACATACACAAATAGTAAGGTTAATGCATGCTGCCAGCTGCGTGACCTTTAATATCTGGCTAGCTTATTTTACTGTCTTAAATCTGAATTTAGAAGCCAAGAATAAGGTGGATTTGTTTTTGCTTTTTTAAGTAAAAATGTCAGAGGTGTATCCTAATGCAGCACATCAGTTGATAATGCAGGCATGCTCCTATCTAGTGTTTCTGTGCAAGTTCATGACTCTGGGCATGCTTTTATATGCAAAACATGTCTGGAGCCCATATTCCTTGTCGCATCATGCACACGCGATGTACATCCCCTATTTGGAATGTGATTTGTCATCTAAATGTAGCTGGTGTTAGAGTCGGAATGTCTCGTTACTGTGAAACATTTTGCTGCTTTTAAAACAACTTGAACAAAGAGAGCACTTCATACTGCACTTTGATGTGTCTTTATTGAAAAAGCTCCTCTCCATTGCCGAGGCACTGAAGCATTTGCATTAAGTGATACAGGAGATGCCATAGCAATTTCATGAGAATTACCCTTTGCAATGAATGTTAAACATCTAAGTGAAATCCCTTGGAAGTGGCCAGAAGATAAATTAGAGCAGATCTGTACCTGGGTACAATTAAATTATGTACCTTCTTTGAAAGATTGTTTTTAATTGATTTGGTGCATACTCTTTAGTTAGTTAATAACGAGTGTTGTACCTGTGGCTATATGATCACTCATATGAGTTAGATTTACAGCATTAAGAAGCTCCCTTTATCAAAGAAAACAATTTCATAAAGGGGCTGGCCCCTCTCACTGCTCTGTTGCTGATAATGTGTCTGGACTGCTTTCTGATTAGTGCTCCGGTCTTACACTAATGTTGAAGATGTTCTTTAGAAGATAAATATAGGGTTATCACGTCATTTTAGCAACCTGATTTGTTCCTTGCTTGCACACTACAGCAACTTTCATGTCTCAAACCCCTCCTCTCCATTAGGGCTTCTACAGCACTGCAAAAATTAAGCTAGGACGAGAAGAGGACAAAGATGCAGGGTATAAAAATGTGGAGGAAAGAGTTGCAAGTAGCTGAAAATTTTGCCAGGACAGAAGTTCCTCCTATTTTACTTTTGAAGAAGCTTGAATCTAAAGGGTCCTTGTAACTACCAATGTAGCTGATAGGAATTACAGATCTTCAGTACCCATCAGTACTGGACATTAACATCATCAGTTGAAGGTTGTGCTAGGTGTTACTTTTTAACTTTGGCCCAATTTCTCCATGTTCCCTTCCAGTTTTAGCTTGTTAACATTTTGCCAAACCTACATTTAAACTGAAACCTAAGGTAAGAATTTTCAAAGCCCTGTATCTGAAGTTAGACACCTGTAACTGGAAGTGTCGTGATGATAGCAGAGAGAAAGAGGTCTTGCCTTAGCAAGGGCACGTATACCACAGATCAAGAGACAAAGAGGTACAGAACCCGGGAACAGAGGAAGGGTCTGAGGTGGACACCCTTCGTGGCTCACCCAAGTCCTGCCACAGGTGAAGGTAAGACAGGCCCACGAGAAGCCAACTACAGCCTGGGGTGGACATTTCGGAGCCCCTTCCAGGTGTTTTTCTCCACAAAAGTCCTAAGAGGTCACAGTGGCAAGAAGGTGTCTTTGAGGTAGCTGTGCTTACTAATTGTGATGACTGATTCTGGTTACAAGCTTCTGAGCTATATGGGTAATGGCCTATCCTGCATATTGGACAAGGAGAGGATTCCCCTTTGTTTGGGGAAATCTTCTTAAAGGTTTTCTGTTTGCAGCCCTGCTTAGACAGTCATGTGTATGAACATTGCCTCAAATCCCTGTTTGGGCTCAAGGAAGACACATTTCTTGTCTTCCTTCCCTCTTGGATTTAAAAAAAAGCCTTCGAGTTACACATGTAAAAAAAAATTTGGATAATGATCTCAACCCCTAAAAGCTGAATCTAAATGAAAAAAAAACTTAAAAAAATCCGCCTAACAATTAGATAGCTAGTGTTTGCATAATTTTAATTATCACACATTGCAATTATTTCTAATTCATTTCAGTATATAAATCACTATTTTATATATGGCATGTTGTTAAAGTTTACTACTATAATTACTTATTTGCAACATAAGGCAGCAATTTTATAGTTATTCAGTTATGTATAATTATTATGTCAAATAGGAGATGGCAATTAACACAGAAATGTATTAGAAATGATTGTACTAAAATCAGGCTGAGATTATTTGACGCGTACTTGTCATGTAGTGGAAGATGGACCGCATTTTCCTTCTCTTTTCCCACCAACCATGTTTTTAGACAATGTGTTTATTTGGGATCTCAAAGGATGTAATCCTGCCGAAATCCCCATTTCACCATTACATTGACCAAAGAGTTAGAGCTGGAACTAACGAGCAAAATCCAGGGAGTTTAGCTAAAAATCTCATGTGCTGTTTCAGAGTTTAGCTGCTTTGTTCTATATAAGCATTTCAGAAAGTCCCTGCTTCGCTGGCTGCTTAGAAGGAGATGTTTAAATCCTTCTGCTGCTTATAGCTCCAAGTCTTTTAAAAGAGATGTTCAGAGAGTTTTGAGCTGCAAGGCTGTCAGTGCCTTGGCAGGAAGGTGCCAAACGAACCGTGAGCTTGCAGCTGGCAGCCCTGGGTGCTGTGTGGAGCTGAGCAGCCAGACAGTTGCCCCATGTGATGGCAAAAAGAGTCAGGGTGAAGAAGGTACCAAAGCTGCTCATGATGACCCGTAACACGGCTCATACGTTCTTCTGAGACTGCACAAAGTACCGTACATGGCATCTTCCAAACTATAGTACTACTTCTGTTTGAAATCTTGACCAGAATTTGGGAAAGCTGAGATCTGGGTCCTCTTCTGGAAGGAGGGAATTGGAGCAGTATCCCTTGTGTCATGGGAACAAGCCTCAGTGCAGGCTCTAGTTAGAAGTCATCTCAGCTTCCTTTGCTGTGCTGCCAAACGTCAGAGTTGAGAGCCAGGAGGAAGTAGACATCTGAAGGGTTGTGGCACTTTGGGATGGGAGTGACTTGACCTGGAGTGGGTTTGGGACTCTTCACTACACAGACAGGCCCACTGCCATGGAAATGGTGCAGCAGAGCTCTCCTTAATATGTAAAAATTACAGCCTTGAATCATCTAGCGAATCCTTAGGGGAAAAAATTTGCACAGAGCATCAGAGGTAGCGCCATCACTTAAACAAACTTTCTTTGTGGCAAAATAGTTCTGTGACAATTCCTTTTTTAGTTTTATTTTTTTTTCCCCCTAGGGATTTCAAATCTGGGCAGCTCTAAGCCCTGCTAAACAAAATTCATGGCTGTACATCTTAATAAAGCAAAGAGGAGCGCACAGCGTGTCAGACAAACTCACCTCCTTCCTTGGTTTCAGTGTAAGGCTGCTGTAACGGCACAAGGTGGGAGGAGATCCAAATAGGGCCCTCGGTGTGTTAACAGAGCATATTGACTTATATCAGTCCTTTTGCCTGGTTTAAAATTGATCCCCTTAGAAAAGTTAAATATCACCTGTGTTTGTAGATTGCTAGACAGCTATTAAGATAATGCTTTTACAAATACAGATGGTGCCCTTATCAAAATTACATGGCAGTAAATAGATGCCAGTAGAAATAATATGACACTTTGATTAGCTAATAAAATGAAGCACAAATAGAATGGGGATGCTAAGTTGCTCTGACAGTTTTCATACTGTCTTATTTATTGCTCATTTAGCTTTGATAAGTTTCTATTACAGATTTTGCTTCTTAAACATTGAACTTTTAATTTTTAAACAGTAATCTGTATTTTATTGACTTGGGAGGAAAATCCTCATTGTCAATAAGCTCTTCATCATGATAGTAAATGTTACCATTCTTTTTCAAGTATATTGGTAGGCCAGATTGTATGCTGGAAGTCATGGAGATAAAGGTGGCAAAGGGTGCCAATTAACGTGGTCTGTGAAAATTATTGATTAGAGCAAATTATTGCTGGAAGTTTGGCAAGCGGTGTTGGTTCAGTGATGCGGTGGCTTTTTATGCCACGGAAGATACAGTGGAAGTCTTGTGTCAGTACATTGAATGACAACAGGAAAATTGTACGGGAGGACTGTTAACACTTTGGGGACACACTTATACTGTAGTCTAAGTACTGAGAGCTTCAGTTGTTCAAAACTGATGTAACTCCGTTGGCTTCGGTGGGATTGAGACACGGTCTGATCACTTTTAGATTTGCTGATAGTAGATAGGAGGGAAATACTGCCTGACACTTGAGTTGTATTAGAAAAATATTGTCAGCGATGCAGTTGTTCTTTGGATTGTTAGTGGCAGTGATAATCGAGAAGCAGAGACAGCAGATGAGAAGAGTACAAATAGCATGTGAGTCATTAACATGGTCTCACCAGCGAATTGCTGACCAGTATTTCGAACTTTGGGGTACCTAACAAAACTTGATTTAGTAACTGGAAAGCGGAAAATTATTATAACCTGACACAGGTTTTAAAAACTTTTCAGAAATGTTTGGTTGCCCTTTCCTTCTTAAGGAGTACAAGGTTCGATTTTGGTCTTTTGGTGCAAACTGTCACTAATAATAAGCTTGTTGTGTAGCAGTAATTTCAGTAGATCTGGTGAGCTACGTCTCCTATTCCACTTCTACAGAGAAAGAAAGTTCTCCGCGCCTGTGTTACTATGCACCGTGTTTTCCTTTGTACCTTGTGGAGTGGCAGTGCCATGTCTTAACATGACATCTGTTTTTTCTCAGTCTTACTCAATAATTATTGCTCTGACTTGATCGCTCTGCCTGTTGTTGGCACAACCTCTGGGACACCAACCATTGTCTAGATGGAGAGAAGGGACCAAGCATCCCAGCTGCCACGCTCTTCTGGAGCCACACTGAGCATCTAAGTTCAGATGTGTGCAGCCCAACTACAGCTCCACTGCCCTTAAGCACAACAGCATTTTCTTTCTGTCATTATAGGCCCTACCAACCACCTAGGCTGGCCTTGTGCAATGAAAATTTGCCTTCTCACCTTTAGACATTTGATGTGAGGACGCACAAATGCGGTGAAAAGAGACTGGACTGTGAGGTTTAAGCAAATGATTTATTTGAACTCCCAGGTTTAACTGTAAGGCCCAAGCAAACCATCTGTTTGAAGTCTAAGACTCCACTAATGCAGGTTTTTATGGATACAGTGGAAGAATGCACTATTACAACTTAAAAAAAAGAATACACTATAACAAATGAGAAAGTGTGCTAAATATTATACATGCGTTAGTTAATCACCTGCTTTTGCAAACTTACAGCATGCTAAATATTCACTTACCTACTCCAGGTAAGGGGTCTCAATCTCAGAAGTTACCTTGGCTGGTGTCCTGACCAAGGGGGAAGGGTCTCCATACAGGTGAGTGTTTGTAGAGGCCACTCCCCAAATCTAAGCTAAACCTTAACATTTTTATCCCCTGCTTTACCTGACTGATTATGCAGTTTGAATACACAAGGCTGTGGCAAAACTATGCCCGATTGGATTATGCCATCTGGATACACATAAATTGTTGGCTGAAACCACCACTGAAGCCCTCCAGGCTCTCCTCTTACTTTCTCAGGAAGCTGAATAGTGGTTTGGATTGAGCTTTAGGACATAACTGTTTGCTGCAAGGCTCGGCTCAGGCTTCAGTTGGTTGTGTGTGCAGCATTGCCCTGTTTGGCGTGGGGCTTAAGGACAACTCAGGGCTGAGCCATCTACACAGCTCCCCATTTGTCTCTGCATAGATAGGGCCATAGATCAGCAAATCAAGGCTGAGTCGCCTGCACATCTCCCCCCACCCCACTCTTGCTCCGTGATTTGCCCGCATGCACCAGATGATACTGAAACTTGCTTATGAACTATGAGCCAGCAAATCCATACAACAACTTGTGTAAAGACTGTGGGCTGCAATGGAAGTTTCCACCTGTTGAATCCTTACTGGGAAATGTCAGTGGAAAAGGCAAAGGAATCTCTTAGATTATTTCTTTTAGACCTCCTGCCATCAAAGTTTCTTGCGAAGGGCCTTGTTTTGGGGCTATGAGAATATTTTAACCCTGATTAATCCTATAGATTTAGCTGAAGTGTTGCAAATAGCCCATTGTCAGAGATCTGGTGGGACGCATATGTAGTTGCCAGATGGAAAAATCCTTTTAGGTGTCTAGGCCCTGGCTGTTTGGGCCTAATGGAATCATGTTGCTGTTTGTGCTTTCACCTTTTGTTATAAAAATTTAAAAACCTATTTTCCAAATAAATAAATTTAAGAAATCCCAGACCATAACAAAAACCCCCTTCAGACTTCACATCTTTATGGCTGTATTGTCAACTTGATGCATGAGGTTTTAGCTGTGCAAATCCCTTTAATGCAAGTGGGAGTTGTACAGCTAAAGATTTACACATTGACTTTAGAATAATATTCCTTCATCTCTCTTTCTCTCTCTCTCTTTTCTTTTTTTTTTTTTTTCTGTTTTCCCCCTATTGATCTCAGTGCTTCTCTTTCTGTACTGAAGAGGCAGGCATGATGATCTCTTTCTACTCACTTGAACAGACCGAGGTCCAAGGGAGTGATATGTGACGGTAGTGGTAATATGTGATTATTAAGGTCATAGTGAAAATTCTTTATCTCATCAGTGATTCCCACCAAAAAAAAGAGCGTGAAACAGTTAATACTGCAGAACGTCATCCCGGTGAATAAAAAATAATCTCTGTTTAAAACATTTTTTTTTTCATGTTGACTGTTTTAGCCTTTCTGGCTAAAATTTCCTTCATTGCTTATAAGTAATGCAGTTGACACAAACAGATGTACATAAATCTAACATTTCAAGGAAGATCATGCCATATCCTATCTATATGACAGGGCAGAATTTGAACAGTCTTATGCTAGCCTGTGGGCAAAATGCAAATTCCCTGGGCTGGAGAAACTTGCTTTTGCTCCAGAATTTCAACTGGCTGTTACCTCATTTAAAAAACAATGGGCTCACTCTACATGGCTGGGTTATAGAGGTTTCTTTCCTTGTATTAAGAGGGGACAATTGACCCAAAGGTTGAATCCTTTGGAACTGTGAGCAATAAAACACACTTTCTCCCCAAGTTAGGTTAGAAAATGCACTTTCTCCATCTTCTTTGGTCCAGAGAATTTGCATTGCTTGCCTCTATATAACTTGGGAATGGTTTATTGTGTGTGTAGCAGGATGTGCAGTTGGGTGTTTTCCTTTTTAATCCAAGGGAAAAGGCAGGAATTGTCAGCCTTCCGGGTGGGGCTGATAATCCTAAACAGCCCCAATCCCTGTCAAAGCCAGAATGCAGCCCAGGTGGAATTCAGAATACCTTAAGGAAGGCATTCTGCCAAAATGTTTGTCTACAGAATGGCAGAGATTAAAGCCCTTCTAGCTCTGATTGGATTACCATGGACCAGAAGCACTTTAATCTCTACCACTGTGGCTTTGGGGGAAGCCAGTGATTGAGACGTGTGGCGGGACCATGTGAAGAATCGGATGACTGCACTTAGCTCTTTAATCTTCTAGTCCTGTGGCTGTAGTAGAAAAATATTTAACTGTTGCAGCAGAGAGAGATAGGTAGCGAGTAGTTATTTTACCTTTTAGTGTGCGAAGAAAATACGAATTGCACTTTCTCCCCTCCAGAGCTGTGGAAGCAGCCTGTGTGTGATAGCCCGACTCAGAGCAGCCTGAGCTCCTGCTCAAAACACACTGTTGGGTAAGCTGGTGTCTGAGATTAATGTAAGCACATAATAGCCAATACTGCAAATCAAAGGTCTTTATAACCCAGTACCATGTCTCAGACCAGTAGCAGATGACAGTGGAAGGGTATTAAGATGGAGTATGTTTAAAGGGACTTTTTTTTCCCCCCAAGGCTAACAGTAGTATTGTCTGGATACTTCTTGAATAATTTCTGTTTAAATGCTATATTTTGTGCATAAGAGTGGCTTCCAACAGAGCTATTCAAGAATTGTTCCAAGTATGGGAATGACCTTTCAGAGGAGGGAGGGACACAGAAGCATGAAATTCTAAACCCCAACTTTGGATGATGTACGGCTCAGTAAAAAGATAGGAATAACAGTGGAAAATAAATGGGAAATTGAGCAATTTCTCTTGCTAAAGTCCCAGTCAAGAAAGGACATGTCTAGTAAAGAAAACAAGATACGAGTGAGTTGGAGAAACTTGTCATGAGAGATGCGAAATGTCCATTTAGTGCCTGATCTAGAGCACGCTGTCTGACCAGTGGGGTGCAGGACGCTGCGGGAACCGAAAGTGTCCTCACTTACCTAAGGGTCCCCAACACAAAAGCACCTTTGACCACCTGCCTGAGTAATTTTGGTGTTTCTACAACAGATTATTCCTGGTTCCCCAAGAAAGAAGCTGCGAGATCCTGCAAGACTGACAAAGTCTCCAAAACTTGCCAGTTCCCCAAGGCTGGGTGTTTATTAAATAACCAAATGGCTCCACATAAAGATCAAACCATCCTGGTTAGCAGTTTCGTGAGCTTCAGCAAGTGCAAAAGCCTCACCTTTCTTGCCAGGCTTGTGCTGGGGTGGCAGAGCTGGAGGGAAAGCAAGGGGATTCACCTCTGTGGGAATGGAAGTCTCTCTGCAAGGCTGAGGCGGGCAGGGAAGTCACAGGGCTGTTAGCTTCAGTGCAGCTTAGGTCACCAGAAAAACACAACTCCCCAAAACGGAAGAAGTCTTAATTCCTATTTTCATTTAGCATCAGGAGTCCTGTCCTTCAGTGAACTGGCTGCACATTCAGCCTTTCTGTAAATACGGACAGCTTCAACTGGGAGTGTGTCTAACGCCATGTAGACGTCTTGCATTTTTAACTGTTCTTTCAGACTAGGAGGGTAAAGCTGTGTAATCCTTATGCTTTATATGCTATTGTGCCAGCCTTTCATAGTGAGAAACTAAATATTTTTGTCATTTTAGTTAGTTTATATATGCTATTCTTGGTTTGCTGGCAAAGTGAAATGTCTGATGTGTCCCACCCCTGATGCCTGCATTTGGATGCAGGATGAAGTGAAATGAACCCTATAAGCCAAATCCCGAGTTCCTTTGCATGCTTTTATTAGCTTTTACTTGGCAAATTCTAGTGGCTTTTGTATAGAGAACATAACATTGTAAAAATGGTGGATGTTCATGGAAGGCACAGCGTAACTTAATAAATACTGTATACATGTTAGGAGAATGGATGCTCTTTCGCTAAGTACAGAAGCTACATATGGTGCTGATAGCAAATGCCATATGTTTGTAGAAGAGGCTACATTTGTACACTGCCTTTTTCGGAGACCTACTAATCTGTGAAAAATAACAATTCTGTTTAATACTGCTGTTTGTGGCCTCTTGGTTTTGTCTTTTAAGTTCTGTTGGAATGCACCTGGATGCGTAGATCTGCACTCCTCTTCAACGCCACTTAGTCCGAACAGTGCCCATCTGAAAGATCCAAAATGTCCCTTACTCTAATAACGGTGCCACAAAATTAGTCTGTCTTTTATATTTCTGTTCCTGGCACTCCGAATCCTGAGTGCCTCGCTCCCCAGTGACACAGCTTCTAAAGGCAAGCGCTCATCCATCACCAGCGTCACCCGTGGCCTGCTGGCAGTGATGCTCTCACAGGAAACATACGCTGGAATCTGGGCTCTCAGTCTGGGAAGAGTTTTGGATCCAGGAATTCCGCGTTTCTGTTGCCATAACCGCCGGTGTGTGGCGTAACAACATCTCCTCTGCTAGGGGACCCTGCGCGCGGGGCTGCTGCTTTCAGAGGACAGAAGTAGGCACTTATGCTTGGGAGAGGGTTCTGGGCTGTGGATAGAAACAACCACCTGATGCCTTGTCTTGGGGAATTTTGGAAGGGGGTGAGACTTTGAATATACTCAGTGGTGAGCTTTCCTCTTAGGCTGTGTGTCCATGTGCTCAATATGAGTCTTCAGAGCAGGTTTCTCAGACTCCAGAGCATTCCTGACATTGGCTTCTGCACGCCCTTTCGGCCTGTGTGTCTGCCTCTGCATCTTAGATTCCCTTCTGGATTAACGTTCTAAAAATGAATGCCTTGTAATGCCGAACTCAAGTTGCCCAAGGCCGACGTGAGATCCAACCTGCAGTTTAAACCTGCTGAGTTAGAAATCCAATTAGATAGCAGACATACCTTGTATGGTTGCTGTTTTCAGGAACACTCCTTGGTTTTTAATCTAAAGATGTTTAGATTTACTAGATCTCTCTCTGAGTGTACATGCATAGATGCACCTTGCAGAGCTGCCAGCAATTCTTGTAATTTTTAAATTATTCTTTTTATTTGTTCATTGCAGAGAAGCATTTGGAAACTGTTGGCTAAGTAATTCTGTTGGGCAGGCTTATTAGCAGTAGGCATGAGAGAGTTAATTCTGGGTGTTGTCAGCTGCTTTCAGTTTTGAACACGTTTCGGATTCAGAAGACAGCCATATAGAAGAGAATGTTACGTTAATGTGACAGCAATCACAGACACTGCTATTGAAAACTCACTGTTTCTCTCCCCTCCAAAATTAACATCATAACCTTATGTCACTGACTCACTATTATCCTAATACCTGGTTTTGGATTCTGTCCAGTCCCATTAGATATCCCCGTGTTGATTGCTCTGTTACTGGTGAATGTTAATTGCCTCCAAATCTCAGCGGAGTTCAAAAGCTTGGGGAAAAAGTACTGACTGGTAAAGCTGCTAGTTTTATTAACAGGCAAGTAAATAATAAATCTGTTCAGAGATTTGAGTGAAGCGCCCGAGACATGAGATGTAAGCAGCTGATCTCACATCTTTCTTTGCATGTCTATCATATGTTAGCAGTGGGATAGCAGGGTGAGCCATACTGACTTTCAACATCTAAAGGGTATCAGTAGTGCTTGTCCGCAGGCAGTCTACTTTAAGAAGTAGTAGTCAGGCTCCATGTCCTTCCCATTGGGATGCTTGTCTGCTTGACATTAAATGATGTCATTTATTAGCTTTTAAGATGCTTTTCACAGTTAGTGGGACTATTTAATTGAAATGATGATGTCAAAATACAGTAATAGGAAGGCTTGTCACATGCCATTTAATATTTTTTCTTCCTCCTGGTAATGCTTATTTGATTTTTTTTTAACAGAAAAACCATTGCTTTAAGGGAGAACTGAGATCTTTATTACTTGTCTGCTTTTTCCTGTTTGTTTTGATCACAGTTTTAAACAAAATCCCTGCATGCTTCCCCACTTCCACACCAGCGACCTCTAGATGGAAGATCCCCACTATAATCCCATTATGGGTTTGCTTCTTGTAGTTCCTTGTATTTTCTGGTTTAGGTACATCTTTCAGTAGTTTCTGGTTTGTAAAAACATTGGTAGCACTTACAGAGCTGAAATAAGTGATGTGAAGAATATACTGTAATCACAGACTGCAGAATAATTACATATTTTATATCACTGGTTTTCAGCTGGTAGATAATATTTAATCTCCTAGTAGAGATCTGTAATGACTCATTTTAGACACTGACCCTCTAACTTCATTTCACGAATAAAATATTTCCTAATCCAGTAATGTCTGTCTATACAATCATGTTATGTAGATAAGGAAAAGCAACTCCAGGCACCCACTGCTAGATTGCTTAACAAAAATAAATGTCAGCAGGTGAATCGGTTGCTGAATGCTGGGCTGAAGGCAAACGTGAGCTGAACGTCTGTTATGGCTGTATCAAATCCGTATTAGAGCAGGTGAAGGGAAGTTGCTATTCTTGTTATTTGAAGTGATTATTAGGCTGATACATTGAGAAGCATACCCAGTCTTAACTTGAATTACATTGATCTGATAGGCGTAGTGTGTCCAGATTAACATGGGGTTTTTAAGCAGCATAAAAGTGATTCAGTAGCCGTGCTGGTGGTGAAAATGCGAACAAAAGCCAAGAACTTCATTGCAAGACTCACTCTAAAGAAACTAAACCTGAACAAAGGAGGTGAGAGAGAGAAGCAGAGTAATTAATAGCACTTTTTTTCTTCTTTTGTGGAAATGAATGTGATAGGCAACTAGCGTTTATTATTAAATTCTTGCAAGCATTTGAACTTTGTCCATGTTTTCACCAGCTGTAGTAAGAAATTAATATAGAAAATGAGGACAATGCCAAACACTGTGTGTTTGGGAGGTACCTAAAGTAGAGATGGTGGGTGTTTGAAATAAGCTTCTTCAGCCACACTGAAGCACGTAAGTAGCTGCTGGGATTTCACAGCTTCTGAGCATTAGGAATGTCCTGTTCATTTCCATGCAGAAAACAATGGTCATGCAGTGCCGCAGCATGAGGGCTGGATGGGGAAAAGCAGCTCAGCCGGCCCCACTACAGCTGGGCAGCATCTTTCACTGGGAAGATACATGTTTCTTACCAAGCCCTGTTTCACCATATCCCTCTGCTTCTGTTTGCATTTATGAAGTATTTCAGCAAAAGGAAGGACTCTGCATGTTCTAGTTTGTAAACAATTTTACATTTCATTGTCCATTTTTAGAGTCCATGATAACACAGACTATGTGCCAAGGCAAGAAAAAAATAGAGAATGAACAGAAGATCATTTACTGTTTAGTTTTACCAAGTTAGTACTTTGCTTTGTATATGTAGAAATGTTTTCATGTTTATCATTAAATCATATTTCTGTAGTTGTCCTGTAGCTGTGAAGCACATGCTTGTCCCTGAACTCAGAGGAATTTTATTTCTGTAAGTGGCACAGAGTGGGGCTGCGTATGTTTAATGTAGGTTTTGTCACAGTTTTAGTTCCCATTTTCCCTCCTGGACTCAAACAGCCCTAACATCTCTGTCTTTCTCTGCACCCTGCGACTGAAAGGTTCCTGGCTGAAATGCTGGCTGAAGGAGATGTGTCTCTGTGTGCAGCAGGTGAAGTAACGAGGAGTTACTGCCCATCTCTGCCTGCGTTCCCTTGTCATCTCTGCTGGTAGGTGTTAGCTGAAGCCAGGGAGTGGAAAAGCCAGCCCCAGGCTGAAAGAGAGGAAGGTGGCATGTGCTACTTGACTGGCATTAGGACATGGAGACATAACACCAGTTTGTTCAGTAGGAGTTTGGCTTTGATGCTGAGAAATCTTATGCTTTCTGCCGAGTGCAGACGTTCTGCAGTGCTGTGAGCACTTGACTCAGCGCTAAAAATGAGATGAAACCCCAGGTGCTGTAGTTCGGTATGGGTCAAAGTCATTTTAGATGTAAACATCACCCTGCATTTGCATAAATCATAAGAGTTTATGCTAGGGATTAATTTGGCCCAGTGACTCTACTAAGATGAAATTCTTTGTGTGCTTGTGGATTATAGTGTCAAGAGAGGGGATCACTGTTGCTGCAGAATGTCTACGAGAAA
This sequence comes from Todiramphus chloris collaris, assembly GCA_025345505.1. Classification (NCBI taxonomy): domain Eukaryota; kingdom Metazoa; phylum Chordata; class Aves; order Coraciiformes; family Alcedinidae; genus Todiramphus; species Todiramphus chloris. The sequence continues at coordinate 24,638,782 of JANVCC010000035.1, forward strand.
TAGGCCCAAAATAGAATAATTTCCATAGCTTAGGAAAAAACCCCATAGAATCATAAAAAGTAATCAGCTGTTGGAAAGAATGAATTTTGTGCTCCTAATTTGCAGAAATCCCCGCAGTTGTTACTGTGCCCAACCACTCACTAATGCAATAAAATATAATTACATAATTAAATACAATATAGGATTTCCGTAATAGGGAACTTTATTTCCTTGTCACAACATGTGAGTTGCTGTGGCTGAAGCTCATAGTTCAGTGATGTGACTATTATTAGATGCTCACGCACTAGGCGGGATTCTCCGGCAGGGGCACTTCCCAAGCTGGGTGGGAATTGTTTGCCGTAGAGAGTGGAAGCTTTACAGGAGGTTGCCTAAGGTGCACCTTTTGGGTTGGGGAAGTATCTTCTGAACCATGTTGTGCTTTGTTAACTGTCTTCCCCTGCTGTTTGTTCGGACTGATGCGATCTGTCTGTTGCTAAGCCCGGTTACAATATATAAGACTGGCTTGTAGCTAGCAGAAACTAGAGAAACATCTGGATCCAGTCCTGAGCAGTATTAGCAGGAAAGGTAAATGTGGAGGTGCAGTTCTTGAAGCTTCTAGAACTGTAATGGGTGAAGCATTTTTGGTGTGTATGTATTTGACGTCAGACAGAAGGAATTACCTGGCTTTTAGGATTTTTTTTTTTTTGGTACAAGATATATACAGAAGAGAAAAGAAAGAAACTGGGAATTAAGATTTTGGAGGAAAGGCAGGCATGGGAGCTGCAATAAAGTGTCCAAATAATCAGGTGTGTACCATCATCGTGAAAATATGGGTCTTTTTCTGTTCAGACAGACTCACATAAAGGCACGTGTGAAATACTAAGTCAAGATAAAAGAACAGTTTTGGTTATTTGCAGAGCAGATTGGTGACAAGTAATGGCTGCTTCTGATTTTGCTCTCAAGTTCTCTTCCAATCCTTTTGTTCTACCCAAGCTTCTGCCCTTGCCCTCTTTCCACTCTGATTGGCTTGTCTTCATTTATTGCAGTTCATCAGTGGCCTAGTCCTCATCTCATTAAATCAATGGCAAAGCTATTACTGACCTCAGTGATGCAGGAAAAATCCCAGGTCTACAATTCCTTGCTTCTCCTAATCAGTCAGATCATCATCATTAATTTAATGTATCTTAAAATCCATCAAATCACAACATGGTTTTAGTTTACCTGCTAACACACAAAGTGCATAATCCTGAGCTTTCAAGCAGAAGCTTGTGTGATGAGTTTCTCCCTAGCTGAACAGTTGCCTCGCTTGTATTTTAGCTTCTCTGAAAGTGAGAGTTTGAAGAACTGTAAAAACTTCAGGTTGGCATTTTCTGTTTGTAGGCTACAGAACCCACTGACTTTTGAGTAATCTGTGTAGATGTGCGTGTAGAGTACTTTCACAGTCATAATCTTGAATAGTTCAAATTTAATTATGAGAGATCCCGTATTTCATTTATATGTAAAATTAAAAGAAAATATGCAGAAGCTAATCCTATTCTGAGACCGACTTCAAATATTTCTGAGCTGAAATGTTTGTAACAGAAATCTTATTAAAATTCCTATTTCTACACATTTTAGTAGTAATTTGGTTTAAAAATTTCAAGACTGTGGTTTCATTTGACTGAGAGATGAATTACGAGACTGTAGACAGACTAACTGCAGTTTTAACAATGCTAAAATCCATTGTAAATCAGAAAAGGAGGGAAAAAGTACACATGCCATAATAATAATTTATTTGACGGTGCTATTGAATATACATACAGCTCACAGATTATGTGTTTCTAGTACACTAAAAATAAGAAGGCTAAGCACAGGACCGTTATTTTTATTATGAGGATGCAATGCTAAAGAGGAGAGAAATTTTTGGAATGATAATCAGGCTTTTGGAGCACCACGTTACACTGGCTCCTGGTTATGCAGCCTGCTGCGCCAGCTGCAAAAAAAAAAAGCCTAAAAGGCACTACAGTTAGCATCTCCATATATATATATATATAAAAATAAAAATTTTTTTTTTCTATTTTCTTCTTAGGGAGGTTCCTCGAAATGTCACAACTGCCTTTTGAGCTATAGCTTTTGGAAGTCCATTGTCAGAAATGCTGAGCTCCAGTAGGGATTAGAAAATGTGTGGTGGCTTGGCTGTGTCCTACTGGTACGCTGTGCTGGGACTGGGGAGTGAGTGATTGTATGATTGCCGCTTGTCGCATCTGAAGAGTGAAAATGTAGCTATTACCTTGCCCTCTGTATTCCCCAAAGGTCACTTAAATCCAGTGGTCGCTACTGGGATTTATTTTGGGAAGCAAACTTTGCAGCGGGGCTTAGAAATAGAGCTGTCATATTCAGCAGAGATAAGACTGTATGGGTTTCAAATGTATGGGAGCATGAGTTGGACATTTTTGATGTATTCATGAAGTGAATTAAGAAAATTTGTTCGAGCTTTCCTTTTGTCTGTCAATGATAGTGTATATCTACCAATAGTATGCTTCTTGTTATAGTCTCTTTTTCAGGCAAAACTCTGATTCTGAGATATTAATCTTAGCAATATTGCAGTTATGGATAAGGGTGTGAAAGGGTTTTCTCTGAATGAGTTGCTCAGGGCGATGTACAAACTCTGGTCAAGGTACAGGTTTAGCAGGCTTCTTTATCTGTATTTACAAATTCTGTTTAATAGGAACAATAATAAGAGCAGCCAAAAGATAATTGTGCTCATAGTTCAGTTGAAATCAGTTGTCCTGAAGGTGCTTTGTAATGCTGCTCTGGTCTCTAACTGCTCGGAAATGCATTGTTGTGTGCTCTTGCCTAATTGGTGAACTGTAATTGCCTATATTAAGAGCTGATCTTAAAAGTTAATCTGTGCTGGGGTCAGCAAGATGAACTGGGGCCATCACCATCCCGTAGATGTCTAGTGCAGTGACACCCCCTTGAAATGGTTTGCTGCGAGCGCAGCCTAGCCTGGAATGGAAGCTGGACAACACGTGCTTTCCGAGCGTGCTTGCTCCTGTCCGAAAGCTTGTCTGCAACTGAGCATACTGTCACCAAGTACTCTGGAAACAAGAGTTTGGAGGGATTGTGGCTGAGAAACGTCACAGAAGATTTGAATTACACTGTTTCAGGCAAAATCTGTGATCACATTGATGGGAGGCTCTATGGCTTGTGTCTCTTTCAGATTCGCTTTAACTATGTGTTTTGATTTGAGAATGCTTCTGTTGTCTGGTTTATAGTATGTGGGACTGAGGCCCAGCCACGCTTCCACCGAGGTGTGTGCGTGGAGTGTCCTGGTGGTGAACTGCAGACTGCCTGGGGCCAGCTGGCCAGACAGGGCCTGGTGTACAGCGAGTTGACAAGCACTGCCCCTAAACCGCCTCTCTCCGTGTTCGGTCAGGTACCTTTTGATGGTCTGCAGTTGGCTGAACAGGTTTCTCAGATGCCTCACGGCTTGCCTGCACGAGCCGAGTGGTGCAAGTGGTGTGGGCAGCAGCACACCCTCCTCTCTGGCCGTGCCACGACCGCCTACTGTAAGCACCACTCGAATAGGAAGATCACAGTTAAAACTTGGATGTATAACAACGTTTCTGAAGGCACGCTGAAAATTTTACATAGATGGGAGGCTGCCTTTACATAATTTGAAATCCAGCCCTACTACGTGCTTCTGCTACAGCAGCTGAACCACAGAGATGTAAAGCTAAAGGATGTTGGCTCATGAGATGTTGGGAGGAGATGGACTCAGTGTACTGTAGTGAAATGTCACATTCCAGAAGGTCCTGAAATTAATAGTTTCTGTGTCACACCACACTACAGTCTCTGTTCACATGATGCAAGTCCTGTTTATGTGATCTATCCTGAAGTAAGAAAGCCAGTTGCTTTATTTATGAGGATTATGTTGCCATCGCAGCGTAGAGTGGAACATCATTTCATCGCCTGGCTATGCGGTGTTCGCTACCTGCTTCTCAGTGGAATAAAAACCTTTACCTGACTGAGCTGACCATGGGAAGGCTTGGAGCAGCCTCTTGCAATGGCTTGGGGGGTGCTTGACATGTAACGTGATCCAGCTGCTGAACTTTATAGGGTTTCTATTTCTAACTTTAGCTGGTTTTCATTCTTTAGAACTTTGGCTTCACTCCAGAGGTGACAGGACGTAACTGAATATCAGGAAATGAGGCGCAGTCTGAGCCTGGCTGTGGAGAGTTAGAGACTTGGGGGTGGCTGTCAGAGATGCTGCTCGGCCCTGCAGGAACGGTCACCGTTCCTGGTGCTGTGTTTTAGTGCACAAGGTCCGTCGTCAGACCTTTTGTCAGGCAGACATCTCACCCCCACTGCACGTCCACAGGAATTTTTGCTTGTTACAGGAATTCAGTGAAGAATAAGGGCAAAATTCATGTTTGATAAAATGCTGGAGGTTTCCGGCACTGTCTTCTCTTTGCTGAGAGTCTGGTTCTTGCTGTCCTTGAAGCGCATGAGCAATTGGGAGTTATGGCAGAGGAAAGTTTGCCTGTAGATCCCTGACGGTAATGCCTGGGAGGACCACTGTAGCTATCTGGTTTGATCCATAACATAAACACACCACTTGAGCTCACTGGAATCAGTCCGTGGTTGCACTAGAGCCTGTCTCTGAGGAAAAATGTCTGAATCTAAAACTGCTCCTGACAGGCAGTGTACCGCAGCCCATGGTAATTGCTCCAGCAGCTAATTACCCACAAAATCTAGTCTGATTTTGCGTGGCTTCAACCTCCTGCCATTAGATTTTCCCTTCATTTTACTTGCAAAGGTTTCTTTGCATGCCAGCTACAGATCACCTCTGGACAAAGCCACACCGTGTACCTTGTGTGTTGAGAGGGAGAGCGGTGCGCATGGCCAGGGTGCGGGTGGAATGAGCCTGGCCTGAACCCGGGAGACAGAAACCTTTGAATTTTGTGTTGCCTCTGTGAAAACTTGGGATTTTGTTTTAAATTATCTCTGTACAGATTTCTGGCTTAGGTCTGTCTTTAGCTGTTGAAAGAGACATCTTGGAATGCAGTCCTGTTGGCACGTGTGCAAATACCTTTGGCTTTAACTTAAACTCTTATTTAAGTGTACATTTTATTATAGGGTCAGATACAATATTTCTCAATTACCATTTATTCATTCTCATGAAGGAAAAGTGAGTATCATTTCAGTGGAAAAAGACAAATTTTCTATGCTTACATTAGACCTAAATCAAAAATCCAATACTGTTCTTGGTGCAAAGAGTAAAAAATTGTACGGGAGCAGCCTGTATTTTGGAACTCCGGTCTTCTGCATCACAGGAACAGCAGAGGCTGCAGACCAGATCTCCATAGCTCAGTGTCTGGCCTCTTAGTTGTCACACACCTTGTTCCAAGCAGGGACATCTTGACTGGGACCTCAGGCACTCCAGAAGCAAATGTTGGGGTTTGCCCATCCCGACTAGTCCATCTGGGTTCCTGACCCCCTGCAGAGGCAGTGATGTTGCGATTGCAGTTTACCATTGCCTGGTACATCCTCAGGGGCTCTGCCGTGCAGTGGAGCCCCAAGAAGGGGCAGCCCAGAGGGAACGAGAGCAAGCCACTGACTTCTGCAAATGCACCAGTTAAGTGAGCAAAAAGAAAGAAGAACCATGTCGTCCTTGCAGCCCGTTGTCATCTCGGGCATGAAGAGGTAATGGAGATTCTCCTGCGCCATGGTTGTGTGGCTTACTAAGCAGCCACCACTGCTCCAAATGTTGCAGCATTTCATTCAGCTCTTAAAAAAACTAAAGACCAGCAATCAGACTGCAACCTCCCTGTCAGATTTCAGTCTGACAGAGAAATGCTTCTGTCCAGGGTAGAAAGGAAAATGAAATAATTAACCGTGGAAAGGCTGAGCCGTAGGTTACAGACCGCATCAGTAAGAAAAATTCATAATCAGGGTTCTACACTCAAGAAGCCTTGCCTGGGTCCAATTCATTTTGCTCATCCAAAACAAGGGCACCCCGACGGCTCTCAATTGCTATATGGAATATAGGGGGAAAGACAATCTTGAGAGTGGCTTGCTGCTAGGTTATTAAGGATATTGTATGTAATGAGACCTTGTACTTGCAAGACCTTGAAATGCACAGTGCCTTGCTTGCTGACTGCCAATGCGAGGTGGGGAGGTCTGCATTATCCAGGTTTTAATTTTTCACTTCGATTCTTGTTATAAAAACACTGAAAGGAGAGCTCTGTGTAGCTGTAGCTCACTTCTTAGGCCAAGTAAGCTCAATCAGCACCATGGGCTTCCGTAAACTTGCAAGGTTGTGGTACAAGTTGTGTAATCAACCGTGGCAAGATGATCGCTTGTCTTGAGGTGTGTTTAGATTGACTTTTTAGGCGATGTTAAGTATTGAGTTTTTTCTGAGTCATATTGTCAGGAGAAAAATTTATCTTGAACAGCTGGTTGAAATGAAACTGTATCATCCATTAAAATTAAAATGATCATTTCTGAATAAAAGTGACTTTTAAGCTTGCTCCTGGCAAGTAGTAAGCGTTCAGTTTATTTCTCTCATGAACAACATTTTTCTGTTAGGAGACCGTGTAATATCAGGTACTTTTAACCCTTTACAGACTCTTCCTGGTGCCCCACAACTCATATAATTACAATATTATGCCAGAGACATAATATATTTTGATCCGGATAACTTAAAGGACTACATATTTCTTGCTCCTACTTTCCTATGCTGTCAGATTTTTTAGAATGGAAGTGTCATGCTGCTTGCTTTCTACAAAAGCAGGAGAGCTTGCCTGCGTCCTAAAACTGATGGACCGCCATCGAGTCTTTAATTGATGAGTAGAAAATTGTGGGTTTTACCAGGTTTTGATGATGCTAGCAAATATATGTAAATAGGGTATAAAATTAATCAGCTGCTGTTCAATAAAAAAGAATCATGTTTACCTCAACCTTGTAGCTACTTTGCCCTCCTACAGGGGTTATTTTAATTAGCAGCATGAAATTTGGATAGTTTAATTTATTTTGTGATTGTGTAAAAATACGCTTTTGGAAGGGTATATTTATAAACTGGCCAGATACTTAGCAATAGCGTTTCAGCAGCATCTGTGAAGGCAGGGTGTCTCATAAAACAGAACTTTTTCCTCATCTTTTTGCTCTTCTTTAGCCTTGCCAACAGGATAGTTACTGGAGTGTCTTATTTTCTTGCTGCTCTTTGCTGGTGACAGCGGAGTGAAACAAAGTGAGGATCAGATAATTAAATGAAAAAATAAACATTTACTCAGTTGTCTTCTCTGAGGAATTCTGCTGTGTGAAATGCTAATAATCATGCCATATGTTTCTGTGGTGACTTCCATTCCAGCAGACCACAGCAGACTTTACAGAGTTTAGGATCTGTTCGTCTGCTTATTGGTTTTGTTCATCTGCTGATTGAAATCACGACAGAGTTTCTGAAGACTACAGCATTTGTAGACTGAGTGATAAATGCCATGTGGCTGCAGTTCTGGACAATTCTGTGTTATGATGATGTTCTATGGAGTTGATAATGTGTAATGTCTTCCAGAGCCAAGCCTAGGCAAACTCAGTCCTTAAACACTTGCATAACTCACATACCTCCAATGAGATTCTTGCATGAGACATGTGAGTGAGGGTTTGAGTATTTAGACTGCCACAGAGGCAATCCCAAGCGGGAGTACAGGCTGGGCAAAGGATGGATCGAGAGCAGTCCTGAGGAGAAAGATTTGCTTGTGCTGTTTGGTGATATGCTCAATATGAGCCAGCAATGTGAGAGTGCAGCCCAGAAGGCCAACTGTATCCTGGGCTGCATCCAAAGAAGTGTGTCCAGCAGGTCAAGGGATGTTATTCTCCCCCTCTAACCTGCTCCTGAGAGACCCCATCTGGAGTGCTGCAACCAGCTCTGGAGCCCCCAGCACAGGAAGGCCATGGATCTGTTGGAGTGAGTACAGAGGAGGGCTGTGAAAATGATCGGAGGGCTGGAGCACCTCTCCTATGAGGACAGGCTGAGAGAGTTGGGCTTGTTCAGCCTAGAGAAGAAAAGGCGCTGGTGAGACCTTATTACAGCCTTCCAATATCTGAAGGGGCCTACAAGAAAGCTGGGGAGAGACTTTTTACAAGGGCATGTAGTGATAGATGAGAGGTAATGGTTTGAAACTGGGACAGGGTAGATTCAGATTAGAAGTTCTTCACTCTGAGGGTGTTGAGACACTGCAACAGGTTGCCCAGGGAAGTTGTGGATGCTCCATCACTGGATATGTTCAAGGCCAGCTTGGATGGGCCTTGGAACTAGATGATCTTTAAGGTCCCTTCCAACCCAAACCATTCTATGATTCCGTGACTATTTTGTCCATAATTGAACAAAGTTCTTCCCATGTTTGAAGTACTGCAAGTGCTGTTGTATTAGTAACTGGGTTTAAACGTCATAATTTAACTAGGACATTTATGAAAAATGTCCCTGGGTTCTAGTTATGCTATGAACAAATACATACAACTCATAAAGTTTATTTAGGTTTGTTTGTACAGTGAGTAGAAAGAACATTGTATATGGGTGGTACTATCTTTAAAGTGTTTGCAGAGAGTCATGAATGTGAGAAGCAGATGGGTTAGGTACTTAGGCTCATACAGTACATGTAAGACTATTCCAGAGATCTTGCTTATGCAGAGCTCTCATTGAACTGTACAAAACTGTCTGAGGAAAGACTGGATAAATGTGTTGAAAAATTTCTGGAACCAGAGCCACCTACAAAGTTTAGAGCTCTGTCTAGTGAATGCCAGCATTCCTAGTGCAGAAAGACACTTCCAACAGGGAGCATTTGGTAGATGTCTGGAGAGCAACATTTTGGATTTTAGAACGTTCTCTGCAAGACTCCATGTGGAAAATGTTGCAAACTGGTACAACCATTTAGCAGTTAGTCTAATGAAGTGTTCCACCACCGTAAGTTCCTGATAGAATGCTGCATACATACAGTGACCTTTTTGAGAGGAGAGGTCAAGAAGTTTCAAAGAATAAGAAACTACCTTTGAATTTCCTAGTTTCCAAATGTGTCCTACAAAGAGGTAATCCCCAAATGAATGTGATGTCAGTACATAAACAGCCTTTTCTGGATGGGGTCTCATAGTCAATGTGCTGTAATGAACGAATTCTGTCACATCCTCAGTTTCTATCAGCCTTGCAAGTTAGGGCTATCTTCCTGCAAGTTAGGGCTATGGTTTATTAATAAATGAGATATTTGGATGTTTATTTAAACATTGAAGTCTCTTTTAAAAAACAGACTATTTTTCTCATAAAAACGACATAGCACGGACAATACTGTGGTTCCTGCTGTTAGAAAAGAGTAATTACTTACAGCCACTCTTATAATATGCTTGCTTGCTAAATGCATAAATCTAATAATGCAACAATACAATGCTACAATGAGCTTCATGAATTGGGAAAAGATAGAATTTAAATGCTTTTGGCACCTGACATGCATTTCTCACAGAAGGTCTATAATTTCCTGTATTAGTGCTAGCTGGATCCTTTAATGAAAGCAGCTGGAAAGAAGAGTAAAGGATGTTTTGAGATTCATGTATTTAGTACTCAGTTTACTAGGTACCATTTTGCTTGCTAGTTCTGATTTTAAAGCTATCAACCTTATTTGGGTAATTTAGCCTTTTCGTGGGGGTAAAATGGAAGCAAAGGAGGAGGGCAAATTGGGTTTGGAAATCAAGAATTAGTAATGCAAGGTTAAAATCAGTGTCCCTTGTCCGTTGTTCTTGGAAGTGTATTTCACATGCCTCAGTATCACGTATATGCATTTTGAGCCTGTGTTTGTAAATGTTAATGTGTGCTTGCCTGCCTAACTGTGCATGTGTGAAAAAGCAGTAGATTATACTGTAGCTCAGTATGGTTTCTTCGACCTAAGCATCAGCCATGAAAGTTTAATGCAATCTTTCCTAGTGTAGTGAGCAGTCATACAGGTGTAAGCACCGGCCGTCATTCCCACAAGGATCCATTCAGCACTGATGCTGGACTTTCTTATTCCAGACGTGGGTTTGGTTTACAGAAGCAGCATCAATGGTAAAATAAGGAGCACTACATTGTCACCAACACCACTGAAACAATTTGAGAGAGCACTGGAAAAATGCAGTATTTAAAAGCTAGATGTGATGCTAAAGCTGGCCATACCATGCAAGTCGGAGTGTGTGGTTCTGGGGACAGGGTTAAGATGCTTGTGGAACAAATTCAGCCATTTTGGAAATGCATTTTGCTGGATTGGTCATTTTTAAGGCTGTGCTTGTAGTAAGAGGGAGCCGTCTGGTTCTCTGCTAGACAACGCTGTGATTTGTACAAGTTTCTTACTCCCCAGAGGATCGCCAGTGTGCGGGCTGCTTGCCTCTGACCTGAGCCAAACGTGCTGCTGTCCGAAATGATGCCCTTGCTTATTCCACGATTGTTTTTGCCGAAGGGAAGCTAGTGGAGAGCAAGTAAGAGGAGCTGGGTGCTGACAGACCTGAGGCTTGACAAGGCAGAAATGTTTAGTGCAGATATATCAAAGCAATGCACATAATTTCTTTTTGAGAAAACTGCTGTGTTTTACATATCTGTATTTCACAGCTTTCTCCAATTTGAATCTTCCCTAAATAATTTTTCACCTGTGTTCCTGAAGCGTTGAAAAACTGAGTGCGTGGAAAAGCTTTTCAGGAAAGTCGTAATAATCTTAAGAGTTAAACCTTCTCCTTTCCTTGTCACATTGACCGTCCTTCAGGTGTGGAGGTCATGTCAATCCTCTGGCCTGATCAAGAGAAATTACTTACATATTTCATGAGCTGAGTACCCTTTTGTGTTGACCAATTCTATGCCAGCTATCAAATGATTTTGCCTCACTTTTGCCCTTAGTCTCATTTAATTAGATACAAGTCTACATACAATTCAGTCCAACTAGTCTCTCAATGTAAGTTGTGGTTTCTCTTTTTGGCTTACTCTCTACTTCTTCTGTGATTGAAGCTGTGGAATCTTGTAATTCATTTTGTTCCACCATTATTGATTTGGTGGCAACAGTCCAAATGTTGAAAAATGTTTTCCAGGTTGTTGTTGCCCTTGATTTCCAAAGACATTGCATACAATGAAGCATGTGGATCAGGAATTGACGTATCTATAGTGTCACCAGGCTTTGAGGGTGCATTTTCAATTGTAAAAGCAGTTTATTGTTAATTAGAGAGCCTTCCAAGGGCATCATGATCTCCTGACAGCCTGTGAAGAATACCTTCATTAGACTCTACTCTGGGAGGGGTTGCCAAGACCATCGCTTGTGTAAATCTTGAATTGATTCCCTGCTGAAGAAGAGTTGTTAGAGTATCCAAGTTACAGTTATGAATAAGATTAATTTTACATTTTAAATTCTGCTCTTTTATTAGTGGATTTTGTTTTGTGATGCTTGTAAAAGAAACAATCCAAACCTAAGCACTTCACTGAATCTTGACATGTGTATGTCAGTCCCTTGTAGCTACTCTCTGTGTGCAATGAAAGTAGCTATGTGTTGGTGGCAACCCCCAATTTAAGCCTATTTCCTTAGCTAATTTGACTCTACGAGTGTTATCCTTCCTGTGAGAAATTTTTGGATGGTGTACAGTATGACTTGTCAGTGAGAGGTTATGGAACTGGATACCGTTGTGCATTTTCTCCTGCTTTAATACTGCTGTCTTACTATCGTGTCAAAAGGCTGCAGCTAGAAAACCCATTGACTTACCATCACAGCCAACTACTTCACCTCTCACTCTGCTGCTGGATATCTGCAGATGTCCCAGAGAATGATTTTCTGGGGACCTTCTACTAGGTGACATGAGAATGCAACGGTGTGGAGAAGAGTCCAATTTCTTCAGTGTCTGAACTGTATTTCCAGTGCATGCTTTGATGACCAGTTTGAATTAGTGTAAAACTACACAGTTCTCCATTTTCGGTGTCCAATCTTTCTTTAATTTGTAGCACCTCGTTCCATTATTAAAAAAAGTGTGTGTGTTTGCCTGTCTATGCTTGTATATAAAAAATTCTCTTTATGAAGTCTTTTTTCTTGTGTCCGTGCTAGCGCTGCTTTGATATAATGGAATGCCGAACTGTAAATAGAGTTGACTTGGAGGCTGAATCGGTTGTTGGTATTTTGTTAATAATAATATGAGCTGCCCCCCATCAGGTAGTGTGAATATAAATTCTGAGTTGTTATGAATGCCAAATAACTTTGTGAAGATTACTAGCTCAATTCATCAAATCTATTTTGTCATACATCAGTCATTTTGACCTGCTGTATGATGAGATGTATTTTTATTAACTAACCTTGCTGTCTGTTGCACAGACATGAATGCCTTTTTAAAATCAAGACAAGCTGTGGACAGCTTGTCCTGCATTGTTCCTGCAGATGCTTGTCCTGTTTATGTTGTAAAGTAGTGAACACCCTCTATAGTTCTCCTGTGGTTTATTTTGATGTCTCTCTTAGGATATGAATAGCTTAGCAGAGAGTTACACAACTAAGGTGCTAACCTGGACTAGCTGTGTGCAGAAGATACTCCCTTGCCTCTTCTGCCGTTACATTGCATTTTAGTTATGTGCAGAACTGAGTTTTAAATCCTGATCCTGACGTTCATTAGATTATATGGATCAGGTCTTCCCTGTCTTTCTGAATTACCAAACTATTAAACTCTGAACCTCCATCATTTCTATGTCAGGCCAGATTTTGGTCTGTCATGAGCATCTAGGTTTGATTTGTTTGCATTCTACTCCTGATTCTATCCCCTTAGATTTGAAATGTTCTCCCTGTTGAGCTGTTTGATTAAAAAAATGAAAATAAAAAACCAGGATTATGACTCCCTTTCTTTTGGAGGGAGTTAAGGGTTACTTGTTTTGTTTTCCCCGGAGGGTGTTGAAATGGTAAGTTTACAGAAAAGAGTGGGGGCTGAGCCGTTTTTCCTCTGAAGACATTTTGTCTCTTTGTCAGAAGAGGCCTTTCTCTCCAAAGCTGGCAGTGGTGAAACAGGGTGTCATGTTGTCGTTTCCGCTGGCTGCAGATGGTGCACTTTGCTCCCCACAGTACTGCACATGGGCCTGGCAAGCTTGGGCAGGGGTGGTGGGATGTGCTTGGCTGTGGGCAGCTCATAACTCTTCATGCCAAGAGGCAGATACAAACAGCCTCTGCAGAGGTGTGCACCTAGACTGGGAAGAGCTTGATGCCGAAGGGTGCGAACCACCGCTAGCCCCCGTTTAGCACAAGAGCATTGCAAGGATGTGGCAGACTCTGGGAGAGGCTGAGTAAGTCATTTGATGATTGTTGAGGCTTTTCATCGTAGCTTGGTGAAGATGCTGTGAAGTGGTAGGTCCTTACAGTTCTGTGAAAAACTTGTGCTTGGAGAAAGTGAAAAATTAAAAATGAGTAGAGTGATGGACAGCATGAGGAGGAAAGTCTGACCTCTTATACTTTCATAGTCATACATATTCATTAATTCTTTTCTGTGGTGGTTTAAATGGGACCTGTCAGGTCTTAGCGGGTAACGTAGTTTTTACATAGACAGGGAACCTATAGTTAACCTTCGCCGTGACTCCTCAATTTCTCTTTTTAGTCCTCATAGCTTGGTGCCTCGTGAAACCTCCTATTACTGTTGTCTCCCATCTGGCTGTAAATGAAAAGGCTAAGGATTTGTTAAGTCCCCATCCCTGCTACAAGCATTAAGCAGTCCGTGTACATAAGCTTTGTTACTATCCTCACTGAAAGGAGCAGCAGGGCTTTAAAACAAAAGCTGGTCTGGAGACCGTGCATGGACTGACTTAGGTTGATCTGGTGGCTGCGAAAGCACATTTTTCATTAAAAGTGAAATACTGTCAGGCTTAGACCACCAACTGGTACTAAGTGGGGGTTTGGTTTGTTTAAAAGAGATGAGACATACTATTTTTACCCAGATTGGATCAAGATGTTATCATGAAGTAATAACACGTGACTGTCATTTTGCATCTGTCTTAAGAAATAACACTTCCTTCTCTTAATGAAAGTGGATTTGCTGAATGGCCTGCTTATTGATTACAGCAGTTACTGAATTTTTATGTGCTATATCTGCATGTTCTTCTTTGGGTTATCAAATATTCAGAGACCATTTGATCAATTTTTTTTGGTTTTTTTTTTCAAAAGGCAAAATATTTTCTGCCTCTCGTGAGACTGACTGACACTGTTTCGAGATAAGTCACTGTGGGTGAAAGGAGAATGCTAGGTGTGCATTTTCAGTGGGCTCATGGAACTCTGGGTTCCAGTACGGAAATGGTAGTAGTCTCATCTCGGTTTGTCATGATCTCTACTGGGATAATCTTGGCATAGGGAGTAACACAGGTACTGTACTCCCAGCTGGTTAATAGACTTGTGAGCACTTGGGACCACTGTAAGCTTTTTTTCTTCAGTTTTTCAGGCCAGTGAAAAGGTAGCAGCACCCTTGCCAGAACTGGGGACCCTGGAAAGGTGCAGTTGGTGTTCTACTGTAGCGTATGGTTTCCCTGTGAGTCTTATTCTCAAAAGAAGAATCGGAATGGTGGAGATGGCAAAAGCTGAGTTAATGGTGGGAGGCAGGCTTTAGCTGACTCTTCAGAACTTTGGAAAAATCTGTTTTGCTGTATTTCAGGCACTGCCTGAAACCTCTGGCCTGTGTCTCAGTCACTGGCCTGTGACTCAGGAGAACAGATTGTTTGCTCTCCAGTGTTGTACACAACAGGGTAACGCACTCTGACTGATCTCTTGATACATTATTACTCCCTTTGCAAAGTCCATAGAAGTTCTGAACTATTTTTCCAGACTATACGTTCACAATTTCTTAGTTATTGCCATCATATGGTAGAAACAACTGGGTTTTATTTCCAGCAGAGCGTGTCTTACTCGGTCTTTTACTGGTTAACACTGGCTGTCACAAAGTCTTTGTAGTACTTTACAGGTACCCCGACGTGGAACGTTTCTTTGCCTTTTTGTCTTGTACTGTAGAGCAGAATGAGAAACTTTTAAATAATCACTTCCCTGTTTTCAAGGTTAATTACATTGTTTTATGGCTACAATGTCTCAAAATAACCAATAACAGCATTCCCTTTAAAAGAAATCCAAATAACTGAGTGCTGATACATCCAAGAAAAGGAGGGCATTATTTTCAGCATTTTGGCATCATTCTTTTGTGCTTTTCATTTTGTTTTTATTCTGTCATGCTTCCTTTCTAATGATATATACTAATTTAAATAATAGAACTTGTACATAAATACACAGTCATGCAAGAATGACTAAGGATGATAAAATTGGAACAGTGATGCTAAGTGCAGCATTGCAATCAATAGGACTGCAATGGTAATAACACCGATATGTCTAGTTAAAGAGATGTAAATTGCTCTTAATCTGAAAGAAGGTTAGAACCACAGTGGGGCAAGCAAATGAATAAGCTGTAGTGTGAGAGCTAGCAAAGATGTCTGTGCCCACTCAGAATATGTCTTGTTTCACAAAGAGCAACCTCAGGGGGCCTTCAAGGGATGGCTATAAAGTGAGCAGAAGCTCCAGAGAACAGAAGAAATGTCCTGTGCAGCAGAAAAGCCCTGCTACTAGTGAAGATATATTAGAGAAAACTAGTAGGAGGATTTTTCAGAACTGATTCAAGTTAAGCTTGGAAACGATGTGCCTCTTTCTGCCACCCGAACTCCTCCTGTGAGCTCGGTGTGGCAAATCACAAAGCACAGAAGTGCTTCTTGCAAACAGAAGGTGTGGAAAGAGGCACAGGATGGATCAGCCAAGGCAAACTGGATGAGCTGCCATCCTCTCAGCTCCTTCTAAGGCCTGTACCTCGCAGTGTTCCCACAGCAGACCATTGTGTTCCCGTGCAAAATTAACCCTGTACAAGAAAGGGATCTCAAAGACAAATGTTCAGTGAACAAATGGCTCTGAGCTGAACCTGCCCTTGCAGCTTTAATTTGCCTTCTTGCGTCCACTCAAGGTATTTCTGTTCACTTGATATGCAGAAGCACTCAGTGTTCAGAGATCCCTGCAGATGACTAGGTACCGTGAAGGTGCATTAAGGTTAGAGCATTTATCTTTGCTCTGAATTCCTCTGCTGGGCTGGTGTCAGATCTCCAGTGTTGCTCTCACATTTCTTGTGCTTGTTTTTTTTTCCTAGTGATGCTGTAGAAATAATAAGAAAATGGGGCCATCCTTGCCTTTCTCTCCATTGTCCATTTAGGTTTAGAGTTTTAATTATAAGTTGGAAAGTTGGGTTGCTTGAGAACCGTATTTAGATTATGAAATGACCTGCTTCCTATGAATAAATATATCTGAAAAAGGATCACCAAGTCTGTATGGAATTCTGACTCCCTAGGGAGGTGTTTTCCTAACTGGGTAGGAGAGAGAAGGTCGAGAATTGGTCCCTGGCATGCAGTGCTGTTTAATGCCTCAGTGCAGCACTAAATAGAGGCTAAGTGAGGATGTAATAAGCAGTAAAGATCATTTAGGATTAGAGAGTAGAAGGTTGTGGTGCATGATAGTTGGAAAAACATAGCTAATGCAAGAAATTGAGGGTAGGGAGGCTCTGCAGAGGGTTTGGGACAGGTTGAATCGATGAGCTGAGGCCAACGGTATGAGGTTCAACAAGGCCAAGTGCCGGGTCCTGCATTTCAGTCACAACAGCCCCAGGCAACACTACAGGCTCGGGGCAGAGTGGCTGGAAAGCTGCCCGGAAGAAAAGGATCTGGGGGTGTTGGTCGACAAGCGTCTCAGTATGAGCCAGCAGTGTGCCCAGGAAACCAAGGAGGTCAGTGGCATCCTGGCCTGTTCCACAAATAGTGTAGCCAGCAGGAGAAGGGAAGTGATCATGCACTCGGCACTGGTGAGGCTACACCTCGAGTACTGTGTTCAGGTCTGGGCTCCTCACCACAAGAATCATAGAATCACAGAATTGTCAGGGTTGGAAGGGACCTTAGAGATCATCTAGTTCCAACCCCCCTGCCATGGGCAGGGACACCTCCCACTAGAGCAGGCTGCTCACAGCCCCATCCAGCCTGGTCTTAAAAACTTCCAAGGATGGGGCTTCCACCACCTCTCTGGGCAACCTGTTCCAGTGTCTCACCACCGTCATGGGGAAGAAATTCTTCCTAATGCCTAATCTGAATCGACCTATCTCTAGTTTTAATCCATTCCCTCTAGTCCTATCACTGCCTGACAGCCTAAAAAGTCCCTCCCCAGCTTTCTTGTAGCCCCCTTCAGATACTGAAAGGCCACAATAAAGTCTCTCCAGAGCCTTCTTTTTTCCAGACTGAACAATGCCAACTCTCTCAGTCTGTCCCCATAGGAGAGGTGCTCCAGCCCTCTGATCATCCTCGTGGCCCTTCTCTGGACACGTTCCAGCACATCCATATCCCTCCTGTAATAGGGACTCCAGAACTGGACACAGTACTCCAGGAAGGGTCTCACGAGAGTGGAGTAGAGGGGGAGAATCAGCTCCCTCGACCTGCTGGCCACGCTTCTCTTGATGCAGCCCAGGATACGATTGGCCCTCTGGGCTGCAAGAGCACACTGATGGCTCATGTTGAGCTTCTCATCCACCAGCACTCCCAGGTCCTTTTCTTCCTGGCTGCTCTCAAGCCAGTCACTGCCCAGCCTATATTGGTGCTTGGGATTGCCCCAACCAAGATGGAGGACCTTGCATTTGGCCTTGTTGAACTTCATGAGGTTGGCATGGGCCCACCTCTCCAGCCTGTCAAGGTCCCTCTGGATGGCATCCCTTCCCTGCAGCGTGTCAGCCGCCCCACACAGCTTGGTATCATCGACAAACTTGCTGAGGGTGCACTCAATGCCACTGTCCATGTCGCTGGCGAAGGTGTTAAACAAGACTGGTCCCAGTACTAATCCTTGAGGGACTCCACTTGTCACTGGTCTCCACTTGGATACCAACCCGTTGACAACCACTCTTTGGGAGCCGCTGTCAAGCCAGGTCTTTGTCCACTGAATTGTCCATCCATCAAATCTATATTTTGCCAACTTGGAGACCAGAAAGACACTGAGGTGCTGGAGCAAGTTCAGAGAAGGGCAACCAAGCTGGTGAAGGCTCTGGAGAGGCTGAGGGAACTGAGATTGTTTAGTTTGGGGAAGAGGAGGATGAGGAGAGACCTTATCACTCTCTACAACTACATGAAAGAAGGTGGTAGTGAGGTGGGTGCAGCCTCTTCTCTCAAGTAAGTAATGACAGGACTAGAGGAAATGGCCTGAAGTTGCACCAGGGGAGGTTTAAATTGGATATTAGGAAGAATTTTTTACTGAAATAGTAGTCAGGTGCTGGAATGGGCTGCCCAGGGAGGTGGTGGAGTCACCATCTCTGGAGGTATTCACAAAACATGTAGATGAGGCACTTCAGGACATGCTCTAGTGGAGTGGGATGGTGAGGGGTTTTTTGGTATTAGTTTTTTTTCTCTCTTTTTTTTTTTTTGCGTGTCTTTTGTTTTGTTGGTTGTTTTGTGTGTGTGATTTTTTTTTTTTCTGTTTTGTGTTGTCATTTTGTTTTTGTTTTGTGGTTTGTTGTTGATGTTTGGATGTGGTGATCTTAGAGGTCTTTTCCAACTGTGACAGTTCCGTGATTCTGTAAAACTGAGATAGCACTGAAGTTGCTGGTTCTTATGTAATGAGATGAAGATTTCATATCTAAGTGAGACGTAAGCTGTGATTTAGACTTCTGCACAGAGGTCTTTATCTTACACATACTATTATCCAGCAGTCTGTGCTCAAAACTTACAGCTTCAGTCTCAGCAATATGTGAAAAATAGATCATGGGCCAGATATTAATTGATGTCTACTGATGTAAGCCCTTGAAAACAATGACGATCCAACTCCCTGCTGTTTTATCCTATAGGGTGCAATGCAGTCCCAAAAAAGAGACAAATTTTGTATACTATAAGGAACACATACTCTAAAGACCTTTTTTTTTTTTTTCCTAAAGAAAAGATATCCTTACTACGTGTTTTTTGCAGGTGGTAATTTTTGAGCCATTTATTCATGGCTCGGGCAAAAATTTTCCTTTAGATGACATTCACAGCAACCTGCTATCTACAGAGAAGCAACATGATTTGTTTTTAAGAGACAATTAGGTTTTGTCCTGAAGGTGTTTATTATGCTATTGGAAGAACATGCCCTTCTATGAAGAAAATCAAATGCTTATATATTGTAAGTATGTCTGTAAAATAATGTAAAACTTTGAAAGATTTGAATGGGGATTCACGCCAATTTTCCAGTCTATTTTATGAAGTTTAATGAAATACTAAAAGCAGAGGTGATGAATCATACTCAAAGTTCCAGTTCATTATGAATGGACTGGCACAGGTAGAATACCATTCTATTAAAGTTACTATGAAGTGTCTGCTGTTGGATTTAAGTATCTGTAACCCTTAAGAAAAGGTTCATCATGCATAGAAGTAGCAGTTAGTAGTAGCTGTTCAGCCTTGATGATAGGTGACAACTCTACTTAAACAGCAATGAAAAGGAAGAAAAACTGTTTTAGTCGCTGAGTTTTACCAGCTGAGTTGTTTGTCTGCTGCTTGGATTCTTGAGTGGGATTTTGTTCAAGGACTTCAATTTTTTAAAGAACATAAACTCTTATTACTATCAACTGTTATTTAATAAAGTTAACGTCTGGGTCCTTGAATAGTGTACAGCCACAGGAACATAAACCAGATCCATATTTCTGAAGTCAAAAAGCAGGATTTTTGCTTGAGGAGCTGGTTCTACGCATGCTGGAGCAATACACAGAAGTTATCACTCCAAAGAGATTAATTTAATTTTTCTCCCCAAACAACGTACTTCCTTTTTGCTTTTAACCTTGATCGCTGCATTAATAGATGATAGAGGCACTGATGGGAAAAGCATAAGAAAAGTGCTGAGATGCTGGAATACAGTGATCTGAGGACACCTATATCACAGAGCAGATAACCTGTTGGCTTTTATTTGTGAGCTTTCAACCATGAATGTAGAAATGGCACTCCACAATTATCGATCAGCTTAGCCCACTGTCTGCCATTAGACAGTGCTTCACTTAGACCTACTGCCAAACAAAGGACAGTGCAAATAGATGCCACGGAAAACGTGCCTTACGTATTGCTTGCTCACTGAGCTAGAATATTGTATTAGCTTTGCAAGGCTTCTAATATTTCAAGAATTACAAGTTAAGTGATTTTAAAAATCTCTCACTCAACAGCATTATCATGGAAGGGCTATTTATGGTATCTGCATGAGTAAACTGATAGCAGCCTGGTTGCTTATTGTGGTCCTCCAAATTCATTTCCCTAATAGCTTATTGGAAACTTTGGTGGGGACGGTTCTTTTGTGTGGTGTGTCATCATTCCTCATGAAACCATCTTTCAAACAATTACACCTACTTCATTCTATTGGAAGGTGCAGCTCAACCCAGTATTTTACAGTCATTAGGCAGCCTTTGTTTTTGCATCATGATGAGTATGTAACTGGGATTCAGAGGAGTAAATTCTGCACTGGCCTTGTATCCTACATCTCAGATTGGACATCATAAGATGTTCTGTGCTCCTGGCTTCTGTAAACTTGGACTAGTGTTCCCGGGGCTAAGAAACCCTCGATGAAGAAAGAAAAGCAATGAGATGGAAGCCAGTAGTAAGGAGTACAAGCTGTACAAAAGTAGCAGAAGTACTGTAGAATGGGGAGGGATCAAGGGCAGAGAGGCTGGAGTAGCCTGGATTAAAGCAAGATGACAGGGCAGAGAGAACAAAGTCCTGGAGGAACTTGGATTGTACGGAGCAATGAAGAAGGGGACTCACAAATCAGGGGTGTATCTTATTGTGCATATTTTCTGCTCCTGATGACCAGTCATCTGTTCATGTACCGGCAAGATCATGGTGGATGTAGCTAGAATCATTTTTTTTAAGTTGAAAGTAGACCTTTCCTTGCCCTGTTCCCAGCTTTGGCTGTGGCTGATACTTCTCAACCCTTAGGAAAATAATTTGAAATAATGCTGTTGTTTTCAGACAAGCATGTCATTTGTTTTACCGGTCTGTAGTTGATTAATTTGCAAATGATATTCCCAATAAAGTGCTTAGAAGTAGATAATTACAACTATATTAACAGTTACCGGGGAAGCAGATGGTATTCTGAGGAGCTGCCATGTAGAATTAGTGCTGATGCTCTACTGTAATGTACCATATACCCCAGCAACCCACAAACAACAAACTAAAATCCTGCTGATATTCCAGATTGTAAGTAAATTGTGCTATTGCTTTGCATTTGGTTCTTCTCTGAATTTTTATGTGTGTTTTCTAGATAGCTACAGTGCTTAGTGAGCTGCTTCTTTTTACATTCAGTCACGTAACTCTCCAAGTCTGTGCTTTGTGTTTTCTTGGTATTAAACCCATGAAAATGATATTTCTAAGCTGGATGACTGTCTTTTCTCCGCCTTGCTACTGGCTATTCTAAAGCACAGGTTAACTCTGTAGAAAGAAGGACTCTAATTCACTAAATTGTTCAAAATTCCCTGGGAGATAGTAAGTTAAGGCAGCTCAAAGCAAACCGGCACCATTTCACGCACCCGCCCGCACTCTCCTTCTCCCCGCTTCTGTCCTTAAACTCCCTACTTCATAGTGCTGCCTGATAAATTGCGACCCTTTTTATGCTTCTGGCACTTAAGAAAAAGGCCACGGTGTCACCGCGGTTCCTCCTGGGCCTCTACCCCTCGACAGCTTTTGTTCTAAGCAGGCTGGAGTTAGGCCAGCAGTAGCAACCCGCGCTGGGGCTGGAGGCGGCAGCAAAGTTGAGGTTCCTGCCCGGGGCTGGCTGAGTGCCGCCACCATCCAAAGACGGTTCACGGCAGCCAAACGGCTGGGAGCTTCTGCACAGCATGGTTTTGTTTCTCTGTTTAATGTATTTTTCATCTACATGTTTAAATAAAAGTGAACACTTTGAGGGTTTTTTTTGTTATTATTATTTTTTTAAGGTTTGTATAAAACCACTGGAAATACTAAACAGATTTTATTCATTTTATACATTTCTTTCATGTAACTGTTTCTAAAGAAGAGCATAGCAGTGTGTGTGTCTATGGTACAAATGTTTGTAGGTACAACATAGGCACCTTTTGGGCAGAGGATAAGACAAGAAATTTGTGACATTTCGGTTAGGTCACGTTGCTTATTGCCCAGTTGGAAATACCTGGGTTCCGGATGGCTGAACAGGGCCCAGGCTGATATTATTTTATCCCAGGCTTGTGACGAACCCTGGAGGAAGCTGGCAGATGGGATGCCCCCTCTTTTCTGCTAAGGAAAAGAAATCTTTCAGAAGGTCCTTTCAGCAGAGTTGTGAGTCAGAACCTCCCTAAAATACCGAGTGTTTTGCAGCCAAGTGCAAATTGCAAAGGCCACCTGATGTTTTGCTGGTCCAACACGACAGAAGTGTGCACATGTGTGTGGTCACAAGTGCACAAGTCAACATAAGCAAAAGCAGCTCAGGCATAATGGAAGACAGTGGTGGAAAGGTGGGGCAGCTGGAGCAGCGTTTGAAATGTAATTCTGAGGGCAAGCTTAAAAAACACCAGTCCACAGAAACAAAACTCCTCTTAGTATGATGATCTAAGGCCCAAAGGAAGGTCTCGGGCTACAGAAGTAGGAAAATGTTTCATTCTTGTTTGTTGTTATTAGGGAGTAGCTTGTACGCTACCCGTGATAAAACAGGATTGCCTTCAAGCTGTACCCAATTCCCCACGCAATGTATTTTTGAATGGAAACTGCAGCCAGATCCTGAACATAAGTTAATCACTTCAGTCAAAACAGCAAATGCTCTTGCCTGCCATGCTGCATCTGTAGGTAAAAGGAGTGGATTTACCATTGCTGACTTTGGGGGCATCTTCAGGAAAATGTGAGAAAGAGGACTTTGTCCAACAAGATCTCCTGGCCCTGGATTACTTTTTCCTCAACATGCCTCAAAGTATATCTCTGTCTCCTTTACCTGCTCTGCTTCTCTTAGTTGAAATGAGAAGTTACTTGATTTATTGTAAGGAGGAAGAGGGGTGACACCATGGCTTGTTTTTAAAGTTGTGTAGCACATCCTTCTAAAGGATCACCCCATTCTGCTGCTTAAAACTTCAGCCATTTTACCAGAAAAGTTTCCAGCAGAATTTCCTTACAAATGCAATATAAAGTTAGCAACTTTCTGAAAATGAAGTGCTGAAAAACATGCTGTTCTGCTCTTTTTAAGAAACACTCAGACTTCTTGAACAGCTTGTGCTTCGGAGCAGTAGTTTGGTAACTGGCAGGGACGTAGTCTTCTTTGTCAGGATGCTCCTTGACAGGCCCCGTTTCTCAGCAGTTTATGAATCTTAAAGGAGAAGAAGACTGGGATGTGTCCTTTGAAGATTTTATTAGGGATTTTTATGTTACAGTTGAAGTGCTCTGCCTGCGCTTGGGCTAGATACCAGCCATAATGTCTGTATGAAAAGTTACAGGTGAGTGACTAGTGGGAGGCAAGTGAGTCTCAGGTGTACCTTACCTATTTGGGCTGCACCAAGAGCTGAGAAGAGACCAGTTAGGTAGAGCAGAAAATAAAATCGATGAAAGTGCAAAAGAGGGAACATCTAGACCTCAGTAAATGGGTGGAAGAAGAGATGGGAAGACGTGGTAGTTGCCCAGGGATTTTGGCAGTATGGGCTGGGATGAAAAATAGGCATACCTAATAGGGAGTTGGAGGATGATGCTGGGACTGCCTTGATGAAAAGCCTGAAGTGATTGGAGGGGTAATACTAATAGTTGGGAATGTTGACCAAGAAAGGGGAATCCTATATCCGAAAAAGAGTTACAAGTGAAACTGGAATTGTGATCACAGTAAGACTCTGCAGATGAATGAGGAACTACCTTTTCTCTGAGAGGTACACAGGGGACTGGTAACACTGGAACTGTCTGGAAATGTGAACTGGAGAAGGGCAAGGGCCTAGTGTAAAGGAAGAGGTTCTATGAATCTGTTAAAAAGCACTGGAGAGGGATGTATGAGAGGGGGGATTGTAGGATTGAGGTACGTGTTAAAAGAGAGAGAGAAGAGGGAGATCACACAGTGGCTTGGGAGGACGTACCAGGGTCTGGTCAGGTAAAGAGATGAGTTTGGAAATGGAGAAGGGAAAAGACAGATAATGGGATGTGAAAAGATTGGGGGTTGGAAAGTGAGGACAAAGAAGGTTGTTAGTCCTAGCAAGGAGACTGGGATCTCTTTGAGAATTACAAGGAATGTAAACTGGGAAGGTCATACTCATCTGTCTTCTGCTGTTCCCAGCATCTCTAAATACCTCTAAATTTTCCTGGTAAGAGTATTTGTCATTCATTTTTCAAGTGTTTGTCCACATCAGTGAGGATAATATATTATTGCTGTCAGTTACTCCACAAGCTGCAGGAGTCTATGTGGTGTAACTTCACACGTCAAACTCTTGTTGAGTAAGTGTGAGGACAGCCACACAATGCTACCGTTCTTGTCTTTTTTGCTTTGTTGGGGGATAAGTAAAGGAAAATGCATGTAAAAAAAAAGCTTTTGAATTACTAAGACACAGGGGAATTGAGGTTATTCAGGCAATACTAATTTGCCCCTTGCACCTTGTAATAGGCTTGCACCCATGATGCCACATTGCTCCCTGAGGATTTAAGCCTCACCAGCTGTGCAGGGCAGATGATGTTAGGTGGACAAGCTGGGAATGTTCTCAGCAGGACTGTGTTGTCCCTGGGAAGAGGTGGAAAAGGTTGGCGGTGAATGGCAGTGACAACAGGGAGCTGACCAGCCTTCTGGTTAGTTAGTGGGCCCCTGAAATTGGGTTCTGTCTCTTGTTCTGTCACAGATTTCTCCATCATTTTAAGCCCCTTAAATAAGACTTTTTAAAGATGAGTGCTAATTGTGTGTTTCATTTTTCTGGAAGCCCACCCTCAGCCCTAGGGCCTGTTTTGCAGCAGAGCATAGCTGTGACTGAAATCAGCAAGGCTCATGCTTTGAGGATACAAAGCACTGCGTAATGTTAAAGACTCTGAAAAATCATGGCCTAGACATCTTAAGGCAAGCTTTCCTAAATTAGTGGATACTTTTGGCTTTAATTTTTCTTTGCCTAAGCTCCCCATGTATAAAACAGAATAACAGTTCCCTCAACTCACAGGGATTTGGTGAAGATTAGTGAAGTGTCTGTGAAGTCCTCACTTATTTTAGTGATGAGTGCTATAGAAAAGCCTATAAGGATATTAATAATTTTGTCTTCATAGCACTGTTTGAATAGTTAGCAGGAAACAAGCCGTAAGGCCGTACCCTGAACTATGAAAAGACAAAATATTGAATAGTTTCTCTATTAATTCAACACCATCCATCCTGTGCTGTGAAGGAGAAATGCACTTAAAAAAATGTTAAAAAAATTAGACCGCATGATAATCTATAGGCAAAGGACACCAAATTAAGTTTGCATCAGCAACCATAATTCTTTCATTGCTTAATGTTGGAGGCTTGATTGTATAGCCTGAAGAGTGGGTTTTTTAACAAAGTGCAATTTGTGTGTGTGTGTGAATCAGTATTTTAATGGGAATGTGACTTCTAGATACTTTAAAGAATTGTTTTATTTAATGCACAATTCAATTTTTATATATTTCTTGCTTCTTTAAGATGTGGGGAATTTCTAGCACTGGCAGTTAGTATCCTGTTTTCCCTCTGCTAAAGGTCCTACCTTATAGCATTTATTCGTGGCCAGTAGTATTTACTTACACAGCTGAAATCTCTGGGGATTCTGGAATGAGGAGGGAGGCAGAATTGTGCCCTCTGTTTTTCCTGCAATTATAAGGAGCTTACAACCCATATTAACTTTTCCAAAGTGAGAGGAGGGAGGGAAAAGCAGAGGGTGAATTCAGGCACAACAAGGTTAATGTACTTGTACAAAATTATCCGTGAATCTGTGAGAGAGCCAAGAATAGTAGCACCCAGAGATCCTGCCGAGGAGGTTGATCTTATGAAGTGATGCCCTTCTCGCAATGTGCCGATCCTCTGGAAGTTGTTAAGTTTAGAGGGCACTTAGCCCCCAGCGGGATCAGTTTCTCATTTCCTCCTGTATCTACCCAAGTTTTGATCTTCCTTGATTTTACACTTGGTAAAGTTGTCCTTGCACCATGGTGGGAGCCAACCTCACAATTTCCTGAAGAGTGTGCCCAACCCCATGAGACGTTTTTAACACTCACCAGTTCCAGACAGCAAGCATCCCAGGGGGGGCTTTTCTGGGAGCTGAACAGAAGTCCCAGTGCCACAGTTGCTCTGGGACGACACCGTTTGGACCCGGGAAGGGAACAGCTCACTGCTGCCAGGGCAGCACTTTGCTGTGGCTCAGCAGGTAACTTTGATGCAAAATACTGTCACTGTTTTTTGTTATACAAGAAACACTTGGAAGTTGTAAGTGTGGTATTACTATCTTCATGGGTGCTGCTGTCTGTGTCGGAAATTTCAGTAGTTACCATTAGAAAGATTCATGAAAATGTAAAGGGAGGTGTTAGCTTGCCCTTCTTTCCTTTTCCATCTCAAAGTACTAATTTTTCTGTAGATGAACATGTTTTGCCGAGAAAAATTCTTTATAAAAATCAGGGAAGTTAAAGGACATGGAATAAATCATCTCTTTACTTCTTTACATGGGCACAGGAAGCTAAATTTGCAACCTCTCTGTTCAGAAATATTTTTTTAATATCCGGATCAGGAGGTTTTGATCTAGTCTGTATTTGGAAAATCCTGATATAAGCAAGGCTGTAGTCTGTTGCTGAAGTGCTTAGCCACAAATTGTTCCAGCTGTTCCGTGATGATAGCAGTCTTCTGATGGATCACACAATATGAAGATCACGGCTAATTTTATCTTCATGTGGTTTGTCGCTGTTCGACTGTCTAAGGCAGATGACGGGGGAGAGGCTGCATGGGGAAGGGTGTTGGACATACTGTACTTCCACCTGTCCAAGGCAGCATTTTAGATCGGTGGAGTTGCTATTAGGAAAGCTTGTGGCACAGCACATTCTGGAATGCATTTTTAAAAAAAGATCTCAAAATATATGGCTAAATGGGAACAGTTAGTGTGCAAAAGACTCTTGCCTTTGCTGCAGTGGTAGATTTTAACCAGCCATGGTCAAGGCCAGCTGCTTTGTAATTCTCAGTCTTTCTTCCTTTCAACCACAAAACAACTCTCAGCAGTTTCGATGTGCCCTCTGTGATTCTCCTCAAGTCCATCTGTACTGAAACGCATCAGTTCTCCACCTGACTAGTTTTTGTTTTTCCTGAGCAGCATCCTGCACCATCCAGTTCCACGGATGAATTCAGTGTTGTACGGACACTTTTTTGCTCTCTCTTTCTGTGTCAAATAACGCCAGAAATCCTGATCCATATGTCTGTGCAGCCATATGGTCTCTCCTGTATGACCTGTCTCTGCCAGAAACATCAGAAAATGGCCGGGGCACCGAGTCCTTTGCATTACTGGCTCTGGGAGTAGGAGGAGGTGAAGCGGCAAGCCCGCTGACCTCCATTCCGCCCCTTTCCATGTGGGAAGCAGCCTTGGAGCTCTGTCTCCATTAGGAGCAGGCTGCTGATGCAGCTATACCCACACACTGCAACAGCAAAGCGCTCCTGGGTGGACTGCTGGAAATAGCTTGTCCTGGCAAAACTGCGCTTTTTGACAAGATAGCTTATTACAGCAGCCCCTGCCCTTCCCCTGCAGAAGCAGCAACACCAGCAAAAGCACAGCTCTGGCAGCGGGGCTGCTTCGCTCTGCTGCCCTGCCCTGTGCAGCCGCGCTGCTCGGGGATCGTTCGCCTCGTAGACCTCGTGTGCCTCGGGGAGGGAACCTTGTTCCCGCTTCATCCTCGGCGCCGTGGGACCTTCGCTGACAGCAGAGGCATGGTCAGAGAACAGTTTGAGCCACCCAACTTTTTTGCAGATTCACTTGTTTCCTTTCCTATACGTTGCTGCTTAATTTCTTGATTGTTTCCCCCTCTTTCTTTTCCAGCATATGGTGTTCTTTCCCTTTCTTCTTCCCAAAGGAATGGCAGAATTGCCCTGTTACTGCAGCAGGGCTAACCCACCGGAGCTCACCACAGAGGTGTCCGTGGTGGCAGCAGATGAGGGCTTGGCCCTGGTCCTCGCTCGGATGCTCCCCTCCCTCTTTCCAGCAGTCCTCATGCCTTCACCTGAGCGGTTTTGCTGCACTTGCTTAGTTCATCTGCTATTTTAGTATGACTCTTTTTCCTTTGGTTGGTATTTTACCTGAATGACTGCGGTGTTAAGATCTCTCTAGCAAACAATTGCATTTTGGAAATGGGGTTGAATGCTGGAGTACGTGACTTCAGGATATTCCCGTCAGTGTCGGGTTTGCGTTACAAGACCCAAGGGGAGTAGCCCTGGGGAGGTTTGCACTCTACACAGGAGCATAAGAAATGCCGTACCGTGTCATATTTGTGGGCTGCCTAGCCCAGTAGTCTGCCTCTGACAGTGGCAAAAGGAGATGCTGCAAGGATGGGAATAGGAGCCTGGCTGACCATTACCCTCATTTCTGCCCGCCCCAGCTCTCGGGCATCCTTGGGACAAGGAGTGTTAGACAGGAGCCAGGAGCGTGCCTGGGAAGAGCAGAGGCTGTGGGATTCGTTGGCAGATAAACGGAGGGCAGTATGTGTACTCGTGGGAACAAGTTTTCTAACTGCTGTCTAAAATATAAAATTTTCTGACCTGCCTTGCCTCTTCTGGGGTGTGAGAGGAGAGGAATTACTTCAGATCAGTGGGTGTGTAAACAGCTGTATGATACATTGCTGCGACAGCACATGGAGGAATAGACCAACCACAAGGACTTGTTAAAACAGTATTTACAGGATTTTTTTCCTCCCTCACAGAATAACGCCTCATTTCTCTGCAGTAGCAGGAAAAGGGTTTTTTCTGTTGTTCTTTTTCCATGGATGGCAGGTCAGACTTTTCCCTTGATATGTTTGCTTGTCACAGAACTGGTATCCTGCTTTCTCTCTTTTTCCACATTCTGAGATTTGAAGATAATATTTGCCAGTCCAGTGGGATGAAAGTAGCATACCTTTATCACCATCATCATCACCAATTACAGGAATCACTAAGGCATCTGTCACCATGGTAGAGAGGTACTACAATATGTCTGTAAAGCATCTGGTTCCTTCAAGAGAAGGAACTAGTTCTAATTCCCTCTGCTTCAGTTATACATCTTTTGCTTATGGGTACTTGAATTCGTGTAGTTTAATTCAGGATTACACTCCTGGGGCCATTCCACTGTTCAGCACTTAGTAATGTAGAAGATCCACTGCCAGCTTTGAATTGCAGTCTGATAGTTTTAGTATTTGTACTCAACCTCATCTTCTAGCTGAGAGTAAATTCCAGAGGGGGAAACCATTGGAAATGCAAGGTCTCCGGCCCAGTGACTTCAGCTGTGGTTTCCATTGGGTTTTTATGTCCGCGTTGTATGTAGCTGCTCCTCCTCAGGCACAGAGAAATAGGTGGAGTTGTGCAGAGTTTCAGCCGGGTTTCTGGAGTTTGTCAATGTATGCATTGTTGTCCCCATCTTTCAGATGCACACATGGTGTGTGCTGCTTGCCTCACTGGATGTCATAAATACTGGAAGTTATAATAAAATTAGGAGCACAGATGTTGCTCTTACAACCAGTGCACCCTGTATACAATAATAATAATGAAATATATCCATTGCTGTCCTCTGTGGTACTAAATTTTCTCCAGTGAGGCATCCTGCTTTAATAATAAACCCACATTTTCTTAAACAAGGGAGTATGAGGTTTACATTGGTAGTAAGTCACTATTTTCAAACAGCATTGCGAGAGACATCCAAGATAACTCTAAGACTCTCTAGGAGAGCTGACTGTGCATGGAAACTGCAGCCAGGTGGAGTGGTCTACCACGTCCACCATTAGTCTTCATTTCTTTCCTTCATCAAAGCAATTCATGGAAGAGGACTGTCAGCCTCAAGGCTCGCTTGCTGCTGCCAAAGAGGTGCTGCCTTTGTTGGAAGTCTAGTCAAGGTTTAAAACAATCTACTGAAAACTGATGAAATTTTTATTTTCCAGCCATAGTTGTAGCCAAAGGTTCTGGCCAGGGACCTTTCCTCTACTAACCTATAATGGAAAGCAGATTTCTCTGAAGAGATTTGATGCTGTGTGTGAGTGAAGATAGGTGTGGCTTACAAGATTGTCATCGGTGGGCATAACTTTGCATACATTTTGTTTTCATGTTTTTCATTCAAGGAATAGGGAAACAATATGAATGTGGTGCTGTAAAGCTCTACGTACCTATCTGCTGGCTTTACCCTGGCTTACCTCTCCTGCTACATAAGCGTAGTCCTTTGGACTCCTTTGAGTGAGTTTGCAGAGTTGGGCCCCTGCTGCACTGCAATCTTAATTATCCAGAAGGAGAAAAGTGCTTGTGGTGACCAGGGCATGGCTGCAGTAAATGTTATCCTTCCAGGTGGAAAGAGGTCAGACCATGGTGAAAGAGGAAGAAAAAGATAGGAAAAAGATGACTAAAAACTGTAGGGGAAAAACAGAATGAAAAATGTCGGGGCAGAAACTTTACCACTAATAATTCTCACCAATTTGACTTTTCCCTAGTAGCATACCATTCATTTACACCGTCTGCATTAAATTTATCATCTCCAGGCTAGCTGGAAAACGGAGGTCAAATTTCATTTTGGCCTGCAACGTGATAAAAATGACCTGCAAAAGGTAGATGACAGGCTGTTATTTTATGCACTGGAAAATAGCAAAGATCAGATCCTATCTCCTGCGTGTCCTCTTTTCCCTGCGTCCCTGATGCTAGCTCCTATCCGTAATGTATCGCTGGTGGGTGCCCTGATTTGTTGGATGGCTGGTCAAGGTTTAAAACAAGAACGATCTGTTTGGAACTGGCAATCTCAATCAGCGTGGGTTGACGAGGCACCTTTTGCCATCTGAAATCTCCACTGGGTGACTAACAAGTCATAAAAATACCAAGTGCGTTTATGTGACAGTCAAGCAAACTACTTGTTATAGTTCATTTCATCTCCAAAGCTGTCTATTAATAGTAATTAATGATTCCTCAGCACTTACATTCACCACGTCTCAACAACTTTAAGGAGGCAGGAGAAATCCTGTTAAAAAGACAGTGTGCCAACGGAGCTTGTGGATAGCAGGAGGACGTAGAAGTTAAACTCTGTAAGGGAGGAGGAAAAAAAAAACCCAACCCAAACAAGCGTTTCTGTAGCACTTGGAGTATTTTGGGATCTACACCAAATAGAGACTGTAAAGGATTAGTCTGGGATTAAGAATCCTTTAAACTTCTGAAGCGCTTAACCTTCACTGTGTCTGCTTCTTCCGCTGTTTGCAATATTGCTCTGCCACTTTTGCAGGGGAACTGGCAGCAGAGCGGTAGTGCTGCAATGCAGCCTTCCCCACCTTGGGTCTTTTATGATTCAGTACTACTTTTGGTTTGCTTTGTAAAGATCATTGCAAGGGCTTATCTTGTGTAATTGTTTTACTGCCATCTGCATTACAGTATAATTACCTTTCAAAAATGGTAGATCTCTTTTGCTAATGTTTAAAGGCAAATAATAGGCAACTAAATTGCAAGGTCTTGGGATGTAGCAGCGCATAAGCGGTAATAAAATGTATGCTATATTTACAGCATATACTTCTGTCTCTCGCATTTGTTCTGCTTTGCCTTTTTTTTTTCCTTGTCCTGTTCCCCCCCCGCCCCCGTTATGGTAGATGGCGATTATGATTTTCTCTTCCTCGTATTTTTTCCCCTTGCCTGTCCTCTTTTTACATAGAGTTAATCATAACTCGTGAGGGTTTTTTTTTTAGAATTTGTTCTGATCTTTATCTGATAGCTGTCCTACAGTTCGGGAAGGATGGATATTCTGGTATTTTCCTTAACTGTAATGACAAACAGAAATACGGCAAATAAATCTTAACACAGATTGAACGAAATAAAAGAAGTCTTCTGCTTTTTTAAAAGGGAGATGTAGCTATTCCTTATAAATAATCACTGCTAGCTTTTTAAAGTTTTAAGATGTATATATACAACTGTAAATCTATTCATCTGTCTGTTTTCTGTTTGTAGCCTATAAATGCCCTTAGGTTCATATGATTAGCTGCTTGTCCGATAATATCTTAGAGTTTTCCGTTCCCTGCAATTATGTATCAGGAATTACAGGAGTTGCCTTTAGTGACATGTGAATGCCTGTTCTCTGCCTACTGCTATAAAACCTGCATTACCTGAAAGGTTAAAATATGGAGGTGAGGACATTAAAAACGCATCCAGAAAATGTAGATGACAGGAAAAAAAGAAAATACAGCGACAGAGGGGAAATACCATAGATAAAATGATAAGGCAGAGAAATAAAGCATGACAAGACCATGATAGTTTGCATAAGTAATGAGAATTGAATTCGTGGTTTTTAAATTGCTGTTTAAATTCCTATTTGCATGTTTATCAGAAATCTCCTTTGCTTAAGTAAAACTGGCCTATATACATGTTTGAAATCCATGTATAGCTCTGATGTTGATAAATGGAGGGGTCCCATCCAGTTAGACACATGCGTGTGTATGATACCGTTTTAATAGTGGCAGTGTGCGTAGGTCAGTGACAGCTGTTTAAGATGGCCTTCGTGAAGGTCTCGTCTCTTGTTTTCCCTGAAGTCAACAGGGAAACGTGATCCTAGCTAAGAGCTGGTCTGAGTCCTCAGTGGCTTGTCAACAACCCACATGGCCCTGGGCCTTCTGGAGCTTTGTAGTCCTCTGATGCTTACAAACTGGTAGGGAAAGTCCCTTCTGCAGTACTCTGAGCTATTTTTGTCAGGGTTTGGTGGTCTCAGCTCCCATGTCAAAGGTGATTAAAGAGGCTCGGTCCTGGTTTTGTGTCTTTCATACTGCTGATCCTTCCTAACCAGGATACCTGTGATTAATTGCACTGGCCACTGGGTGCCCCTGATTCCTCAGATAAATTCAAGTACAAGACCATAATTTGGGTACTTAAAAAACTGCACTTTTAACTGGACTGTTTCACCTCTGCAACTGATACACGCGTGAATTTGGCTGCCTTTCCGTGTGTGTTCCTGTACGCTGGTGGCTGCAAGGAAGCCTGTGTGCTTGGGTGATGACACCTTCCACCGCTGCCCCAGCCATCTCCCAGCCTGCTCTCCTAACACCCGCTGGCTCCTGAATGAACCACGCTGGTTTCCCTAGGACGTGACCCAGACGTGGTGAAGTTGATCATTGTCCCAAAAGACACTGAGTGCCTCAGAGGTTTCCTTATCAACTGATGGTGGCAGCACTTTCAGGAGATAAAGAAATTCTCTGGTGAACAAGGCACGGCGAACATGCTTCTGAAGAGGCTCTCCAGCATGTAGGAACCCTGTGTAGGCAAGGGCAGCCCTTTCCTCCTCTTCTGGAGCCGTACTGGGAAATGTCTCCTGCTGGACTGTGCTGTCCTTTGAAGGCTACGGTAGCTTTTGGGGAATGGAGCCACTGCAGATCCGAGTCATGTGCCTGCTCCTTATATGCATTCTTATGGCATCTCTGAAACAGATGCAAATTGAATTTCAAACAAAAGATATCACCGTGGCTGCTCCGGTGGCGAATGACCTAGTCTTTGAAAGCTGACACTGCCGTACGCGTTTGCAGGTGCACACTCTGCACTGGTAGGCTTTGGGCACGAGGTAGAATTCTTAGCAGAGAAACAATTATGTTAAAACATAAATATCTTGTTTTTTGCTTTCTCACAGTGCATATATACTTTTTTTTTTTGGTCAACATATATTTTTGGCTGTAGAATCAAATGAAACATACTTGCCTTTTTCACATACACAACGTCTTTAATTAATCTATATATTTCTTCTGAATTTCTGTTTTCTAGTATACTGGTACTACGGAAAAGTCGTATGTCTAATTTACATGTCCAAATTAGTTTCAACTTAGTTATATTGAATGATAATAGATTTCTTTTTCATATAATTAATGTTGTCTGCAAACGTAACGTGGATTAAATTTATCATTGTAAAGATCTTAAGATTTTAATATTTTTGCAGAGGCATAAATACAGTGTAGCTATAATTATTTCATTATGTATGTATAAAAATAGGATACGGGGAAAAGTGCATGCTTTCCTTCACTGATTACTCTTAATGTCTCCCAAATTTCCTGATTTACAATATTCTCCAAGGATGTAGATTTTTCTAATTGAAGTACAGTAATTTGCATATTTTTAGACCTTGTGACACAGTTAATTGATATGTCATTACTTATACGGCACTGAATATATTTTACACGTTCACTGCAGAGCAGGCTTAACTTGAGATGCAGAGGCACTTTTTGCAAAGAACTCGAAACTATTGCATTCGGTTTAATCATTTCCTTTCCTTCCTCACCCTTTCTTTATAAAGGCTAAGCAAAAATGGATGATGTAGTAATTGGTGTAGTTCCTGTTCAAATGTACTCGTTAAAATAATGTTACTGTGTAAATGACAGGACGAGAAAAGTAAGAGCAAGTAAACAAAGAAGGGAAGAATAATGGGAGAGACAAGGACAAAGAAGATAAGGTTAAGGCTGGGGGGGAGCTAAATGTCAATAGTATCAGTGCTGGGTGTTTGAAAACCAAATTGTTCTGTTTTCTTTTACGCTATTCAGTATAAACTTGTTAAATGTTCACTGTGTCTAGGAATATTTTAAATGGGTCTTTTAAATTTAGGAGCACTATATTTATCGTGGATGCTAGCTATGTGCCTAATAGTGCTCCAGTATTCAATAAGGAGCAGAGTTTCTCTAGTGGCAACGTGTTTATTTCTTCTGGTGCATATCCCTGCAGAACAGAACAGTTTTCATCTTTATTTGCTAAACAGGAAGGTGGCTCAGTCATGTAAAAAGGACTGAAGGGATTATAAGTTTATTTTTCCAGGGTTCTGGTTACAGGTATGGCTCATTAGCAATGACATCCTCACCTCTGGTGGATTTATTATTAATATTGCCCATTACTTACACAGCAGTAAGGGTGATCGGGGGCCTCACTGCAGGGTAAGAAGATAGGATTCTGCTCCTTGCTGCGTGAAGAAGACGGGCTGTATTACAGCAGGCGAAGGTGAAGAGAGATGGAGACGTGGGAAGAATTGAGTTGTAATGGGTCAGGTCACAGGTATGAGTCAGGAGAGATGCTGATGTTTCTCTAGATCGTGTCCTGAGAGTGAGGCCGTATGTACTGTGCCTTCAGACAGCCTGAGAAGGTGCAGCAAGGAGCAGGACAGTGCAAGTTCTTGTACCAGATGTGGTCCGTTCCTGCGCACTCGCCTGGCCTTCAGGCCAGTTGCGTTTCTTCCTGGCCCCGCAATGTAGGTGATGCCCAAAATGTATGACTTGTGCCTATGTTTATGCTGCCTGGATTTTGCCCTACGGGCCTCGCACTGCGAGTTGCTTACGAGCTTTGTTCTTTAAGGACTGTCTTACACGCTCTTTTTTCCATTTTGGGAGGATAAGACTGGATGTGAGAGCAGAAGATGTCACGGGAGTGAGAGTTACTAAGGGAAGCTATTGCATTTTCTTAAAAGGTGTGATATCTTGGCAGGAGTTTCTTCTAAGGCAGCAATAAAAAATAAATATAAACCCACTGAGCACATCTTTTAAAACGCTTGTACACTAGAGGCTTCTCGCTTCAAGATACTTCCCTTTCGAATCAAGCTCTGGAGACAAATATGAATCCTGGCTACAAAAAGTAGAATTCACTCTCATATCAACTTGCCTCTTTTTTTTTTTTTTTCCCCCCCCAGCAGAAGGTGTGAGGAAAGGGGAAAAATGCCAAAAGTGAGTCCTGTCTCTCCCCCTACA
The DNA here is from genome assembly GCA_025345505.1 of Todiramphus chloris collaris. Taxonomy (NCBI): domain Eukaryota; kingdom Metazoa; phylum Chordata; class Aves; order Coraciiformes; family Alcedinidae; genus Todiramphus; species Todiramphus chloris. Next base: position 24,674,642 of record JANVCC010000035.1, read on the forward strand.
TTTGGGGTTCCTACTCTCATCTCGGATCAGAAGACACAAGCAGCTGCAGAGGATGAAAATGATGGTAGAGCAGGAGCTTGGAAACATACATGGGGGGCTCTGCCCAATTTAGCATTTCATTTGGATCTGTCTCCTCTGCAGCCCTAAGCATGCCTGAAATCTCTCTCTACCCATGTAGATAGTGAACTGTTCTCCTGTCCTAAGGGCACATTTTACTGCTCCATAAGAAAAACGCATTTAGGAAACTGTGGAAATTGAAGCTGTTGAAATTGAGGGAATTTTCATTTGACATATTGTGTGGTTTTGTTTTGTTTTTTAATTGAAACAAGCTATGGTGAACTTCTCCAGGTAACAAACATTAAATAGTAAAAAAGCCTTTATTCTTGCAGAATCAAAGCATGGCAAGAGGGTTTAGTTTTTTTTTAGGAGAGCATTATCTTCATATGCCTTTAAACATCTATGAGACAGCTGTTTATGATAAACTAACAGTTTAGGCACTATGTCATTGGGGAGGGAGAGAGAGGGGCATATCCGGGACGTATCTGCCACCCGTCTTTGATGCCAGACTGAGGACGTGACAAATGATAAATGTGAGAAAATCGGCAAAAGAATTCAGGAGTTTTTGCTGTGCTACAAGAATAGCTTTCTCTGAAGATGCAGTTTCAAGATGGTCTGAACGTAGAATAACCAGAAGAGATTTCTTTATTTTGTTAAAGATGAATTTAACACCAAGAATAAAAACAAAAATACAATATTTTCATTTTCTGTTTCTGCCCCTTTTAAAATGGTCCCATTTTCTGCTTGAAATTTTTAGTAGCAGTCCAGAAAATAAGTATAGCATTTATCAATATTAAAATAAAATCTGTTCTGTATGATTAATAATAATTTATAAAGATATTCCTTGATGACTGTGTTAAATGAAGTGATTGATTTGCACCGGAGAGTATCTTTCCTTACAGGATACTTTCAGCTATCCTTAGAAAATATGTTTAAAATGAAAATGTGCAGCACTTCAAGAAATATTTTATCAGTTCAAAAATGTTCTAAGCATCAGGAAGTTTATACTGTAAACCACTAATTCTGAAAAAGCCATGTGAAGTGTTTGGATGTTTTTACATCGCCGTGTTTCTTACTTTGCTGTCCGTGCAACTCTCAGGTTTTACTGCCCTTGAAAAAGAACTGCACTTACGCATCGATTGTGTACATACAGAGTGCTGTAATTTCATAGACGAGTACATAAGGTGCTGCTGTGTTACAGCCAAGCAATGCGTGTGTGAGTGGTGCTGATCTCCTGTTCTTTGGGAAGATTTCTGAAGGTTACTGTCTTGATATTAACAACATATAGCCCTTTGCTTTGTTAATGGGAAGGGAAACCTGTTAACACTTGTGCTTCCAAGGAAAGAACTTTCATTTTGCTTTTCCATATTTTGTTGCAAATGTTCACAGATCTCTTCTTAACTTTATTGATTTTTTTTTTCAAGAGCACTGCTGTAGTTCTTCTATCTCCAAGATAACTTTGTCTCCCTCTGAGACCAGAGTGCCTCATAACCTGCCCAGGGAGAGATCCTTTGCTGCGTAACCGAGATGCTGCTGCTCCTGGGTTAGTCCCCTGTAGCTTCACATCTTTGTAGGTCCAGCAGGAAGGGATGTGGAGGTTAAATTCTCCAAGTGAAACTTCAAAAGAATTTTGAGAGAGAGAACAAAATTACCTGAGCTTCAAATTTGACAAGACAAAGGTTTTTCTAGTCAAACTTCTAGCATGGATAAATCCTGGCCTCTTAGAGGTCAGTGCTAATTGTCCCCTGGATTTTGCACCATGAATCAATCACCTTCAGCCTCATTTAAGTCATGTCAGGACTTGCAGTCCTGGTCTGTGCAAAGCTGCTGGTTGGTGTCTTCAGAGTGAGTTGCGTATAAATTTGAGGTATGTGCATGTAATAGACTTCCAAGTAAAGGCGAGGATCAGCTTGTGTGTAGCTGGAAGGAGGGTGGGAAAACATGAACTGGAAAGTAACGCTAGCTGGAAATCAGAGGCGGCAGCTTTTCAGTCTGGCTGGCAGAAGCACAAAGAAATCCAGTGACTGGAATTTGAAGTTTGACAAAATCAGCCCTGAAATAACACACATTTATTGTGAGTGATGAGGGCAGTTAAATGCTATCAGGTGCAGGATGGGATTTGCCATGGCTTGTGGTTTCTAAGATGTGGTTGAATATCCTTTTGGAAGAGGCTACTTTGACTTGTAGGAGAGTTTCTGTGGTCCCTTGGAGTCACGGTGAGGTATGGATGTATGTTTTCCTTCACCTCTGTGCTCAGGGCACCTTTTAGCCCTTTTCCTTTGGGGTGCTGCAGGCAGAACTTGGTTGCCTTCACTGCCTTCAGCACATCCATCACCTCTGTAAGTCCCCCCTCAAGAAAGTGATTATAATAAAGTCTTGTGCGTCGAGACTCCACCTAGTCACCTGCAAGGAGCAGGATTCCCCACCCCCCCCCCCCCCATTTGTTTTGTAACAGCTTACCTCTAAATCCTGATGTATTCCACACTTAGCAGTGGGGCTCTGAAACAGGGAGATACCAGTGCTCACTCCTGAGCTGAGTTATTTGTGTTTGACTAACGTGGACATAGTCTGGTTTATCATTGTGAGAGGATGGGAAGAAGTCTGTCAGGTCAGCCAGATGTGAATGTGTGGTCAACTTCCTGGGTTGTTTTTCTACTGGCAGGATCTTACCTGATTTCCTCCTGTTTGCAGAGTCTTTGGTATTTGATGGAGCTTTAGTTTCTGTTTATTGAGTATTTAACTCTGGTCATCTGAGAGCTGAAGTGTTGTAATTTAGCTGAAATTTTGGATTGAATGTAGAGAAACTGTGTGAAATGTGACAGCCTGTGGAGTAATGGAGATCGCGTGGCATAATCTCATCGTCTGCTCTGTTTAGAAACTGTGAAAACTATCTCCCTTCACTTTTAGTGTACAGATATTTTGATGAACAGATTTCAGTCTAATCTCTTACAGAGAAATAGAATGAAAGTTAAATCTTTGTATTCTTTAAGCATTAAGTATGTGCATTGTAAGCTGGTCTGTAAGCATAAATCTCTTGATGTACTCGCAGAGAGGCCATGGCTCCAAAAAGCTTCATCTTGTGGAGTGTAGAAACACACATGCACAGGAACACACCACCATGGTGGCATGATCCTTGTTAACAGAGGAGTAAGTGGAAAGACCAGGAGAGCTTCTCAAGTGAGTGCAGTAGACTACATTAGAGGAAAATGGCAACAGCTGCTGGTACTGTGCTATATTTACAAATGTGAATGATCAGTGGAGAGACCCTTACTCCATGAAGGCAAGCATTGCCTTCTTTTAAGCCCTCCCACTAGATTTTTAACGTTGTCTTTCAGAGGTTAAAAAACCAGAGGTCAAACCTTGAAGATGGAGAGTGTTTGCTACTGGGGTAGGTGCATCACTAGGTGCTTCTCCGTCTTCTGCATTTCTAACAGATGTTCTGTCTGTTCTGCTGGATGAAACAATGAAGCCTTTGTTTATTCTCATACATATAAAAACTCTAATATAAATTAGGTATCCTGAAAGCCAATGTTCCTGATGCTTATTTCCATAGTATTAGAATTGCAGAAAATCTGAAAGTAATATATGCCAATTAATATAAAATGTACAAACAGGTCTTTATTGAAAAACATATTTTTCTAATCTCTCGATTGTTTTTAGAAGCATTTATTTTTATTAACTAACAAACTTGCTTTGTTGGGCAGTTCATTAGCTGTAGAAAGATTTTATTATTAGCACCAAAAGTCTGTAATAAAATTCTAGCAGTATCATTTAGAGCTGATTTTTTCATAAAACATTACGCATTAGGTAAATAGTCTGAATGTAAATGTCTACTTTAGGCAGGGCTCATTAACAGGTAGAAAAGATGCAATTTTGACTGAGAATGAAAAATAAAACAATGAAGAATTTTGTGACATAAAGGTAATCTAATATTTCAAACTGTCTTGTACCAAACGCTTCAGTTTGTTAAATTTTCTTTGTGGCTCCTATTATTTCTACCCTACAGTGGACCAGTGTAACACACAGAGAGTATAGTTTACAATATTCAATAGTATACAAGCATAAAATGCTGAACAGTAGATCTTAGCCATAAAAATAAAATGCTTGCTGATTTTAAGATCTGCACTGTGAAATGGCAGCAGATCAGGGCTCTTTCTTCAGTGACTATGTGTATGACCTGGGACTCATTTAGTTTACTATGTAGATTGGCTCACAAGTTTTCATGGTAAAGATCAGGTCCTGATGGGTACCAGGATGAGACCTTTGATTCATTTCCCCTCAGTGCTCAAATAATTGTTATTAACAGTAATTCTATCTTACATTTACGTGCAGCTATATATTCACAAATTTCCTAAATGACGTAACAAGCAAAAGAAAACATCCTTACTACTGTCCAGGTAGATCCTTTGTCTGTGACATACATGCAGTAGATTTTTATGCCAGTTTTTTTTACAAGGAGGTGATTGGCCTTTACTTTAAACTCAGAGAAATCTTTGATTCAGTATGAAATGCCTCTGTATCACCTAATATCATGGCAAATGCTACCACAGGCTAGAGATGCCATTTATATGAGATTTCCAGCACGTGACTGCCAGAGTTAAATAGCTGGGGTAAGTATAAACCGACCAAAGGGTTTTTCTTCCACTTTCTGTAGTTGGGTATCCCAGAAGGTAGAATAATTTTTTTCTGTATTCTTAGTTCCCTTCTTTACTCAACTAAAGCTCAATCTTCTGTTTTGTATGTGGAGAACGGTTAGCTTTCAAATGGGTAAGTATTATTACCCCCCTTTTGCAGATGGGCAATCTGGGACACCTAAGATGCTGGCTTTCTGAAAGCCATCAAGTGCTAGCATCACATGAATCCTAGGACCAAGAGAGATGAGAGAAGAATTGAGGCGTTCTGGCCCTTAAGCCTCTGCTCACTTGTGGTGCTTCTTTCTCCATGAACTATTTGTCTCTTTCTGTAAAATAGAAAATGGCCCAGTAGAGGACTGAAAACCTTTCCCATACTCTCACTCAAAACCCATTGAGACCAAAGACTTCAAAAGCTTCTGGTAAAATTTGATTTGCGCTGCAACATGAGCATATGTTCAGCTTCCCTGTTGGGAAAGAACTTTCTTAGAAATTCAGAAACATTGATTACTTTCTCTCTCAATTGAAGAGATGTCAAAGATAGAGAGGTGGACCAGATTTAGGATCTGTCCTTCATCCTGCAGTTTAAGCTTCCTCCTGTATGCAGGTGCCTTTAAATCCTCGTTCTCAGCATGTCACTGCTTCAGGTGAACTTGACCTGCTGGCTATAATACATAACCAGGGAAAACAAGGAGGAAAAGCACCTTTACAGCCTCCTGTACAAATCCAGCAACTTTTATCACTGAGTGTATTAACCCTTTTTGTTTGCGCATGGACCACCATGGCTCCCAAGGAGATAGTCTGTTTTCTGGGTGAAAGAAAACATTTCTCCTCTCTTCTCATCATTACTTCATAGAGCAAAACGGAACCGTGGGATGTGCTCCAGCCAGTTGGATAAAGAGTGTGTTTCCTAATCTCGTTGCAACTCAGTGGTGAAGCTTGTGAAATAATAATATATATACTGCAGGCTCTGTGGGGGACTGCAGGGAAGCAGTAGTTACTTCTCATGAAGTTTTTTAATAGGTTGTGAGCTCCAGGATTCAAGGGAGAGAACATTAATGTCCTTTTCAGAATGTTGTGGAAAATAAATACCGTGCAGCACCAATCTCTTGGCAGTTTCGAAGAATGTCTAAAGAGGATCATTATGAGACCATTTATGATGGGAACATGACTCCATTGCAAGTCTTTGGAGTCTCTGCTGGGATGTTGTTCCTACTACTTGAGATTAGGAGAGGAAAGCAATTTCAATAGAAGAAGTCTCTGGAGACTGTGTGGCAATTACATTGCTGACAATATCAGTATGATTTTAGTGTGAGTCTCCAGAGACCCTGACTTCCCAGTGAAGAGAAATGCATCATGCCCATACAAATTATATTCTTGTTTGAAATAAACCAGAATAAGTTAAAGCTAGACAAGTACCGGAATAATAGGATCATTCAAACTGGTAAGCCTTGTGGCAACTTAGGCAAGAAATGCTGCCCACAGCCTTGCTATGGGCGACTGCTGCCATCCTTCACCCACTGTGTGCCCCGGGCAATGTGTGGGTGACGATTCCTCTGGAAATGCCAAGAAGGGAGGTTGGCTTAGGTAGGAGTCTGTGTGGTTAATGGCCGAGGTTTAGAGAGGGAATTGTACGAATGGGTTGTTTTACTGAGCTTCTGCTCTGCCAGTAGTGATTTGTGGGGTCTGGAAATTGCGGAAGGTGAAGCTGTTAGTGGCAGCAATCTGTCAAAAAGAGACTAAGCAAGAAGCTGGGGTTAAAAATGTAGTGATGAATGAGTGCAGGCTTGTCACTTGGCACTTGCCACATGGCCTTGTGGCAGCGGTGAAACGATGACTGGTTAAAACCGTCTGGCTTGGGCAGAGGTTGAAATCTGCCGAGCTCAGAGAAGCAGTTTCCAGGCTTTGCTCTTCTGAAAGTACACCAAGACTGCCCTTGCTCTAACTGGTGTTTCGCAAAGCCTGCTCCCTGGGAGGCTATGGCAGCACACTGCCCATTCCTGAAGCAGTAGAATACCAGCAAAAAAAAGAAGATACTTGTGCATCCATTGCCACTGGCTGGGAGCTCAGTAAGCCTCCCTGCTCTTCCTGCCCATCAGTCACCCAGGACCTTTTCTCCTCTTCCCTTGAACTGCTTTACGTAGTCTGAAGGTAGTCTGAAGGAAGGCAGTCTGAAGCAGCCAGGGTAAAGTGCAGCGTTTGCATTTTATTGATCTTACCTATTGATTCCAATGGGATGAAGTGTCTGTGAAAGAGAAGTGAGACTGGCAGGCAGACAGGAGCTCCGGCATCAGAGGCAGGCTGGCCTCGCCTGAGAAGAGCAAAATTATATAAACCGATATCCCACATATTTCCTAGGTCAAATCTAAGCAGAACCAAGGAAAAGGAGCCCTGTTCCTAGGGAGGGAGGAAATTTACTGGAGAAGTTTACTTTGCGTTTGCTCACCTCTGCAGATAAAACAGAGCAAGTTAAATACGTGAGCGTTTTGTGACAGATTGCCTTGTGCCAGCTACGTTTACGGTGCCATTTCATGTAAGCTTGAAGGTGACAGAATGTAAACATGCATCTCCCCACTCAGGGGGTGTTTCCCGTTGGTTGACTTAGGTGTGGGAATGAGAACATATATGCTGTAGCCTGAGCCACCAGGCAGGAGGAAGATGTCTGAAGGGGTGCTGAATATCCAAAATGTATACTGAGTGCATGGAGTCTGCGCCGTACTCGATATGCTTTATATGAATCATTTTATTGGAAAGGCTATGCACGTACTGAGGAAAATATGCACAATAAGAGTATTGATCTTATTAAGGGTTTCTCTGCAGCTGTATGTATATATAAGCTCAAACAAAGCCATTCGTCTGATGGTGGCCAGTTTATTACTGGCTTGTTAAAAAGTGTTCCTTCTGTGCTCCATCTCTTGTATGCAGTTTGGAGAGGAAGGTGGCACTGAATCCTATCTTGGGCCCTCTGGATCCTGGGAGTCAAAACTACCCTGATGCAACTCACAGTTCTGAGGGACTTGCTTAACTCCTGGTGGCCATCCCCATGCAGCATCTGCTGGGACCACCAGACTCCATGGCCATGTGATGGGCACCTTCCTCTCTGGGCAGAGTGTGGGGAACACAGCTCTTCCCAAGCCTTCAAGGAAGGAAAGGGCTGAGCTGGCACATCTCTGATGGGGAGCCCAAGTCCCGTGTTAGCAGCTGAAGAAAACCATGTAAAGGAAGTGACTGATGTCTTAATTTATTTCTTTAAACTCCTAAATTCTACTTCTATTCCTCTTCCCTTGCTTACTAATTTATAGGTTTACTGGAAGAGAATATAATGTAAAATTTGTAAACCATGTTTTTATTTCTGTTAATATCATAGAAGCAAAAAGTGGAAAGAAAAAGTGAAATTATTTTATCTTGCTTCTGCCCTCTCTCCTGGATGTTGGAGGAGACAATAATGATGCAACACGGCAGAGTGGTGGATTGCTTGGCTGGGAAAGGTCTGTGTTACTGCTCACGGCTGCTGGGGTTGCTGATGTGGTTTGCTTAGACACCGTCTGGTAGGACACAGCATGTGAGGGACAGCAGTGGTTGTCACCACTGGGCTGCCACGGCCACCAGCCTCGCTAATGGGCACTCTGGGAGTCCCTGACAGACCGGGCAGGATTGGGGCTCTGCCTGCCTGCTTTGATTGTCCCGGGGCATGGCGAGGCATAGCATGGGACAGCTCTACCTCCTGCCTCTCTGCCCAGCCCTGTGTCCTCCTCTTTGCCACTGCTCAGGGGATACCCCATGGGTGTCCGCTTGTATCTGGTCTCTCTGTGTCCTAGAAATGCCAGCTATCTTGCAGTCTGGCCTTGCCTCCTGTCCTGAGCGGTGGTGTCACTGAGTGATGGCATCTCTTGTTTCCACTGAGAAGTGAGATGAGTTGTGTCTTCCATGTTGTACCGAAAGAAACGTGCGTAGTGTGTTCCTTGGCTTTATCCAGCAGTATGTTTTCCACAGTCGGTGATCTGCTCCATTTCCAGCTGTAAACTCAAGTGGTCCTCTTTTAAGACCATATGTGACCCAGCACCCAAGAGTGTGATCCTGCTTACATAGTAAGATGGTAGAGGTAAAGATACACAAATTGAAAATGCTGTGGCCTCTAGTCTTTTCTCTCTTGCTACCCTGCACTCACTTTGAGTGCCCTTAAATTATTGTGGCTTTCTGCTTAACCTATTGAAAGAAAACAATAGGCCCATCGTTAAGTTGAAATGAAAGATACAATTAAAAGCTCAGATCTCTGATGTGGCACTTCTAAAAATCCCTCTGTAGATGGAAGGAGGTTTCTTTTCCATTGGGAACTCTGCATTATTTAGTAGATTTGCCTTGCAGGACAGATCATTTCAAAGCTTTACGATTATATATAAGATCAAACATTTCTGTGGCCTGAATAAAGCACAATAATCACCAGCTGCATGAAACTTTGTGGGTTCCTGGACAGGCTTTTTTCTTTCCTTACCTTCTTGTCCCTGAACAGATTCTTTTTCTTAAACCCTCTTTATTTGACATGTTTTTTTTGTTTCTGGAGTGCATCATCAATCTGGTTCCATAGTGAAGCAGCTCAGCCAACTCAAAGAAAATGAGCATTTAGTCAGTTGTTCCACTGCCTCCTCTTCTGAGCACCCAGGCATCTACACTCCAAACTGTGGCTCCAGAAATCAGAGGATCTCTTTCTTGTATTCAAATAAGAAAACCATTTAATTTCACCCCTTGTTGGTCGTATTCTTTCGCTGCTCATTGAAGTCTCTTCTTTAGAGCAAACTCTGTAAATATATAACTTTTTTGCTTTTGTTTATTTTTCTTTGGTTGGTTTTGTTGCTGGCCTCTGTCTCTCCAGCTGAGCAGCACTTTTCTAATACTTCTTTGGTATTCTTGAAAGGATTCTGTACTCTTCAGTGCTTGTATTGGTCCCTGGGGTGAAGAGGTATGGCTCAAATGGGCATTAAAAAAAAAAAGTTATTTCTGGAGGAGCAAAGCATTATGCGTTTTACATCTCCTTTAATACACAGAATGTTTTGGCATGTGCTGGACCATGTGGTTTGGAAGAGAATATTCATATTAAAAAATAAAAAAAAAGCTTTAATTTCTGCAGTGATTGTGACTTTCCAAAAGTGGCAGTTCTTTGTAAAGTACTTCTCCCTGCAGTTTTTTTTCAGGTAAATTCTGAATCCTGGCTGCCAACTGCAGTTTCTGGTGGTGGGATGCTGCCTGAGCTGGGGCGAGCTTGGTGGCAGCCTCCCATCCGCAAGCCGTAAATGATGTATGAAATGCAAAATCCTCACTTGCCCCCACGCGTTGGGAGGAGGGGGACGATGCTTTGCTGCCGCTGGTTCTCTGTTCTCTTAGCTGAAACTCCTCAGTGGAGGATCATTAAAAAATAAATACAACAATAAAGAAGAAGAAATGACAGCTGGAAGACATTACAAAACTGCAGAACAAACAAATGGGAGAGCCAGCTAAGGCCACCTACCACTGCTTGTGCCTGGCTACACGAATGATTGCCAGGCACGCTCCCTTCTTCTCTGACTTGACTGTTTTCCTGAGGAACTGTGCTTCGTATCAGTCATAGCACCTGGTTGAATCCATCTATTTATCTGTTCTTTTTTTTTTTTTTAATTAAGAAATAATGTCAGTGGGATGAAAATAAAACCTGACAGGATGAAAATCTCCTACTGTATTATAAGAACAGTGTGAAGGTGAAACTGAGATGTTTATTTTTGAAAGCAAGAAATCATCTTCTAGTGGCAAGATCCTATTACTGGGAGCTTGTTGTTGTTATATTAATGAATGAGAAATACGTATGATGAAGTGAACAACGGGAGATCTGACCAGACAACCAGAAACTAAACTCTTCACACAGGCGATGGTGCAACTGAAGCTAGTGGTTGACTGCTATTTTTGGACAGCCTGTCCCAGCTGGCTCAGAGAGGATTTTGTCCTGAGCTTACTGGCCTGAAGAATTGCCAGAAACCCCTGGCAAGTGGTGGGGTTGTCAGGTTCTTAATGCTCTTAACTCCCATTGACTGCAGTGGAGCTGACGGTGCTTAGGAAGGAATCTCTAAGGCCTCTGGAGTTGAACCCAGAGATGTCTATCAGGCATGCAGGCTTCCTTGGTAATGCCTGTGGAGGAGTGGTTGCTTGACAGTGGGAACCAAAACCTGCCAGCCTCCTGAGAGGAAACAAGGTTGTTTTTTATTATTTTTTCCTTCCAGAATATTTACTGATAGCTGTGGGGAAGAGTCTCGATCCACTCAAAATCTACAGCCCTTTGTTCTCTCCGGAAGGCACCTTTCCTTGGACAAATTGACCTGGGCTGGCTTTTTCCTTTAGAAGACAGTTGAAAGAAGAACCTTCCCTTCTGCATTATAGCTGAATGGTCGGAAGATTTGACCCTAGTGAGATGCTGGAAGGTTTGGGTTGAGGTTTTTTTTCTCTTGTGGGGTTTCCCACCAGTATGCCCACCCTCAGGAGTGTGGCTGCAGCTCTGGGCTGCCGGTTGGCATTGGGGAGCAGGTGGGAAGCAAGCAGCAGATCTTCTACACCCTTCTCACCCCGAGCGAGCTGAAGCACTGCCCAAAACTTTGCCAGAGCTGGGCAGACAGCCAGTGGGGCGTAAAGACAGGGAGCGATTAAAGCAGCTAGATGGGGAACCGTGTGTTCTCGCTCTCAGGAATATGTCTGTATTTCTAATTTAAATCACTCTCAGATACAATGAAGAATAAAGCATTTTGATCAGAGTTAGCGATGACCTATTTAACATTTAAACTGGTTGGCACTTACTACATCTCATTTATTAGTCCTTAATGAGTTTAATGAGTTCTCTTGGATGTCAGCGTTTACTACTAGTGTAGCTTTATGGCCCTGGATTCAGGAGATGTGAGTGGCTGGTTTTGTGACCTTGAGCAATTCCCTGAATGTAGTGGTGCCTCAGTTTCCCTTAAAGAGGATGATGCAGAACACCTTTCATGGCTGCTTGCACTGTGAACTATATGGGACAATTACGTTATTACATTTTGTTTGCATAATACCCAGAAAAATGGGCACCCGGCTTTCTGTAGAGCCTCTAAATGATGCTATTTTAAAAATGAAAGATGAACATTAAGAAATGCAGCATAGCATGACAGGGACACACATATATATGTATGGTCTTGTCTTAAGACAGAAAGATAGCACTGTCTATTAGTCAAAGTGATGCAGTCCCAGGACACCACAGCAATTATTTCATCTGTATTACTCTCTGCCCGTGTGAGAAGCCATACCTGCTTTCCAGATTTTCAAACAGATAAGCAATTTTTTAATTGATGCTTAGCCTGAATATATCTAATGTCAGCCAACTATTGTTAATAGGAGCTATTATAACATAAAAGTGCTGATATTTTAAATGTAGTTGGTCAGTCCCAGCAGGACTATACATTCAGGCCTCTTCTGCAAGGTTGTATTAGTCATTTGACACTGGTGCTGAATTTATGTTGTCAGATCCATGCCAGCTATTGAAACTTGACAACTAATTCTGGATAAGACTGATTGGAATTGATAAACCCTCTTTTATTTTGGGGTGAAAATTGGAAGTGGCTGCTAGTCCAAATAGAATCTCTTATCTAGTATGGCACGATGGCATTTAATGAAAAACATTCAAACAAATCTACTCTTGGATTGCCCTGAAGATAGATAGTTGCAGAGTTGGATGCAATTCAAATCAGTAGTTCTTTATTTTGCATAACTTTGGGGCTTGCCAAGATGTTTCATCAGTACCTGATGTCATTAACTCTGGCGGCCACTGCCTAAATGTCTTGCTCCTCACGTGTACAAAACATTATATTAGAGGAATGCTTGGAAGACAAGAAAACACGTTTGTTTGTTTGTGTCGTAGTCTTTGCATATGCTAATGATGACACCTTAAGTTATTAGGACTGAAACGTGTTTTATATATGAATGTCCTTTTGCCCTGTATAAAAAGCATTACCTTGAGTTTGCAGTAGCATTACAGAGACTTTGACATTGAAAATTTGGTTATTTTTAAACGCTGGCTGTAGCTCGGCTCCTTATTTTTTCATGCAGTACCCCAAAACAAGCTAAAAAGCTGCACAGACGTCAGTGTACACTGTCAGGCCAGCTCCTCCTTTTGCAGCTCCGCTTGTCACCCTGGAGCTTCACTGCCGTCAGGTTATGGCCACACCAAGAAGCCACCATGGAAATTAGCCTGAGCCTATCGCTGTGCCAACATGTCTATATGGCCGTGGCACTGGAGCTGGCCTGTGCCTTGCTGCCTCGTCATGCAGGCAGAGCCAGCGCCAGCGTGTCTGTCCCTGCTCCGTCCCTGCTGTGTGGACGATGCCTGGGGAGCACGGGAGGACCAGAGATTAGAAGCCAACTTGAGCTCTGTTGGCAGTTTTAAAAATAGGAGGGGTCTCAGCAAGGCTTGGCAGTGTCACCTTCAGCCCCTTGCTGGCTGCATGGCACTGTGGTATGTGTGACACTGTGGGACTGGGTTGTGTTTTCCAGGCAGCCCTCCCGTTCTGAGGACTGTCTGCCCAGCTTTGCAGGGGGAACAGGCTTTTACAGGTTGGTTTTTTCTATTCTGGATTTCCAGTGTATTTTCCATCATTCTTCAGTGCCGCATCTTGTTCTCTTATATTTGAGGTAGTATTTCCTCTTTTGAATACAGACAATTAAGGCATTGGCATGAGTGCTGATGTGGTGAAAGCTCAGTGGACTAACTTCCCACTAGTTATGAGTCTGCTCCCCTGGTCAGGCCCATGTTGTTCTGGTAGCAACAAACTTAAACAAAAGTTCTTTTAATTTGCCCATAAAAACTAAGCTATGGAGAGAAATTAAGCTTTTATCAGGTAATAAAGCACAGACTCAACCTTATGCCTAGTGCTTCCAAGCAGGGTGTCACTGAAGGCATCTCAGCAGGGATAGAGAAAACACATCAAGGTTCAAACATGGGGGCAGCCGGTAGGAAACAATAGGAGTAGGAATGTAGATGGGATTTAAGCAGGCTGGGTTTAAGCTCAGGAGGGTAACTCAGCTTCTGGAATGGCCTTTGGATAGGGGAATCACCTGGGTCTGAGCAGCGTGTCGCATCTTTCAGCCTGCCTCATCCTTCCCTCTTTGAGACCTCCCTCACTCATAGTGACGGTTTGGCCACTGTCCCGTTTCCCCAGACCTTGGCAGTGACCGTGTGTCTCTCAAACTGCAGGCGAGCTATCCTGTCCCTGCAGCCTGTCCTCCCCCCTCTCTTTTGCCTACCAGAGTGCAAGGGAGAAAAGTTTGACAAATTGTTGTCCACCCAAAGGTTCCCAATTTTTTTTACTCACTTCTATTTTTAGACTGATTCCCTTTGCTTTTTTTGTATTGTGCTACATTTTGCCAGATTTCTGCCCAGAGGAAATTTTTATAGCTCAATTTTAAAGCCCTTGCAATTGAGGATTTATCCTGGGAATGACACAATCCAACCAGAGTAGCAGAAATGGCACAGCACTGAAATAAAAGGTTATCAAGACTGTAATTTATTTGTTTAGGCCACTCAGAGTACAAAAATGTCTCTTATTTCTTCAGCTCCCTGAGTGGGTTGCAGCATGGTGGAAGCTTTCAGACTGTCTTGCTTTCTCCGTCAGTCATTTTGTCTACAGCAGCATTTTTCAGGAAGAGCAATTAAAAAGCTGCTTCCCGATACGCCCTCCCCCTCTCTCCATCCCTCCCCCCTCAAAATCCCAGCTCAGGCACAGGTTGTTTCTTCCTTTCTCATCCAGGTGACTCGAGGGTGACAGAGGCTAATGAACTCTCTTCGTGTCTTGTTATGTGGCAAAAGACAGAAATAGCAAAGTGACGGGCTTAATCTCCAGCAGTTAGGGTGAAAAAGAGAGGCAGGATGTGAATCCCACTTAAAATATGTTTCCATGTTCTAATACACATTTTGAATTTATAGAGAATTGACTTGTGCCATTTGTTCAAAGCCAGAAAATGCATGTGGTCTGCAGCTGAACTTATTGCACTGTAATAACGTGCCAGGCAGTTTTCAGGAGTGATGGATACTGTTTTTCATGAGTCCTTTTCTGCTGAGCTGATTCAAGGCCAAGCACAATAAACCCGGTAATGGTCATTAGCAGTGCCCCCTGTAAAGCTATTCAGTTAGGGGCTCGCAGGGTGAGGAAGGCAGTGGTTTTGTGACCCTTCCTAGCTGGCAGCCCATTGGACTTATCCACAGAAGAAGATGGCATGCCCCTGGGGGGTAAAACGGGGCAAGGAGTGACTAGTCTCTAATTAGAAGTTAACTGAAGGGCTGTAGGGAGTGACGAAGAGTAGTGATACTTCCCTGCTAAGTGTGAGGAAGTCATAGTGTGCTCCAGGTAAATTCACACGAGAGAGGGAGATAGCCCAGCTGCCCAGTGCACACGGCACATATTGGTGCCATCAAGGACTTCCAAGGAACACCTCATTTCCTCCCAGAAGGGAACAGCACACGTGTGTTGGGCTGCCCGTGTTGGGAGGCAGAGATGCAGGCAGCGTGCAGTGGTGCCTGGGTGGGGGTAGACATGCTGCTGCTGTGGGGTAGGAGGAGGAACCGCATGTTCAGGACGGGTCGACTGATCTGGCGGTGGAGATGCGGGGAACCGTGGGTTTCTGTTGAGGGTAAACTTCAATGGGAAATTTTCATCTCCTCTACCAAATGAAAGTTTGGTAGCACCACCAGTGCCACAAGCTGGAAGGTCCAACGCTGTAAGTGCAAGTCTGGCCTGGTGCTGCGCCTGCACAGTGGTGCAGTGGTCGGTATGGAGCATGGCATGCCAGGATGTGCTAAGAAGTCACCTCCTGAATGCTGTCAGGTTTCTGATGGAGAGCCTTCTCAGTCACTGAGAGACCACTTGGACAGTGGGGATGGGAAGGGACTTTGTAGAACAAGGAGTCCAGGGTTTGCCTTGGACAAGGAGTGTGGTGATGAATATGACACTTTTTGACAAGAAGGTATTTGGAAGAACTTGAAACAAGTGAGTCAGGGTCCCTTCAGCTGTAGTAGTGTGGGGTGTCAGCAGTTGGGAGACCACCCAAAGGCAGATCTTCATATTCTTCTTTCAGCTGTAGGCCCGTGCTACAGCTGGCTGAAGATCTAGATACCCAACATTGCTGTTTTTACCTAAAAAATAATGAAGGCATTTTCTGACATGTGACCCTCTGGACTTCTATTTTGGTCTTCTTGAATCAGGCTGGAATTGTAGAGGGGGCTCTCATGGACCAGGCAGCTGGTGGCCCAGGCTCTTGTGTTCAGCACCTTATTCAGACACATGATGGATCTTTGTTTTATAAGCACTCATGAAAATTCTTTCCTACTTTGTACCACTCCTGACATAGACCTGTACCTCTTTTGTGTGCTAATTAAATCTTTTTAAGTAGCCTTCTGGCGTTTTTCTTTACTCCGATGTAAATTTATAACCAAAACCTGGTCCAATGCATCAAATATAGAAATAGATAAACTTTCTTCTCAGTTTGTCTCTATCCCTTATAGTGAATAGACCAAATCAGAACCTTCCACTGAAAAATGCTTTATCCCATAAGTATCTCGCTCTCCCTGCCCTCTGCATGGCTTGTTAGGAGGAAGGGTATCAGGAGTTGTCTCAGCCTGCCTGTAGGCAGCCACCACCAAGCTGGCACAGTCTGCTTGTTTGTGCTGTGTCAGGTGAAGCGATGCTCCTTGCAGGCTGTCACACCGCTGTGGCTTTTCCCACATGAGGAGGTACCACCACCACCGTCTGGGTAGGTCCTAAACATGTAGGATGAGTGCACAGAGCACCTGGTGATTAGAGGGAGATCTGCTCAGAGCGTCCCAGCAGGAATTTCCTTCTCTCTCTGCAGCTCGTAAACCAGGGTTTGCAGCCAGTGCCCTTGTTCAGACAGGCCCAGTAGCCAGCTGTATGAGATACTTGGGAAACACCTCATTTACCAGACTAGACTTTGGTTCTTACGGTCACTGATATTATTCCCTTAGCAAGAGGCAGAGCATGAGCATGGACACTTAGAGACCCAGCAAATAAATAATAAATGGGCTGTTCAGCTACCCTGCATTTTTAAGAAGTAATAGTGGCCAAAGTCTGTGAGAATATGATAAGTATCAAACACTTATTTTTCCAACAGAATGACAAATGCGTCTGGTTAAAAAAGGGTAATTGGGTAATGTGGAGTACAATAATATCTCAGCAGTCTCCCATTTCTTTTTAAAGAAAAGTACAAATGGTAATGCATGCAGGCTAACATACAGAGGGAAAATGACTCTTTCTCAAAACACACGCTGGCTCCTAACTAGTGTCTGGTGGAAATATTTGGGCAGCTAGAAAGCAAATGTACCATCTTGATTCAGTTCTTTTGATAAGCACCTCGATCATTTTATATTGCTTCAGTTTTTAAAGTGTTTGGGTTTTGTCACTACCTTTAGGGTGCCTTGCAGATTATGGAACTGTAGCCTGTGTGTACTAGTCATTTGGAAAAAAAGTACTACAAATATAAATGCTGTCATTATTTCTGTTGCTGGAATAGCTGGTCCAGGTCCATCTCTATCCCAGTACTGGGAGACCTTCACTTGCTGTGTCTTGGGGTGTTTTTAAGTCTCTGAATGTGTGCATTGCATACTCCAGAAGGGTGATTTAAACATTGCTGCAGAAGGAAGATGTGGTAAAGCAATGCTGTGTGGTGTTACAGAGCAGGACCATAAACGTGTTGTCCTATATCTGCTTGCTAAACATCCCTATGCTGTCCCTTCTGATCTGCAAGCTATGTATGAATTTCTGTCTCTCCCCCTCAAACTTATGTTTTTATGTGGATACCACACAACAAAGCTTCTGAATTTTACTGCTATGGATTAATCTACAAATAAGCTTTCCTTTGGTATATTTGTATTCCAAGGGACAAGGACAGGGAGCAGGGTTTCCCCTAATTTTGTTTGTCATTTCTTGGGTAGAGAGATGGGCACAGAGGGTACAGAGGTGGCCTTCACATGCTCCAAAACCGTTTGCTTGGGACTTCCTGACATGCAGGTCTGTGGCTGTAGAGATTTGTACATCTGAGGCATCTGGCCGAATTCCTCTTTCTTCACTTGCAAATAAACTTTCAGGTGGAAAAAGAGGTCCTGCCTGGGGAAGCTGGGACATATGGCAGCCCTGGGTGAAGGTTAAAATATATGACTTGAAAAAACAAAATGCTAATGTTTGCAGAAGTGCTACTTAAATCCCCACTGCATAGAAATCTGTCCCTGTGCATTCTGGAGGGGGCCTGTGTGTGTGTGTGCCTGAAATCTGACATTTCAGACCCATTCTGCACTTTCTGTTTGCTATCACTTTTCCCCTAGCCCATACATAAAAGGTACTCAAAAAAAGAATCCACATATTCGCCCATTCCTGTGCACATCTGGGGTCTTACACAGCACTTCTATGCGTGCACTTGGAAAACGTTAGCATGGAGATGGGAGAGAGATACTGGTGATCACAGTGGAGTAGTGTAACCCAAGCCTTCAGAAGGACCAAGCTGCTTTCCTTGCCTTTCTGTTCCTGTGTATCCAATACCAGTATGGTCTGCAGTACATAAAACTCAAGGTTACTGCAGGTTTCTTGGGGGCTCAGTGTGGACATAAGTAACACTTCTGAGATCCTTCTGCAAAGAACACCATACCACAGCCAGGAGTTGTACGGTATATGACAGTCTGGCAATGTCAAAGGCAATCAGAGTTCATAGCGTTCCAATGTGTAAATATTAAAGAAAAAAATTTTCTGTGTGATTTCTCTGCAGTCACTCACCCTGTACCAATACTTATAGACAGAAAAAAAAGAGTTTCTCCTTTATATAAAATGCTTCCAGATACTGAAAAAGTAAAGGCTGTGCAATTGCCTGAGTAATATTGTGTGTCAAGATCCATCCTCCTCTTGCTTTGCAAGTGGGAGATTTTTCCTTTTTCTGTGCAGTGGCTAAAGTCTTTACTACACCTCTGCATGTGCTTTCTGTCACCTGAATCCAGCCCATTTTTGCTGACATTGTGGTTCTAAAATATTTTCCCGAGTTACTTTAAATGCAAAAGAGCATATCGATTTTTAAAGCATTATATTGTCATTTTTCTGTTTTATTAAAAAATAAAACCAGCTTAACGTATTTCACAGCTTGCATTGTGGGCTTGAAAGCTCTGCAGATACAAATATGATCACGAAAGAGAAAAAAACCCCAACATATTGAAATGCAAAGGATCAGTATTACTAGTTGAGTAGAAAATTAGCATGGTAACTATTTCACTGCTAAAACTACCTCGCCCAGTAAATTTCACATTCTCTGATTGAAGATGAAATAAAGTTTTCTCATCTTGTTTGCGTTGCTGATTTGTTGGATATTTATCGATTTACGGATCATAATGCACAATTTTTTTCCCATCTAACGTAAGAATATTCTGTATCTGTCATGCTTTCTATGAGTAACTGATTTTCTATGATCTGTAAAACTGGTGTGTACCAATAGTCACTAGTTGTCAGCGTTTCCAAGGGCTTTCTTGAAAGGTATTCATTCATTCTGCTAGGAATCAATGAATTACAACTGAGCACTAATATTATACCATCAGGTTTTTCTGTGAAACATGAAGAAATAGATTTAGATGCAGGTAAGTTTCTATTGAATACATAAACTTGTTTTATGTCTATCATATGACTTAACTGCATTTCCTGGAAAAATCAAAATACCGGATCTTATGGGAAGAAAATGAGGTATTCATCATCCTGCTTAGCCCTTTTCCACCCTCTGCTAGGAGCTTGAACAGTTCTTGACGGTCCTACTTGGTTCAAGATGGCCTAGGATAAAAGTACTATCTGGCAATATAATCTGTCCAAACAAAATAGTTTTGACACAGCAAGGCTCTGGTTTGTGACTGGAGCTTCACTTCTTAGTTTATCCGTCACTTTGTTTGCAAAAAGAGACAGCAAGAAATGTGACCCCAAGTTATTTCTAATTTTCTTGTTATTTGGGTATTTCCTGTGCTAAGCTGTTCAGACACTGGGAACTACGCTTGGGCTTTTGATAGGAAGTACATAGAGTAGAGCATCTTCCTTACCTTCATGTACTTGGTATGCTGGGGGAACAGCGGTATTTGAAGCTATTTATTGCCTGAGAAATCTCGTTAAGCAGGAAATATCCCCGAGGTTGAGGTCTGCTGTCTTTAAGCCTCTTTATGCTACAAGAGCAACAGAAAAGGCCTTAGGGCACCAGAGAAATTTTCATCCACTCTGTTTAGAAGAGTTGTTGTACAGCGTCTTAGTAGCCATAGTTGAAGTCTTTGCCAAAGTCTCCTAATGCTCTTTTATCAATGATGCGATTGAGAGCTCAATTAGGTATTGCACTGATCTGTTTCAGTTTATCTTCAAACAATGCTAAATCTGTGGAAAAGATGCTGACACGTACTGTGGTGTAATTTGTAACTAAAATTCTGATGATTTTCATGACCTGACAAGACTATGGTTTTTAATTTAGCTGAAGAAGACACCTATGGCTATGAGTGCGGGGTGTTCATCCTAAATTACTTTCTTTAATAGGTTTTCTAATCATAAGTGCAGGAATACAGCTTTCTTGTAGATGCTTACAAGGTGCAGTAAACCAGCAAACTGGAATTAATGCCAGGTTCCAGCCTCTGCATTCGTATGACTTCAGTTCTGCATGTCTCTTTGAAACTCTCCTCACAACAGCCAGTATTTTCTCTAAAGTGAGTAAGAAGCATTATTTTCAAATGCCTTCTTGTAACAATTTTCTATCAGAATTTTTCATTCTTTAATCTGGTCATTTTAGGAAAGTACTAAACTGTATCATTCATTTCTCCTTTGAATTGTTTCAGATCTGTCTGGAGCATTTGCCTTTTTGTATATTGTTTCAGAAGATAGTGTACTGGTTAATTAATAGTGAGACATCTGAATTCTTAAACCCTTCAGAACTCAAAACTCCTTTTTCCCATCCCCTGGCACATGAAGAGTTTCAGTTAAAGGACCTAATCCTGGCAGGCACTGAGCTCAATACCCCACAGCAGGAGGTCATGCTGTATCTTTACAAGGTATTAGCTGATTAGATAAAGATTTGGTCTAAAGGCAGTTCTTTTTTTTTTTTTTTTTCTTCCTTTCACACCCCCCCTGGAATTTTATCTTTTTCTGAGATGTTATAAAAAAGCTTTGTACTGTTTTGTTGAAGGACTTTGAGGAGGAGCATGGCATACAAGGACAGAGGGTGGCTCATGAAGGAAGGGAAGGCGGTGCACTGGGGAGATGCAAAGGGACGTTGATAGAGAAGGTGGGCTAGGCAAGGCAGTGGGAAGGTGTACCAGCAACTAGGACATCAACACACAGGCAGGGTCAGAGCTGCACAGCTTTTGAAGGGAAGATGAATTGCTTGAACTTAATGTGGAAGAGAAAGAAGAAAGGAGATCTCAGTAAGAGAAGAGTGTCAGAGATATTAGCAATGTGTTTTGGTTTGTTCCCCTAGGTTACTTCACTTAGACCTTTTTTGTTATTTCAAGAATTGGCTATTGATCTCTATTTTAGGACAGTCTTGATTTGTTACGACATCTCTGGGGCCTGTGTGATTCACCTCCTCCATTTTAAGGTTTTGGAAATGTCCACGTACTTTGGTTTTGTATTTGCTTGTAACTGGCTTTGTTGAAGCGGGAGCTCAGCATTTGCATCTATCAGTTCATATACTCCTCTGTCGTACTCATCAGATCTTTCCCTGGTGCTTCCTGGCATCCGTGCAACTGATCCCTCTACGGAAGACTTGTCTTCAGTTTAAATATTTTGAAAGAAAATAGTCACCTTTTAGAGGCTGTCTTGCTGGTGTAATGTTGATGTAGCAGCCCACAAGAAAAAGGGACATATTTTCTGTCAAATTTCTCAGGTTCTCTGATGTCTTGTTCCCTCTTAGAATTGTCTAACAGTTTCCTGTCTCAGCATCTTCTAGTCCTGCAATGGGACATCCAAAGAAAAAACAAAGGCTGATTTTGCTTTGGACAGATTATGGGAAGTAGTGTTGGGCAGCAACAGCTTGCTTGCTTTCCAGAAGATTGAATTAGTCACCAGGTGATGCTTTCTTGTCACACTTGTTCCAGGAATCAATGCATCGATGACCAGGGATGTGCAAATTCCATGGGTCACATTTTCATTCTTGATACTTGAATAAAGTAAAATGGATAAAATATACCAGGAATCCCTCAGTTATATTACAGTGTTTTGGCTTATGATGCAGCTTTTTGCTATAGCCTGGTCCTGGCACGTCTTCTGGAGTGTGAAGTTCCCTTTTTGGAATTGTTAAGCTTCTCTATGGATATCTTCCCCATAGATCTCTCTCTTCTTTACAGTTCTTTTTAGTTAAATAACACAGCTCAGATAAGTAAAGTCGGAAGAATATGTACAGGTGTGGGCCATAGGAGGGAAGGAATTAAACCACACCTCCTAAGATGAATTTCATGTGACTTCTCTTTGCCTGGGTTTTAGAAGCAAGTCCTGATTTCTCAACCCTTTTTAACCAAGGGAATGCTATATTCTGCTCCCAGCATTCATGGATTGTTGTTGAGATGACACAAAGTATTGTCTCAGAAGATCTAGAGTAATCCTGTTGAAGAAAATAAATTAACTAGTTTAAAGGAGTAAGATAGGTTGAAGGCAGAAGATGGTCTAAATATTTTAATGCCTCGTCTTTTTTGTTAATAAGGCTGAAAGAAATTGGTGTCTGTGAGGTTAAAATGGCATGTGGATTACCTTTGGCTTTTGCTCTTTTTTTCCCTGAATTTATCACACTTTTCCTCTGATAATCAGGGTGACCTGGAGTATCCACCAGCTGCAGAAACCATCTTCATTTCTTTCATCATACAGGGAATTAGGATGCAATAGTTGAAGTCTCCTCACTTCCATGCATTTGCTAGGTTATATTATCATTCATGCAGTGTGTCTTTGGGTATTTTACATAACATAACTAATTGGTAGTAAAACAATATTGGAATGTAGAAATTGTCACAGAGTTCATTAGACAGTAAGACAGAGCAATAAAAAGAGACTCTTGTAACCTACTGTAAAAAATGTTTCTTTATCCTGCTTTAATTTTTTAAAAATTTTTTAATACTGTTACCTCTTGCTTTTCCAGGAGGACAGAATTCCTCTGAGGAAAAGCTGTTACTCCCTAACATTTGCCAGCGAAACTTAGGGCAAGTGACAGATTTCCCTAGGCAGATGCAAGTGTACATCCAAGAACATAAAGTGAAGAGGTGCTGGACAGAGGCCATGCAGTACCTTGAAGGTTAAAAGACCAATTTTAAAATCAATGCTTTTCTTTAACTGGCAACCAAGGTAGTAGTTTCAGACTGGGTGAAATATGTGAAGAGCAAACCCTTTTCACAAGGAGTGTTTTCAGGTTATCAGCGCTGAAATGCTATGCAAGGTTGTGTTGGACATGCATGACGCCTGGGAATTGCAAATAAACTCATCTTGATGTGACAAAATCATGCATAATTATTTTGAAACCCAGGGGAGGCTAAAATGGCCCCAACTTGGTGATGTCCCATCAATGACAGACAGGCAGCTGAAGCATTTATAATGGCTCATTTTCCTAGAAGATGAGAAGGAAACTTAAAATAACCTCTTCTGCTGCAGCTCCAATATGTTTGCACTTCTAATTGCTAATTGAGAGACTTTGAATGGGACAGAGGAATGGCAAGCCCATGGAAGCAGCGGGCAGGCACTATCTTTGGCCTGTGTGTGCCCGCGTTTTTCTCTTCCCCAGGTTGTATGTACCAGCCTCCTGTCTGGTGAACCACAGCAAGCATCTGAGCACGTCTGGGAGTTAACCGCGAGGAAAGGGGAAGCTTCCCAAGAGGTTTGCAAGTCTTCTTTGTCTTCTTACTATTTTTATTATTAAAATTACTAGAAGAAATCACAAATCCATCGGGTCACAATTGTCTACAACTGCCATCAAGCAAATAGTTGACAACCAGCTCTGAATAGTGTCATCAGTTGAGGGGAGGACTCTTTCCCACTGTAGCTCCCCGAACCCTAGGAAAATCTCTTACCTTCTCTCAGAGCAGTCTCTGTATTTTTACCATCTGGAGAAAGAATCCAGTCACACCCTGTTAATGACATGCAACACCCCAAAAAATACACCAATGTATCAATCTCCTTAGTGATCAATCAAAACACAGAAGATAAATCAGCTAGCTCAGTTGCAGTTTGTTTGCTTTAGACAGAACTAGGTGTTTTGCAGTCTTGAAATGGCTGGCTTTGGATTTCTTTCATTGCATGAGGCAACAGGTAGGAAAAAATCCTCATAGAAATTCTTGTGTAAGAAAGTGAGAAAGCAAGAAATGTGACATGTGAGGTCAGGAAGCAGGAACAGTAAAATAAATTCAAAGCAGAATTTCTTAGTTTTAATCATACCTACCAGGAGCAATTAACCACCAAACAAGAAGAAAGCAAAAATTCCTTAATTAACCTGATACATAAAGCAAAAGGTGACAGATCTTCTTCTTCTTCAGCTAAGGCAACTTCTGCTGCCTGATGCATATCATGAGGCTGGTTATTGACTGGCAGCAACAGAGTTACTTCCGAGAAGATGACCGAGGTTTTGACAACTGAGGCTGTGTCTGATCTGTTCAGATGCTGAGGTTCAGGTGCTGCTGCCTTTCCCCCTCGTGCCTGGGTGCTCCGTTTGCCTTTGCCTGCAATGCACTCGTTCCATCGCACGGCAGGAAATCATTTCGGTGTCAGGGGAGTTGGATGTTTAATGTTAGCAGACAGGGGAAGAAAAATGTATTTTTTTTGTTTGAAGTGGGAAAATTATCAAGAAAGGGAGGGAAGAAGGAAGCTAGGTAGGTAGATAGTTCCTGGAAAAGGTAAAAACGTTCCTATCTAAAGGAGATTAGAGAAATAATAGCAAGTGTTTTAAAAGCTGTCACAGTTGTGGTACTTGGTAGCCTAAGAGAAAAAGTTTAATTTTCTGAAAATTGTCTCAGCTCAGCTCCCCAGGTCCCCAAAATCAGAACTTCTCAAACCACTCACTGCTTTTGAAATCCCAACGCTTTATATTTAGGGGGCATTAAAAGAAGTGGAATAGAGGAACATAAAAATTACGGTAACATGCAGAAAAACATAAGACAACAACAACAAAAAAAGGCTTAGGAAAAAAAATCTCGACGTATCTGCTTGACATACTAAAATAGTTCTGTTTTCTTGAAAATGTTTATTGGAAAATGCATTACAAAACCTTGTAACAGCTGGAATATGGTGATCTAATTGCTGTTTCAGTAGCACTGTGAACATGCAAACATATTTCCTATGCAAAATGTCAAAAAAGGCAGCAATCAAAGTGAGGCTTTAAGCTTCAAAACAAAGACACAATGAGCTGATTTGTAAACATTTATTTCTAAGGTTACATTTAAAACCAAAATAGAACAGCCTAGGTTTGGAGACAGTGCAACAAATCTTTTTACAAAACACAAGATCTAGACAGAAGAGAGAGAGGTTTACTGGCTAAAAGACACTTGGGCTTCATCAAGATTTAATTCCCAGCGGTGCTGCAGCTCCTTGAAACCATGTATTTCTTCACATTCAAACAAGGAGCAGATCTTTGAGTCAGGGAGCAGGATGTTTGTTATTAGATGGATGCAGAAATACGCAGAGATCCTTCCTGTGCAGAACAGAAGTCACCGTTTACCTTCAGTTGCACTACTACACCCTTTCTCTAGGCATCGTTGGCTTGCCATGGGTCCCAGATCAACAATTACGTTGACTCTCACTAGGTGTTTAGTGAGGCAGGTTTGGAGTCAGCACTCAGCGAGGTCACAGGTTTTGTGGTGACCTGGCATTCTTGTACCATTCTTGCGATGAATTAGTTCAGGAGCTGGTTTTTGCTCACTTTAGTTGTCTTCTGGCAGGTCAGATAGCAACTTCAAGGTACAGTGAGAGTTGGTTGTAGTTGTAGCAACCAGGTGCAGGGAGTGACTGCAGTATAACACAAATGTTGAAGTCGAAGGGTACTGTGCAGGATACTGCCTGTGAGCTAGGAAGCCATGTGCAATGGTCCTTCTCATCAAAAGAGCACTGTTGATGTTCCTGTGTCTTGGTTTAGCATAACACTGTGGGCACTGCTTGACTAACGTGAGTGTGAAATCAGGACCAGTTGAAATGAATGCATCCGCTCTGCACCTAGCTATGCCAGCAGCATACAATGAAAATACTCTTAAATATATACTTGGTAAAAAAGTAAATCAGTTTGAGGAGTAAATTTACTTTTCACCAAGGCCATCCATTTGTAAGATTCTTACTGTATTGTGCTTGCAAATAACATTTATTTCTGTAGTGTAAATATGCAAGAGTTTATTTTAATAAAAAGTAAGCCCTAAAATAAGATAAACCCCATGACTAGACTTGCATTGAAGATTTAAAGTGCATTCATCTGCTGTTTTTCTATATAAATATTCATTGGTTTAGTGCTCTCAGGTGTTGGAACTTTTAATCTGCATTCAGATGGAGGTACTTTAATCAGAGAGTTCATAAAAGTCTCGTAACTTTTTTCATAAAAAATAGAGTAGTAGATATAACAGAGGGTTGCAAAAGCTTAAAAAAAGCTAAACTGCAGCTCTAGGAGGAAAAAAAAAAGTAAACACCAAATGGCATTTTGTGCCATAATATCAATATTCTATTAAAAATAAATCTCTCACTGTTAGACCGAAGAGTCTCAAACAACCTGTCACTTTACTGCAGTCTTCAGAGATGACTGATAATGGGTAAAAAATCCCATAGCATCTGTTTACCATGTACTCACACAAACTGTTAGGAATGTTTTTAAATGTCAGCAGTAATGTATGCATGTATTAGCTATCACAGAGCAACAGCTCAACAAAGACAGCATCCCTGCCACAGTGGGGCTCGCGCTCTAAATTAGGGAGGTCAAGTGGCGGAGATAGAAGCCGAGTGCATTTGAAACCATATTGTTTGCCTTCTGAAAACTGGAAGAAATTGTGCAGTCAGCTGTCGTAACAGTGCCGACGTACAGAGGCTGTATGCTTTGAAAATAGCTAAGTGGGATTATGGTAAATCTTTCAATTGCCAGAAGGTTAATCATGAAAGGCACCGAATTTAAGGTCAGGAGGGATGCGCGTGGGGGGTCCTGTGGTTTAGGCTGCCTTTTGCATTAGCAAGCTATCACATCTCATTTGGGAACCTAAGCGTTCATCAAGTGTGGAGTGTCATATAGGTGCTGCTGCTGACTAAACAGCGTCTGTGTGACAGCGTTGTTAACAGCACTGTATTACCTGACAATTCCGCACTACTTAACTACGGAGATACGCTACAGGGTGTGTTGTCCTGGCAAAGTCATTGTGTTACAAGCCACTTTTCTCACTGAAATTCATAAATCAGTTCCCCCTCCCCCCCCCGTTACTTCATAATTGAAACCTCTCTTTTCTTTTGAGCACGCGCCCGCAGCTTTTTTCTTGTTTGCCACCAAGAATGCACGTTGTTGAATGTTGGTTCTGCAGCCAAAATGTGCAAATCAACTAAATACGTTTCTGTGCCATAAGCTTGCGTCCTCCCCAAATGCCTGGGCCTGTCTTGAAAGTTGCGTGGGGTGCTGGGTATTAAGCAAAGTGACAGTCAAAACAGATTGCAGACAGAATTTAATTCATACCGCTGCCTTTTTCAGTCACTCCCCACAAGTAGCTGGTTCAGCAGACACCAGTATTGATATAGATGCACTGATGAATTCGGTGGGGATCCGTGGAGACCGTGGTGGGTCTGGTTGCGTGGCCAGGGCCCCCCACCCCCACTTTGTGTGAAGCCCCTTAGAGTGTGTCCTGTGGATACAACGATCTACATGCTTGAGGTTAAGCAGGGGGAGCGGAGCAGAGCAACGGGCTATTTGAATGCAGAGAGCACTTGCCGCGTTGCTGCTCTCCCATCCCATAGTGGGCATTTTGGAGCTGCCCATAAACGTGTGCCCTGTGTGGTATATAGCCTTTTGTGAGCGAAGGGAGCTCACACTGAGCATTCGTTAGAGAGTCTCCTGTCCTGACATTTCTTTTATATAGGTATGGTCCACGATGGCTGATAGGCGGTTTCCACAGAGTTGTAGCGGCCTTTAAATCTGGAAATAAAGAAAAAAAAAAAAAAAAAAAGCCAAAAAAGAGCAGAGCTAGATCAAGGGCATAATGTTCTTGATGAAACAGACTGAAATCCCTGATCAACAAAGAGAGTTTTTTTTTCTTCTTTAATTATCTAGATCATTTGGCCAGCTGTGAGCCATGAACCCAGCTGGTCAGCCAGGGGTGTGAAAGGGAGGTCCACCGGGTTGCTTTGTTAGTGTAACTCTTTACTCCGCATTAAAAACTAAACATATACATTTCCTTCGTTGGAAAAATTATTCCTTAGGCTCAGAGGTGAGGTATCCGGGATGGGGAGGAGGAAGAGCCCGGTAGGAGTCTCACCACATGGGTCAGCGAGGTCCTGATGCACCTTAGCGAGGGAAGCGTCTTGAGGGGCTGGCCAGCTTCTCAGTAGGTGGTTTAGCTGGATCTTAGCAGAGCTGTGATCCAGTTCCCTAACTTCTGCAGTGGGTAACTGCAGTTGAATTAGAGCCTCAAGAAAGTAATTCTGAGAGGCATTGTGGAACATCCTGCTAACCCAGCAATAAATTAAACCAGAAACCGGGAACAACTGGAGATGGTGAGATTAGAGCTGGCTTTTGGAATTTTTTTTGCTTTTGGTGAGTGTATGACTGTCTTCTTCCCTCTTCTAAGACTGAGTGTTGGCCCTTGGAGCAGTAGACTGGAGTCACTCCTGTGATCAGCTGGGAAGAGAGACTCCATGGTTGGAAAAAGGTTCTGAAAAGAGACAGGAGGAAAAAAGTTGGCTTTAGAGCTGGAGAAAAGTCCTGTGAAGCAGACAGGAGAGGCCCAAAGATTCACCTGATCTGAAAAACTCTGCTAATTTCCTTGCCTGCCTTATTTTATATGTATGTATAAAATTGTTTCATAATACAGATACTTAAGAATAAGGATTTAAAGTTAGACTATCGCAAGACAGAAGAACCTGATTTCAGAAAAAATGCTTTAAATGAAATACTTGTGCACAGGCAAATCTTGAAGTAGAACTGTGAAACACTAGCAGGAGTAAACAGCAATTTCTGAGGGCAAATTGCTGAAACTTTTGTTCCTGCAGCTAGTACAGAAAGTATTGACAGGTTTTCATTTTTCCCTGTTAAATGTTACATTCTCAACCAGCTCAAAGGAACTCTTTTTAGGCATCAAAGAAGGTACTACTGAAAAATTATGGTTGAGTTATTTCCCCAAATTATGCATCATTTTTGAATATTGTGCAGAATATATTCTAAGGAGCAGAGAGCTGTCTTTTGACCTTTTAGAAAACTATATTTTTTGTGTAGCTTTATTATTAATGCCCTAATAAAATACAGAATATACTCTTATTTTTATATGAATTTTAACCCATCCATGATTGGATCTTACACGAATGCACTCATTTTCCCCAGTTGAGGATCTGATCCAGTTCAGACTTGGCTTTTTTTAGGCAGTTGTGCTATTTGTGAAATCATTCCTAATTTGAATTTGTAATTTTGGAATAGAGATGTCCATATGTGGCAGATAAAAGGTCGCTGATAAAGCCCAAGTAGGAATATGGTGCATCAGTGAGCAAAGCACAAAATGGGACTCCTCCTTGCTTCTTGGGATTAGAATAGCATCCCTGAAACAGCAGAAGTCTGTTGGGATATCAGCACAATTTACATGTCCTTTCAGCTTTACCGCAGGCTCTTCATGGCTGGCCAGTCCTTCATTGTGAGCCCCTTGAGTTTGGAAAGTACCTCAGACCAAATCAGAAATAACTGCTGCTAATATAGATGTTCCTATATCTGGGTTTTCAGCACAGCTCTCTTCTCAGGGCATGTCTGCACAGCAGTGATAAATTGTAGACAGCCTCCCTTCCCACATCACACTCTTCTTTCTTGCTTGCATTAATGTATTTGCAGCTGAACAGAAGTCTGGAATGTGTAAGTAGTGATAACTCTTTATGTTACTTTAAAACATTTTCCTTGGCCTCTCATCTGGATATTTGAGATGGTCGTAACTCTAATTCCAGAAAGAGATGAGAGTAGCCAAATGCTCAGAGGCAAAATGTATTTTGTGCCTTTTTCCCTGGCACTTACCTGCTCCCTGAGAGCTTGTGCAAGAGGCAGCAGGGAACAAGTGCTGTGTCCCCTGTAAATTGTCCTCCTTTTACTTGTTATCTGAGCTTAAGGCCATATAGGAAATTCATATGCATGAACACATATGTATGCCTACGTACCATATGAGTTTATGAAGTGGGAAGAATCTGTGACTTAGTCTGGGATTGTAGATACTGTCAGTGAGCTGGAATTTGGGACATATATTAATCCCCAGAGCGAGTGCTTGGTTTTCCCTCACAGTGTTTTGTAACAACTCCTGATGTGTGTTTGACATGACTGTTGTCATAAGAAGTGGTCTGCTTTGTCTTAGACCTCGCTTTCCTCTCTTATCCTTTTATGTCAAATGTTGGACGTGAACTTGGGTTCACTGGGTGAACTTGGTACCATACCCAACTTTCTGGAGGCATGTTTTTTCATCTCCAGTCTATCAATGTTTCTATCTGTTGATGTGTAACATATGGTGCTGATTCTTACTAAATAACAGTGATTTACAGTTTGTAAATGTCGAACTTAATTCTTCATTATTTAGAAATCAATACTTAATTCAAATTGATTATATTTCTACACCCTTAGTTTTTTTTTTTTTTTTTTTTAGGAAAAAGGCTGACTCTGGCACTGGTAGATGACTATAAAGTTTCTTCACTGAAAATTCTTGGAAGCCTTCCTCTGGTTGTCCACATACACTGATAGCCTCTTTCTAAAATGCTTGTGTTTCCTCATTATTAGAGCAAAAAATCATGGTATTGAAATTGCTGGAGGTGACTTGCTGGTGCAATGCTAATGACTCCAATGGATATACTTCTGATTTGCGTTGAGATTGTGGAAAAGCAGGACTGGTCCCCAGATGGAGGAAAATTAAAAGTCCAAAGCTCAGTTCTTGCCTGCTTTGCATAATGTCTCTTGCAGGATGGGTGCAAAACTTAAGATTCAAGAGAGTGGGCAGTCATGTTTTTTCTGTTTTTTAAAAGTGAGATGGTGGGTGGGTGAGTGAGGAGTAGCTACTTGAGCTCCATCCCCAGCTTTGCCTGTGGCGTCCTTGGAGACTATGGCATTTTCATTTTCAGTCTGCAAAATAGAGTGAATAATACAACATGCCTAAATCAAAGTGTTCTTGAAAAGATTAATTATTTCTAAGTACACTGAAGCTAAACGCAAGTACTAATAACTAGAATTTGTAAAATGTTCATTTTAGAGCCCTGTGGATGTGTAGTTGATTGATTGGCACTGAACAGACGAGTATCTAGAGATCTGGAAGTTCTTCCCTGTTAGGATAACAACCGTTGTCATGAAGGACTGAAGAAATTTAGTGTCATCAAGTACAAAGGAAAATATAATGATTTGGTAAAACCAGAGATATATCTCTTATTTTGGGGGCAGAAACATAAATAATTTACATGAAGTAATTGCAGGAAGAAAGTTTCAGTAAGTTTGCCGTTCCCAGCAGTTTTTTGTCATTGTGGTGTCTACCACAAGGTCTCTTGGGTGTATCCTAGGCTGAGGTTGCTGGTGCCCCTCTTACACAAAAGGGCTTTTATAATCCAAGTGCCTAGTGCCCCCCATCTTCCTTGCTCTGCCTGCCTCAGCTGCAGAGTGATGATCCCCTTCACGGACCACAGGAGTGAAAAGGAAAGGAAAATACATTTAGCCAAGCAATTTCTAACCCATCATGTTCAAGACTTACAGGATCCTAGAAAGACCCCAGTCAACCGTTGCCTCAGACCCATGACTTCCTTTGTTCTTCCTCTTGAGAGTGCAGAGTTGAAGCCTTCTGGATAGAAGCCTTTCTCATACCCTCAGCCTGATTCTCTTCTGCAATTTTTCCATCTTGTTTTGCCTTCAGTAAGAAAAACCCCAAGCATTAGCCTTGCCTGTTGGTTTCTGTATGGAGAACCATTAAGAGGCAATGGAGACACTCGCCGGAGCACAGGAAAAAAAGAGAATTCACGATTTTCCTGTTGTTATCTGTGGCAAGCAGAAATGCGTTCTTACAGAATGGGGGTTCTACTTCACAGAGCAGGCTCTGATCCAACATGATAAAATACATGCTGTCTACCAGATAACAGGCATTTCACATTCAGATAAGGGCATGTTTGTGATGTGTCACAAGCACACCTAACAGAAATACTAGAGATGCACTGATTTAAATTTTCTTAAAGACGTGGATATGAGATGTGGCTCAAAGACTGATTCTTGAAAATCCTGCACTCAGTTTGGTGGTGTATGTGTGTGTATATATATAACTTACATGAAGCAGCTGAAATGAGAGATGGAGACTTAAATGGCTCATCTTCTGTAAAATGGTAATTCTGTGAGAGTCTTTAGGAGCAAGTAAAGACTAAATGGGTACCATCACTTTCTAGTACCTTATCTGGAACTGTTGGTGGAGAGGAAGAAATTTGTAGGAGTGAAAAAATAAGAATACTTTTATGTAAGTACTTGATGCTAGGACCTTCCTAAGCTTTTTTTTCTTGTTTTTTTTTTGCAAAGGTCTCAAATACCCAATTTGTTCACTTTTTATCTCCGTGTTTTTATTAGTCTGGATTTATGTTGTTGCCTTGGACTACTGAATACCTTGAAAGAGACTTATTTGCGGTATTTCCAAGAAAAATGGAAGAAGAAAATGTGAGAAATATTACAAAAAGGCCCATTCTTACAAGATTTCCCCTGTTTGTATGGATTCAAAGGGTTTTGCTCAGATGATACTTGCATTCTTTTGTGACCAGTGATCAAGCCAAAGCCCTGTTCTGAGCTCTGTTGCTGCTCTTCTCAACAATATGATCGTTCCTCCTGCAGCTTCCTAAAGCATTTTGTTTTAAGCATGTAAGTAATTTTAGATCTGCATGTTTGTCTGGAATAGCAGGTGGTTGGGTGCAAAGGCAGAAGAATAAGTTCTCAAAGTGAATCCATGGGACAACTCCTAAATTTACCCTGAGTCTGGCACGAGAAACTTACTGTGTTATCACGTTTGTCTATACGTTAAATTCCATGGCATAGATGATGTCTTACTTGTAATGAAACTATGAGGAGATATTTCAGTGATGAGCTAAGTGGTGTGGTGAACGTCTCAGTTTCTGAAAACACTTCCTTACATTTTTTTTCCTCAAGGAATGTGAATATCTGGTGGGCAAAGAAATAGGGAGGATGTGTTCGCAAATAGTGAAGAAAGTATTACCTAGCGATCCTGTTAAACTAAGAACCACCTGAATGATTTTATGACAAAGTTACATCCATATAAATTAAAATCGGTACTGTATCTATCTATTTAAGCTGCATGCAGTGAAATCCTTCATAAATGAATATCTGATAAAGGCATACATTGACTGTAGAGGTTTATACTCCTGATAGGTGATCACTGCTGCTAAACAAGATACATCTTCCAGCAAGAGCAGGATAAGGATGACTCTCTTGTTCATCTTGGATATTCTTCCCCCAAGTGGCCATTTTATATGTTAGGAGCCAGTATTCATGACACGTTAGGAAACACAACTGAGTGAAAGCATACTACATTAGCATGACTTCCATTTAATCTGCCCCGTGAAAGTGTGTGTGTTTGTGGGGACAGAGTTCTGTTGATCACCCACCTCATATTTGTCAATGGTTGCTGATGCAGCATCAAGCTCTGAATTGAAAAAGAGACTCGGTCAGTTTTTATCTAAGTGGTGTGCCTAGCGATGATGTGCAAGACAGGTCAGACTCCAAGGCACTTCACCTGGGAGGTGCAGGATTGCCAGAACGCCATGGCCTGGACAAGGTGAAAACCCCGCAGTCCTCTGGACGTCAGGTACCGGTTGCGTGCGTGGATCTGCTGTTGCGTGTTCCACCTGGACTGCTGGATCAGTGTGGTGTTGGAGTTGACTCAGCTTGGAGTTGGCAAAGCAGAGATGTGAGCACAACTGAAGAACAGCATAGTCTTAAAAGCATGAAGAGGTCTTTTAAGTTTTGAGCACTTTGAGTATTATAAACGTTAACCCAATGAAACCCAGGACTTTGTTTCCTCTTTTTCTGTGTGACCCATGGTGCCCCTTTGCACAGTTAGCCCCAGGCTAACAGGGTCTCATTTTATACAAGTGTATAAGAAAAGCTGTATAGCTGAAAGGAAAACCAAACCCTCTGGTTTCTGCTAGTGACTTCCTGTTAAATGCACATGGAGGCTAATTTCTTCCAGACTGCTGGTGTTACTAGGGTGCCCTGTGTCGGGCCATAGCTAAGCATTAGCAACCCAGTTCCAGCAAAGTAAACAGTAAGACTCATTAATCTCTTTTCAGCAGTTACTGAGTCTTTGGAAGACATCAGTGATGCAAGAATAAGAAATAGCTCAAAGACAATAAATTATGGGGACAAAAAAAGAGACGCATCATAAGGGACCTCACTGAAATAGAAGGACCGTTACCCTGAGTCAGATTCCAACTGGAAGTGAGTCAAAACCATTTGCAAAGTGCAGCTGCATCTTTAAGCAAGGAAGTTGAGAGAAGTTCCTGTCAGATTTGTGGCCCAATGTATGTCTAGGCATGCCTCTACCAAGACGGTACTTTCAGAATGAGATAGTAATGCCAATTGTCTGGATATGAAATGACAATATTTGACATCACTTCTGCTAATACTGCCTGCCAGCCAGGGACATTGGGGAATGATCTCTCTATCTATCTAGAGCTAGAATTGAAATCCTAATGTTGATCATCCTTTCTCCCCTTGTCATTTCTCGTAGGTGCCCTTGGAGTCATACTTGATTTCATAAGTTGCTATTTGATCTTACCTGTTAAATTTAGCGTTTTACTATTACTTTATGAACACAGAATCTCCTTTACTATTCTGGAAGCACCCGCAGGCACCAGGCCATGGAGTTTTGAAAAAATAATAATAACACTTGTATAACTTTGTGTGATAAACATATATATATATATTTTTTTTTTTTTTAAGGGGGAGGGGAAGTTAATTTTATAAAAACATGGCCTTATTTTGACCCATATTTTGCAATTTTGTGGATTTTTCTAATAGCCTATACCGGTAGAATTAAACTGTGATGTTGAGCAAACATTTGTGAAGATCTGCTTTTGTCAGGAGTCATTTTCTGTCTTCAGAGATAACACATGGGATTTGCACACTTCTCTGGCAAGGCTGTTGATTGATGACTATTTAATCTGAGCTTAGTCACTAGAGAAGTTTAGGAAGAAACATAACACCAAACTCTCAGGGTTTGAGGTCTCCACATTTTGTTGTGATTTCATAAAACTTTCTGAATTTTGAGGAGACAGGCAAAAAGCAAGACTTTGTGGGTTTTTTTATGCATACCCATCAAAATAGGCTGCATGGGTTTGTCATAATCATTTCATTTTCAATGTTTGTGTCATTTTTTACGCTTTTGTAGAGAAAAGCCAAAAAATGAGGCAACATTTGTGTGGAGAGTTAATATTCTTTTATTAGATCAACAGATTTAGCTGGAGAAAAGCATGAAAAATCTCTTGGGTATAAAGAAGAATCAGAACACTTTAAGTGTGTCTCAGTCTAACTTAGGAAAATTCCTTTACTTTGAGAAAAATGTACAAAATGTATGAGAGAGGATATAGCTGCCGGAGAAGTCATTTGCCCACATGGAAATAGGAACATAGAGATGGACACTGAGTCCAGTTCACTGCAGTTTCTAGAAGTCTTTGTATAATTTCTTCCGTAGTTTTTCCATAATGCTGACCAAGATCCATGTTAAAAACATTTACATTTTTCACCCCTGTTATTTTTGTTTGAAGTCAATTCTGGAGTGCTATGTTCTGAAGCTTACAAGTGGCCTTGTTTCCCAGTTAAAAAATACTCTACTACTTTCTACTATAATTGTTTTCTGTATATTAATGTTGTCCTCGCAGTCTTCTTCTGTACCCACTGTGGTTTGTATCCATCTCAGGAGCCAGCAGCTGGAGCCATGCCTGGGCTTCCAGAGAAGGTCTCACCAGAGCCATTTATGAGCCTGCTTGCCCTTCCCTTTGATTGGCTTCTTGCTTTCCTTCCTAGTCTTCTAAACCCATCTCCATTTTAACTAAGGGTTTCCCATGTAGATAATAAATACTTAGCCAGAATCCAGAGAGAGGAGGTTGCTACGTTGTCTTGAAAATTAATCATACCAAAGGAAGCTATTAGTTTGGTTTTGTCTGCTCTTGATAAATCCATGTTGGTTCTCATGCCACTTCCCATTTGTCTACCCCTCCTTTAGGTATTCCCTCATGGAAGAGTTGTTCTAAAGCTTTACATGCTAGTCAGATCAGATGGATAGGCTCATATTTGCATGAATCACTTTCCCCTTTCTGAAGTATGGAAGTTATTTTATCTGCTAATCTTCAGCCATATAGTTCCACCCTGGCTTAATCATTTGTTTAGATGCCCAACCTATAATTTGGTGTGCCAATCCTTTCAGAAGTCGGAAGCTGTGATCATCTTGTTCTCCTGACTTGAAGGAATTACGGAAATGGGGTTTTGCTTCCACTTTGAATTTGATTATTTCCATTTTCATACACATAACCGCTTTTGCCCGTATCACCATCAGTGCCAACATCTTTATTGTGGTTTAATTTCCGTGGTGTAGTGTGCTACTCTTTCATCTCCCCTTGGTGTCATTGAATCGCTGCCCAGACTAGTCCAAGATATTCACTGAATTTTACCATTAAAGGTGCAATCCTAAAAAAGAGCCACTAGTTAACCCACTGTCATGAAAATCAATGGTAAAACTCTCCATGTGCTCCCACTGAAATTTTGCATAAGCCTTACATTGCCTTCTGAGGGGAAAAAAAAGGTGACATGGGTGACAGGCATAGCATTTCAATAGATTTTTAAAAATAGAGTAGGCTTCAAATTTATTCTTCCCCAAATAATAATTTAATTTTTCTGCAAAAATACATTTTGTCTTTTTTTTTTTTCCCTTTTTTTTTTTTTTTTTGGGGGAAAAAACTTAGGATGGTATTTTTAGAGGAAAAAAATTCTATCCAGACAATGTTGGCCTGGTTGTAGAACGATGGGAGCTGCAGATTGCATAAATATATACTGCTTGTCAACCTAAGAGATTGTTTCACCGTAAACTCTGCTTAAATGGCTGCGTTTTGCAGGCTGTATTTAAAGTATCTGCATTTTGAGGCTGGAAATGTGCACTTAGACTATTAGCTCTGTAAAACCAGAGAGTCAAATCTGGCATCCCTTACCTGGGACTGCTTGCGTAACACCTGCAGGACTGGTCCCTCAGCTTCCAAAGGTACATGCTTCCAACTCTCTCTTCATTAACAAGCACAGGGTTTACCTAGCAATAAAAGATATCTTTGTATCATATATAGTCACAATAATGTTTATTTAAATATTATCTGATTCTCTCAGCACTTTTATTATTTACCAATAGAAAAAAAAAATGACACCATTACTTTTCTTCGGAATTTAAAAAAATTACAATAGTTCAATTAAATTACTGAATTCATTTATATTTAATTGTACTTTTGGTTTTAATGTGCTATTGGAGGACATTTCTTTCCATGACTATTAGCTTTCCATGCAACATAAGAAAATCTAAAGCTATATTAAGGAAATATATTACATGGGCAAGACAAAGTCTCATTAGTGTTATTTATGGCACGCCGAAACCTCATTAGGAGAAGGTATGCTGGATTCAAAAATGCATTACTGAGAATGGTTTTTGGGGGCGTTAGGAGAGAAATTGCTTTTATTGTGTTTCTTTATCACATACAGAGTGGTTAGTGGACATGTTGGTTTTCTAAAGCATAAAATAAATTAAGATAGAAGAATAAGAGTAATTAATCTAAGTAGTATGTGTAACCTCATTACGGACTGGGAATAGCCTGCACATGGTCGCACGGTGTTTCTGTTTACTGTTCACCTTAGTTTCAACTAACCATTAGTTTTTAACTTCTTTCACTGGAGGTAAAAAGTGATCTTTTTCAGTACAGTAGTTTGCATCTTAAGCGGTAATAATGTGCTTTTAGTGCACTTCAGACTAGGGATGAGTGAAACTTGAGGTGCAGAGTCACAAATAGCCCAATTTAGGTAGTAGCATTTGCTCTAATGAGAGCTATATATCCAGTCCTGCGTAAATATTGTTTGGTAGGCATACAAGGAAACCATTCTTTGCAAGTTAATGAGAACAAAAGGAGAGTCCCTGGGCTGTCAGTCTCGGGTGGGGATGTCACTCTGCGTGGGCAGTATCCTTCCCCAGGCTGGTGCTGCTGCCGCTACCACCCAGGCACTGGAGCAGCCCCAAAATGAAATCCCTGTGTTCCTGCAGCCCTCCATCCCCGCCGCTGCTGGCACAGACCAGACGTGAGCAGTTGGTTCCCCTTCTCGGCCGCTCTCTCCTGCTGCTGGTCACTGTCACTGCTGCTGAGCAGCTGACAGGCTTCCTTAGGCCGGCACTTCGTCGGGCTGCCTCTTGACAGCGGCGCTACCTGCCAGCCACGTGCATCATTTTGACTCCAAATCAACTATTTGATGTCGTTTTTACACCCAATCCACTTGGTGCTAACGCCGCACACAACTGCTCTGAGGGCTGTGGGTATTCAGGTTCCCTGTGCTCTGCCTGTTGCTGAAACGTGTACCTGCGGAGCTCTTCAGTTATAAAACATCTATTCTCCTACTACTAGTTCTTACAGCCACTTCACCTGTCGCATCTGTGCTGGTATCCGTAACATTTATGAATGTGGCTTATGTGGTTTGCAATACAAGTTAGGAATACGTGCTAGCTTGCCACCAAGTCTGGGTCAGCTCAGCAAACCCAAAATGCTGCACACCTGCTCTCCTTGTAGGTTTTTTCCCTCAGTGTGCCACTTCAGGGTTCCGCAGAGACCTTTAGATGTCAAGGGATAACCTCATGATAGAGTCCCATAATTATTATAAGCATAGCTATTCATCAGTTGACAGGTTACTAATGCCAAGGTTTTTCTGTGGCCCAAATCCTTACTTTAAAAGGATCTACAAAGACATGGAAGTTGAAAGTTGAACTAGATACTATCCTTTTACCCCATCCTTTCTCCACCTAGTCATTGTAGCCATGCCTTTTTGTCTTCTACTTCTTATTGCAGTGAACATAATATAATATTCCTTCAGCATCTACAAACTATACGAATGATGACCCTATTGAATTATTCCCTGTAGTAGTGAGAAGTCATAGGTAGTCTCTGCTTAAAAGTGATCTGTTTATGCAGACAAAGCAGATTGGGAGGAGGTGGAAAGAAAGCATGCAGGCAAAACAAGTAAAGTCTTCTGTTAGTTCTCTTCTTTCAAAAAGTTTTTGGGAGAAGATCAGGGAGGGACAGTATTTCACTATGAGAAAAGAGATGAGGCAGCTAGAAGGGACTTGGGAAGAATGAAAAGAAACTGTGAAGAAAATGGACTTTGGGGAGTGGTTCAGTAGCAGGGGAAGTCTGCAGTTAGGCCATAGAAGGTAGCTGGTGAAGTCTGAAACTGCAGTTGTGCCAAGGGCCCAGCTACAGCTGACATGCCCTTCCTGGAGTAGCATCAGAAAGTGCTGTCCGTCAAAATGAGGCCACTTTGCTGTCGATATGTGCATGTATGTGCTCTCAGCTTGCTCTGGATCCTTGCTCTAAGTCTGCTGCCTTTGGAGTAAAAGGTGCAAAAAAGGACAAAAGGAGCAGGCCAAGAAAGTAAGGACAGGAAAAACAAAAGAGGGTATTTCAAATAAAGACAGAAATGAGAGGAGTAAGTAAAGCTTGGAACTGATGAGTATCCCCTGGCTTTTCTTCAGGAGTATCTTTCTGCTCAGATTCACATAGATGTGGGACAGGGAAGGTGATACTGTACTCATGCCTTAGGGAGTTCGAAGCTGTGGGCCTGAGGGTTGCTGGAATGTGTGGAATAAGATGGAATGTGTGGAATAAACAATCTCAGTCTTCTTCCATCTGTAAGTCAGCTATCTTGTGCTGTGTGAAGAAGGCGCTATGACAAAATCTCATCCTCCCTCTTTCATCCCTACCCTGCATATTGTAGTGGTGATGACACATACTTATCCTTCTCCTCTGCTAGCCTGCTTTGTCCTTTAGCTTGCCATGTAGATCGACCAGTGCTGCCTTTTCTGTGACAAAACAAAATGCAGAAGCCTTACTAAAGACACTGCTACCTCACACTCAAGATGTGCTTATGTTCACACCTTTGTTCTGATGGATGTCCAGCACTCCTGAAGCCACACAGAATATAAACGAACTAGTCAGAAAGAGATGGCAACATTCCTATATAACAAATCTAGGCACAACCCTGAAAACAGTTGCAGCATGAGGGCTTCCTATCCATAAGCATCTTCATAGAGCAGAGCCATGTATTAGGCAGGAGACCTGAGCCACACCTGACACACAAACTGGAAGACAATTTGTGTTTAGTGGCATCCACTTTCAAGGTGAAAGAGGAGATGTGGTGGCTCTGAAAGAAGACAAGGTGGGAAGTGCCTCGGCATTACTTCTATCAAGTACGCTGCATGTCTGATTTACGCAAATTAGGAAATCAAAACAGTATCAGTCAAGTCCATGTGGGTTTTGTGGTTTTGACTTCAGATTTTTTTCTCCTCTGTCATTTGGGATGATACTGGTAACTTCCCTGACATGGGCAATGT
Organism: Todiramphus chloris collaris; assembly: GCA_025345505.1. Classification (NCBI taxonomy): domain Eukaryota; kingdom Metazoa; phylum Chordata; class Aves; order Coraciiformes; family Alcedinidae; genus Todiramphus; species Todiramphus chloris. Next base: position 24,715,187 of record JANVCC010000035.1, read on the forward strand.
TAGTCTGTCCTTCTGTCATCATAACTGTAATTTTAAAACATGCCTTTAATAATACTTCTTAATAGTTCTACAGTATAAGGGTAGTGCATGCTAAAGATAGATGACTCTAGGCATGTTCATAATGAGCCTAGGAAAACTTTGTGTGGCTAAGATGAATACTTCTGTTATGGCCACTTGTTTTTACATGCAGTTGGAGTGAAAGGGGTAAGCAAAGAGACCACCTAGGCCAGTCAGAGTGCTCTCACTGCTAACTGGATTTCCCTTTGGGAGGAAAAGGGACAAGCCAGAATTCCTTTTGCATTCGTTTTTAGCTCATTTGCATCCTCAAATAAATAAAAAAGGAGTAATTTTCAAGTGTGGCCAAATTTGTGGCAGACTGTGACACCTCCACAATAATCATCATGTCAAGGGCTGGTGTCACATGGAGATTTACTGTAATGGATGCACTTGCATGGAGGTCTTCTTCAGGAAAAAAAAAACAGGCAAATTCAATTCCAGTTCCACTGTAAAGAGGACACGAGAGGAAAATGACAATTTGATTTTGGCCTTCTTCGCTTCTCACAAAATGAGGGTGTCTCCTACAGCCGTATACAAAGGCTGCAAGAACTTGCACCTGTCACTAGGAAACCTGCCTCTAGATTTGATACAATATATTACTTCAGAGATTTATACCATTTTCCCTTTGTCTGTTCTTTACATTGTTAGTGTTACTAATCTTCTATTATCAGGAATAGAGCAGGCTATTTGTTGCTCAAGTGTCCGTGATGATATGTGAGAAATTAATCTGAAGACATTTGGAGAACTTCTCCACCATGTCAGCATTGATTGGGTAGAGAAACTGAAGATTATTAGTTTGCAGGAATGCCTGCTTTTTATCATAATGCCTAAATAAAAACAGCATAATAAATGAGAGGAATAGAATGTCTGAAAGACAAGGCTCTGCTTCGAACACGGCACAGCAGTCCTTGCCCTTTTATAAATGGGAAATTAAAAATAGCCAGTGGTGACCTTACTGAGCTCTGCAAGTTTGTTTGTTAAACAGAAGGTGGTTGTGTTGGAGCCAAGCACCTCTCTTCCTTACTGTAATCTTTATTTTAAAGAATATTTTTCAAAGCATTTAAGAGCATTCTAAGCTCAGCCAAGGATTTGGGGAAAAGAGGAGGGCAGTAAAGTAGCTGTGCTGTGAATCTCTGTGCTCTTCCAGGGGAATGTAGGTGAAAATGGTGAACCTACCCCAGAGAATGAATCAGGGTAGGTTGATCTGACCAAAATAAAGCTTGGCCAGTGATGCTAAGTTGGTACTTGCCCCCAGGAAAATAAAACTCTTATGAATCAAAGACCTTTTTTTTTAAAACCTCTAGCTATTTTCACTGTGGATCCCATGGCAGTTGCAGGATGGCTGAAGAGGGGTTGTCCTCCTTCAGAAGGGTTGGGTTTACGTTTTGCCCTTGGAGTGGCAGAGCCAGCACATACCAAGACCAGCAGCCTGCAAGTCCCAGTGGGCTTCCACTGAGCACCAAGCACACCAACCTGTGCTACTCTTCACCACAGCCAATTAATTATTTCATTGTTAAATCCAGGCAGCATGCTTGTTAGCTGTTCAAGGATGAGCAGTGACTTCATAAGAAGGATTTAGAGCGGGGGGTTTAGCTGATTAATGGTTTGCCATGGCATTTTCAGATTATTTTCTCTATTTGCAGTACCTATATGACCTAAAAATTATATTATGGGTAAAAAACTCAAATGGGTTTTCCTTAACTCTCTTCTTATTAGCTAAGCAGATCCTCGCACTCAGGTCTTCTTATTTGTATGAAATCATAAAAGTCAGAAATGACTAGAGTCCTTCTAGTGAAGCATTGTTCATCCCTTATAGGCATCATGCTTTTTGTAGCCTCATTTTATACAACTTAATTGGTTAGACTACAAATATTCACGAGATATTATTTCTGATATATAATTTTGAAGGTGAGCATATAGATGGGCACAAGATCAAAGTCAGTGTCATGTACTTTTCTTCCAGAGGTCCCAGTACCAGCACTCTCATTTGAATCCCAAAGTGGGTCTGAGTGTAATGCATTGAGTTGCCTGGGACGCATTCAGAAAATTTTGAAATTTTTGAAAGGGTTTTGAAAGGCACTTAGTTGAGGTGGACACCTCAGGTCCCTCACTACAGTTGCTGACGGTCCCTGAAATCTGTGGCTGTTTCAGAGAAGCTCCTTTTAGCACATGTTATTTAGTAATGTAATATCCTATACAAAGGCCAGTTATTCAGGCTGTAAATGGAAGAGCCGAATTGCCCCATAAATTTGAAGCTTATTGATGTGAGTTGCTTCTAATATTTCTGTAGGGAAAAACCCACTTATTGATCACTCGGGGCACTGTCTTACTTCTGACATTAATTTAGTTGTAGATTAGGTTGGAATGTATTACTTTCATAAAGATCCTGAGTGGTTGGAGTCACGCAGTGAAACCGAAGCACAAATACCAGCAGACTGCGTGGCTCGTGACACCGTCTGAAATAGAGAGCAGCCCCAGTGAACTGGCACGCTCTCGGTTCACTTTCCACTGAGAGAGCTTATCACAGTAACAAACAACAGGTAGGGCTTTCGTGAAATAGTTCTCTTACTCGAGCTGCTCATGGGTCATCCTCAAAAGTCTCCCTCTAGGTGCTTTAGTAAGGAGTAGTGAGTAAGGAGGATTCAGCAAAGGATTTGGGCTAGTTTATATCCCAACGCTGGCATAGATGTCACAAGGAATTAGCAAGTGTGTGAAACCAACTATAATCTTGATGGGCGTGGTGGGTTGACCCTGCCTAGACACCAGGTGTCCACCAAAGCTGCTCTATCACTTCTCAACAGGACAGGGAAGAGAAAATCTAATGACAGGCTTGTGGGTCAAGATAAGGAGAGGGAGAGAACACTCAGCAATTGCTGTCATGGGCAAAACAGACTCAGCTGGGGGAAATTCGCTGAATTTATTAACAATAAAATCAGAGTAGGGTAATGAGTAATAAAACTAAATCTTAAAAACACCTTACCCCCACCCCTCCGTTCTTCCTGGGCTTAACTTCAGCCCTGATTTTACTACCTTCTCCCTGCCAGTGGCACAGGGGCTGAAGAATGGGGGTTGTGACCAGTTCATCACATGTTGTTTCTGTTGCTCCTTGCTCCTCAGGGGGAGAACTCTTAACACTCTTGCCCTGCTCCAACGTGGGGTCCTCCTATGGGAGACAGTCCTCCCTAAACTTCTCCAACGTGAGCCCTTCTCAGGGGCTGAAGTGAAGAACTAGTGTGGCTCTCTTCCATGGGGTGAAGTCCTACAGGAACACACTGCTCCAGTGTGGGTCTCCTGTAGGGTCACAGGTCCTGACAGGAGTCTGCTCCAGCGTAGGCTTCCCATGGGGTCACAGCCTCCTTCCAGCATCTACCTGCTCTGACATGGAGTCCTCCACAGGCTGCAGGTGGATATCTGCTTCACTCTTAACCTCCATGGGCTGCAGAGGCACAGCCTGCCTCACCGTGGTCTTCACCATGGGCTGCAGGGGAATCTGCTCTAGCACCTGGAGCACCTCCTCCCCTTCCTTCTTCTCTGGCCTTGGTGTCTGCAGAGTTGTTTCTCTCATGTATTTTTACTCTTCATTACAGCTGCAGGTTGCTGAACAATTTTTTTTTCCCCCTTAAATATGATATCACAGAGATGCTACCACCATCGCTGTTGGGCCAGCGGTGGGTCTGTCTTGAAGCCAGCTGGCACTGGCAGCTTCTAGCAGCTTCTCACAGAAGCCACCTGGTAGATGCCTCCCTACTATGAAAACCTTGCCATGCGCACCCAATACACTGATGTTGACCTTTCAGTCTGTATGCACTGAAGATTATAAATGCAGTAAAGCTGAAATTGTTGTAAACCCTGAGAATGGTCTGGCTCTGAGCTAACATCTTTCCTCCATTACAGCTAGAACTATCAAGAATGATAGCTGCCTGCCCAGGTAAAGCAGCAGGGGCCAGGGATGATCTGGGAGGCCATGGGAATTACACCTCTTCAGCTCTCTAATGTGTCTGGACTGGATCAAGCCCAGCATCCGAAAGTGGCCAGCGCCAGGTGTTCCCAGCAAAGGTTAGAGAAGGGTTGGGTGAGCATCAGAGCAGTCAGACATGCCAGTCCAGCATTCTGTCCAACGTGAACCTCCAGCTCTGCAGGCTGGCATGCACTGTGAAGCACCTGTCTTTGTTACTGGTATCTGCTTTAAGCCTGCATTTCTTACTATTACAGCTGCACTGACACTTGTAGAAAGTTGATACATTCATTCCCTCAGGCATTTCTGTCACAACTGAATTCCACTCTCTAATTACATATTTCACGAAAAAGCATTTGATTTTGTTGTTTTGAATCCACCACCTTTGGCTTTTATTGTATGTCCTTACCTTGTTGTTTTGAGACCCAGAAAGAATGGACCCACTGCCTTTTTACCATTCCCTCCTTTAGAAAATTGCATCATGTCCTCTGCTAATGATTTCTCTTCCTTAAATTACAAAAAAAAACCCCAAACAAAAAAAAAACCACCAACCAAAAAAAACCCAACCATTTCTTTTTTTTGTCACTTTTCATAGGAGGGATTTTTTTGTGTTCTAATTTCGCTGCCCTTCTTTGACCTAGTTCTGCAAAGGGAAGTGAGGAGTACTCTGCACAGTCTTCAACAGGAGGCTGGAAGACTTCTAGAAGTGTATCTTCATTATATGTTAGATTTCTTCTGCACGCATCCTAGCATGTATGGACTTCTTCCATTGTTAAAAGGAAAAGATAATACGCACGTGGCAGAATGTAATTGGTGTGTGGCTGCTTGTTACACAGGGGCTTTTATAAGCAGGGGCCATTAAAAGCAGAAATACGTATGTACCCTGATGAAGTGATACACTGCATCGAGGGCAGATCCACAGCTGTTAGAATACTTTGAGTGTGAAGCCAAGTCTTCTGTTTTCTGTTCTACCATTGTGACTGGACGGCGCTGTTTCTGTCAGGTGCCTGGATATAGAGGGTGGGATCCAGAACCACAAAGACAAAATATCTATAACCTGATGAAACTGTTCAGGCTGCTACCCAGTACTGGTTCCTGACCAGGAGGTGGAAGGACCTTTGGAATACACAGAATGCATCCTCAGTGGGTGATAAGGGATTCAGTATAGTTTTAACTATTCCTGGTTTTAGTATTGCTATTATATTACTATCCAAATCAGAGTCAGAGCATGGTGCAAACACGTTACAGATAGATGGCCATTGTCTTTTTGACTCAAGCCCAGAAAATGAAGGGAATTCAGGATGAAGAGGAACGTGTTGGAGTTAATATTTAATTCTCAGTTTGTGTCAGTGCAGTTTAGTTGTTCTCTTTCTGCTCCTTTCTGTCCCCCTTTTCCTCAGTGGTGCTGTTTAAGGATAGAGCTTCCAGCCTTAACCCTGACTTGCCTTCTTTTGGGGCTTCAAGTAAGAGGCTGCTTTAACTTAAGGGGTTTTGTAGTTTAATTTATTTTGGTTGGTAAAGAATATTCATCACTCATTTAATTCAGAAGGTATCTATTGATTTCTTTCTCCTCATTTGGTATTTTCTGACATTTTATAGCACTTGCTATTGATTTATACAAAATCTGTAGTCCGAATGTCCCAAGGAGTGCTTTATTCACTTGTCATTTGCTGTTTTTCTTAACTAATAAATTTAACAGCTGTGTACATCCAGTCTGTTAAGATCGCGTGGCTCTACTTTCAAAGAGATGACAGTCTGGCACTAACAAATGAGTAATTCTTTCAGGCAGGAGCTTAGAAGTTGCAAGATAGGCAAGACAGAGAGGCGAACTCCTCCTTGACTGGTTAGCAAGACAAAGAAAGCTCCTCTACGCAAAGGACACTTAGGTTAAGGTGGGGAAAACACAGCTCGGCTTCAGCCTGTGCAATATCACACATTGCAGTGCTCTAATGGCAGCTTTATTTATAGCTTGTCGACAGGTAAGCAGTTTGAACGGCACATGCAGCAATACACAGGAGGGCAGGTATGTCTAACCTGCTCTGATCTGCCGTGCTATCAGCTTGCCAGGTGCTATAGTTAGTTCTGCAGGGCTGCAGCAGAGTGCAGGGTCTCCATTAGGAAGGTGGGGCCTTCAGCAGCTGACATCAGAAACCTCCATCGGGGGTAATAGTCTAAACTGTACTTACAGAAGTGATCAGGGGATTTCCTAAGCCCAAGTCTCACTGAAGGTCAATGGGATTAGGTCTTCTTTGCACTGGTACCTTCTAAACTATCATGTAAATTTGTCTTTGGGAATGAGTTATGAGCTTTGTGTGATCTTAGATATATGGGAGAAGATGCTGGAGTCCTTTGGAGCAGGGGTCAGGGGGAAGAGGGATCCGCAGTGCTTAGGAGGTGCCCAGACACACTCTTATTTGCACTGTGGATAGTTCAGTCTTGGCTGTATGGACTGCACTGCACAGTGTATGGGGGTGGTGTTTAGACAGATAAGTGGCTGTAAGCTCCATCCAGAAAGATGCTTCCTTGGCATGAAGCCAGGGGAGTGTAAGTCTTCTGCACCAACTTGGCCACTTGGACATTAGGAATGTAAGTCTGAGAGTCACCCTCAGTTCTTCCCACTGTCAGCAAAGACACGTCCATGGGGTGATGGTTTGCATCAGCCCAAGGAAAGTACCCAGGCTAAAGTCAGATGACCCACTCTCTGCAAGCACCTTCCTTCTCTGTCCTTTACTAAAGGGACCTGACTCAGGTATGGACAGGTGACATTCAGGTTCCACAAAGCAGGTGAGACGTCATCACCAGAAGATGCCCTTGCCTCACCGCATCTGGGACATACCCTGGGTACAGCAAGTTTGACAACAGTCCCCTGTGGATTGCTCTTTCCTATCTCCGGCCTGTTGGTACAGGCTCCTAAAAGGGGGTCTTGCTGATGAACAAGAAACACTGTGTGAATAGCTTTAATGTAGGCTCTGTAGGAAATTATGTATCTGTGGCTTGGATTTAGTTCAGGGACAACTTAAATTTTACCTGTAGTAATCACTGTACAGTTAAAAGTTGAGAGGTACTTCAAAATTTTTCTCTTTCATGTATTATCATGCAATGCTCCTTGATCTGGGTTGCACTCGAAGGCATTTATAAGCTTTTCTTCCATCTCTTAAAAAGTGCTAGAGGGACCTTTTTGGTATAAATCTCATGCTTGCATGTGTTAAAGTGCCAGCCATGAGTCTAGCATTGAAGACTTGTGATCTAAGAGGCAGAAATGCATAAAGATGTTCTACACTGAGAGATCCCAAGGATCCCTTAGTAAGTTTACTGGTTCACACCATCGTCCTCTGATGAGAAAACTCAGAAATGCCTGGTATTGCGAGGCTGAGATGGGTAGCGTGGCAGGAAAACAAAACCGTGGCAGGAATTAGGTGCATACCAGGTACCAGGCTTCAGTGGTTAATTCATGTGGAACTGGTAGCAGAGATCAGAGCACAACATTTGTTTATGAAGAAGGAAATGAAAAATGGGCATATCTAGGGCTGTTAGGAGAACACAGAGCTTTGAAAGAAATACGTTGAAATGTGATGGGCCCATGCGGTGCTGTGTCCAAGCTGACATCACCATAGTTTTTGAAGGAGGTGGTGAGAATTGCTTATCTTTATACTCGCATCCCTCCAGCAACCATATCAGTTAGTCTGCTGGTACCTGGCGTATTGCTGAGTCTCTTCAGAAAGGAGTCCGGTGCTCCACTAAAGACCTTTTGTAGCACTGAGGTCACTGAGAGGCACCTGGACCGTTTTCTGCTTCATCATCGTTCCTGATCATGCCACTGGAGAGCAGATGGCTGATGAGGAGCTCTGGACAACCTTGCTGAGCTGGAGATGTATCCTCCTGACCATATCCAAAATAGGCAATGCTACTGTGCTTGGCTAGATAGTTTTGTGAGAGTGTGAGAAGCCAGTCCTTACCCAGAAGCAGCACCCATTCCACGGTTCAAGTGTTTTGAAAACTCAGGATGTGCTTGGGTAGCAGTTCAGTATTCGAAAAACCCTTGTGTTTTTCTCACTTTTTTTTTCTTCACACTGCTGGCAGCTGTATGGTGGGATCACAGTAATAAATTGTATTAAAGAAGAAATTAGCCTGTTGTTACAGTTGAATCTGATCCTCGGGATGGATTCCTGAAGCATCCTCGTTGCTTTGTGCTGATAAATCTGTTCTCACAGCAGCACTTTTCTCACTATGGAGATGGAATTGCAGCAAAAGCCTTTTAGACTCAGAGCTGTAATATCCAGAGATGTTTTGTTTAGAGTAGTGTAAAATCAAGTATGTTGTATGAACTTCAAGCAAGGTACATTTGAGCTGAGTACTGGATTACGGAGAATGATGTATGGAGCTTCTTTAACTGTGTGGAGTTAGATTTGATTCTTAGCAAATAAGTGACAGATTCATATGTAGGGTAAAATTGAAGTTCTCATCTATATATTGTTTTTATTATGTTTTCTTTGCTTCAGGCTCTAACATATCAAAGACACTGTGGGTAAAAAAAGTAGTTTGATTTCCATCAGTAAATGTCTTCATATTCTTGCAGCTCATACACAATTTGGGCTGTTCCGTGGTGGTAAAAAAGAAAACGGGAAAGTCACGAAATAATTCATTGCACTTCAGAGCAGCTTAGATTGGAAGCATTGCTAATATTTACAATTATCGCCAGCCCTTTCTGAGTGCAATCCATCTTAGATTTAGAATTGTGCTCCTGGCCCAGTACAAATATGTCGGTGTGCTGGTTTGCATCTGTCTTTGCCATATGCGGAGTAAGATGAGAACTCCTCCTGCTTTCTTCTTGAATTTTTTTATTGTACCCCTCCAAAATCAGACCAGCTGTTGCCTAGACGCTGCCTTTCGCAAATGACAGCGCTCTTAAAAAGCGAGCTTATCTCATCTCAAGGATTTGTCATTGGCGTCATTATATTTTGTTATCATCGGGGAGGTAGGATTCAGCATTGGCAGCACCGCTGGCCCTTTGTCCTCCTGCTAATGTGGTTCAGGCACTCCTTTGCTGACAGCCAGCAGGTGGGTAGCATTAGAGACAGAGTTTGTTCCACCGAGCCCACGTTGGGGGCTTTGGATTACCTCCTCCTGGTGCCTCTGTTTGATTTAAGTAAAAATTAGTTTAGATTTCACCCGGAAAGCAGAATTCTAATAAGTAGTTTTTTGAACAAAATGTCCCTTTGCGTCTCTTTCGTTGCCAGCCTGATGCCCCCCTCCGTATCAGTGCAAGCATCTGGCTCCTTCTGGCATTTGTACCGCCGTACCTTGTGCTCCCTGGGTCTGAAAATAAAATACCCCTACGTGTAAGAGGATCCAGTGCTCAGCGAGCTGCCAGTACCTAACACACGTCCTAAAGACACACTGAGCGCAGCTGAGAGCTGCACCTCCCGAGCACCTCCGATTATTGGACTGAAAGGAGAAAGGGGAGGAAAACAAATATCCCAAACCCATGGAGGAGAAACTGGGAGCTGCAGGGGTGGAGGCTCGTGACGTGGCCACAGTGCAGAGCGGCTTGTGCCGGGTACCGCTCAGCACATCTGGTTTTCTGGTGAGGACATTGTCCAGCTGTGGAAGCCCAACATTTCTGACAATAGATGTTTGTGAAACCTGAGGAATAAGGAAATGTTTCCCAGCGGTCGGAGGAAAGGGGCAAAGGAAGGGGTTGAGTTTGTGTTCCAGCAGGCCTGTAAAGAGGTCTGACTCAGCCCAGGGAGGATGGCTGGGGGTCTGCGGATGATAATCCCCAGGAGAAAAAATTAACCTAATAATCTTTTTTTTTTTTTTTTTTTTTTGCTTAGTAAATAAACAGTGTGAATGGCAAGTAGTAAAAAAAAAAAAAAAAAAAATAGTCTTATCCTAATAGTAATGAACTTAATGAATTTTAAAGATATCATGGTATATTTTTTTAATAGGAAAGGGTTGTTTCAGATAAAAGCATGATTAAAAATGAACCTTTTGTTTGTGTACTGAAGCAATACTTCCAAACAAGAGTTTGTTCCTTGTCACTGCCTGAAACCTTGGTTTCCTAAATGCAGTGAGTTCAGCATTCTCAGCTAATCTGTGATAAAATGAAGTAGCACGACAGATTCTCTGTAATTTTTTCTTTTTTTCTTTTTTTTTTTCTTTTTTGCTTGGTAAAAAAAAAAAAGCCAGACGAGTTGATGGGGAGACTAAACTGTCTCTTGGTGGGATGAAAGATGGTGGCTCCCGGTTAAGGAGTGATAAAGAACATCATAAAGAAAGCCTGGCCATGCGCAGGGTATGTGGCAGGCGTCTCTAGGTGCGATGCACAGAGAGCAAGCTCAGGCAATTTTTTTCTTTTTTAAATGTCTTATATTGGGACTAATTTTTTCTGGTTTGGGGTTGAAATACTTGTGTCCTGCTGAACCCATTTCTGCATTGCTGAACCTGAGCTCTGAAAGAGCTCAGCAGCGAGTATGGTAATGAGCCCATTTCTATCAAAATGGCCTGTATTATTATTCATGTTTATTGGCTGCAGAGCAGTTCAGGAAGCACTTTTCAAACAGATACACTGAAATATTTTCTTTTAAACAGACCCAGCAGCTATTTGTATTTCCAGTGCTCGAATCCGCACCCCCGATGCAGTCTTAATTATAATGACACCAAATGAGACAATTATTGCAATATGTGAACAAAACACTTTTGGGAAAGGCGCGTGAGCATACTTCGGATAGTATTAGCAGTTCTGCTATACTTTACATCTAATTAGGGCTGTTCCACGGTGTCACCAACCCTCTGTCATTACCCTGCGAACTCCCCGGCTGCAGCGATGCATTTGCCGGACCAGCGGGAATGTGTCAGACCGCAGTCACACTTCCCCAAATCTTCTCACGTGTGGATCCTTCATGTCGACCCTTTCCTTCCCCTCCCTTCCCCTCTCCCCCCTCGCCTCCCCCCCACCCGTGGTGTGACATTTTCTTCGTGACAGTCTGTCTCCGAACTGCACTTGCTGCTGCTTCGGTAAAGGCTTACAAAGAGAGTGTAACAGCCAGTGGCCAATCGAGTTTGTGCAAGCTCCATCAGCTATGGACGAAACATCCACGAGAGAGAATAAGGACTTAGAAGAAAACTGGATAAAAGGGCTGCGGCGGGAAGCTAGCTGGCAGGTTAGTGATACAAAGACGTATGCTTGCAAGAGGATTAAATCTTCGTGCTAAAAATCTCGGAACTTTTTAACCTAAGCCTAGGTGAAACATGTATGTGCGTTTGTAGCAATGCCTGAAAGCATATTCCTGTGAGAGCAGTTACCATTATCTTCTTATTTTCTTGGAAAGAATAGTTGTGAGATTCCAAAGCCATCTATTCCAAATTGTAGGATGAGTAAATAGTTTTATAAATCTGCAGGCATTACTAAATGCACACTTGCTTAATAAAGGTCCTTGCAATAACAAGTTGCAGGTGCATGCTGTCATATCAAAGAAATACGTGGCTCGTGTCTGTATATATGCAAGTTTATTCCATTAAAAATTATAATACACCACCTGTCACCCTATTACTTAATTGTGCCATGGTAACTGTAACATGGGGGTTCTTTTAGCTTCTTTTAATGAGGCAGCTTCTTTAAATGCACAATGCTTGTTTTCTTATGCCGGACTCACAATAGATGTGTATGCAATTCAATCCAAAGGCAGGCAGTTTTCATTAAAGTGTGCAGAGCAATAATGTTTACATTATGCAGTACCTTTCTGGAGTTTGCAGAATTAGATACCATTTCAGACCTGCTAAGCCCCACTGAGTGGTTGTGATTGCTCTTTACATTACATCCTAAGCATCGCCTATGCACTTTTTTCTGCTCTACTGCATTTTAATTAGTCAATCAACAATATTCAAGAGATGTGTCACCAAGTTATTTCTTTTTTTTTTCCCCCTTGCTGCTTCTTACAAGGGATTTTGAAAGAATATTATTATTGTTATTTTGGTGATGCCATTATACAAAATTCAGATTAAGTGGCGATTTGATTTGTTCCTATCAAGGAAGGTGAAGCTGCGCAAGAGTCCCAGCTTGGTAAGAGTTACTGCAGCAGTCTGAACAGTACAAGGCATGCTCCCTTCCCCGAGAAGACTAGCTGGTTTAGTTTGGTCCCCTCCCCATAACTTTACTCCGGAGAAGGAAATACAAATCTCTTTTCAGAGGAGTGTGACACTCTGTGTAATACTGCTTGTGGCTTGTGTAGTGGTGCCTTTCTGATCGTCTGTATCACTGACAAAAAGAAGTGTCAAATCAGGATGTTGTGAACGTAGAAGCCAAATGATGCCTCCTGTCTATGTTGCTGTGGGAGCAGGTGTGTGGAGCTGCTGGAGAGGAGGTGGCCACTGTGTGGAAGAGAGTGTGGGAGACCACCGCTGCCCTGCCCTGAAGAATGTGGCTCCACAAGTGCGTGAAGGAGTGGAGGACCTGGAGGAGATGAGGGAAGGGCAGGAGGAGAGCTGGGGCTGTGGAGGCATCTGCAGTTAGTCTGTACTCCCACTAAGTGACCCGGAAGTCTGTTCTTCTGCTTCCCTGGTTTGTGCTGTTTCTGACAGGTCAGATGGGTGAAGAATGAGTTGGGAAAACAAGGAAGCAATTCTCCTGTAGCACCTGGATGGAAACCAAGTGTGCCATGGCAAAAATTAATTTCCAGTCAGCAGGTTCTGCCTCCTTTTGGGCGAAGGAGTGTTGCACCACTGCAGGGTGGTGGTGGCAGCACAGTGAGGGAAGAGTCCCATGTGCTGTGGGTGCCATACATGTAGCCCTGAGACTGATAAAGGTGGGACCTTATCTCTGAGGAGACAATGTCCCCTGGTACACCTGCAATGGTCTGCTACCGTCCTTCCCCGCCCCAGGCAAAAATGCTGTCTCGATTGGTTTCCCTTTGGCTGCAGCATGGGGATGGTGGGTGTAGATGTTGTGCTCTGGGACTGCAACGCTGTTACATGTGAGTGAGATTTTCAGAGAAGCCCCTGGGAAAGGGTTGTCCAGTTCTCACTCTGATTGTAACTCATCCCATATTTCTTCACGCTGCAAGGTCTTCAGAAGTCCCAGGGTAGGGCAGAGCATTAGTGTTGAAAGGAGCTGATACAGAGTGAGTGCTGCAGAGCCACAGCTCGTCTTCAGTCCTGTCTGCTGGGGAGCTCCAAGGTGATGTCGTACATCCTTTCTTCTTAAATGGGCCAAGTTTTTTTAGCGCTAGGCCCTTATATCCGTATTTAGTCTCCTAAATAAGTGTCCTGATTTTCCAAAGTGCTGAGTATCCTGGGAAGCCAACAGACATTTCAGTTTTCTTGGACTCCAGTGTGAGAGTTATGCTTCAGGCTGCATGGTGGTGGGTACCTGCCACACAGTCCTGGGGTAGGAGGCAGGCTGCGGTGCTTGGTTGCAGCTGGAGGTTGTGACGGCTGTGAACTGCCTTTGAGAACTAATTAATGCACCTTGGAGCTGCTGTGTGGTCACCACCTCTCCCCCATGGCAGCTGTACGTGGTCGGCAGGCTGAGGGACCTGCTGACCCGTGGTGGCAGGCACAGAGGGCCGCGGAGCAGGAGAGCGGCCCTGGTGCCACGCAGCAAAGGTGGAGAAGCGGCCGGTGGTGTGAACCTCCCTCTTATAGTGAGAGACTTTGCACTTGGAAAAATCAGGCCACTTATTTAGCAGGCTAAATATAGGTTAAGCAGCCAAGCTTGAGCATCCTGCTTTAAAAATTCTGGTGATAGTCATCATCTCTCCTACCTTTCAGCCGGTGCACTCGTCGTGCTGTGAGAGGTCTGTGCGGTAGCCCCATGCACATGAATAAACATCAGCTTGCAAGTAAAAGAAGAAAGAAGCTTACAGTATTTTCTTTCAAGGGGATATATACAGTTTGGAAAAGGGATTGCCTTCTCTGTCCAAAAGGAGTCAGTTTTCTATTAAGCAAAAAGAGAAAGAAAACCCACCCCAGTGCTAAAATTCTAATTCTGCTTTTATGACTTAGCTTTAACTTTTTATCTTCTATTGTTCTTATCATCTCAGACTTTGCTGTAGTGGTCTGTCTCTATTTTTGATTTTCCATGGAGAAAGGTGGGCTTTCTTGCTCCTCTTAGCAGACCTTCAGAACTGGTTTTCAAAACCTCCTATAATCCCTTTTCCTGATGTTTCCTTGGGAACAGCTTCTGACATCTGACAGATCTATAGCTGTCACAAAGCTGGCACAGTTTTACCACAGGCCAGGCGCATATTTGGGTGACTGCAGCTGTGCTGATAGACTAAAGGTTAAGAAATCTATAAGGGTGTGGGTGTCAATATTTAAAGAAAAAAGTCCTGCATATTTATAGAGACAAATGGATTTTCCTTCACATTTACACATCCAGGGAAAGTTGTGCTCTCAAAGATGCCACAGTAATTCCAGTTGATTTAAAAGGGAATTTTTCTTCTGCAAATGAGAGCAAGCAGGAATCCAGAATGTCCTGAGAAAGGAACCGTGCACCGACCGCAGCAACCTGTCAGAGCTGTGATCCCTCTGCTGACATACTGAGATCTTGAAAGCCACAATTTTCTTCCTAACTGATGGCTCAGAGTACGGCCTCCGTCCCAAGCTTACTTTAAGAAGCTTTGTCCTCGATATGCTGAGTTACTGTACAGCCTAAGATACACTGCTTGGATTGCAGAGGGAGGGATATAGAGCAAGAAATGCTTAAGTCATTCCAGAATAATTTGGGATCTTTCATTAAGATAGGGGCGCAGTTGATGAAAAATAAGCATTTTGTCAGAGTTCAGCAGTTTGATGATCGTTTCCTACAGACTAATAAAAGCAGACATCTCTTGCCATTTTCATTTAATTTTTAGTTCTTATATACGTTTGTGGGGAGTGGGAGTAATTGGACTAAAATGAGAGTTTATCAGTCTTCAGTCAATCTGGGAACACAGCAACACAGTACAAAGTGCAAGAGACAGTAACCTAGCTTCTCCTTTACAGTATGGTCCCACTGATGTAATAGTAATTGGAAAAGAGCACTGGGTAATCACTAAACGTATATATATATATGGTTTATATGTGCAGGCATGTATCTGTTCATCTGTGTGGGAATGTGCATGCAGCATGTTCATGTCTTCACGGTATGGTAGAGCTGAAAATTGAATGTTTGGGAAAGGGGGATTGAGAAATTCCTGCCTGAAGTATTATATAAAAATTTTGTGTTATTTCCCATTTGGTCTAGAGTAGCCATTGTTAAACCTTGGGAAATTTTGAATTCCTAATTTAATAATGTAAGAAATATTTCTCTCTCTCAAATCTACTAAAACAATGAAAAATGTTGTCAAAATGTTTGGATTTTGTTTCTTCCTCTTTTTGTGAGGAAATGAGTGCCATTCTGAGATGATGGAAACACAAGTGAAAAAACCTGCCGATTAATTCTTTACAATTTGTTTCAACTGATCAAAATGCTGATGGCACTGTCCTTCGGTGTTGGTGATAGCCAAAACAAGGCTATTAAGCACCTGGTCATCCAGGCATGGAATATAATCTACTACTGCTTGTATTATTCCACAGGCCTTTCCTGTATTCCTTCATTATACTGGATGTAAAAATACTGGAAAATTTGACTTTGTTGCTCAATGCATGCAAGATTCAGGTGTAGTATATCCAGTAGCACCATAGTACTGCATTTGTTGTGAACACTGAATTCCTTCAAATAGTGAAGTTGATGAAGATTTATTCTTTTCTCTTTCTTCTTTTTTTTTTTTTTCCTGTTTTCTTTTTTTTTTTTTTTTAATAAGGGAGGAATGGTCACAATTCACTGATAATTCCTGAAACTATTTGACTTTTCATTGATCCCACGATTATTGTATTTTCAAGACAATCATAATTTAAAAAAAAAAAAAAAAAAGCTTAATTTTTAGCCTTACAAACATATTGTGTTCCCAATTTCAGTATTTAAGATACAGTACAAGGTGCATGGCTGCAGGCTTTGCAGCCACACAGTGGGTTCCCCAGGTGTAGATGGGCTGGATGGACCTGCAAGGGAAATCCCAGAGGCTTCATGAAACTACCAGCAACTGAGCAGACCCATATCAAACTGGAAATTCTTTATCAGTTCTGACTACAGTTGCTGGTTTGACTGTTGTTTTATTTAGTTTCATATATTTAATACATATACATGGGGCTTCAAAGTGTGACACTTGCATAGCAAACTGCTTTCTAGAAGTATTTGGGAGAAAATGCAGCTTATTTGTAGAGTAGAGGCTGTTAATGAATGTCAGTGCAGTTATGTTTTGGGGTTGTTAGGCTCCAGTGCTGGTGTTCAGGCATCTGTGGTGCTATACGGGCGCTCTCTGCCTTGCGTTCAACTTGCCCGGTTAGACAGAGCACTGCTGGGCACGGGCGTCTTGGGGGCATGGATGGACGTGTTGATCCGTCTCCAGAGTGCTGGCAGTGATTAGTCCCTCCTTGGGTTTCAGGGTTAGGCCCTGTACTGAAAAGACAAAATGATTTGCCTTATTTTCATCACTCCTGAGGAAATGTTCTCTCCTTGATGCTCCTCATCAAGCGCGGCAGAAGGGGAATATTCTCTCGTGAGACAAGACAGTGTCAGTCCTTCTGAAAGCTGGGATCAGGCACGTAGCTGTAAGAAAAGAGACAAAGATGCACCAGGATAGTAGGAGGTGTGTTTTTGATAATAAAATACCTAATTAGTGTAAAAAGAAATAGGACTGACGTGTGATATTGTATGGACTGTAGTTTTAGAAATCAAACGCCTTAAGACTAAACCAAGAGAGAGGTTCTACCAACCTTGGTTTTTTAATACCCTGTGAAATGCACTGTGCATGCTGTGCTTAGCTTGCTGCTGCTCAGTACTTTAAGCCTGTTCATAACCATTCACAGCACTTAAGATCTAAAGATACACTCATCCTTTGATAAGACAAGGTCAGTTATTCTCAATTTATTGCCAGTGCCAAAGTGGTTTTGCAGTTTTATTTATAAGCCGAGTTTATGGTTTTTCTAACATTAGAGACATTTGATAGTAAAAAAGGGCATTTCATTTGAAGATTACTTGTTCTGTGACATATTTGTTTTAAAAAATGTGTATGCTTGTATTCATATAAATGATATAAACCTTATCTTTTGGCTTCCTCAGGACACCTCTTAGTTTCCGTTTAACCTGCTAAATGAATGTTGTGCTGTCCTGAGTTACATATGTGAAGTGTAGTGAGTGCAGATGTCTGGGTCTGAGAATCACATTGCTTAACTAGCCGCCTTTTTTCATGGGGTAATTGAGTTTGGTCTTGCAATAGTTCAAACTTTGTGTTTCTCCACCACACTACTAGGATAAACACCCAAAGCCACCTTTAATGCTTTCATCCTTTACTACCAGTACTGTTCGAGCACTATCTATAGGTGGGCAGCTCTGTTTCTGCAAAGTCTGGGGAGGCAGGAGTAAGTCCATCCCTGTGTAAAGAACCACCCTGGCCTATGCCTAAGAGCAACCTGTGTTAACTGTCCTGAGAAAAGTAGAAAGAATAAAATAGAATAGAATAGAACAGAATAGAATAGAATAGAACTTGCCTAAGAGAAGCCTGTGTTAACTGTCGAGAGAGGAGAGGAGAGGAGAGGAGAGGAGAGGAGAGGAGAGGAGAGGAAATTTTTTTGGTTGGAAGAGACCTGCAACAATCATCTAGTCCAACTGCCTGACCACTTTGGGGCTGCCCAAAAGTTAAAGCATGGTGTTAAAGGCATTCTCCAAATGCCTCTTAAACACTGACAGGCTTGGGGAATCAACCACCTCTCTAGGAAACCTGTTCCAATGTTTGACCAGCCTCTTGGTAAAGAAGAGTTTCTTAATGTCTAGTATAAACCTCTGTCACATCTTTGAACCATTCCCATGTGTCCTATCCCTTGATTCTAGGGAGATTAGCACTTCCCTCTCCCCTTCCCCTCCTCAGGAAGCTGTAGAGAGCAACGAACTGCTGTTTTGCTGATGGAAACCTGTGGGCTCCCTGGCTCACACTCCACTGGAGGTTTTGGTCTGTACCTACCCAGCTCTTCTAAAACTTTTTTATTTTTGGCAAAGAGTTTATTTGACAACTGACAAAAATAATCAAATAACATTTTTGAGTCTGCTGTATGAATCACTTCTCCTCTATTTACTGTTCTCTCAAAATCTTTAAGGAAACATCTGGATAAAGAAGATATTTCTCAGACATAAATGCTTTACATTTAAACTGTATTTACTAATTTGTATGAAAGTGCTGGTTGCCATCATGTACCCACCTCTCTGGTGTTACCATGGTTTGAAGACTTTGCACAATGACTGATCTGCTTCGTGTCAGACTCAGGGCAATTATATTTCACCTCTGGAGGTAGGTAGTCGGCACCTGAAAATAAATGTTCACCTCCCTTTTCCCAGGTTATGCCAGGCAGAGTGTAGCTTGTTTTTATCTCTTTACTAATTTAGCCCCTTACTTGTACAGAAAATTACTTCCAGGAATGCTTGGAAGAGATGGACAAATTATGTTCAAAAGAAAAAAAATAGTTTTAGTTGCATGACAGGTCTTTAAAATATGTCCCAGCGTATTTCATTTGGGGATGTGTGGCCAAAGTGCAGCTCAGAGTTTATGAAACTTCTGGAATTCATGCATGTTCTTACAAAAAGTGCTGTTGTTTTGCAGTTTTTTTTAATACTTCTGGCTGATGAATCATACATCTCTCTCTTGATCCTATCTCCCACAACTGTATGACATGGAATTCAGCATTTGGCTTGCTATAGCTATTGGCTCATCCTTTCTGTTTTGCTGGGGGATTTTCACAAGCCCTGAATCTCACTCTGAGCTGGGAAAGAGAACAGTTGGACAGCAAGGTACCAGTGGTATCTGCTCCTTTTTCCAGCAGATCCCAGTGTACCACCATCAACTGCACCCCGCAGCCTTCATCCACCCCTGGGGCTGGGGCAATGCCACCTGACATGGATCAGCCACTGCTGAAGTGAGAAGTAGCTGTGGACCAATCCAGATGCCTCCACTTCATCTTTCCTTGTCCCTGCCCCACTTTTGCCAGATAGGAGAAAATGGTAACCTTAGCCTCTTCTCTAATACTACTGGAATTAGGAATGGTCACCAGCTGACACCAGAAATTACATGACTAAACTAAGATGTCCTACTCAGCCCTTAGTCTTCAGCAGGAATGCTGCAGAGCGATTGTACACAAGCTGTTGTAGACTTCCTTCATCACTTCAACTGGAGGACAGAAGGCCTTCAACATTTTAAACAGCTGACAGAAGGATCTATTCTCAACCTCTTCCCTCTAGCTAAACCTGTGACATGTCAACCCCATCTCCAGGACACAGTGCTGTACTTCTACCATATTATCCCCTCTCGCTTTGCCTTAAGCTGGTTTTCTGCAAAATGAGATAGATTTTGCTTCTTGGCAAAATAACTACAGAGAACTGGAAAAATCCAAATGAGCTGATACATCTTCTGTTAGAGCTATATTATTACTGAGCAATATATATATATATATTTATTTTTTTTTTGGGGGGGGGATGCTCATAATGCAAGCACAATTGTGTATTGTATCTGTCTGGTTTTTATGGTAAAGTCATCAAATAGGGCATCTTTTATATCTTGATTTAGAATTAATTCCAAAATAGGGTAGTAGGAGAGGTGATACATGACTCCACATGCTTCGACTTTTTTATAGGAAAGTAAAAATATTTGGGAAATTGATTTTTCAACTAGTAACGTGAATTATAGGAGCTGATAAATGTGAGATTAATAGCTATGAAAGCAGTCATTGCAGATGGATAATTTAGATTTTTATCATTTATTAATCATAAAAAGTAAACCTGCTGTATAACTAATTTTAGTTTTATCAAGAAGATGAATTGTTCCAGCTAATGAATGTATAGATATTCTATGCCAAAGGCATTCGTGGGAATCTGTTAATCATTTAACTGTGTTATGGCATATGCTTTGTCTTCATAAACCAATTAAAACATATAACTTCCTCTAGTGAAATGCACGTTGGTCTTCAGTGCCTACAGCAAATTGGAACTGCATTTGTCTTAAAATATGTTTCAGTGTTGCAGATAAAAAAAATTTAGTGGGGATGGTGTCTCCAGGTAGGGAACATTGCTAGGCTGCCTGTACCACCACCTTGTGAAGGTGGTGCCATTTGCAGCATCTTAGGGAACTGGTCCTACAAACAGATAGTCACCTATGCTAAGTGGGTGGCCTGAGAATGGTCTTCTCCTAATCAGCTGGCAGTACTTTCCTGCTTAGGTTGAAGCATGGGCATAACGATGTGAAAATGTGGCTTAAATTCAGAACTGTCTTGATGGAGAAAGCCCTTGGCAGTGGCAAACATTGGTGTTTATTTAGTGCAGGTCAAGGAGATCAACTTAGACCTGGGGATGGTTGTGACAGACTTTGAGAGATACAGCTCTCATTTTGGGGGGTGAACTGTAGCAGTGGGAAGAAAGGCACTCTATTGGAAGGTGTTTGTGCTGCAGGTCTGCACAGACCTGAATGGTGCTAAAGCAAGGTTGGAAAGGGCATTCTGAAGACCTGTTCTTCCTGAAGATATGGGGGGCAGCTTTCAGCTTTTTGGCCTATTTCATGCCTATCCATGTGAAAGATTTTGTTTATTCTTTGCTGTGCTCAAGAAGTGTTGTTGCTTTTCTTCTTATTTCAGAGAGCCTGCAGTTGCTGTTTTGCAGCCCCTTTCTGTTCAATAGCACGGCAGCATCTCAGGCTTCCCAAGCTCTGGTGCAGGCATGCCCTCCTGCTTGCTGCTGAGCACCATCTCATCTCCTTCCTTGCAGCCGGGGCTCCTTCAGAGAGCACATCACAGCACGTAGGATGGGCAGCAGCCTGTGGGAGAGGTGGTCTCCTGTAATGAAGGTGGTGATCTGCTGAGAATCATTGAACGGTTTGGGTTGGAAGGGACCTATAAAGACCATCCAGTCCAAACCCTCTGCAATGGGAAGAGACATCTTTTACTAGATCCTGTTTCTCAGAGGCCCATCCAAGCTGACCTTGGACATGTCCAATGACAGGGCATCTACCACTTCTCTGGGCAACCTGTTTCAGTGTCTCATCACCCTCATTGTAAAAAAAAATGTCTTCCTCATGTCCACTCTAAACCTACCCTCTTCTCATTTAGCTGTGGTAGTTTTGCCAGACCTGCTCTTTTCAGCTGTGCAGAGCATCCTGATTTCACAGGGCTGCTGCTGGTGCTTTCAAGAAGGAGGGATTAAACCATGACATCCAGTGTGATTTCTGCATGGTCTAACCTGGAATTTCACGGTGCCTCAGGTCCCTCCATGCCAAGTGGAGCTGCCCCCTTCCCGCTCCTTCTTTGTCAGTCTCATATATTTAGGACAATCTCTTTTCCATTTAAAATCTTTGAGATGGGGACTATCGCTTATGTTACACTTGTGTAAGAAATTAACTCCCTGGGACTTACTCTTGGCAAGAGTTTAGAGATGTTGCTGTAATACAAATAACAGCGCTGATTGCTGCTGGAGATTTTCCTGAGGACGGCATATGCAGTTGAACTGAAGCTAGAGGTTAGAGGGTAATAATTGCACTCATGGTTATTTTTAGTCCATCCTAGAAGAGACAGAGATTTTTTTTTTTTTTTAATGGATTTTTATATATAAGGAAATTACAGCTTTCTGGAAAAACTTCAGAGCTATGACAAAAAAATGAGAGGCGAGAGGATGTTTAAATCTGGGGGCTGGATTTCTCTATTCTGGTCATTCAGAGCTGTTTGTTTCTTCTCCTTTATTCCTCCTGGTGATGTGAATAAAAGAAAAGTGTGAATGCGTTTAGGTTTTATTCACAGCATTGTCGTAACGTCAAAGCAAATACAGATAGAGACAGACAGAAAGCCGATGACGGATAAATCAAAAGACAGCAGACGCTCAAATAACCAGCTCTAGCTAATCCAACTCTAAAACACATTTTGTTTGTCTGGTTAACAACCTATATGTTTCTGTACCACCTATACTGCATTATTTTATTTATATCTTTAATACGATATCTGTAGGCGACATTATGGGTGAAGCACTGTTGCTAAAAGAGAAGGAAAAATTATAGTTATTGCTATAATAAACAGCTTGAGAATATCTTTTTAGGAAGATTGCAGTAATACAAAAGGAAATAGCATTAGATTGCAACATCAATTATTTAGAACAATGTCGTTATATTCATTTTTTACCCTATTTCTTTTCTCAGAGATAAAGTTCAGTCTTTCCAGCGTCAGGTTTTTGGAGCCACAGACTGCCTGTTTAGGTCAAAACTCCATAGCTTTCTGATGAAGCAGGTCTTGAGACTAAGTGGGAATGTGTCCTTGAATGGAGGAAGCAGAGGTTCTCCAGAGGTGGAGGTGAGGGTGTCCCTGAGCACTCCCAGTACTGTTCTTGCCTGGCTTGTCCAGCTATAGCTCTGCTGTAAGGGAGAGGTGCCAGTGGCCTTAGGTTTTCTGGGACTTTGAGGAAAATAGTAATTTTAGGCCATCTTGCCCTAGTTTTAGTAGGCTTCTGGGAATAAGAAAAGGAAAATGGATCTTTGTAAAGACTTAAAGAATGTTGCTGAGAGGGAGGGGGTGAAATCAGGTCCTTATGGAGCACTGAACCTGGTTTATAAATGGAGTGAGGAAATGTAAGTCATTGTGCACTTCTAAATTTGGGACTTTTGTATGGATATTACTTACTTAACCGAAGACAGAAACCTTCCCTGAAAAGGAAAACGCAATTGTGCCAGGCAGGTAGGATTGATCGGGTTTCATTAGAAGCTAAGGCAAAGGCAATAAGTAATTGAAAGAAGAAAACATTTTCTTTTCCTTTTTTTTTTTTCTTTTTTTTTTTTAATTCAGTCCACATATAAGAATTTCTTCATAAAATGAAGGAAGGATATACTAGTAAGCATGCAGGTTGAGAACATCATGGTTATATTAATGTTTGGAAACAATGCTATGAATAACCCACTTAGCAATAGTTTTCTTAGTGCAAGTAAAATCTTCCGTGGCATGAACCTCATAAAAATAAACAATATTTTATATAAACGCTGAGTGAATACACATTAGCTGTGAATACAGTCAGGATAGCTGCCATTGCTTAAAGGTCAGAAAAGCATAGCATTAAATGACACATTTTGTGCTCCCAGACATGTAGCCCGTGATAAATTTTATGCAGTACATTTCTGAAATACCTGTAGACACATTTCCTTCAATCATTTGCAATCCTGTAAAAGCTGCTTTTGTTTTTCTTTTTGACAATCAATAGCAGGACATAGTGTGTATAGAAGTTGCTGGTACTGGACATGGACATGGACTGCCATGGTCAGTTTAACTGGAGGACAGGTGATGTTACATTCCCGTAGCAGCCCATTTGTCCCCAGGCCCACCCTTCCAGCTAAACTCAAGATGTGCAAGCCCAGTTCACAGGATACGTGCTGGACCTTTATCCTGCTGCTTGGACCATTTTGTCCAGGGGAGGTTTTTATTATTTTTTGTCTCCCTCGGCAAGGTGATGGGTTACTAAAGCAAGTGTAGGAGGACTCAGAATGCATATTAGTACAAGATATTTAGTGGGAAATGTCATTCCTACGACACGACTTTTTCCTGCTTCTGTTTGCTAGTGTAAAGTCAGCAGAAGTAAATTAGCTGGCAGATTTCAATGGAGACTGTTACTAGTGTCCTCTGCCAGATAGCGTGTGGAGTGCCAAATTAGAATTGATTTCTCAATAAAATTGAGTTCAGCCTCCTCAACATAATCTAAGACAGAATGACAAAAATCTCTCTCACTCACTTTTTAATTTTATTATTTTTGGTCAGTTTTGTTCTTGGATATTTTTGCTGCTCTAATTGCTTGTTATTATCTTCTTCCTTGAATCTTTTCCCATGTCCAGGAGAGCAAAGCCTCATCTGCTTTTATAAGCAATTCAGGAGTAAATCAAAAGGGAAAGGATGTCTACGCATCACCTCCCTCGCCCCTCCTCGCACTCCTAAGACTCTTCTGGCAGCAGAGCCAGGAGCGCAAGTTCCCTCTCTGTGCTGTGACTCAGAGGCTGAGAGCACAACAAGCTGTTTACAGTCCTATCCTCATTTCTTCTTCCCACTCACAGCACGTTGCTTTGGGAACCACCAACCAACCTAATTAAAACAAATTTTTCCTATTGCGGGAGCAATTCCCCAAGTGCTCCTCCTCGCCAGAATCATGCTGTGTCTGCTCAGTGCGCTACCTCCATCCAGCTCCCAAAGAGGCTCATCTTACTGTAAAGAAAATCAATGCCTTCTAATGTGGCTTTAATTCTTAAATTCAGAGCATTTATCACACATACTTCTAGGGAGCCTCATGTAATATATGGAGGTGAAAAAAACGTCTTCTTTTTAAAAGTTGCGCATCGTAAGTAACTTCTGGAACATTAGCAAAGCCTGTTACATGAGCAGGTAAGAGAGCTTTTCAGAAATAAATAAAGCAGGTTTTCAAGTGGGGAGGCGCCGGTGGGAACACAAGATGGCAGCACTGGAAGCATTGCAAAAGGTCTGGACACCACCTGGAATTTGCTGGCTTGATTTCTATAGCAGACAAGGCATTGCACCCAGTCATTATGCCTAGCCCAGCCTTACAAGCTTGCAAGGACAGCAAGATTTCAAGGTGTTGTGATGGCCCTATTCTTTCTTCAATGACCTATTTCTCACCCCACATGAACTTCAGCAGTAGAGGTCAGTGGGGTTGGACAGCTGTGGCTGTTCGTATCAGTCTTCCAGAGCACTGAAATCTTCCATCCCTCTGCTCATTCTCTCAAAATTGAAATGTAACGTGGCTTCTTAAAGCACCTCTGGTGCTGTTGGTGCTAAACATCTGTGTTTCATAGAATCATAGAATGTTAGAGGTTGGAAGGGACCTCTAGAGATCATTGAGTCCAACCCCCCTGCCAGAGCAGGAACACCCAGGGCGGGCCAGACAGGAACAGATCCAGGCAGGTTTTGAAAGTCTCCAGAGAAGGAGACTCCACAGCCTTTCTGGGCAGCCTGTTCCAGTGCTCTGTCACATGTCTGAAAGTGTCCATCTGCTGTCACTCATGTTTCCAGATTAAATGGAATATGTTTATGCCAACGCTTTTTTAGCAAAGAGTTTGAGGAGTGCTGAGCAAGATGATAGGTCAACGGCATTTCTCAAAATAGTTCTCTTTTCCAGCTGTTCAACTTCTCAGCTTTTTTTTCTCTGCGTTCTAGTTCCACCACTTTCTAGCTTTCTTCTTCCCTCAGGATGCCTGGATCAGCCACCTTTACATTCCCTCTTTTGCCCATTTTTGGAGAGCTTCATGAACATTCTCCCAGGATGTTGGAGTGAGAATATGACTCCAGACTTTTTTTTTTTTTTCTTGTGAGATCGGTAGTTTCTGCAGCATTCAGTGCTTTCTGTTCTTGAATTCTCCAAACCAATACTGGTATGTAGGTGTCTCCCATGCTAGGCTCTCCCTTTCCCTCTTCATTTGTGCTGTGCTTCTAGGTCTCTCTGTTCCCATCTGTATTCTGCGTATTCGTCTCTCTGCATAAAGAGCATAAATCCTGCTTTACAGCTGTAAACTACAAAGTGTTTGAAAAAACTGCAAATACACAACACTAATCGCTACAGTTTTACTCATTTGCAAAACTGAGGGGTTTTTTCTACTCAGAGATAGAAATGAACTCTGTTGGCATCACCTGGTGCAATGTAGGTGTCAAGCCACCAAGTGGCTGCCAAAACCTACGAAGTGGTCTGGTTGTAAGCTTTCAGGCATCTGAGAGCACTGGCTGACACGGGACCATAGGCTTCATTTTAAGCATGTAAGCAATGCAATGGAGAAGGGTTGGACTAGTTACACACTTAATCTTCAGCATATTCTTAACTACACTTGGGTTAGTGGAGCACTGGAATTGCTTGTACTCCCAACCCAAAAGCTGTGAGTAGGAAGCAGGATAAGTGAAATATTGACTAACTAAATGAAAGACTTTTATTGGAGAGGAGTACTCCTGTTTCCAGCTGCAGAATATGGGAGTGAGAATTTTGCTCAAAGGGGTGGTTGTCTCTGCTGAGTGGATATGCAGACTGGCTGGTGGATCCCGTGGGTGATGGCTGTGCTTTCTAGGGTTGGTGCTGCTCTTCAACAAGATGATCGTCTCAGGTGAAAAGGCTGCGATACAAGAGTCCTCATCCACCTCTGGATGATCCTGTAGCAGACATCGTTATGCTTCCAAGCTCCTATCAGTTACCTTTTGTACAAGGTCTCCCTTAATAGCTTCAAAGTCAAGGAAGGACCAAATGTAGGTGTAGTGTATTCACTGGCAGGCTCAGAGGTCCTTTCATCCCAATGGATTTGGTCCTGGGATCTCTTCTGAATACCAGCACAGGCTGGAGACTTGCCCTGCTTTCATTCTTTCATCTCTGGCTGCAGAGAATAAATGGATTAACTAACATTTTTTGAGAGGAGCCTTCCAAGCAGTTGTTGAGTCTCAAAATGTTGATTCTCAAGGCTGTCTTCACAAGGGAGTTAGTCCTATCTTCTGCCAGCAGGTTGAAATTACCCTCTATGTTTATTGTATTAAAAAAAAAAAAGAGAGAGAAAGAAGAAGAACAAAAAATAAATCAGGGGGACAGGGATTTGTAAAGGTGGAGTTTGGTGACTGAGACCTTATCCCATAGAGAGTGTGTAGTGGGATGTGCAGGGTACAGCAACAGAGAAAATGAAAAGTGCTAGGTCATCCTGTCCTCTTCTCAAGCATATGCATATCCCCTTGGTAGTGCAGGTTTATTTGCAGGAGTGCTTTGTCCCTGAGTCACGCTGGTTGGGGAGAGGCTGTTACATATGCAAAAAGAAAAAGAAAAGATACTCGGGTGCTTTGTCTTCTAGAATTTTCACTCTTTCCCCAAACTACCCGCTTTTGTGAGTAGCTTTGAACGTGTCAAGCAGTTTATACACTCTGCGCTGAGCATTATTATTATTATTATTTAGTGGTTTATTTACTATTAATGTATTTTTTAGTAAGCATTGGGACTTTCAACCCTTCCTCTGGGAAGCTATTGTACATTCTCATAGATTTCACTGTCAGAGTTTTTAGTGATAGCTTATATTTTCCTTTCCTTAATTGCTGCCTGTTACTTCTTCTTGTGTCCTCTTGTACCTAATTATAAATGTTACAACATCAATTTAGGAAAAATATCAGGGGAGGTTTCACAAGGGTCAGTGCTGATCACAATATTGTTTAATACTTTCCTAAACAATATATACAGAGAAATACAATTTGCAGATGATGCCAAATTAAGAGGGATCATAAACAAAGTGGAAGGCAGAGAGAGAGAGATAACAAAAGGATATTGAGAGTTTAAAGAACTGTGCAAAAATTAACAAGATGAGATTTAATTTAGATAAAATACAAGGTCATACACTATGGGAGAAAAATACCAACTAGAAAATGGAAGATGCTGGTTAGAAAACAGCAATAATGGTGATATATTTTACATTTATGTAGCTTCTTTCATCTTGCAGAGTTCCAAAGAGCTTTACAAATTAAATAAATTAATTTAGAAACTACACATAAGGATTATTTTATTCTCCACAGAGACACCTCCTGCGTTGGTGCAGAATATGACAGCTATTCAACTGAACTCTGCAGTGGCGTGCAACAGTTCAGGACAAAATATTACAGGTCCCCTTGAAATGGCAGTAAAAGTTAACGGAAGGCAGCGTTTGTGCAGCAGGGCACTGCTTAAAACTGTTCCTCTGACGAAAACTGCCAGAACATTTTTTTTTTTTTTTTTAAAGTTGCAGATGATCAAGATCTCAGTTTTACATCTGTCTTTACTGCAGTAATGCAGAGATGAGCCCACTGACTCACGGGTGGACGCTGGCTGCGTGAGAGCTTGTTGTGTCAGTTGGGAAGAGAGCGTGGGGTTTTGTTGGTTTTTTTTTCACTGTAATAGACAAATATATATGACTTATTTATTAAAAAGTATGTAGCATTATCTGTAGTTATTTGAGGGCTATTCAATTTTTTATGGACAAGGAGGTTTAACTGGAAAGCATATAAAACTGGTGGTGGGAAAGAAGTCACGTGGTGCTGAATTGATGGTTGTGGGGTCTGACCGAAAGGGAGACATGAAGAAAATGGAAGACAGAAATGAAAGCGAAGTTGAAGGACAAGACGTGAGGGGATAAATAACACAGGAAAGGCAACAGCAGAGCAAAGGCTAGGATTGGTTTCTGCAGTGTCTGTGATGTCCATCATCTCCACATTCTTCCGTGAATATATATTTTAAATGGTGGCATTTCAGAAGGGTACAGCAGTATTGTGAGACGACACTGATTTTTCTTTGTTTTCCCTGTTCTGCTAGCTCTGGGCAGGGTGGCACGTAAGAGTGGACACAGGGTTAGATTTTACTCACCTGTAGCTAATGTATGTGTCTCAGGATGGAGGCACGTCACAGGTTGTGTGTTGGGGCATCCAAGGTGGCTTCTTAGAAGCCAACAGTGTTATTTTCTGGTGGTGCTTCTTCATGACAAGTGGCCAATGACATGGTGTAACTGGTATGATGGAGTGGTCTGCACTCTAAGCTCTTGCCAGCCCTAAGAGTTTGTGCTAAGCTGATCCCCAGAGGGAGAGGTGCTAAGAAGCATGCGATTTAGAGGTGGCTGGTGTGTGCAGCATGCTAATCCTGCTCTTGGGGGAACCAGAAAGCTCTGCAGTATCCAGGTCTGGTGCCCCTGACGTAAACTGCATAAACTCAGGTCATTCTCTTGGTGCCAGCAGGTCACACGTGTCTTATCAAATGGATGGGTCCCTAATTAACAACAACTCAAGAGCCGTTTTTGTCATCACTTTGAAGCACTACTTGCCCTACCAGGAGGGCTTTTCTGTTAGCAGTGGTCTGTGTGTGCATGTGTGTGTCCCTCTGAATAGGTTTAGTGCTTCTACGTGCTGGGCCAAATTGTGAGTTCACTTGTCAGATTTTCCTCTGTGCAGTGGCACAAGGTAACACGTGGCTAAAAGCTAGAACAACCGGAAGGGGACAATTTCTGAGAAGATTTTTTGGTACCTGCTTGAACCTGTGCATCTTGAAATTGCTATTTTTGATGTTTCTTTTCTGGACAGCAAAGAAAAAAAAGAAGTAGAATTTATTCTCTTTCTCCTCTCCCACCCCCTCAAGTATTTTCTGTGCTGAGTTGGTGAAGGTAAGTTCCTACCCTCATTTGACTATTTTGAGGTTCAGCTAAGCGTTTGGATGTGTGACAGCCTGTCCCATATAACCATGCAAAGTGAATTTGTGTTGATATCTCAGTTTCAGAGTTTTTTAACATTCGGATTCCAGCAGTTTAACATTTTTGGTGAGCATCCCCAGTTCGGCTTGTTACGTAGGGGCCAGCTGCTACTGCAGACTTGCCTAGAGGGTGGAATTCACTGGGACTCATTTTCCACCGTCCTGCCCCTTGTGTCACTACTCACAGCCCTGCAAAATGCCGCCGTTGTTCTACAGTAGCAGTTTTGCATCCATTTTGCGCAGGGATGAGTGACTATAGAGGATGCAAGCCGGTGGAAAATTCGCCTTGTGTTCTGTGCTCCATCTTAACCGAGGCACAAACCAGCACCCTCATGGTCTGTTGACTCTAAATCTCTTACTTTCAGGTGAACTAAGAAGGAGTCTTGCCATGGCTAAGCTAGTGTGAATCACACTAAGTTTACTTCAGCTACAATAACTTCCTTTTTCCTCCTGAATACAGCCTTCCCCTTTCAGTGCGGGTGCGTGCTGGGCTGTAGGCATCCCCACGCTGCCGGGCTCCGCAGCTCTCAGGGAAATTGCACTTTGGGGTTACTTCTCCCAGCCACCACAGGGATACAAAATGGTGTGTTTCAAATTAGTGATCTTGGGAAGAAGGTGCTGGTGATGGTCTGTTATGCTTTTAAAGTATGTTAGCTCCTTATTCCAAGTCCTTGCAGCTCTGCCTGTCTCTGGAGTAGCTGGAGGTTCGTTCCGTTTTGGAGACAGCAAGCACCACCCTTAAAAACTGAAACCTGCTCTTGAAGATCTTTTGAGGGAGCTGTCAAGCCAGCATCTCATTTGCATTTTATTATCTCTGAGCAGTAGTTAAAACTGGAAAGGGAAGAAACCAGGCAGTTGAAGGACAGACTTTTTCTTCTCCAGTGCTGTAGAAGTGCCTGCTTTACTCTGCTGCCATTTTGCTTGAGAGAGCTGCAGCACTTCAGTTATGGTGACATCTATTAGAATTCAATTAGTGGTAGTTCACTGACCCAAATTAACATTCTTTGTTAAGCTCGAGTCAGTGTATATGTATGCGATTGCCAGGCCAAACGGACCTGCATAGAAAAGAGGCTCCGAATCTCTGAGCTTGTTGGCAATGTCTTAGTAACTGGATTCAGAGCACAAGCTTATCTAATGCCAGCGCTTTAGGCTGACTAATAGAATTGCACATGTCTCTGGTTTGTAATTAAACTGTGAGGAGCTCTGACTTGAGGTGAGCAAGGAGAAGGATGACGATGGAGAACATGCTGGAGGCCTCCCTGCAGCCTTTCAGCTCCTCTCCTCCATCATGGAGACGAGTTGGCTTCTGGGACATGTCGGAGGTGATGGATCTCCGTTGCAAAAGGCACCCTGGCTTTTGGGGTGGGTTGGAATATTTCACCCTTGATTTGCTTCTTATTTCAAGCTTTTCACAGGCTTCTGATGGCTTCAAATCTGCCCAGATCCCAGACTGGTCATTGCTGGCTTTGATAGAGCTACATTAACCTACCCCTCTCGTCCACCAAACTTCTCATGTGACCAAATGCACGTGTTGCTAAGTTTGTCCTAGTGACTTTGGCAGTGTCTTGCATAGTCAGGCATGGCTGTCATAGAAATAATACCACTGCAGTCAGTAAAGCCATTCAGCAACAGAAGAGGAAAACGAAGAGAATTTCCCACTTTGTTTCTATCTGTTCGATGGCTTGAAATGCTCTAGAGCTGTCCACGTGGTTGTGGTTTCCCTACAGTTTTGTGGTTTGTTTGGTTTTCATTTTTGTTTGTTTGTTTGTTTTGTTGTGTTTTGTTGTTTTGTTTGTTTGCTTGCTTTTGTTAAAAAAGACCCACTGTACAGTATTTACCTATGTCTGCAGCTTGGGGTTTGGGTTCTTTTTGTGTTCCTGTGTAGCTTTACCCCTCTAAGAATGAGTGAATCACTGGCTATGACCATATATGATTTCATTTGAAAAGAAAACATGACTTATTAGCAAACAGTTGTTAAAGATTGATTTTTAAAGGGGGAAAAAAAATCCATTTCAGATATTTTTTCACAGGCTCTGCTTCCACACTGACATTTACACTAAGACGATGGGCAGAGATGTGTTAGTCTGGATCTGTTCCCATGTGTCACTTCAACTAGTTTAAACTGTCACTGAGCATCTTGGAATAGTCAGCTTCATGTGTCTTGTGGATATCAGTCATTGTATTTCACATTTTAATTTTAATGGCTACTGATGTAGATGTTGAGAAGTCTTGAGGCGTTTGGGTATTGAACTTACAGATATTTTTTTCTTACTTAATAGGGTTTTGTCTCAAGATATATTTAACTATTATAAGACTAAATTCACTCCTGTTGCGTGTGAATGTTTCCTATGTGAGTGGATTTGAATTTGATCCATAGAGAGCAAGTGCTTGTTGAGATGCAGTGATTTTTCTTCATTATAGGTGCCTGTTTCCTTGTCGGTAACTTAGACATACACACGTTACATTTAAATAAACTATATGAAACCCTATGAAAAATAGCTAAATACATGTCAGCTTCCATAGAGAATATCGTTCTGATGCCGACTGTGCCTGGTACAAGGTAAAACTTCAGAAAATCTATTTCCAATATACTTGAAGGCATTTACTTATCAGCAGCACAGATGGCACTTGAAACGCTGAATAATAATTGTTAAGAGCCAAGGTAAACGATGGCGCAAATGTAAAAGCAGACACAGGAATTAGTCTGTGTGGATTGCACTACTTGTATAGACAGGTGATAAAATTTGCATGTGCAAACTCTGCTTCCCTACTAACATGATCAGCTAATGTGCTTATTTGCCTGTATGGTCACTGGGAGCAGAGGGTAGGGCAGCGAGGTGAGGAATGAAGTGTCCAGGCCATCCTATAAACTCAAATTCCTGCTGGCTCTGCTTGGAGGTCACAAAGAAGGGAATGTGCTTTGTAGCCATGGATGCTCCAACCTTTAAGGCACTAAAATGTAACTACTTTTTAGTTGCCTCAAGTCTTACCTGTATGGGCTGCAAAATCTCTGTCTTCATATTGCTTTCTTCAGCCTTCATAAGCCTTCTGCTGGTTCTGGTGGCACGTTGCAGTGTGGGGACAGCATGTCTTTGGTGGAGGAAAACACCCAGCCAAATCAGTACTGAATTCAACATCAGATTAAATGACACTGTGACTGTCCTCCTGATTGTGCTTTTTTTTTTGTATATGTGAGTACTTCAGTAAAGGCACAGCATCTGATTTCTCATAAAGCCACTCTCGAAATGTGGAAATGCTACAAGTTTTGCAAGTGCTGTGGTGTAGTGATCGAGGAGACTTGCTGCAGCAGGCAGCAGGGGCTACACGTGATTCAGTGTTGGACAGAGGGGCTGTGGGAGGTCTGCCTACCTGCTTTGTCTCTTTGATGTCCTCTTTGAGCTCTTGTTGGAGATTTGTGCTGCAGTTGTACCAAGGAACCATGGTGACTGAGTTCCTCTATGGTCCTTGCTACACTCCCATAGACCCTTCTGGCAGCCTTTGACCTGGGTAGCAAGACAAGACAAGAAGTGGAGAGGAGGATTTAGAAGTATGAGGAAGCTGTAAACACGTGGGCAAGCAGTAAGCATGCTCTGAGGCGTGATGGATGGTGGTATCAGTTCACTAGCAGTTTAACTCAACAGTTTTTTGGTAGGCATCATAGTAAAGGAGAGTTTAAGTGATAATGTTGTGATGGCACTCATCACAAACTGACTCTCCACCAGTACACTGCATCAACCTGAACTGTGCAAAACTCCACGATGTTAATGATAAGCAATCTTCTTTTTCTTTTTTTTTTTTTTTTGGTATCAAATGGTCAGGTTTCTTGCTATCTTTTTCAGATTGAAGTAAAAATAGGTCTTGCTGCAAAGACAGCATCATTCAAAGACTGTAGCTGATCATTGCACTCAGCAGCATCACGTCAGCTCTTTCTTCACATCTCCATTTCTTGCAAGTTTGTCCAGTCCACCTCAAAAGCTGTGAAAGCCTCCTTCTCCTATTTCAACTCTTTTCTAGCTGCTCATTGCTTTGCTGTGGCCATCTGGTATGGAACCCCTTTCATCTGTGGATTCACCACCTCCTGATCAGCACTAGCAACCAAAATCCAAATCTGCGATTGGAGATGTTATTCCTTCTGCTGTCCTCCCTCCTCTTCTGAGACAAAGAGGGATGGTACCTGGTCATGCTCTCTGCCATAGGTTTTTGTTGCTTGACCTACACGTATATACTTGGCTAGTGGCATGGCTATGGTGGTGTAATAGAAGTTGACTATTAAATGAAGGCATTTGGAAAGTCATGAAATTGTTTCTTTGAAAGAGTTAATTTGCAAAGATTTTGTTTTTCCTGTTACGGTTGGATTAGAGATGAAGTTTGCTTTCTTCAGCTTATAAACGGAACATCTCTAATATGCTTTTCTCTCCATTTCTCATTCCTCTGTGTATTCCTAGCAATGAAGAAGAAGATGAAAATTTGAATTAGTGAAATTAATGCTGTTTGCAAGACATTTCTGCTCCAAGTTTCATCCCTGTTTTGAATATGCAAAATGGTTAGCTACAATCTTTGAATGACGCTGTCTTTGCAGCAAGACCTATTTGTACTTCAATCCTAAAAAGATGGCAAGAAATCTGACCATTTGATACCAAAATAAATACATAAATAAAGGAAATGGATGTTCTGTGGCAGAGTATCTTTTTTGGTTTGATTTACATGTGATATTAAAAAAAAATCAGTGTCCACAGAACAGATGAAGTAACATTTTAGTACTCTGTTGGCTACATTCTTTCCAGGGGTCAGTACAGAGTGGCATTTGCTCTGTGATGTAGAAAATAATCTGTTAAAAATTTATGTACATCTGTAACCTACACTTAAAAAATAAGCCTTTAGACTAGCAAAGAACAATAGCATGTGACACTGAGACTGGCCAAGAGTTAGTAAAATGTTGATAAAGTTTCAAATGAAAAGTAAAATAAGGGAAAAGCAGTCAGTTTCTTTCATCATCAAAACCCCAGCAATAATGAAGTAGTGAATGTTGTTGCTTTGCTTGGGTTCCAAGTTCTCTTCCGAATTTTGGTTTTGCACCGGAATTTGACAGTCTCGAGAGTGTGTTAGTGATTTGTGTTGGTGTAATTAGTCTGCATTTTAAGTTTATTAGTGGACTGACTAATGTACTCTTAAAAGGCTTTATTTGGAAAAAAGTCAATATACGAAGCCAATAGAGCTCTTGAGAGTTTGTGCCACGTACACATTCACACATAGAAAATCATGTTATCAATTTTCATTTGACTTTTAATCAATTACAGTGACAAAGAGATGATTTGAAGTCAATCTTCTGTTGGTGCTAAATTAGTGTTTGATCACAGATGTTTACTCTGGTGACTGCTTTCTTTTGCAAAAAGCCTTGTAGAACTAGGTTGCAGAGACTGATGCTTCTCATTTTCAGGTGATTAGCAGGTTTTTCTCTTATTTTGCTGCTTTTAGCAGCACGAGGGATGCGCTTCTGTTGGGATATGACTGTGTGGGAACCTCTTAAGATAAACATGGATTTTAGTAATGAAGTCTGGCGTTGACTTAGAAGTGCTTCTCTTTGAATGGAGATGCTCCTTCTCAGTGATCCTGCACTGCATCAGTTCTCAGAACAACAGACTCCTCCATCCCATCTGTTTAGATTTGTAAAATGTATGCTAACAATAGCTTTTGACCAAAAGAACATTTTGATTCCTGCTTACTTTTAAGAAACAAAAGACTGGTTTGCTTCCTACTTATTTTTAAGGAACAGAATACAAAAGAAGAAAAGAAAGAAAAGAAGAAAAAGCTATAAAAAGAAATGTGAAAAATAAGATGTGAGGGTTCTTTGCAAGGAAGTCAGAGAATCAATCCTAAAAGCATTTTTTTTTTTTATTTATTATGCTCCTTCTTTATTTATCAGCTGTTTAAAATAGACAGGCCAAGACTTTTCATTCTCTCTTTATAGAAGAGCAATTCCTGAGACCACGCTGCAGGCATGTGTGGAAAACTACTCTATCTTCTTTTGGATTCCACAGGTGGGATTCAGAATGTTGTTTTGCTGCTTAAAATCATATAAACCCAAGCTTAAGACCAGATTTTGAAGTGGTCAGTGCCCTCAAATGCTGCCAGATTTTCTAACAGCACAATTCTTATTTAAATTCTAACATGGGCTGCCAGAGAGCAGGTGCTAAATGCTGGGATTTTTTTATTTGTTTGAAATCTGTGTGTTTTAGTAAGAGATGCAAGATACTGAACATCACTGAGAATCCATCCATAGAAAAATATTGCATAAAATGCAAACCATAACACACAACCCAAACCCATCATATAAATCAGCCTAAATCATCAAAGCGATAGATCAAACAAATGCCTCAAAATTCAATTCTCTCTCTTCTGTCATTCTCCCCAAATGCTTTGCATAATACCCTGAAGATCAGCAAACAGATTTTGCCTGGTATGCAGCAAAGTGAGGAATGCATTTTATTGAGGGACCATGGAATAAAAGGACCCACCAGAAGCCTTGCCTATGCTAAACTGAGGTTGTAATACTGGTGCCATTGCAAAGAGAATACACCTTTGGGTTTATCTGAGTTAGACCTTGGTCATTGTACTTAAGGCTCACTGATTTAACACAACCTCTTCCACTCGTAATCCTTGTTTTAACCTATACAGTCATGATTCAAAAATATGAAAGTCTCCTGAATTGCCAACCCCAAAGAAAGTTTTTCAACTTGTATTCTTTAGTATTTGCCTTCCCTTCCCCTCTCACCCTTCCAAAAAAAAAGTACTAAAGAAACCAGAAAATTAGGAAACAAAGTGGGAAAAGGGACAGTAAACTACTCATTTCTTGATGAAAATACAGAAGAAATTTTCAATTAGTAGTAGTGGGATTTGGTGCCAGAGAAAGGCTGTTGGGTTTCTGTCGAGCTGCTCAGATGCCAAGGCAGCAAAGCATCTTGTCGATATGTATACCAGCTTTTTGGAAAGGAGATGGGGAGTGAACAAAAAGTGACTTGCCTCCCATGTTTGACTCGCTGTGTGTAAGAGGTGGGCAGGCGCTGCGCTGACAGCAGCGGGAAGGTTGATCTCCATTAATCTGAGTTTTCCCGGGGTTGTGCTGGTTGTGCTGACCCCGGGAACGGCCCAGTGGAGTCGGTTAGTCTCAGTGGTGGAGGTCGTTAGTCTTGGCAGTGGAACCAGTTAGTCTCGGTGATGGAGGCAGTTAGTCTCAGTGATGGAGGCTTTGAAACCCACAGCAACACACTAGGACTCAAAGGAAGCAGATCTGTCTAATTTAAAACCCCTAATTTAAGAAAAAAAAAAAAAAGATTTTGATCTCTGCGTGCTGCATGATGAAAGGATGAAGGAGGGATTTAGCATGGTGTCTCTGGGGGCTGTAGCCCCCTCGCTCTCTCTGTAGCAGTGGTGGTTGTGCTGGAGTGCCATGGTGTGTCCATGGCATCGGGTCTCTCATGTGGGGTGAGGCTTCATGCAACATGAAGCACTTCGTGCAAATAAACGAGATTAATTCCCTCACAAGGAGAAATGTTGCGACTCTGAATCATGATGCCACATCTGCAGCCATAGCCCAGCTGTTTGTACCCTGACCAGTGCATTGATCCTTCTTTGAAATTTCCCCCATGACCTCTAAATTCAGTACATTAGCATATGCAAATTGTCCACTTGTGTACAATCTGCCTTTTTTTAGTCATTCATAAAAAGTCACGTTGGTGAACAAAGAGAGCGAGGGCCGGTATTTAAAGATGGTGTCTTCAGACTGCAGGAGGGGGAAAAAACGTTTCTCTGGCCATTCCTGTGCCTTGATTGCCTAAGAATAGAAGCTGGGGAGCTAATCAGTTTTTGCGCAATACTGGTTTTATTTTACAAGCCTCCCTTTCAATACAAGCCCAATATTCTATACTTAACCTCTTGTATTACACTGCTTTCTTACAGCATTTTACTGGGTTTTTGCATTTAATGGGATAATCTGAGTATCGGACTCACTTCCCACATGACATGAATGCCTCTCTCTTGATTTTTAATCTCACTTTCCATTACAGTAAATAAGAATTACGTGTATCTCAGGAGGAGCATCAGAATGTGGATTATTGGGGATTTTTTGGCTGCAGTTCTATTTTACAAGTTAATGTGTCTTTTTTTGAAATATCAGGCATGGCGACTCTGTCTCCAATAATTGTTCAGCAGAAGACATAGTACTAAATTGCTGTCTGCTTGTGAGCTGGGATTTTTCTACATGAGTGGATAAAATCTGCTTGTCTTTCTTCTGCTTTACTACAGAAGGAAGTGTTCCCAGTGATGCTTAGAAGGGCGCTTCTTCACCACCCTTTCTTCTGTTGTCAGTTTTGGACTAGAACACGAAGAATGAAGTAGGCAGTTGGGGCAACTCTGAGCTATTAGGAAGAGTCTGGTTAAGTCTAGAGATAATGATGGGTTTTGTAAAATTTAAAAAAGAAATGTCATTATGAATGAGTCTATAGATCTGTAAGAATCAAGTGAGCTTTACATATAATACCACTTAGCAGAAGAAAGGGTGTTTAAATACTGTCAGTAAGTAATGATGAGGGATGCCTGGAAAGCTTTGCACCAAAATCTGTCATATTCTTTGCTGCTTTACCTTTGCATTGGAATAAATTTTCGGACTAAATTTAACCAGCGTGATTTGGAGGCAGTGTGTCTTCAGCTCTTCCATCAGATTTGACCCTTTCCAGCTGGCCTTGTTGCTGGCATTGTTAGTGATGTCACAAGCCACTTGCTGTAGCTGGCCAGGGATAGAAGGACACTTCATGGAAGGGGGCTGGTCCCAAGAGTGACCAGGAGCGTCCCCAAAACTCCTCCATTGCCCAGCTCTGGATGCTGTGTTTGCTCTGCATCCTGAGTTAATTCTCAACTGCCTTTCCAGTGGGCAGTGCTGGACCCTTCATGACAATCAGATTTGTAGTGAGGCTTCCATCTGCTTGCCTCTGTTAGCAGTCTGGCACTTAAGAAAGGGATATTTAACTAGAAAAATGGTTTCTTTTATAGAAGTTCCAACCAGTGTAATGTTTATTAAAACAGCCATAAAATTCCCTGTGTACCACATGAAATTCAGCTTGATAATGATAGTGCTGCTATTGTGATTATGTAAGCATACAGCAGCTGATTTAACAAAGAAATAAATTTGAATAACATGTTCCTGACCTGCGGCTCTGCAAGATATACAGCTCTTGAAAGCTAGTGCTGGAATTGGTACAGGGATCAGCAACAGGCTCCACGAACTTTCAGCTTGAGGTTCCTCATCTGAATTCAGTCTGAACCAGTTACCATGTTCTGATGGCTTTGTAGCACTTCGGATAAAATGAAGAGATGGTCTTAAGTCTGTTCGCTGCTGTACCCGTAGCGCCAGCAGGACATCCTTTCGGGGAAGCCTCCAGAAGGAGGTTTAGCATGGAACAGGGACAGGGCTGAATTTCCCCCCTTGCAAGATGGACATTGTTCCCAGTCACAGGGAGAGACTTCCCATCGGTGCTACATAGGTTCCTTGGGTTCATTTGGGATGTGAGTCCTTGGGTTGCTATTCCCACAGGAAGCCAGAAAGCCACGAGGCCACAGGGGAGGAGTTGAAATGGCACTGGGGATGATTACCAGGGAATTTGCAAAACACTGGGTGGTACAGGTAGTGATTGAGATTGGAGATATTAAATGCTTTAAAAATGAACCATTTCACATTTTTTAATGCCATTTTATTGTGTTTTCATGAGAAAAATAAAAGGTCAGTGTCCTGGCAGGACATTACATTGACAGTTCTGGGCTCTTCAGGGCTCCATTTTTAGCTATTTATTGCTTTCAGTTTTATCTCCTGCTGAAATTCACGTGTGAGAGAGCAAATAGACACATCCTGGGTAAAAGTTAGACATAGCACGTGCCAGAGTGAATGGATGCCTTTTAATTTTGGAGATTACATCAATCACATGAATGTTATTTGGACTAGCATGCGTGTTTGGAGCAAGTGGGACATGAATATTTAAAAGAGCAGACCACAGATGAGGCGGCTGCAGGAGGCTGACAGTCTAACAGGTATTTGCACATATACAACCTTCCCATAGAAATGCTGCTACTGAACCAGTAGCCACCTTTGTAAGTCAAATTAGTTGTGTTAGCTTAGTTATGTGCAAATATTATGCAGCCCTCCGTTCTTCAGTCTGGTTTATTAACACCCTGCTCTGCTAATTCTCGCTCCTGTTCTGCTTTTAAACCTACTGTCTTTCCACCCTGACAGGAGAAGGTTTGCCCAGGTGCAAACATGGGGTGAGTACCTGGCTGAGGGTTAGGTGCAGAGCAGAAGCTGCTTGCTTTGCCGTGCAGGGGCCAGCCACATCCCTTGAGGACCAACAAACCCCCGGCTCTACTGACACTGTTTTTCTGGGGGACATGCGAGTTGGTTTGCGGTTGCCACCATCACCTGGGAAGAAATCTTACTGTGTCTTGGCACAAAAATCAATGAGATGTGTTTCCATATAGCCATGAGCAGAGGTTTGGTGCATCAAGGCATAGCAAAATAGCTGTGAGCTTGCAGCTGGAGAGCTCATGCCAGAGCTGTGCTATGAAGCTCAGACTTGGTTGCCAACCACCCAGGTTGACCTTCAACATATAAATACAGTCCAAATAGCTAGGTCTAGCCAAATCTTTGCTTGGACCAACAGCACGAGCAGTCTATGTCATTTTAAGCATTCTAATCCCAGGGCTTTCTTGCTTTCCTCTTTTTCTTTTTATTTATTTTTTTTAATTTTTGAAAGCATTTTTGTGACTAGTTAGTTTTGCTCACCTTTGTTTTTGCTGAACCACTGCTTCAACTGCTGCTTCATTCTGTACCATCTGCACTATTTTTTTCTTAGCTGTTTTGCCTGTAACTAAGTGCAGGAGAAAATATCCATCTGTTAAAGGCTAAGGTATTAGACAGAGGGAGAGACAGTTTTAAAATAGATATTACAGGCATGTCAAACTAAGTTAAGCAGAGAATATTAGACAAAAAAATGTCCCAGGAAAATCTGGGTGGCATTTCATTCTCATCAAAATATGAAAAATTATCCTAAGAAGGGCAGAAGGAAAAGGCTGTTGTTTACTCTGAGAATCTCCCCTAGTTATGTTTCTGTTGTACTCCCAAAATATGATGATTTAACCCTGACACGAGGATGATGATGTGCAGTTGAGTGTATCAGCAGTTTTGCAAATGTTTGTTTGAAGTTTAATGTTAATAAAATGCAGAGATGTGCCTTGTTTGGGTTTTTTTTTTTTTTTTCCTCCATGCAAGTCTCAGTTTTCACATTTGCTTTTCCTAGGAGTGGAAGGAGTTTGTCTCATTTAGTACCTGAAGAACAATCTTCAGAAAGTGATTTCATGAATGGCTGCAGTAGGAGTCCTGTGTTTAAGAGGGGCCAGGACAGAATAAGCAGAGAGGTTAAAAATGAGTGAGCCTGTAGGATGAAATATCTCCATTGGGCTCTGTTGGAAAATCTTTTAGCTTATAGCCTGGCAGGTTTAAGCTCCCTTGTCACCAAGACTGAATTTATCATTATTAAAAGTACTAAGTAACATGTCATTGCCTTTGTAGCTGTGAGAGATAATTGCAGGCTCCATACTTTAAGGAAACAAACTGAGGAAAAGACTATTTACCTACACTAGGAACATGCACAGATTAGCTTCAGCTGGCCTGTTTATACTGTCAGCCTCTATTATATAGGAGATTAGATAAATGTACATAAATGTTAGGCATAACAAATATTTGGCAGTGTTTCTCTGTCCTTGCATTATGGTCCGTGTAGCCCATTACAGTACCTGCCTGAGAAGGCTGGGAACACAGAGGTGGTCACTTAGTGTAAGAGACTGCCCAGGCAAAAGGGTTTCTTACTAAGCCACAGTTCTCTGTGTATTTCCATCTGAACATGCAGGTGGGAAACCGCTGCAGCTTAAAAACTACAAATCAGGAGGAAGCATTACCAGGAAATTATTCTCTTCTTGCTGTTGTTTTTTTTTGTAGTTATCAGTTTGAACTGCCAAGTTAAGACCAGTCAGTTACTTATCTTGTACAAGTAACTGATCCATTTACACTGTGAACTGGGAATAATAAGACCTTGAATATCTTAGTGGTCAGCACTGCCTATTTAAATATTTAACATAATATTTTGTTATTTCCTTCTCTGTATTTTTGTATTTAATTGTATTGATTTTTTGTTTTTAATGACTTCAGAAGAAAAAAAAAAAAACAAGTAGAAATACAGTAGTCTCAGCGGCTAAGTATGAGGGCTGGGAGCTGGGCAGCCTGGTAGACAGCA
The DNA here is from genome assembly GCA_025345505.1 of Todiramphus chloris collaris. Taxonomy (NCBI): domain Eukaryota; kingdom Metazoa; phylum Chordata; class Aves; order Coraciiformes; family Alcedinidae; genus Todiramphus; species Todiramphus chloris. Next base: position 24,756,837 of record JANVCC010000035.1, read on the forward strand.
GGGACAGATGTTTGTCTTTCCCTGGAAGTCAAGTATCTCCTGCTCAGAAGGAGCATCCTCAGGGCCTTGATGGAGTAAGGCACTGGTAAGTTAGAACAGGGCTAGGCCATCAGGCATCTTTTCCCTGTTTTTTTGTTTCTCAAGGTTTCTCCTGTGTTAAGGTGATCGTGATTGCTCATCATTGAAATACACAGTTCAAAATTTGTCATGTGTCTGTTTTTCCACCCATAGATTTCAAAACGGATTACATAAGTTTATATATTATTAGCTCATGCAAACAAATGCACAGAAAGTTGGACTCTTTTATTTTTAAAATGGCCTGTATTTTTGTCCAGTTGTAAACACCTGCTGCAGCTTTTCCAGAGGTCCAAACATGCTCCAGCTGCTATTGTTTCAAAAGTCAACACTTGAAATAGCAAATACAATTTTCTTACCCCAATACTTCACATCTGGTGTCTGGCCCACCAAACAAACCCCAGGGTCTCAGAGACAGTGCCTGGAATTCCCCTATGATCTGAGGGAAATTCTTTGGAGTCTGGGAGCGCCAGCTTCATGGGCACAGTTGCAGGATGATGACCTCTTGGGTGGGGGTGGGTGGGAATACAACATTAAGAAAGAAAAGCAAGAAGTTATTGAGAAATAAAATTCTGGAGTGATGAGAATATAATTTCAGGTGCTGTGTTCAGAAGGACTTGTTTGAGTATTTGCAAGTCAAAATGACAGAGTAAACAAATTTGTGAGTTTTCTACCTTGATAGTCTTTAGCCATCCTTGATATGAAGACCTGTGAAATATTTCTACTGGGTATATTAAACTCTGTACAGAAAGCTTAAGACAACAACTAGTAGTCTCACTTTGGTAGTAATTGTTCTGAAACTCCTTAGAAACAGAGACTGAGAGCGATCTGTGGACCGCAGATTGGAAAGCACTGTTTTCAAGTGCTCTGACTAATTACAGAGCTGGCAACTGCTGAATCTCTAGAATATTTCTAATTGGGAAACTTCAGATTGCCTAAATAAACAGTGAATATATCTGAGATGCATAATGTTTTTCTTAGGGGAGCTGTGGGACTATCCTTGCTGCTATGAAAAGCTCAGTGGCTTTTTATTGATTTCACTGGCAGGAGAGCTGATTTGAAGCTGGTGTGAAACCTCCTTGTAGGTCCTGTAGTCTGGACACGGTCATCGTCTGGCTGGTTGTTCTTCCTTGACGGACCATGCATTACATAACCCTCATCCATCTCGTTCCTCTGCTTCTCTTTCATTTGTCTCCTTCACTGACTCTCACTGTACCTAATAACTGTACAATGAGGAAAAGAACCAAAAAAAAGTGGTATGATGTTTCATGATGTAATTGGTGCTTTTAATATACTTTCCCTGTTGAGGCTTCTTTTGTTTGTTTACTTGAGCTGTGTCTGTATGGAGAGTGTTCTTTCTCTGGAGAATGTCCAAGTATTTTTTTTTCCTGGCTATTTATTAGAATGCTGCTGTACATTTTTTATATGTATTTTAAAGTGCAGGACACAAAGCATATAGAGCTTTATCTGGGATTACCTTGTCAATAGTTGATTCAGAACCTTCAGAAACAGGATATTTTGTCTTGTCATGTTAGCGGCTTGTCGCTGCAGATAGGGAGGATGACCCATGCTGTGATCATCCAAAAGAGATAATAGAAGGACCTTCTGAAGATGATGTCAATATTCCTGATGTTATGTTCATAGGGATTCCAAAACGGTCAGTCTGATGTATTTCTCTAAATACAGTTATGCTTATACTCTCCTAATACAAGCAGAGAAATACATGCCCAAGCATATGTGTGCTCAGCTCCTGCTTCAAAGGGAGTAGAAGGATGAGGCAACTAGTAACAGTGAAAAATCCAGTTCCTGGGGCACAAGGGTCTAAAGGTAAATGATGTTAGTGCACGGAGCAGACTTTGGGGAATCATGACATCATGGCCTGTTTTCACTGCTTCAGTGGAAAGACAGGGCTTGAAATGTGTTTTTGTAGTATAGAGGGATATGCTAAACCTGCTAAACAGGATTTTTGGTGACAGAAAGTGCAGAATATGAAATATCAGGTAAATAACAGCTTCTGCAGGTGTTTCCGTTTGTACTCTACATGTAAAATCCAGAAGCTCCTACTGGCTGTAAAATGAAGACTAGTCAAAGTCAATGCTAAATGGCCTCAAGAATAAAGGCACAAAAATCTTACAAAAAGTCAGGATCGATAGGGTACCTCTTGCAGTACAATATCGAGCCTTCTTTCCCCTTCCCCCAAAACAACATTGTCAGTTATACAGCAAAGCTTTTACTTACTTCTGCTAATGGAAAACTGTGATAACGATCTTTGAATAATAGGAGTTTAGAAATAGCAGCTCCTGGGTCCTTATACCAGCTTTACCAGTCGATACTGTAGTTTTCTTTTTGAGAGGCAGCAGTCCTGGAGGCTGGGAAGGAATTGGTGGCACCCAGTGCATCCTGAAAGGGGTTTTTTTAATTTTTTTTTTTTTTTTTTTTCTTTTTTGTATTATTAAATGCAAATTCAGCAATTCAAGGAAGGAAAAAACAGATTATTTTCCTTTTGAGTTTGCTGATTAGTCAATTGCTTATTTCATGGAGGATGCCACTTGTGTCAAGTTTCTGTATACTTTCATAGAACTGGAGCACGATACTTACCGTATCTCAAGTGAATGATTTTTCAATTAGCCTGCAGTTCCTTGGCTGTATTCCTTTTGCAGTCCTACGTGGGTGATGTAGAGCAAAGGTTTAAGAGGTTTTGGACAATTTATGATGTTTGGAGGGGCTATTTGTCAAGAAACAATATCTGTAACAACTTTTATGTTCAATTTTAGTCCCAGGTCTTTTGTTTATTTTTATGGCACTGTTTTCTGAGGTGTTAAACCTAACTTGAAGGTATTGTTTAAAATAGGGGGTGGGGATGAAAGAGGGAAAAAAAGTTAGTGTTAAAAGATCAAGATATCAGGGGGCACACAACTGTTTTTATGATGGAGCTGCAGATGGGTGGGCGCCACGAATTGGTTTACTCTTCCAGCCAAACCGGGAAAGAAAGGAAAGATCAGAAACATTTGAAAATGAGATCATACGGCATGTGAACTATACAGACATCTTGCCCATGTTTTTTTTATGAGAAGTCTTACTGACATTTGAAAAGTAGAGACCTGTTCCGTAGTCTTAAGGTTGACTGACATTTAAGGGCAGAGTAAGGCATGCTTTCCTTCCCCTCTTTTTAAATTGAAGTTTTCATAAATCAGGGTGAGGGAGAAGCCTGGTTACATCTTGCAAAGCATTAAGATCTGTGTAGAAATGTGAAAAAAAGTAACCCATGACATTTTAAACACTTTGCTGAGTCTTGTTTTGTTCTGCATCTGTAGAGGCATGGATATGAAGCTGCACCACAGGGGAAGGGAAACTGAAAATGGTTTAATTTCAGGTATTTATCACAGCAGCTGGAACACAATTGCACAGAATTATCAATATTGGGGAAATCTGGAATAGTAGTAGAAGAAGCTGCTACTCTGTAAGACCAGGGCGTGGGTGGGCAATACCAGCACTTGGAAAGGGCCCTCGGTGGGTACCACTGAGATCCAGAGAGCAACCACCTTCCTTCAGTCACAGAGCCAGTACCACCGCTTAGAAAGTATTCACCTTCCAGTGTTTTTCTCTGCTGAAGTATTTCTGTGCTCCAAGGCGCTCAGGACAGTTCCCCTGAAAGGGCACTACCACAGGGGCAGTTACAAAGCTACACATATTTCCTAGCACCTTTGCTGAGCCTGAGCATCAGTTGCAAAATCTTGACTCCAACTGTATTTACGCCTCAGATGCCTGCCTTCCTTCCTTCCTTCCTTCCTTCCTTCCTTCCTTCCTTCCTTCCTTCCTTTTCTCTCAGCTGCAGTTTCAGGGTCCTCTTAATTACAGAAACCAAACCTTATTCCTTGTGAGGTTTTAAAGCTGTTCCTCTGAAGTGTCTTCTTTCTTTGATCCCCAAGGCATCTTAAAGTGGTCATGTAAAAACTTAACAAGGGGCTTGATCCAGACTTCCTGGGTAATCAAAGGCAAGGTCCCATGGAGTTGCTTAGGCTAGAAAAGGGCAAAATGTTCTGTGGTGGTTTGAAATTGGTTTCTGGGAGAGCAGCATCGTTCCGCATCTGGTCCTGCTTTCATGGGTGATGACGGCCAGATGTTGCAGTCAGGCACTGAAGCTGGTTTAGGACAATTGTTTTATAAAGAGTATCAGTAGAGGTCATGAATATTTAGGCGGGCTCCTGCTGAAACTGTATCTAAAGATGAGTGATATAAGTGACGTAAAAAGTGCACTATTGTAATTTGAGTAGCATGGAAGAGTGACTAATGAACTGTGTTGCCTTTATAGCTAAACAGACTGAGGATAGGACCAGTTCTAAAAAGTCCCCGCTATAAAATTATCATGGGAGGAATTGATATCACTTTTTGTGATATATTGCATGGCTGTGTGTTTGAATACTGGCTTCTTGTCTGCTGAGGAACGTAAGCGCGACTGTTCAGTGTAATATTAATTGTGTGTGTTTATCTCATTCTAATCTAGAAATGTTTCTACATTTGTGTTTAAAAAGCACCTGTTAGCAACTTAGTAACCCCTTTTTTTCATCAACACAAATGGATTGCATATTTCTTTTGCTATTACCTTTTGAAAATGAACACTAGAAATACAGGGCAAGATTCTCTGCCACTCCAGCATTAGCCAGCATGGAGTGGGAGGACCACTGGGGAGCTATTTATGATACCCTGCTTCGCAAGCAATTACTGCTTAGGGCACCAAGTAAATGGTAGTAGCTTCAGGGTTTTTCTGATGTACAGGCAGCCAGCTGCAGTCCTGGGGGAGACTGTCATTTTACAAAATCCAGGGGCATCCTTCCCCTTCTTCACCCCCATGTTTTCTCTTTCCTTACTGCTCCCGGATTTCATTCATCTCTCTGTCATGTAGAGGTTTCCTCCTTTCCTTTGAAGCAACTAAGGTTCATTTAGACAGCGAAACATGTGTAGGCTAATATTGACTCTGTCCACTTGCCTTTCATGTGCTTATTGTCAGACATATGGTTTCTTCTTGTAAATAACTCCATGGAGTATGCTCACAGCAGCAACCACGGCGAGCAGGAGACTGAGCTGCAAGGCAGGGGGCCTTGAGGTGCATCATTTGGCTGTCTCCTCTGTCTCCCAGGGCGGTGATGAAGCCAGAGGATGTGGTAGCTCTGTGGTAGATCTCTCTTATCTGTGTGTCATTTTTTAAGCTTAGCTCAAGAATTTGGGTTCCATTCTGGAAGTGTTTTCCAGGTTTCTGTTGATTATTTAATGATGTTTGACCATGTGGGACAGCATTAGTAAGAGTCTTGACAGCAAGAAACCTCCAAAGCCTTATAGACTGTGTTCAAAACCTAGCAAGCAGAGAAAATTATTCTGGATCTCACACCTTTTTTAGGGAGTGCTTTAAAACTTCAGCCCTTGACTTGTCTTCTGTTGGAAATTTTGTAACCCTTCAGTTTCCCAGGACAGTCTTTTTTTTCCCCTTTTCTCATGACTGGGTTGTAGGATGTTAAAGTAACTACTTTGCTTGTAGGAGACTGTCACAAGCAAATGTCTTAAGGCTTTTGCTAGACAAAAAGGATGGTGGGTAATCCAGGAACTGTGTGAAAGAGATTTAGTCTGGAACTAACTCACGTTGCAGAAGAAAGCATCCAGCTTCCTTCATCCACCCTGAGTTGCGAAAATGTAAAAGAAAGGGAAGATTGAATCCAGGACATCCATTCTTGGTACCTGAACATCATTCTTCGGCTTGCTGCTGCTCCACAAGACTGCCACAGCACTGCAAACGCTGGAGAAGAAAGACTATTGCAGTGGAGAAGTGAATCCCACCTCCAATATTCATTTGTCTCTTCCCTTGAGGTAGTTACTAAAATAGTTATATTCTTGCTGTAAGGTGAGTGATACTAAGGCACAGATCTTACCTTCAGTTTAGAGAAGATGCCTTCACCAGGTTTGGAAGGGAAGTTGGCAAATCTAGGTCTATCCCACCGCAGAGCCGGCTGTGGCTCCGAGTAGTCAATGAACAGAAGGTGGTACCTGCGGAGCTGTCTTTAGGTCTTCAGTTGGAAAGAATCACGCTCTGCAGTTGCATCTCCTTGGCTCAGCTGCCCTCATCCTGACTCAGTCAAGTGGTCCGAGTCTTTGAGTTGAGAGGATGAAGCCAGACCGTGGAGACAGGAACAAGACATTGGGGTAAAAAGCAAGTGAATCAGTAAAACTTGCAGAGAAAATTCTGCCACGCTTACTTCCACCCTCCTTTTCTTGACTGATGTTTGGGCTTATTTCTTCCATACGTTGGTGGTACTGAGCTATGATGAGAAAAGACTTGATCCATCACCAAACACTAATTTTCAGCTAATTAGTACTTGGCATGAGAGTAGCACTTAACAACCATGACTGGAAGATGACTGACGAAAAGTCCAGCCATGGCATCATCTAATCATTGCTTCTTCTGTATGTGCCAACGACTTAATAACTTCTTACTTTTTCTAGGGGAAGTGATTACAAGTTTCTTATGGGAAGCAGAGGTACCACTGGGCTACCATTAGCAGTGCCATGGGTATGAAGGGCAAATTAAGCTTGACGATCCTTCTGGGCTTATGTTCACCAAAGGATGAACTCAGGATTTATAAATGTTATTCTCTGGTGACGAACATTAGTGGCCCTCTTAACAACTAGCCACTCTGTATTTTCTACCCTTCTGTCCTTGTCCTTCACATCAGTTCTGTCTCATAGTGTTTTTGCTAGGACATCCTGGTGGTTCCTTCTCAGTTGAACTCACAAGGTCTGTTACTTCCTCGATTTCAGTATCCCCCTTGTCATTCAACTTGACTTACTTGCTCTCTTACAGAAGGGACTGCTCACCAGGTGAGTTATCCCAATTTCTTGCCTCTTTAAATTTAATCCATGTTTTTAATATAAATGAGCTACGTGGTCAGCTGGGGAAAACTGTGCATGACAGCATGGCTCAATCATTGGTGTTCTCACCCCTAGGCCAGAAGGTTGTGCTTTTACTAGTCCCATGCAGGATGTGGCTCATCCCCAGTGCTGCGACTCCATGTCATGCTGCTTGAGCTGCACTCTGGATGAAATGCTGCATTGAAGCACCTTGTCCTGGTGGCTGGTGTCCAGGTGGAAGGAGAAAGATCCCAAAAAATGTTTTTCTCTTTTCCTTCATTGTTTTGTTTTGGTTTTTTTTAATGAAGAAGGTATAATCCTATTATTCTGGTATTATTTCCTCTTTCACCAGATCAAGTACAAATGCCAAGATTGGTGTGTAAAAGCTATGGGTATGCACACAGTGGCTTCTCTGTTGGGGCAAACGGTCGCTACCCTGACAGCTTAGTAAAAGGTATTTAGGGTGCCACATATCTGAGAGGCAAATTATAAAACCAAGCTGTATTCTCAAATACAAGAAAGCACAGAAACAAAAAGCCAAGTGCTGAGTTTCATACTGGATAGCTCATTAACTTAAAAACAGACTATGAATGTAAATTATAACCCTTGTTATTACTCATAACTACAGTTCAGACGATAACTTGGCGGTTTGCCCATGACTCTTTTATAAACCAGTAACCTCCGGAATAAATTATACATGATACATAATACATAATTGTCCTTAAAAAGGCAATAATTGTTCTAAAAGGTACAGTTTGCAGTGTGTTTCACATAAAATCTGTGTCACAAAGCCAGCCCAGTTGCTCGAGCTCCAGGTTCCTGGATAACCTGTATGCTCAGCAGTACTGGAGATTCAAGTTGTTGCCCCAAACCTGTGGTGTCCCACTATAGGACTATTTCACAAAACCAGTATGTGTAGTCTTCTTCCATTCTCCTGTGGCGGGGGTCTCTATGCATCCTCCAGTTTGGGCTATGGCAGATGCCCCTCTCTTTCTTAGATTCCTTCTTCATGAATCCTGATGTCTACAGCATGTGTCATCCTGGAAGGGCTGATATCCTGGGGTAATTGCTGGATTTAAAACAGAGTCTCATTTCTGTGCAGTCAACCTGAGTTGTCCTTCTCCCAGGAGAGGCCACTTGTACTCATCTGTGCTCTGAGGAGGACACCAGGACAAAGCCAACAGCAGGAACATCCTCTTCCCAGTCTCAACACCTCTTCATGTACACAAGATTCTGTGTGCACCTAGAGTATTTCTGCTCTTACTACGATGTTCTGGTGAAGAAGTAATACTCCGAGAGTACCATACTTGGAGTTTTGGTGCTTGTCCTGCTAATGACCTTATTATCTATTCAGAGCTACTCATTATTTTTATAGAGAATATTATCTTGGTGCCAGTCAAATGTTTTTAATAATGCACGTTTAGCAAAAAACTCATTTACAGTATTTTGTGCCCCCCTCACCCTACCCCAAATCCTTTTTGAAAAACTTACTTCGTCATGGTTTTCTCTTCAGTTCTGCTTTGCAGTTTTGTCATGTTAATGTTGGGTTACCAGCACAAGGCTTTCTTTTTACGATCAAACTTCCAATTAATTCTCTTTGCTGGTAGGTATTTTTATAAGACAGACAGCAAGGTTATGTGTACTTTGTCCCTTTTTTCTTTTTTTTCTCCCCTGTGTTTGTTTGTCTGCACAAGACACGTTACAGAAAACCTTTCACACGGGAGTTGCTGCGTCACTGTAATAATTGATACCAGAAAGTAATGTGAAGGTCTTATTGTGTTAAATAAACTAGGTTTTTTTCCTCAGAATGAAAAGATAAATGGTAGGCCCTAAAAAAGAAAACCCTTTAGAAATAACCTACAGTGTAAGAGATATAAACTACAGGAAAAGCACCCACATATTTTTATCATTGGAAAGAAAGCTTGCAATTTTCCTACCACAGTAACAGAATAATAATACGTTCAGTTAGCAAAAACTCGTACAAGCAAATGTTAAGATGCTAATAGATGTTGCAAGCCAGAACTTGAACAGAGAATTCTGCTTTCCTAATGTGGGTTTGCTGCCCTTCAAATGATTAGATTCTGTCAATCAAAGACTGTTTTCATATATAAAGCTATTATAGCCTGATCTTACTCATTTCTGAAGGGCGACCAAACTTGAATGCTTTTGGTGATAAAATACTGGTTGCTTTATGCCTTGATTTTATAGATGGGTGTTAAAACAAATTTAGTCTTAAACTTGCTGTGGAAATAATTTGAGATGCAATTTGTTATGCATGTATTCATCTCCTCTTCTCTTGCTCTTCAGATTTTTCCACTGATGCATTGATCATAGATAAAAAAGGTTATCTCACACCATTTTCCACCACGGCCCATCTCACCATCCATTCTCTCAGCTGAGCTTACTTTAAGCTATCTAAATGAGGACTCTGCAAGAAAACACATCTTTGCTCCTGAGCTAGCAGCCTAAATTTAGTGTAGGCATGAGTGGCGTTGGGACTGAGTTACTCTGGTAGTGTAGGGCTTGTAGGCTGCATGTGTCTATATTGTCCTACTAGCCCAGGTCTCAAAGTGAGGAGAAAGTCGAGACTCTTTGATGGTCAACGCCACCTCCCCCATCTGTCTCTGAGGTGACTTTTAATAAAGTCAGCTGCCTTTGCATGCATGGAAATATCCCCATGGTAAGGGCAGATGGGGTGGGAGGGAAGCCCAGGGACCAAATGCCATGGCAGCCCTGCCCCACAGACAGTCCTTCTCCCCACACCTGCCTGGGTTGGGGCTTTTACCAGGGCTCACTGTGGTACAGCCACTGGAGGTGGCAGCAGAGGTGTACTCTATGGAGCAGGCTGAAGAACCACAAACAAAACACATCTGAAACCCTTAGAGATGGAATAATTTTAAGCAAACATTAGTTAAAAAATCTCAGAGTTTTGTGGCACGCTGTTGTGTTTTCCTGTGTGAAGCCCTGGATGATAGTCTTGTGTCTTCTGTCAACCTGTTGTGGTACCCTTGAGATTTTGTAATGATGTTTATTAATTTAATTAAAGAAAGAGAATTTATTTAAGAGCAAAAGCACAGAAACAAAAGTAAGTTTGAAGTATGTATTCAAACTCTGTGTTTCCTGCCTTTCTGAGCATTGAATTCAACATTCGTGTTAGAATAACATAAATGGTATTTTGGGGAGTTGCGTGTGGTTTTGACAGATAATTAGGATACATCAGCTGTCTCTCTTGCTCCCTCTGGTCCAGGACTCTTGTTGGCTTTGGTGCTGCAATGCTAAGTGTATTGTCTTTTTGGGGTAGGCCACTATTTCAGGGTAGAAATAACAGTTACCCCATGAGGTTATTGTAAGGTTTACATTCATAAGGATACAAATGGCGTAAACTACTGCACTCTGGTCACGTAAGACTTGCTCTTTCTAAACACATCTGCCAAACTCACCTGATAAAATATTGCTTAAAATGTAAGAGAAAAGGTGTAGACATGGATAGACAAAATTCACTTTTTCCTCAAAATAATAATAATGTCTTTTAGCTGTGGTACCTGGTCTAAACAGCCTGCTTTTGTTGATGGCTCTTGACTGAGACCACACATCATACTAGGTTGTTAACTGGGGGGCTAGATTCATCTTCTGGCAGTCTTACAGCCCTGCTGGTACCTTACCCTGAATTTGCCTGAGTGCTTGAAAATGAGGCAGAACTTTTCTCCTGGATGTGTACTTCTCTTGCCCAGCCTAAGCCAATGTTGAATGGCTGGTGTGCTCCTAGCAGAGGCATCTCACCCCTTCCAGTCCTGCACCGGTTGGTTTGCATGGCTGTCTTAATTATCTCAGCTCTCATATCCTCCCTGTGATACGTGGCTCCATGCAACTGCCTTTTTGATTTGCCCTGCAGTTTAACCCTCTGTCTTTCCTCCATCCTTCATGTCTCTTTTGCAGAAAATGTGAATTGGGGCTTCTTAACATACAGTGTGTCAGGGTGCTTAACCACCTGCTCTGACACCATTCCCTTCCCAGAGGTACATGAGCAAGTTCCAGTTACCATATCCACATCATCCAGAGGATGTCGGATAATAACTTTCACCTGTGCAGCTTCCCAAACAGTGTGGGACAATTAATTAGGAACAACTTGTCTTTTCCTTGCTTCGGCCGTGAGGAAACGCCCCCGATTAGCCCCTGATTCTAAGCTCGCTCTTTGTTGTTGCAGGGTCTGGCTTTTCTGGTGGTATGGCTCCCATCAGGTTGTGACAGGGTTATGGTATCTCCTGCCCTTGTGGGGAGTGCTCCGTGTTTGTGTGCCGCATGCTTATTGAATGCTGATACTCAGCTGGAGTAGTCTGCGTTTCTTCCACGGCTTTTGTGGTGTTGTCCATGGAGTAAAGGTCTGTCTGAAGACAGCCAGAGTTTAGAGTGGTTAAAGCTTGTGGAGGAGATTACTGTAATTACAAGTGATCAACATTCAGTGCTTTCTCCCCTCCGCCCGCCCTCCCTGCTCAGCAGTTCCCCATCACAGCTTATCACGGGGTAGGCTGCAGGGAGGTCACTTGGAGAAAGTGGCTTTGCAGTGACAGCCACATATGGACACTGTGCCCCAAAGGCTGATGCCGCTACCTACCTACCTGCGAGACCATCAGGTTTAGGTTGTTGCTGTATTTCCAGCAAAGGCAACTGAACTGGCATTGTGTTTGGCGGTGCTGGTATTGATATTCCTGACCTTCATCTCTTTGTTTGTATTTTAATCATGACCTCATCACTTAGGTAGTTGTGATTCTTGTTCTGTTTAATTCCCCATAGGATTGTGTAAGAATGCACCTAGAGAAATCTTACTTAACAATCTTCCCTCAGTTCCATCCCTTCCAGCACTTGCTAGTGTTTTGAGGTAATAGCCAAAAGTCACAATAGTGAAAAAAGGGTTAAAAGCGAGAAATACATCTTGGATAGATGAATCCATTTTTCTGCTAATTAATAGCATACTTCTAACAATGGAAAGCTATTAAAACATGAAGGTATGTTTTGTGAATCACATTTATCAACCACTATACATGCTGAAGTTCCATTATTTATGCTGTATTTTTAACGTAGCATATGGATTTTTTCATTCAAATGTAGAAAGTAGCAACAAAAAACATTTTTTGCCTCCATTTAAGTATATATTCATGCAAAAACGAAAATGTAATAAGAACAGTACATTTTTATGTCAACAGTAACCTTTATATGGTGTTCCTTAGATAAAACTGTGAATATTGGAAAAGGAAAAAGAAAGGTAAGTGGTTCCCGTATTCATCTTAGTCCAAAATCTATTTTACCCACTGCTGGTTGCTGGCATTGTTTGATGATATGACACAGTAACGGAGTATCAGATTATCAGAAAAGGAGATTCCCAATTTAATAGTTACTTGCAGAAATCAAAGTATTTTTTTCCTTTATCTTAACATCTCAAAAATAAGTAGCTGTTAAATTTCAAATCGTGTACTCTTCCTGATTTATCATCATATCATGGATGCACTTGGCTGTCTAACATCAGGGAATCCAATAAGTCCCGTCATATAAGAAGAAAAGAGAAAATCCTATTGGATAATGGCTTGCGTTCTCCCCTACAGTGATTTATTTCTGTCACAACACTTAATTTTATCACGAGGCAGATGCTCCATCTATATCAGTGCAATACATTCCTGCATTCATTTGTTTCACACCAGAATCGTACCTGATCTATTTTCCGATGCATTTTGGCTTATTTAGTACACGGGGTGATTAGATGGTGTTTAATCACATGTGTAATTTCCAGTTTTCATAATTCTCAAGCATAATAAAGCGAGGCTCGTGTGAAGAAGCATAATATTAAATTAAATTGCAGAGAGTAGCAGTTAGAGATGCAGCTGGTGTTAACGTTTCGATCTCCAGCGTGTCACGGCAAAGCACGTCAAGTGGAATAAGCCGAGCTTACTCAGGTGGTCAGGTGATCAGCCCGAGGAGAGCATGCCAAACTTTGCCTTGCATTAATTTTGCCTAGACTGCAATGAAAAAAAATAGTCATCGCACCTTCTCCTTTGAAATCTGCAGCTCCTCCAAGTGCAGGAAGCCTATCCAGCACGTTTTAACGAGAAATGCGTGTCCTATCAATGCTTCCCCCCCACCCCTCCGTCTGCCACTTAATACAGATTATACTCTCCTGAATAATCATCTTTATGCAGCGGGGCAGCTGAGGTCCACAGGTTGGGTTCCTCTGCCAAGTGTCATTACACCGTGGGAGTGGGCTGCAGCTGCTCAGCCGCCCTTATCCGCGCCACCGCCGGCTGGGAGAGCCCAGCCGCCTCCCTGGGATGCCGAGCGGTCCCGGGGAAAGGCTGTCACACCGCTGAACTTCTCAATCAGCAGAGGATATATGTGATTCCCATTTTGACATTCTGCCTGGAGGACCATCTATTGTCTGCTGCCATTGACAAGTGACAGCAGAGCTGTGACTTCCCCTGGAAGTTTTATTTTCTCCTTCTCCTTCCCGCGCTTCCCTTCTCTTTTTATCAATAAGCCTTGACCAGCCACCCCTTCCTTCGGTATGGAGTGTGGACGAGTGAAGGTAGGAGTGATGGGAAGTTTCCCAAATTTACAGTTTAGTGGCATCACTGCAAGGGAATGAATAGATGGGGAAAGAGACCGAGTTAATGACAATTCTCTAAACAGCTGTTGTACAATTCAGCTTCACTACTTCAGTTAATTAATCAGCACCTTGCTGGCAACTCTAGGGGAGATACTCGTTAGATACTGGTAGCAAACAGACAATGCTTTCATATCAAATATGTTCAACAACATCTAATACAGCGATAAGTTCCACAAAAGAGGGCAGGGAGTACGGAGGCTTGTAAAGGCACTCACGAAGCAGCATTTAATATCCTGGTACACATGGATGTGCTACATACGCTGCTTATTTTGTTACCGTTTTCTGACTTAAAACACTGTGGACTAACAACTGCAAGCTGTCGCGTGTTCCTTGGAGATACGGCTTTACGATAATACTCCTCTATATATACGTTCATATAAATACCGTGTGTGAGCGCACACTATAAATCGCTGCATTTGTGTATGATTTCAGAGACCATATATACTAAATGAAACTACTCTTACTTTGCTGCAGGATGAAAAGTGGGCAAACTTAAATCCTTCATGCAGATATATCTTGTATGAAGTAAAAATGTGATTAAGATCAAAAAACTCGGTCGGGAGAGTGCTGAGTCTACACATTAGGTTGGAAAATGGCTGTTGTCTCGGAGATTTCCCTCTTTCCTCTTCAGCTTGAAAAGGAGATACTTTGCATCCTACCTACTAAGTCGATAACAGCATTTATATTTTATGAGGAATAATGCACAGAAACCTTAAACCAATGAAATTACATCTCTATATTTGTAGTAGATTTTAGATTTTAGTACGGTCCTAAAATCGCCATTAATGAACGTTAGCTTCAAGTTCAAGACAAAACTGGCTTTAAAAAAAAAATGTTACAGCCCTGTTACGACAAAAATTTCCTTCTGCCATGCTGATTTACTGGTAAATTGCAATTCAATGCACTGTAGTTCCTTTGCTGAGACCTCTTCTCTTACTTTATTCACTCTTCTGATTTAACCCTCTTGTAGGGTAGGCAGTAAATTGCAATGAAAATGACAGAGCTTAAGAGACTGAAATATATTTGCTGTCAAATGTTCCGTACATGCTCAGTTTAATTTTTCAGTTGACTTTATTGATTTATTAAGAATGATAATAGCCTGCATATCGCTTCATATACATAATTGTCACATAAATCTTTGTGTCCACCATAGAACGTAGCGAACGGGTTTAAATGTTTAATGCGCTGTTGTTTGCGGAGTTCAGCACCAGGTGATTTTATGGGGTCTGGGGTCGTTCTGGGTCCGTCCAAAGCCCTGCAGAGCTGCAGGCGGTGGAATAACCTCAGGTAGGACTCACTGATGCAATTGTAGGAGTCACCAGTGCTCTGGAACATGGCTCAGACTTGTATTAAGCAATTTATGTGGACAATTTATCCAGTCTGCTGCTACGTACTGATGTAGACAATTATAGCTCCAGCTCTTTAATGAAACGTACATTATGGTAGAAAGAATATCATAGCTTCTATTATACTCAGGGGAACTATAAAGAGAAATGTCCTTTTTTAAATTAGCTTTACGGTACTGAAGCTTTTATGTATTTACATGCAAGTACACTATTAACCCAAACTACTTCTTTTGAACTCTCTGTTGTCAGCTCTCAGGAAGTGACACAAGCTGGTAGAAAAACTTTTGTGCCTACCTTTAAACATTGTTGGCCTGTCATACTAATGGGGAGCCTGCTAAAATTCCCACTTTGCCACAGTTACTCACACAACAGTGAGAGCAGGATGCCTTCTTAATCCTCCCTAATCTGAAGCAAAAACCTCAGATAAAAAAGGACTTTTGTCTAATCCGTCTTCTCAGGTATGGTTTACTTTAGATTTGAGCTATAAATATCTTCCTTTACTTTGTTCTTCTGAGAAGCAAACTGTTGAAAATGGGGCACAGATTCATTCTTCAGCTGCCTGTTTGAGAAAGAGAGAAAGGCCATTTCTAATCTGGAAAAGAGAAAAATAGAGACAAAGCTTTTGGGTTGTGTCCTCTGTTTGGTGAATACACTTGGGAGCAAACTGTGTTCCAGAGCTTCCTGTTGCCTTTAACCCCCAGGCAGCTGTGGGCATGGGGTGCCCAGCCCTGAGTGCTGTCGAGCATCAGGAAGGTTCAATCTCTGTTTTCAAGGGTTGATGACAGGTCCATCTGAACCTGAAAGAATTATCTCCATAAACCTTGGTTTTAACATTTAAAAAATACATTACCGCTTTCACTCTGATGCATTCTAAATAAAAAAATCGCACTATGAAATGGAGAGAAGGGGTGAGGCTGTCTGCTTGAAAGGAAATAAAATTAACAGTTTTGCCATTGATTTCTGCCAACTCAATATTTCATCTGCATTTTCTCTATTTATATACTCCACATCTCTGATATCCTTAAATCACAGTTTTTCCTCAGCGATGGGTCAATCTAAGCAGAACTGAACTCAACAGATTGTTTTCCTTCATTGCCTGCAGTGAAGCTAGCTGAAATACCCACTTCACTGCAGTTCAGTTTCTTGAATACTGTTTCTTGTCTGAGGATGGAATTTGGAAAGAAGGAATAATTAAAAAGTGAAATAAATACCTGAGAAATTAACTGGAATGACTTGATACAAGGGGGTATAAAATTAACAGACTGTCTGGACATTTTCAATTATTCCTCCTTATTTTTGCAAACTTTTTTTTCTTATATCCATTATAAATGGATGTAAGAAAATTGATGCTCAGAATTTACTTGATATCTAAAACCAGACTTCAACAAGACTTTTTGTAGGGCATTATTCCCTGGTAACAGTGTTATGATCATCTCCATATCTGGATGAGGGCATCTCTTTAAGGTCATCGCTGAGCTAAAAAGAAAATACATTTATGTCATCTACCTGGGTAGATCCACATCATTTTCCACATAGTCCCAAATCTTCATCATAGCAATCCCTGGACGTCTTTGTCCAGTCTGAATCAATTTTCCTTTCCTTCGCTTTGAAAATCTACTGGAAAAGCTCCTTTTGAGGAGGGGGGGAAGAAAAAAAAAACAGTGTCAGGAGCCTGCAGATAGGATAATTCTGAAATCTGTAATGTTTTCCATGTACTTAATGCAGAGGAAAGGTAAAGGGTGTATTTTATAATCCCTTGAAACCATGTGTGTATATCATAGATATAAAATGTATATAAAATTAGAGAGAAAAGGTTGAATTTGGATCTATAGTCATTTGGAGTCAGAGATTAACGATGACAATGTCATCTGGTAATGAGGGGCTAATGGGGCTAAACTTCATCAATTAAATCCTTTCTCTTTTATAGATTCATAGATTATAATGCCAGAAGGGAATACGGTGATAATCTAGTCTGACCACGTCTTATAACGTATACTATCAAACTTCCCTGAAATAATTCTTGTTTGAACAAGAGCGTTTATTTCAGAAATAAAGCATCCAACCTTGATTTAAAATTGCCATGATTGGAAATGCCTGAGAAACCTTGATAAATTTTTGGAATGGTTAATTGTATCTCTGTTAAAGGGACACACCTTCTCTCTTCTCTGAATTTTTCTCTTCAGGTGGTCTTTGTGTGCTGTGGATGTGGTGTGGTGTAGGTTGTCTGGGGGTTTTTCATTCTCAAACTAGCAGTTCCTTGCAGTGGGGAGAGCAGGAGATGAGCCAGAGCCTGATAGACTGGGGACAAGCATGTGCCTCACCCCACATTCCAAGGGCAGAGGCAGCAGGCGCAGGCTTGGTCAGCTCAGGGCCACTCCCCGTGGGCATCCTTGCAGTGTCCTGCAGAGCTCGGGATGAGGGATTTCCCTGTCAGCCTCCTGGAGCGGGGAGCAGTCTCTGCCTTGTATGGTTTTTACCATCTTGAACCTTCTTGTGCCCTGGTAGGGAGCTACTGTAGTTCAAGGACAGCTTTTATTTTAGTTCAAGGACACCTTTCATTTGGGGACATCAGCTGTCCCTGAATATTTGGATGGGTTACTATCAACTAAGTACCAGCCAGTGGGTTGTTCCATGGTGTAAAGGATGTAATTTTCATCCTAGGACTTATGTATGCTTTATGGGCTTGTGAGTGTTAGTTATAGGGGCAGAACTCTCTTGGAGCAGGTACTGTTCAGAGTTACTTTACTTGACCACCTTTCTTCTGCCATACTGTCTCTCCACTACTCTCATCTTTGCTTTCAGAACCAGTTTTACAGTGGGAGATAGAGCAGGGATGGAGCAGAGAGATGCTTCCTGAATCCAGAAGGACTTCATTGCCTGCACTGCTTCGTTCCTAACCCAGTGACTTCCTCACTGTCACCTCCTTGCAGTTTCTCCCAGCAGTTTCCCTGCCAAGTGCCATCCTCAGGATGAGTCTGGGATGCAGTGAGCACTCAATAGCAGTTAGCAGGGAGGCCTGAGAAGAGAAGGAATGGGGAAACCAGCTCCATGACATACTCAGCCCTCTCCTGAAATCAGCTGCTTTTGCCAGCCACCTCTTTGGAGGAGGAAGGAATAAGATGCATTTCATAGTCCTGCTAGAAGTATAGAAAGGCACATCAGTGCAGGGAGTAGATCATGGATGTAACAAAGCCTCGTCCTCCTCAGTCCAGCCTGTGCCTGAGGTAGCCCCAGCATGTTCTCGCTGTGGGGATTCAGTGCCCATTTAAGAAGTGCTCCTCTAGAAAATGGAAGCAGGAAGATTTTCTGTGAGGCTCAGAAGAAAGTTACTTTACTTAGTAATACATGGTATTTGCAGGTGTCTAGTGTTTTAATATGAGGCAAGGTTTTGCATGCACTGGAAAGTCCTGCGCTACTGATTCAGCTGCCTTAAAAATGGGGGTCATAAAAATTAAAAAGGATCACATGCAGGAATGTGAGATGCTGGGACAGAGAACCTGTCTCTCCAGATCAAGAAGTACAGTATTACCTTCCTAGATTTTCGTGTGGCTTATCCCAGTGCCTGTCCATCTTCTGCAAGGAAAACCCTTTTGTATTGGGCAGAGTATTTTTCATGTAAAATTCTGTGAGAAATAGTTGTTAATTTTCCAATCAGGGAAACTTCAGAAATACATTTAATTAGCGGGACGGTGGCATTGTGAAAATACTCTCTATGGAATCGAGATTCTCCATTTCACGCTGTGAGAAATGAAGACCCTCCATTTGGCAGTTGAAGATGCTCAGTTCAGTCCCTCAAGGACTCGTCAAACAACAGGATGCCACTGCGTTTGTCCAGAGAATAGGAATTCTGAGAGAATAAGGATTGCTTCTGGCCAGGAGTTAGAGCAGCACTCAAAACCTCAAAACTGGTCAAATGAGGGTTTTCAGTTTTACATTATCTTCAGTTTATATTATAAGCCAAATGAATATTTATAGGTTGTTTTTTTTTTCTGTAAGCTGAAAAGCCCTGCATATCTCAGGAGGAGTTTATGGCCTTTCATCATCCTCATTGACCAGGATCAGCATTAATCAGGTAAATTAATCAGAAAACGCCTTTGCCTCTCACCATCACAAAGCAAAGCTCCTCCTGTGCCGTCCCTCAGCATTTTTATTAGGGTTTTTTTTGGCTGAGAACAGATGTTAGAGAACCCAGAAGTGCCAGGCACCCACAGCTCTCACATGAGACTGCTCCTGCAGCAAACGTTCCCCAAAAAGAACTTCCCATGTCAGTGGTAGCTATGCAGCTCCGAGAAGCCAGCATCACCTCAACAGTGGCCCGTGAACCTCCTCTGTTCCTGAAATGCCTAGTGCTGCTCCTCAGCAGGAGCTCTGTCTCCAGAGAGGCCAGCTGTGCTCCTGCTGCTCTGAAATGGCAGATAAATGGGATTCTTGAAGGCAGATGGCAGTTTCTTAGGGATAATGTAGTATTCTAGTAATTACTGTAGGAAAATGATGTAACCTAATGTATATTAGTTCTGCTGCTATAATCTAAAATGTATTAATATTGTGGCAGTACTGTTCTGTTTAATGGTTGCATTAATACATATGCTGCGGATATTACGGTACACTTGCATTTATATCACACGTTTTGCTTCAATATTTACAATAGTGTTACTTTCAAAATTATGGACAAAGTTGCCTGATTTCATGGGTGGGTCCTACCACAAATAGTAGACTTCATGGCTTGTTATAGATTATTAGGAAAGACGTACGTGGGAATCATTTATATAGCTTAAGTAGTTATCAATACAAATTTTATGAACAATAAAAACACCAGTGTCTCAGTAGTAAAGCTATTAGGATACACATTATAGCATTTGTATTGAGGCTTCTGAACGATTATTTTTTTTAGGTATCAAGTTAAGTTGGTTGTGAGAGCACTCAGATGCTGTAAACTAGACTGGGTGGCATACATTTCATGAGGACCCAGACAGGATTGCACAAGTACCTTCTTGCCAAGAAAAGTAGACCAAAACGTGAAAGAAAATTGTCCTTTTATGTCCAAAAATACCATTATCATTACAACCCGTTGTTAGCGCATTGTACTTCCATATACTGTAAGTATAAGATGTTGTTACTGCTTTCTGCCCAACTCTCAGGGAAATTAAGCAGTTTCAGGCCTCTCAAATTGTAGTAAGTCTTAGATTTCCAGTTCTTCACCCATGAAGATGCTCATGACAAAGACTCCTGTGAGCCCTTTCCGCTACCAGCCAGCCCAGTTATGAGCAGTCCTGAAGTAACGGTCCAGCCTACGATATGGGGAGGGTTCCATTTTGCTTACTCGCAGTTTCAGAGGCATAAAATGAACTGCACTGGGAGAAACAAATCCATCCATAATTCTTATTGCTATTTTCTGATATTTCAGTTTATTTTTCTGTCCTCTAGAACTATATTGCATATTTTAGTCTATAACACTGGCAGGATCTGTTTAAAGACAATTAAAATGCAAAATTTAAGGTTTCATGGGAGTGTAATTTTATATGATTTACTGTCTGGCTTTTGCCAAGCACTCCACTGTCACTGGGATAACGTTTGGTAAATAACTGAATTTAATAAGTGTGCTAGCCACAAGATGTTATCCACACCAATCTTTTTTTCTTTATCTGCTTTGAACAAGCTGTTTCATATATAGGAAATTTGTTAACGAACAGAATAAGGCTTATACAAAAGGACTCAGCATTTAACATTTTCACATGCTATTGAAATATTAAACTTCAAAGATTTTTTTCTTCTGATTGCTAAGCCTTAATTAAAACAGCTTGCGAAATATTAAGTGTACAGTGAGAGATTTGCAGGAGATATTTGGAATCAGAACATCTCAGCAATGGTTTAGTTACATTTTCTTCTGACCTCTGAGCACAGAAGTTACTCCAGCTGAGGCTCTGAAAGTAAATCCTGACAGCTTTAAAGTCAGTAGCAAATTCACTCAATCTCTGGAAAATAGGCCCTACAATTACAGACTTAAGAAGCTCAATCTACTTACTTTGTCCAAGAGGAGGATGTGAGATGATGGGATGATGGTCTACAGGGTATTACCTGAGGACGATACTTTCGATAGCAGATAGCTCCTTAATCTAGGCGAAAAAGGCGAGCTGAGATACCAGGGTTAAAAGATGATCCCAACAAATTCAGCGGAGAAGCTGGCCACAGTTCCTCCGGAGTCAGATCACTGGCTTCTGTGGCGAGTTGCTTGGGAGCAGGATGCATTCCCTGCTGGGAGCTTATAAAGTCAAATTGCAACTTCAGAGCCCTTTTTCCGCTGGAGGGTGGAGGACCCTGCTGGGACCCCTGGTGCCAGGACCTGTGGAAAGCTTTCCTGCACTAAGTGCAATCAGAAGTTTGCTCCCAAAGAGTTTATCAGTTTTGGCCTTGCCGTTTACAGCCTTGTCAAGCCTCACCCAGGCAGTGCCATTCCCAGCAGCTGTGCCACGGACATGTGGGGAAGTGACAAAGAGTAGCCAGAAAAGCAAACTTAAAAAACATGTAGGTGATACTGACCTATTCTAGGCTACCAAAAGCTCGCTGATCCCAACAACTGCCTGTTGTAGAGTTATCAGGGGCCAGCAGACAGCGGCTATCTGTGCTTTGCTGAGTGACACTGCTTCTACAAGAAAGAAATTAAAATTTTTGACAAAATTAGAATTTCCTCCCCAAGGCTTGCATGGAGGATGTGAGGGTTAGTGCTTTCCATCCAGCCTCTCATCATTCTTCCCTGCTGAGAACCTTGCCATCTGCCCTGTGCCCACGCTGTTTCTCTTGTGCGACCTGGGACTTGACGTAGCTCACCAGGACTGCAGCAGGAATGAGGTGAGGGGAAGTTCTTCTGGCATACAACCTCATTTGCAGTAAAAAGTGGTTTTCTTTAATGATTCAGAAGATACAGTGGAAGGAGGATAAAGAATTGGTCATAATTGTGTGTTTGGTGTTATGTGTGCTAGTCACAGAGGGATGATGGACTTAAATAGCATATCCCAAAAGTCTCTGACTCCATGAGAGCCTTCAAGACAAAAAAAAGCAAACTCCCAACCCAGTGTCTTCTAAACCTGCCATTAAAAGATGAATCCTATAAGTGGTATTTTGTTAAAAATATCTCTGGGGTATTTCCTCAAGCCATGTTTTCTCAGATCTTGATGTTCTTTACAACGGGCTTTAATTCTGAGATCTTAAGTCAAAAAGCCATAATATTTAAAGACTAATAGATGTGGATAGCTATAAGTAAAACTATTGTGAATGCTCCTCTTTTTTTCTTCTTACTCAAGCTCTATTCATCTCATGTAAATGTTTCAGAAGCATTTTTACTCTGCCCTAAGGCATTTCAGTTAATGCTCAGATACATGCTGGTAAAAGCTTTACTGTAGGTTTACTCCGAATTCCCTAGTATTCAGCAGCAGGCTTAGGACATCAATAGGTAGCAACAACTAATATGAAGAAGTGAATGAATTCTTTCTCTCTTGAGAGACCTCACAGTTCCCATGTTGTTTTAGGAAGATTGGCTCCCTCCTTACTGGTAGAGATGGGTCTCTCCTGTGGGAGCTTAACAGGTTTTCCCGCAGGAGTATTTCCCTGCCTGTATGTTGACAGTGGTTATGACCAAAATGAAATCTTCATTTTAATGACATCATGATTATCACTAAAACTGGGGACAGGACTGCTCTTAACTCATCCTGATGCACAAAGGCAGTGCACTGATATTTATGATATGCAGGAGTATTTAGAAAGCATCTGTGATACCCTGTGAGTGGAATTTGGAGCTGACAGCACTGACCTGACAGACAGAAAGCTCTGGGTTAAGATAGTTTCAATAGACTTTTATTTATTGCAGTTGTTCAGTGCCGAAATTGTACAATTAATTGTAAAACCCTTGGTTTACTCCCTTCTCTAAAAGAGAAAAAAACCCTTTTCATGGCCTTGTAGGTTTATGCTGTTTAACACTTAAAAGATCACTTTAAAATAATATGACATGCATTGATGGCTTTCATGCAATAGGAAAAGTTGATTTTATCATTGATTCCTTTTAATATGTTAAGAATAATATTTATCTAGTTTGCATTTATGGACCCAAGTCTGTTCTAGTTGATTGGAAAAGAGGCTTTGGACGTGCAGCACTGTGGAGTTTAAATAATGTGTTTACAGGCAGAGGGAGTATTTTCTGTAATACTTCTGTAACATCGCAGTATGACTGTAACAATACTACTGTATATTTCTGAAATACTGGTATTTTCACATAGATTCTTCCAGTAATACCAAGGTCTGCCTTCCCTACAGGCAATCCAGTAGATTGACTACACTTCTAAGTGTGGGACAATCTGAAAAGGTTGGTGGTATTTCAGAGTAGAGAAGAGAGTGTCAGAAAAATCTGAAGCCCAAGCAAACATAGTTTAATGATTTTCGGCAATGATTTCACAGTCTCTCAGTGTTCTCCAGTTGTCTTTTTTCTGCCTTCTGGTCTAGCATTCTAGTCTGTAGATTGTGGTATCATTTTATTAGTAGAATAATAATATACAGATATATTACTGATCAGGAGCCTGATCTGGAAAGAGGAAGAAAAATTCATCATGGAATTTATGATAGAGTATGTCACGTGAACCTAAGGAAAATATCTAGATTATATCTCACCTTCCTGATTTAGGAACATAGTGAACCAGTCTTCCTGAAGCAAATGCCTACTTTGTCAATAAAGAGAGGTCCATGTAATTTAGGTTCCTAATCCCTAATTAATTAGATTCCTAATCCAGATCTCCCTCTCTGCAGGCTTTCAAAGGCACCTACTTC
Organism: Todiramphus chloris collaris; assembly: GCA_025345505.1. Classification (NCBI taxonomy): domain Eukaryota; kingdom Metazoa; phylum Chordata; class Aves; order Coraciiformes; family Alcedinidae; genus Todiramphus; species Todiramphus chloris. The sequence goes on from JANVCC010000035.1 coordinate 24,780,618, forward strand.
TCTTTGTTGATTACAGAGGAAATTTCCACCCTCATCACCATAATCATGACAGAGTAGGTTGAGCATTAGTCGTGAGGAAAGCCTGGAAACTGGAGTGACTAGAAGCAAGAGGATGAAATATGATTGAAAATATGGAGCATGGAAATTATGCAGAAGTGTGTGTGTGTATGGATTTATGATGGAAAGGGGAGGCTTTTTGGAAGCAGCATAAAGAAGAAAAAGAAAGGGAGCATTTCCACACTCAGATTGCACAAGGCTGTTCATAACCATTACTCATGGCACTCACTTCAGTGGAGCTACTGCTTGAGAATTTTATTGTGGTACCTATTTTCAGTGGAACTTTTAAGAAGTCATCAGTGTTCCTGGACCACTGAAAGTTTAAAGGCAGGACACAGTCTCAAAAAATATCTATGCTAGAGCTAAGCAGCTATGGCTTCAAAACTTAGCTCCAAAAGTCTGGTTCCTGCCTGGTTTCCTGGGAATCCAGTTAGCTAATGAAAAATGTGCAACACTTTCTCTCGCCTAAGTTGCAGCAGCTATGTAAATATCAAACCGTTATTCTGGGTAATCAAACAATGGGAAAGTTGTTTGTGTGTACTGCATTATTGTTAATTAATTTACATCCAGAAGTACTTTAAACGTATATGCAAACATACATTAATCACGTTTTAAAGTTGAATGTGGGAAGAGCAAAGCTTGTAAGAGTAGCCATGTAGATGTAGAAACTGTTAATGTTTCCGATGCCCTGTGGTAGGAAGAAATATATTAAAAATTGATTTTTGGTTTCTGCCTTTTTCTTGGTAACATTTACAATAAAGGATATAGCAGAAAGTAGCCTTTAAATTGGTATTTCAAAGCTTTTTATGTTTGGGATATGTTTTCCCGTATTGTTAATGGGTTTATATAGCGGAGTAAAAAGGTCAGCTTCTGAATATGACAGTTTTATTCTTCTATAAAAAAAAAAAAAAAAAAAAAAAAAAAAAATAAAAAAAAATCAATTTTAAAAAAAAAAAAAAAAAAAAAAAAAAAAAGAGAGATGAGTTTAGCATTCATGCATTATTTAAATATCAACCAAAATATTTGGCACACTGCTACAGTAAGCAGTATTTTTAAAACAAGGCTCAGAAAAGTGTGCCGTCCTTTGAATGTAATACCAGTGCAGTGCAAGAGGGTGTAGAGCATTAACTCTCTCTCAGCTTGTAGCGAGGTGTTGCTTGCTGCTGTATCTGCACCCTGTGTGCAGTGAGTGAGGAGACGTGTATTTATGGTACTTTCACAGCCCTGTTTCAATCTTCACCCATTTACACTTTCGTAATTGAAGAGCCTCTCTTCATCCAAGAAAAGCAAACTACAATGCGTTTCGTAGCTTCTCCCGGTTCGTAGTCGCACTGTATTGAGCAAGCAGCCCTGCCACATTGTTTTCTTTTAATAAGATGCTTTGGAAAATAGCAGTCCTTCCCAGGCTGTAAGGTATGTCTGAAATGCGACTCTGAGGAACCGCAGCAGTGTGGAGTTGCTCTAGACACAGTCTCATTAATCAAATGCTGGCTCTCATATTTTTTTATTTTTGAAAAAAATTTTGCAAATAGCGTGCATTTTTGAATAGTTCCATAGAAGTAGTGTTGTCAGGTGGTAAGATTTACAGCGTTTTGTTCTAATTCAGCAGAATTCTTCAGGGATATGGGTCTGTATTTTTTTACAGGTAGTTTGTAAACCTTCAATACAGTCATAATGTTTTGAAGTGCTAATTGCCAAACCTCCTAAAGTGTATAAAGAATGACATTTCATGCAGCGTCATTGATCATATTTTTAGGGAGTCCGTTGATGGATTAATAAACCATCGTAACCTTCTGTGCAAAAAAACAATGCTGATAATAAATGGACTGTAATCTAAAAAGCCTACTGCTAAATGAATTGAAGTTGCAGCAGTTACTGAAAAACTGAATAATTATTATATGTAATCTCACTGTGATGAAACCCCAATGTGGAAGTTTACTTTCCCAATTAAGTCTTTGAAAGAGCCGCTCATGGAGGTCAGAAGCACTCTGTCCTCTGGCCATCCCTGGAGCAAAAGTTGCCAGTGGGGCAGTCAGGTTGGGTGGCAGTGGGTCTGGGCAGCCCGTGCAACCTGGGAAGATCCTTTCTACAAATATGTACTGGAAGTGTGGTAACTCTGATGCCACTGTGGTAAAATGTTTAGTGCCTTTTTAATGTTGGCGTAGCAGCTGTAATACATAAAAAGTAAAAATGTACATGATAAGTGAAATAATATATAAAGAGTAATAAGTAATTTAAAATCAAGCATTGAACATAAAGGTGTCATTTAGCACTGGTTTATTTTTTTACAAACTTAGAGTCTTGTTCCTTGAAGTTTGATTACCACAAAGACAGATGGATTCATTTAACATATTTAATCATGATATATGATAACTCATTCTTAATTGCATTTATATTTAATTAATAGACATCAGATAACAGGTTGAAAACACAGAGAGAGGATTATGATGCAGGCTTTTAATGCATGCAGGCTAGGGTCGAGTTAGCTTTCTCCTCAAGCCGTAACTCGCTAGGACATTTGCCCCCCCACTTTTACCTCCCAGCTCATGTCTCATCAGCCATGCAAGGGGTATTTTTGGAATGGGTTTGGAGCCATTGTTCTCACACAGGACATACATGACCTGGTGGGTTGTCTGTGAGGTGCTATATCCCCATATTAAATGCCTCAAACACCCAGCCTTCCCGTGACAGTTCTGCGTCTGCCTGGTTTTTCACACTTACCTTCCAGTGGTATTGCTAATGTAATTCAGTGTCAGCACATGATGTAGAATTGCTAAAATAACTGTCTGGACTCTGTATATATATACATATATGTGTACACACATACATATACGTGTACATACATGTATATATAAAGGTTTTGCATTCTGTTCCCACCCTGTAGTACCTTCAGACAAGCGTAGTCACCATACCCACATCAGTCCTTTTTACCACGCTGTGCTGTGAGAAAGGGACAGATCCTGCTGATGCCACTCTCTGCTACACTGGTCTCCACAACAGTTCTGTCCTCTGTCCTGCCAGGGAGGATTTGGGGCTGCCTGGGGTGAATGAGGATCAGCAGGAAACAGCCTGCAGGTGACCCTGTCATGGGTAGTGGTACTGACCCTACTGTGAATGTACGTAGTGACTGCAGATACAGAGCAGCCTTCAAGCTGAGACTTCCCTGTGAGAGGAAGGACACAGAGCAAACCATGATTTTTACACACTTTCTTTTATCGTAATTGATATTTCCATCTTATTCTTCTGTTCCTCTAAGTTATGACATTGTGTCCAAAAGGACATTATGATATTCCCTCAAAATGTCATGGCATGAATGAGTAATTTCTGGTGAGCAAATCCCCAAAGGGACAATTTGAACTCTGTCTACTCCTGTTATTGAATCTCATTCAAGTAAACATGGAAATCCAGCGTCAGTTAAATGTGGAAGAGGAAAGCTTCATGAGATCTTTCTTGAAAGGCAGCTGTTAGCAGTAGGAAAACATTGAAGTCAGAACTCTTCAGTGGTGTTTCGTGAGACATACATTAAAAGAGTTGAAGCCTCTTGAGATGCTTCTGATAAGCACTGATATTAAATGCCATGGTCCTATCATGCCTCTTTAAAGGTGAGCGTTGTTAATAGGGCACTGTGTATCTCCATTGTGCTTCAGCTGTCTTAATTCTTTGGTTTCTCTCGGTTACTTTGCTGGCTGCTGTGTCCAATGTGCCCGTTTTCTGAAATCAGAGTAGCTGTCTCTTGATGCAGAAGTAGCTCTCCCCTTCACTTAAAACAAAAATAACTCTCCTCCTTAGATGTTAGATGGCTTTGGTTACTTTAGTATCTATTCTGTATCAAAGAATTCATTTAGTGTTGGTGTTGTTATTAGTATTATTATCATGATCATCGTGGGACCTGGTGGTGGCCCGCTGTACTGCAATCCTGTTACCTTAGAACTTTTCTGGAAGGCGTCTTTGGTTTGGTCTTCCATGGCTAAAGCCTGTACATCTTTTCTAAGCCTTGCTTCATATTTATCAAGGCTGGTGTCATCCCAGACAGCCTCTACGCAGAGCTTTCATATGCATAATGTTTGAAACAGTCCTCATTTTCATCCCCTCAACACAGTAAATAGGGAATTTTTGGGGTGGTTTCTTCTGCGTCGCTTCCCCGAGCACTCTGCTCCGACTACTGCAGTTCTCTGCCCTGTGCTCCAATCACTTCAACAAAAGCTTTGCAAAGAGACCGTAAAGGCTTGGTTGAGCACCTTACTCAAGAGATTAAAATGCTATCAATGGAAATTATTGGTTTGTTGTTCTGCATTTCCACATGCAATCAATAATGGTTCTTGTTTTTAAAATAAACTGCAAAGTAACACTGCCATTGTCTCATTTATAGTGGGCTGCGGAAAATCTGTAGTGAATTACACTTCAGCTGAAAAATGGAGATTATTAAAAGAACAGTGTGCTTGGTGGACTATTGGTGCTAGTTGCCAGCTTGTGTTTGGCCATGAACACTTCAAATTTCCACGTATTCCCATAAAGCATTCCCTGAGGTCACTGTATCAAGTGGATAAGTGTCGGTATTATCATTTTGATAAATTATAATTTACACAAAACTTTTGCTGAGAGAAACCTTCTTCAGCCTTAGATTTCAGTTTTCCATGGGTAGAGCAGAGTGAGGGCCAGTGTTTCAGTTACTCAGCTAAACCATCCTTACTTCCCAGGGTAGCAAATTAAACGGCGGTGCTTTACATTGCTGGAGCACGCACTTTCTTTCACCTGAGAGAATGTGTGTTGGGGAAGGTTGCATTTACATTCAATTAAGGCAGAAGTGTTTCATGCTTACAGGTGGCTATTTTCATCTGGGTGGAGTTTACTGAGTTATTGAAATGTATGTGAAGTTTTACTGTGCAGTGAGAATGAGATTCTGTGCAACCAAAGAAAAGGGTGCATGAAATTTTAGTGTAGACGATTGGCTTTATCTTTAAGGAACATTAAAATGAACATCAAAAAATATAGTAATGTAGCGGGTTTAAAAAAAAAAAAAGGCAAGGAGAAGCACGCGAATTTGTGTGACAACCAATTTCATAGCAAGAACTTTGCAAGAAAAAATTGTGTATGTCCAATACTGATAAGGCGTTGTGAGTGTACATTTTCAGATGTGGTTCTCTTAGTATTCCACCCATCCACGACAGCACTCCAAGAATAGTAAGCACAGTCCCCAGCCTTTTCTCCATGAAAGGGGAATATATATAGGGCATGAAACAAAACTTCGATATACAGAACTGCCACTGCAAAGTTAAGGACCTGACATTGAAAGGAATTTGTAAAATTCCCTTCCCTGGCTCATTCCTCCACTGACAAGCTCTGTCCCGCTGTGTGACATTTCAGTTTCCAATGGGGTATGTATTCACTGTCTCTTCTTTTTCAGCGCTGCTAGACCTCAATGCACGAGCTGGTCAGCAGTGAGTAAAATTATATATCTGTCTAAAGCAGCCACCGACACCTGCTCATCTTAAATTCATTTCCTGGGCATAGCGTATTTAAACGCTAGCAAAGGTGCTTTTTGTAACAGAGTTTTGAGTTCCCTGTCTGAGATGCGACTGTTGGCAAGGGGTAGCAGAAATACAAGTCAGGCACATAGTTGGTGGCATGGAAGAGAGAAGAGCTGGGCCTCCGACTTGTTTCTGATGGCAGCACGTCCTGAGCATCTGCAGTGTCTTTCAGCCGAGCTGTGGCCTGCCGCTATTCAGGGCTCCTTCCAACGGCACCAGTCTGAAAGAAGTCACAGTAAAATATCAGCTCTCTGCATAGTTGCTGGTTTCCCTCCCTAAATAACAGTCCAGCCTTGTTCTTGCACAAGTCCTTTCTCAAATCTTTTTTAAAATGGCCCTTAATAGCGTGTATTTGCATGTAGATAGACAGAGTGATTTTGAGGAGGGTTTTCCCAAGTGTTTCTTTTAGACGTAGGCTTAGTTATGATATTCTTGTGTGACATTCCTGGAGGCTTGGTATTTGTGATCTTCACATAGTAATAATGTTCACCGTGGTAGGTAAAATGTAGCTATGATAATTATGCCTTGCTGATGTTTGATGACAGGATGTTGTTTCTTTTAGTTTCCAAATAAAAGCATGAGGAAAGAAAAGAAGAGCAGTACCCTGCTGCCAGAGAGGGAAGGAGTGCCTGGTATGACCTGGGCTGGGTATGGCCAAGAGGCCAGCCCATGGCTGCTGCTTCTTTGCTGAGAATGGATTTTTGTGCTGAACGTGCTGTCAAGAACTTGCCAAAAAAAGCCTGGGAGTCCTCATTTCTGTGGCAGCAGGCCCTCTATCTATAAAGCACACAGTATGCAGACAGATGTGGGGACCGGTGACAGCGTCGTTCTTTTTATGGTCTTCATATGTGTAGAAAAAGGCAGGGCAGATAACTAGTTACTTTTCATTTAATGGCTTCTGGATGTCGGGGGCTTATAGCATCATAGAAGCAGAAAGTGTTAAAATCCCATGGACTGAAACCATCACTCCTTTATGGCCTGCCCTTTCATACCAGCCCCATTCAGAGATGTTATATACAAGTATATATATTCAGAGCCACCTCTCCCTTCCCCTCACACAAATGGCATTTCATTTTATTGATATGTAGATAAATGTGCAGGGGGAGAGTATTCTGTTTTTTCTGGCCTTTCCTTAATACTATCAAATAATAGTGTAATTAAAGGCTCCAGCAATTTGCCATCTCTTTTCACATAGAATTACTTCAGATGTCTGGCATACACACTCACCCTGTTGTTCAAAGCCATTACAGTCCATACAGTCAATAATCTGCAAATTAAAAATTCAATAAGTAGACGCATTAAAAATTGCATGGTTCCAATTCAGTCCATACTCCCGATTCAGGCTGCTTAGTGCTGGAAGGCGGTTTCTGAGAAGCAGGAGATGGGGCCACCATTGCAGGATGCCTCAGCCCACCCTCAACGCTTACCTAACCACATCATAGCTACGGAACAAGGGCTTGCTTGCAGGCTGTAGTAAATCTGTAGCTATTATATGTACAGAGAATAAATGGACATACGTAGTGATTTCTTTCCCAAAATCAAATGGGCACACGTGGTGATTTCTTTTCTAAAACCAAGGTACCCAAGTAGCTTGGCATGCTAACAAGGTTGATGCTGGTTCATGCATAAGCCTAAGGGGAAGTGCACATCTTACTGAGTTACCAACAGCCCAGCCTGGGTGTTCCTGAAGCAGACTTCCTCGCTGGGGCTGCTCCAGCCCAGCCTCCCTCGGTCTCGGCTGGGAAACGGTGTGGCTGAAAGCCATCCATTCTGAGAATCGTTCGATGGGGATTATTGAAGGAGACTGATGTTAAGTCTCCATAGACTCTCTTCCCTTTGTTTGTTTGTCTTACTTCAGCTTGTTGTTACAGGTTGGAGGGAGAGAGGTAGGAAGGTTGCAAACCATCATGCTTAATTAAGTTGTTGTTTCCAGTTGTTTTGCTGATGTTTCAAGATCTTGTTTCTGTTGGGGGATTTTTGTATGAAAGTCCAAACCATCAGTCTTGCAAATGTTGCTTTTCAGTAAATAGTGCCCGCTAGTGAGAGGCTGCTCTAATTCAAAATTTTCCTTTTCAAAACATCTCCAAGCTTGCCGCTGGTGGGATAAGCTTGTTACCTCTGCAGAGGTCGGGCTGTTAACACTGGGCACAGCGAGGGTAGTCTTCCTTCCGAACAAAATACACGCCCAGGAACTCGCTTATACACCTTAGCTATACTCTGGGGGCTCCACATTGTGCACTGTCTTTGGGAGCAGTTCTGTAGCTGCAGGTAGCTTGCCTCCTTTTAAAGGACATTTAAAGCTGGCAAACTGATCCCTCCCCAAAACCAGAAGGCACTCTTTGTGAAGGGCCTTCTGCCTTTACTAGGTTTCCTGTTCTACCCACCAGAAATGCTATTTTCTTCAGCTTTATCCTTCCCTGCCTTCCCCTGATGTGAAAGGAGCTTCCTCACTGCAGCAATTGTGTCTCCTTTGAATCCCTGTCAGTCTATGCCTTTTACGCAAGAGATGCCATCAGACTGCACAGCATGCTTGGGAAGATGTAAAGCCCCAGATGGCTGTGCCCAGCGCAGGTTTGACTTGACAGCAAAGGTAAAAAAAACACAACCACCAAAGCTCCAGATGACATTAGTTTTAATCATGACTGATCAATGCAAAAATTTTTTAGACCTTCATTCACACATGATATTAAGGGCAGTTTTATCTCTAATTCCAATTGATCAGTGCGGTGTTATACAAATGCTTTAATATGTCTCTTTCTTTTATCTCTGGTGAAATATTTATAGGGTGATATATATGTTCCTTTCTCTGCCTATTGTGTCAAAAGGCAGAAAGACCATGAAACAGGAATTTCCTTGTGCTGGGATGTAGGGTCAAAGCAGTCTCAAGCCTCGTGAGACAGGGGACTGTGTGCCTGTTCTTGGCAGGACAGGGACCCTCACTGTGTGGGAGCAAAGGGGCTGTGTGCCATAGCTGTGTTTCTGTACCGGCTGTACAGGGTGATGAGCAGTTTGGGAATGCCTGGAAAATGAATTGTGTCAGTCAGCTATGCAAAATACTCTGAAAAGTGGGAGTCAAATTTTTATTCATGGTTGGGGAAGAGATAGGCATGATGAAGTTTAGCTCTGGTATGTTTGAATCTGAGCAAATCTGATCTTTTAGAGGCTAAGAAGTGTTGGATCTGATAAGGATGCGCAATGCTACAGCATGCTGGTGGTCCCGGGTTTCTCTCCCAAGTGCATTTAGCCAAGCAGAACTTAGCCTGTTTATCCTGATAATTAGAATCTAGTTTTCTATTTAATATTTACTAATAACACCATGCATTTACAGGGCCTTCCATCCAAGTGCTTGACAAACCTTAATGGAATAAGCCTCATAGCACTCTGGGGAGGGAAGAGAATACCATTTTGTTTATCATGCTGAAATAGTAAGATGATATAATTGTACCTCACTGAGTTTATTTATTTCTTTTCTCCCATTATCTGTCTGATAAAAACCACTAACTAGCAAAAAAATCTATTGTTTAAAAATCCTTCTGGTAGTTTAACTATAATATAAGATTAGTAACCAATTTATACAGGAGCATAATTAGGGTAAATGTTTCCAGTAACTCCCTCTGATGAATGCCACTGCATTTGGATATTCACTTGTAGGACATGAAGCTGAATAATAATGAGGTTTTCTCTACACAGAGTGTGTGAACAGTGTCTGTGAATGGAAAACGGCTTAATTTAGACTTTCTGAGCTTTCCTGAGAACAACTGTTGGTCAGAGGCAGAGCCACATCAAGCATAGGTTGAGTGGGTCACCAAGAACACACAAGGTGATGCCACAGGGCCCAGGGCTGCAGAAGATAACAGCTCAGAGAGATTAAGCTTTGGGTGGAAGATGCCAACGGCACCAAAATATCACGCTGTAGTTCTGACTGGGAAGATAAAGAGTGTAATGAGAAGGTTGTATGTGCACTGACAATGGGGAGATCTCTACCAGTTGCTCCTTGTGTAGTCAGCTTTAGGAATAACACAGAGAATTGCTAAAAAGAAGGCAGAATGTGACTTGTATGGGTGACATATACTGTTGATGTGAGTTGGGAGAGACAAAGGAAAACTGCAAGCTTTTCTCCAATATTGATACGTGCTGGGCTTTAGATACAGGTTGGAAGCACTCATGGTACCCACAAAGTCTGTCATCTGCCCATGGCACTGACCATGCAATTGCTGGAATTAACGCTGTGCTTTGTGCAATTAAAGAAATACTTGAATACTTATTATTTTATATCAGGCTGCGATGGGACTTTATTAGTCCTAATTTGAAGGTAATGCACTAATGGCAGTATTTGTTAGATGGGTTTTTGCAGTGTGAAAGCTGGTAGGAACTGTGGGAAAACAATGCAGGATGATGATTTGAGCTTGCTTTCACGTTCCAGCCTGGAGTGCCTTCTGACACAGCACAACAGCTGAAATGTATAAGGGAAACACATTTTACTTCTTCTGGCTCCGAACAGCAGCAGCAATTTGGCGAACAGGCCCACCATTCAAATCCTGGTGCATTTTAAATGACCAGGTGTCCACTCACTTGCCTGCCTCGTTCATTGTCACAAAAAAAGGAGTTTCTCGCTCGTGGAGTTCATTCTGAGTGACCACATGGTGTGTGATACCTCCCCCTCAGTCAATGCAATGGCATTTACATTTCCTCTCTGATCAGACAGTAAAGAAAGAGTTGTTATTGCAAACGATCCTGTTGTTTTTTTTTCTCCCAGTCACTCTACCCTACAGGTACTGCCAATGTTGGGCCACGTGGTACAGCAATTTTGGGTTTTGGACAAATCCCTGCAGCAGACTGGTTAGGTATCTTCTCCTTAGAGCTCCTGAGATTTCTGCACAGCCCCTGTGTATTGAGATAAAAATACCTTTAGGTTTCCATTTCAACAGAAATCTCAACTATCTTTCAAAACATATTTTTAAATAGTCACATATGAATGAGTGTGTTGCAGTAAAACATTGCATTAGATAGAAATACATATTTTCTTCCTCTGTCTCTTTCTCTCTTTCTTATAAATGACTTTATCTGCTTCAGAGGGGAAAGCCTAACCAGCATGCTGGACTAGCTGTTAATTATAGGGATTATGTTTAGATTGCTGCATTCGAGATTTAACTCTGAACTAAAAATACATATAGTTTTTCTATGATAGAAATATATCAGTACTTTAAAAAATGCCATTATAGAATTTTAACGAAATCACCTTGATTTTTTTGGTTCATTCCTGCTAGTGTATCAGAAATATTTGTTGAGACCCATTTGACTTTAGTAGGCATTAGTTCAGACTCTAAACCAGGCAACTTCAAGGATTTCTGCTTTTTTTTTGCACTGCTTCTTATAGGATAATAATAATAGTAACAATAATTACAATGACAGTAGTAATAACAACTGTTAATCTAGGATATGCTTTAAAATACCTCCCCTGGACATTAAAAAATGCTAAGTATAATTTAATGTTTTATTTTTGTGCCATCGTAAGTAGTTTTTCTTCATTGTAAACACGTTTCTAGTTTTATAAATCAGTTTTGTTTAGTATTCACTGCAGATAAGAAAATGTTTTTCCAAAGGTTTTCAGGTATAAAAAAAATTAGTAATTCTTTATAGAAACGTAAATGTTGTGTAGTGGTTTTGATACAATTGGAAAGTATCAGCAAAAAATCCCAGCCTTGGATTTGTTTCCCATTTTAGAAAATATATTCGAAACACTCCCCAGTAAATTTAGCAGCTGGAAATTGATTTAAGCTGAACCTTTGTGGTATTAATATCCTTGTTTTATAATTAGGAGCAAAAGGAGCATAACCTTTTCCTAATACCTGGAAAAGAGAGATGTGATGTTTCAGGAAAAATCTTATGTCACCATTTTTACTTTTCTCTCTCTCTTGTTAGCCATGCTCTCGATTCTTCAGCTAACGCTGATGCACAGTGACACGTTGTTAAAGTACCAAGACTGCAGCAAAACTATGTGTTTCTGTCTCGTTGTTGGGAGTACAATGCACAGGCTTTTGGCACACTCTCTAAATATTGAAGTAGAGTACAGATACTTGCAGGCTTCTGGGTTCGTTATTAGCACAAAAATAACAAAACCCTTTGTACCCTCTGCTTTAAAATGTTGGCACGGACAAATAAGGTCTGATTTTAAGCTACCTTGAGTAGCATTGGTGTCCTGTCTGTCTGCGTTTTTCAGGACCATTTTGAACATGATAATTCTCATTCTGAAAAAAGAAGTATTTCACATTATACCTGTGAAAGCTACAAAGTACACGCTATTGTTCTGCTGCATTGGTTCTGCTGCTGAAGAAAATGGTTTTTTTTCTCTGTATCGGTGGTATCTCTTTACACCTTAAATTCCCATTAATATAGTTAGAGGGGTTGGCACTTAAATCCCCAAACAACCTACAGGCAGCTGTGCTGTCTATTTAAAGGGCAGCTCCTCTCCCCAGCTCCATCCAGCCTGTCTGGGCTGCCGAAGTGTGCAAGTGGAGCTGTGTAACCAAGCTGCTGTGCGGGATCAGGAAACAAAGGCTGGTCAGGAATTAGTTGAGAGTTGTTATTCTGTCTTAAGAATATTTTTTTTTGTAATATTCCTAAGTCCCGACAATAAGAGCGTGGGCAAGGTTTTCTGCTTAACAGCAGGTGGGCTTTTTTTGCCTTGCCTTAGCAAAGTATCAGCTCCCCATCCTAAAATTACTGAAAAGTATCAGGTACCAAACAATGAAGTGAGGAGGTTTTGGAGAAGAATCGTTTTTGTCTGGAGAAAATGTGAGTTGAAAAGAGACATTTCTGTCAATAAGTCTAATTCTAAAAAAAAAGGATTTTTTTCTATCAATACATTTTTTAATAGACTTTAAAAAGCCAACATCCTGTTTCTCTTAAGAGGCACCCATCTCAGCACTGGAAAGCAGCTGCTGCTTCCAACTGAAGTTAAAAGAGACCTTTATCTCACCTAGGTACTGTATGAGGTCCTGGAAACACCTACAGGTGCCTCATCCTCCTCTCCCATATCCCGTGTGTAGTTTGGGAACTCCCGCAGAGATAGACTGTGTACCATGTGTAGGGGCTCAAATCCAGAAGAGCGTTTAATTCAAGTGTGTGAATAATCCTATTGAAGTAATTTAAAGTAATCATATGCTTAAAGTTAAGTGTGTGCTTAAAAGCTTTGCTAGGCTCGGGCATGGCCTGCCGCCCTCCTCCAAACACCACACAGAATCAGATCTGTGACCGAGACATCTACTGCATCAAGCAGGATTGCCTCCCGTGTCTTCTGAACTTGAATTTCATCACCTAATTTAAAGTGTAGCTACTGATATTTCCTGCTGCATGAAATACTCCAAATGATTGAAGGTTCTCAAGAGGTTAAAAAATATAAAATGTGAAAGACATAGTGAGTGAAAATTGCAAATATGACACAATTGCTAAAAAAGTAATTAAAGAAATTATTAATGTTAAAACCAAATATGGTTTGTGTTATACAAGCATATGCCTGGGACTTGCCTATTAACAAAACTGCAATACACAGAAACAGTGAAAATCCCTGTGCATTACTAAACTGCTAGAGTGGAAAAATTAAGCATGCCTTTTTTTTTTTTTTTCTGTCCACGTTCAGTATAGTCAGTTTAATCTAAAGAGTGTCCTTTTTTTGTGTTCTGGTGTCCAACGTTCCTTGGTTTTGCTTTTGATTGTAAGTTTTGAGAAAGTAAATGTCCTGGATACAGTCTGACAGAAGATATTATCACGTAGATAATATATGTCACATTTAGAAGCTGATAAAATGCATTGGATTTCCCTTGCTCTGCTGCAGTGTTGATGATGCTTCAGAAAATGTAATATAAAGGGACTTCCTATACTTTATAATTTTAGGTATTTAAGATTGCTATCAAAATCTGGTTTTGAGTGAAAATATAGGTACTAGAAACATGCATGATACTAACTCCTTCTCTTCCCTATACTGCAAGAGAAATCATCTGTGTTATACCACAGTTTGTGAACTGTAGTTTGTATTTTTGAAATGTTATTATTTGACTGGTTAATTCTGTTTCAACTGTCCATTCAGTTGTTAAAAAAAACCACAGTGAGTTCTGTTTACCCAATTTCTTACTGGGTGGATGTCGTGGTATATGCCGAGTATATTTATGGTCTAAAAGAATGATGATTCAGCAAACTTTCTGCATAATAATCCTTACTTCATTGTTATACTGGAAGTGGTTAACGCCAAGTGTACATGAATATATAATGTGTTCCTCCAGTTTTGTAGCATAGTAATAGATTATACTGGTGAACTACTAAGACATTTATTCCAAGGGAAATGCAGAGAGTGATTTAGAAATGCCAATAACAATAATGCAATTACAGTTGCAAAACATCTTAGTTGACCAAACAAATCTTCTCTAAACGCACCTAGAATATTTCTTTAGCACATTTAATTAAGTATATATTCAGCATATTTAGTTTAGGACCCAATTAAGCACCAAAAGCATAGAGGTATAAAATATATGGTGCTTGCCTTCCAGGCACTCCGGCTTAAATTCAGCAACAGTTGCATTTGGAGCTATAATAGTGCTGCAAAGATGAGAAAGACAATACAAGCACAAGAGACCATACTGTAAACTGGCATTGGTATCTACAGTCACTATAGCAATCATTCAGGTGTTCTAGCAGTCGATGCAGCTGAACTTCAGACAGGTTGAAGCTCTTAATTTACTAATGCAATTTTCTTTACGAATTTCTCAAGTCAACCTTTTCCTTGTACGTATGCAATTAGTTGTGTTAGATTCTCTTCAACTTCATAGTAACGGATCCTAGTGCAGTATTTATAACCATCTTTTGAGTCTCTAGTTTGTATATCAAGGTGTCAAGATGTCTCAGAGGCAAAGAGCAGAACACATGCAGCGAAAGTGACAGTGACGTGAAGTTACATGGCTCCAAACAGTAAATCATGATGCTGAGGAAGCGGAAGACATTGATAATAAGGTCTAAACAGAAGGACATTTTGACCTACAGCATAAGACCAGATTAATGACTAGCTGATATTGACTGGCTCTATTTCCAGTGGCCGATAAAAGGCTGCTATTAATGTTTGTCCAGCTCCTACGCTATGCGATCTGGGTGCTGAGCAGAACAAGGCAAGGAGCAGCACTCAGCATGCCAGCCAGGCATCAGTGACTCTTGCTTGGGTGGACAAGGGGCACCATCCAGCTTCCCCTGAGCCAGGGTCTCACACCCACATGCTTTCCCAGCTACCAGGCAATGTTCATATATTCCTACTGGTACTTTCCCAGGCACATATGGTAGGAAATCACTTGTCTCCTACACATGCACAGTGCTGCATGTGCCTGGCTGTGTGTTTCTGTCTGGCTGCCCTAGCTCACGGTCCAGTAGAGCGGCTCCTCAAGCGTGGGGATTTTCACACCTTCATCTTCCCCTCGCGTAGCTGCGGCTAGTAAGGCTATCAGTTTTCTCGTGCTGTCCTGGATCTGGTGTAAATCTTTCTATCAGGGTTAGAGAAAAGAAACAAGGTGCCTTTGTGGCGGGTGGTGCCTGCGGGAGTAAGTCCCTTCTGGTGCTGGTGGGAGGGCTACCGCTTGAGTTCATGAGCGGGTGCGAATACTGGGCCTGGTGCAACTGACAGCAGTGGCTCTGCTAGAGGAACAGATCCTGTGATGATATCTTCTGTGAGTACTGTAATCTGTGTGTGTTTTCAGGATGGGCATATGGTGCATCTCTCTGAGATTTTTTTTCATTGCTGACTGATGATTTCTGTTACAGTAGCATGTCCTTAAACTCCAGTGTATGCTTGAGGTTTAAGTTAGGCAAACAATGGAAAAACGCTAAGAGGAAAAACCTCTGAATGTCTTGTAAAGGATTTCTTGCCCTTGAAAAATTGATAGGCTGTCATTTAACCTTGTGGCACCTCTTCAAGCTGTCAATCAGACACTGAACATTTGAGACTTGTGAAGTACGATACGGAGTAACAAAATGGTATCTGCTGGTTCAAAATAGTGAGTATTGGCTTAATCTCTTGAAGTATGTTGATAACAGATGGAATAAAAGATCACATGGCACAGTTCACATAGGCTAAGGTTAACCCCACCAATGTCCTGGTCAGTGTCCCTTTTCTCGTTTAATGCCATTGCTAATTAACTGGCACGAATGTTTGCAGCCGTCTGTGGGATGTTGCTGAAAGCCTGCTGACTGTTGGCATACCTCGGTACAGTCACTACCTGTCCGGCACTGCTTGGTTTAGATTAGTTCAGCTTTGTGCTGGGGGCCCTTAGCAATGCGCTCTTATATTTACGCATTTCCTATGGGCTGCTGCATCTGCTCACAAATGGAGAGGTTCTGTTGCCTCATCAGAACGGTAGTGACCCGCTCTGCTTTTGGCCTCTGTGTCTCCTTCTCTGGCAGCAGCAGAGGCAGTCAGATCAAGCTGAAAAAGACACAGCAGCTAACGGGGAGATGTTGGTCTTCTCCCCTGGTTTTCCTTAATGTTTTGCACTTTGTGCAGATATTTATCATGGCCCGGAAGAGGGAACTGTGACACAAACAGGAGGCTGGTATTTCATGGGAGCACTGCTGTGCTTTAAGTTCATTAGGTTGCATAGTGAACTTTTTACTCTAAAGTTGCATTTAGGTTGACAGTAAAATGACTTTTTTCCTTGCTAAGTGAACAAAAAGCTTCTCTTCTGTGCTTGCCTAAATACTTACAGATTAATGTATTTATGTCTTTATTTTGAGTCAGTAAGTGCCAAATACACTTATGATTCTATGTGTGCAGGAATAAAAGGATGTCAAGAGTTGGGGCTGGGCTGGCCACCAGACAAATGTCAGATGCTCTCTGTTCACCCCTTTTCCTTTCTCAAAGGGGAAGAGAACGGGAATAAGGGAGAGAAACTTACGAATTAGAAAAGTAAACCAGCTTTAATGAAAATATTAACAATAAAATGAGATATATACAAATATACAAACTTAATATTGAACCCAGCTGCCCTGGAGGCTGCATAATTGCCTGATAACAGCTATGTGACCATCACCACTGATGCTGGGAAGTCCCAGACTGGACACAGCATCATATGGAAACTGGACTCAGGAGCTGGTTTCGGAAACACACAGATTGGGGTCAAAAGCAGAGCAGACAGAGTCCTCCTCAGACATCGGCCATTGAAGAAGAGCTTGACCCTTGTGATCGCTGAACTTTATACTAAATATGACATATATGGGATGGAATCCCTCGTTGGTCAGTTTAGGGTCACATGTCCTGTCTTCTCCTCCCTGCAGGTGCAGACTTTTACTTCTGCACCTCCAACATGGTACACAAGATCCAGCAGTGGCCTTGGTCTACATAGGAGCAAGTATAAGCAAGAGCCTTTCTGCACACCAATCCTTAGTAATAACTCTAAACATAAGGCATTGTGAGTTCTAGAAGCAGACACTGTCTGCAAAAATACGCTGTTAACTTCAGAAAGTGCAGTTACTTAGAAGAGATTGAGTTGAAAAGTAAAATCACTGAACAGAATTAGTTCTCTTCTAACTGAAACCAGAACACAGGAGCATCCTATATATTATGTCCCATATCTCTTCTGCTTTTGCTGTTTCCATGGCATATTTAGTGATGTCACCCCATCAAAAATACTGTGTACCATTCAGGTCATCTGTGTGCACAAATGATAAATTCAATTTAGAATGGGTACAGAGAAGATCAGAGGAATGGAGAGCCTGTGTTGTGAGAGGAGACATAAAGAGCTTGGCTTGGGTAGCCTAGCAAAACAAAAGCAGAGAGAGGATCTGGTTGCTTACCATAAATACTTCAGAGGGATAAATGTCAGGGAAGGAAAGGACTGTTGAACCTACAGGACAATGTTGCCACAAGAAATAAATGGGTATAAACTAGCCATGAGTAAAGGTAGGCTGAAAATTAAAGGAAGAAGTTCAGATCACGAACAGGATGAGGTTCTGGAAGAGCCTGCTGCTGAGGGTAGCAGGGACATCCCTTATGGGGGCTGGTGATTTCTTTCCAAGAGGAACTGCACCACATTGTAGCCTTGTGACACCAGGGGCCTGGATTTGACGACTGAGAAGATCATTTCCATTCTTGAGTCTCTGTAGTCCTATTTAGTGCAAGGTTTGTCTTGTACAGATAGGCTGGCAGGGCTCCTTCTCCCCTCTTCCATCTTACAGGGGTAGATACCAGACTGTGATTTGCTTTTCTCTCTGAGCATCATGCTGTTGAGATTAGAATCAGGACTTAAAAGAAGATACCAGAATAAATAATGCTGTGATCTTTCAGAGGACGCTTTATTTTCATCTCTATTTCCTTCCTCACATGTGTGTGATGCAGGGAGATTTTGCTCCTTTATTCACCAGTATAATTTTTCTGTCAGCTTTCTGGCATGTGAAATTAGGAAAGAAACTGTCGTAGCATTAAACTAGAGACCCAGGGACTGGGAAATACTCCTGCTCTCTATGTGTAGCAGTACAAGGCTATTCTTCAACCTGAAGGGGCTATAGAAGGCAACACATTATGTTGGCAATTGTTGCAGTGAACACTGCATCGTCTGGCAAGAGGCTCAGCTTGATGTGGACAAAAAGTGAATTTCTCCTTTGTGCCTACATCCTTAGCTCCCTCGTGATGAAAATAGAACCTGCTTTAATCTTCCCGAGGCTGACGGAAAGATATCTTGCAGACTGCAAGTCAGCAGTTGCCCACACAATTGTTTGGCAAAATCTATTTTTAAAAGTCCATAAATTCCCCAACTAGACAAACCGAGACCTAACAAAAAAAATATTGTCACTAATGTACTATTCTTTTAAAGAAAGACAATACTGTTCCCTCTCTTCCTTCTCTCTTGTGGAAAACCTGCCTCTTTGAAAATGTGACTGCGAAGTGCCTCCGAAGAGCGGCGGCAGGCCAGAGGCCGCCCCGCGCTCTTGCTTCAGTCATGCTTTGCGGAGCCGGTGGATGGGCAGGGGACTGAGATGCTCGCTGCCACGGGGCAGGGTGCGGGAGCCGGACGGCGGAGCGCTGCCTGCGCCGAGGTGCCCGCAGCGACACCTCGGCAGATCGCATGCGAGCCACCTTCTTGGGCGTGCGTCAGCAGGGCTGGAAATACAAACTAGGAAATCAGGTTAAGCTTCTTCTCGGTTGTCGTTCCCCTGCGCCTACCTTTCTTTTCCTGCTCAGTGGAGTGCGCTAGGCGGGGAGCTTTTGCTGACTGTGGAGTCCACCTCGTAATTTTTTATCCGCTTTAGTACTAAAGTTACAGACTCGGAATGAGTTAAAATTGCCTGTCCATACCACTGTTCAAGAAACCTGGAAGATGTAAGAACACACTGTGCACATGAGTCACCTACACCATGTACACTTTGAAAATAGAACCCTGGGCTTTGATGTACAGGCTTGTATTGTTTTTCCTGTATTTTAAATCATTCACAAGTGGTTTTCAGGCTGACCTGCTGGTCTTCTATGCAGAAAATTGTACAGATTACCTCAAGTGAACCTGTAGTGCAGAAGTTTATTTAACTCTCTCACTTTACACGAAAGAATTTCATATACAAAAGGGCTATTTGTGTGTGAATGAGCTTGCACTCCAAACGTACACTCGCTTATGTAAAAAACCCAAATCTTACTGTAAATCTTTAGTGAGGAAGCCTTCTTTTTGAATTAACACCTCCCTGTCCCCCCAAAAAACCCTAAAACCAACAACCTAAAATGAGAAGTGATTATGACAGAATTATGGTTTTCAGCATATATTATTATATGTGCCTACATTTAGATTCCCGAAGGGACCAATTTGCTAATATTAAGTATTCTTGCAATAAATGGGATGTGGTAAAGAGAGAGATACATATCTCTCCTTTTTTCTTTTTTTTTTTTTTTTATTACTATATTTTAAAAAAAAAAAAAAAACAAAAAACCAAACACCTTAAGAGTTGAATTTCAAGTGAGTAATAGTAATACCGGAGTTCCAAATGAGTGGGACTTTTTCCTAAACCACTTACTAATTAGGAATTATCATAAGGAAAAATAGCTGCATTAATTTGCCAAAGGGAGAATAAAGATTGGTCTATTGCAGTACTCACAAACTTATTCTGGTGGTGCTGCAATGCACAAAACTTCTAATAAATTGGGGAAAATGATGAATTTGACAAGAGGCAATTAATGCTAATCTCTCCTTTTGCAGGGGTACATTTTATGCTGGTGTTGTAAGAGCAGAATTATTAGCTGTTCTACTTTGCTTTTGGCCATACTGCACAGAGTATGTTGTAGTAGCCTGTAAAATGCCTCCTGAAAAAAAAAAAAAGGCAAGAAGTTGAATTTGGGATGATCCTGTAGACAGCAGACAGAGTGAGACCGCATGGCTACTTCTACCATCCCCTTTGTAAAGTCCTTGTCTCCAGCAATGGGAAGATGCTTTCAGAATAGGTTACATTGTACTCTTGAGCAGCTCATTGTAGTCAGCCTGAAATTTGGATGACATTTGAATTCATTTACTGGGGAGAGGAGCAAAACACTTACTGAAGCAAATGGCAGGTTTTTTTTATAAAGCTAATTATTCAAAGTTTTCTTCATATATAATTAAAATCATGTTATACCATTGCAGAAAGAAAATAAATACATAAATAAATGAAGTCCTATAATTTCTTGTGGTTACAGTGGTGTTTGGTTAGCAAATTCTTGTTCTTCTGAATAGCCAGTGCATGTAATAGAGCATGGGACATTTTCAGAGTATTCGTGAAAATCTCTAGATGTAGAGCTGACACATATGATAAAAATAAATAGCTTAATGTGTCTGTATGTATTGTGGGTGAGGATTTCATTTTTCTAAAGTCCCTGTTGTTCCTATTTTTAATTTCTGAGCTGTTTCATATTGGAATAGACCCAGACACACGGGAGACTATAATAATATTTAGGCATTGAATATTTGCAACTTAGGTGTAATTTATATTGCCAATTCAGTTGGCAGAATAAAAGATATGCATAGTTAAGTATCAGATTTCCTCTTCGTCTTCTCCCCCCCCATCTCTCTCTCCCACCTTCTTGTGTTTGAAGTGTCTGAGGTACAAAGTAGTAAACAAATATTGTCATGCTCTATCTTGACATAAAAATATTTCATAAGTAATTATAGTCTTTGCTTCTACTATTTCTTTTCTTATTCATAGATCTAGCTGCATCTCTTGTGTGTGTTTATAGATATGTATAAATGTATACATGCATTTTTTCCTCTCCTCTCCCATCAAACACTTCCACCAAAAGCCCCTGCATAGATGCAAGTGTCAATATGCCAAAGGCCATTACTTAC
Organism: Todiramphus chloris collaris; assembly: GCA_025345505.1. Classification (NCBI taxonomy): domain Eukaryota; kingdom Metazoa; phylum Chordata; class Aves; order Coraciiformes; family Alcedinidae; genus Todiramphus; species Todiramphus chloris. Next base: position 24,801,532 of record JANVCC010000035.1, read on the forward strand.
ATATTACTTTCAGCTCCAGTTTCAGTAGCAGAAGCAATAGCTATCCACATTTGTGTACCTTTATAGGCCACTGTAAAGCAGTTGCTTGTGTAGTCTCATATGACTGACATGAAATGATTCCAGTATTGCTCTACTTCCATCACCTAGTTGTCACTGGACCATCCAGTGAGCACAGCAAATTGTGCTCCTGGCCTGGACCAAATAGCGGAGCTGGGCTCAGGGTGTCTTGGCATGAACAGTGAGAAGACAAAATTGCCTGTAGCGGGATTGAGAGAAGGAAGAAGTCTAGGCGACATTTCAGATGGTGTTGCTTTGTTTCTGGAGTGCTTGCAGATTTCTGAGTATATACAATACACAAGCTGTCCTGTGCCTGCAGATGCACACAACTGCTCCATGGCATGTGTAGGTCACTTCTGCTGTGTTCAAGGCACTGGTCTATGTGCACAGATCTCAGCCGTCATCCTGTTGGATTCTGATGTGTAAAGTCCAGTGGCAAGTTCCATATAGGACCATGGCAGTTGCTACTGGAACAATGGGAAGTGGTCCTTAGAAAGGAACCTTCTGTAAACTCAAGTAGTCCTTTAGACTACAAGCCTCTTGGAAGAATATTCTGGGCATGAGCTTTTCAGTGTGGGAATAGGAATGTTTTAAAGGTGTAAGAGGCAGACATAGCCCATTAGGTCTCCCTACATGAGTAGCTCTCCTCACAGTACACTGAAGTGACTGAGGGAGGAAAGTGGAGATTTCTGTAGCAAATCAGAGAGTTTCTCTGCCAGCAGCTAAATCCCATATGGGAGCATCAGCTGCACTTCCAGACAGGAGTGGAGTCCTGTGGCTGCTGGAGAGATGGTGTTAGTTCCAGCCTTAAGATTGCTGAAACTCCCCACAGGGCTTTCCAACCAAGAATAAATCTGTTATTCCCTGACACAAACTGCTGAAGCTGGGTCTTCCCCATCTGCACAGTGCCCTTTTTTCCCCTGAACAGAAATAAGGCATCTCTTGCCTTCCAGAGCTCCTATGGTTCAAGCAGAAACTGGTATTTTCCACTGGCTTACGTTCTGTGAGCTTTGCATATTCTTTTTACTGTATTTCGCTCTGTGGAGCTGCTCAGGAGGTGGAGGAAATTCCTTCCACCTGGACTTTGTGTACGTATATTAGGGTCCAGGATTGCTTGTTGAGTTTTCACCCACAATGTTAACTTCACATTTGTTAGCACTCTATCATTTGTACCGCATCTTAAAAAAAATCACTGCAGTGCTCACTGTGAAGGTGCCCCATAGACGTTGAGACTGCAATTTTTAAGGAGCAAAGATCATTACATTTTTAAATGTTCATTTAGGATTCTGATTTAAAGCCAGAAGAAAAACCTAAAAGGATCTAAGTTAAAGCAGGAATAGTTCCACGCTAGAATAGCTGTGAATGGTAAATCATACACTTAGTTATGTTTGATTGAGAGAACTTATTGCTCATGTGAGCAAAATGCCTAGCCCCAGGCACTGTGCGAGTAGCTACTGCGCAAGCATACCACCTGCAGCCGGGCCAGAATACCCAAACCCCCTGATACCACGGTGTTCGCTGTCCTGAATAGGAATTGGAGGTCATGCCAGATTGCGTTGCAGTGCAGTGAAGTGGACTAGAAAGAGGCCACCCACCTCATTTGCACTAGTGCCTTACAGTAATCGATGCTTGAATGTCAGTGGGTGGTGATAAAAGTCTAATTTACTAACCCCGAGTGCTGCGCGCACCCCCTTTTCTGCACATGTGCTGGAGATCATGAAGTCTGAAAGATTGCCCACTGTACAGAGGCCTTCATGTTATTTTTATATCTTTTTTTTATTATTATTATTTAATCTTGTATGCTCCAGTTGAGCTATATTAATGGATTAGAATACAGTGTGGTCTTAGGAGAATTCCGCTACAATAGATAGTTGGATGGACAGACAGACAGATGCAAGTTTAAAGCACAAGAGGATTTGCATATTTAGTTCTGCTTTACAGCCTCCTTTAGAGAGTGGGATTAATGATCTGCTAAATTATCACAGTTGAGAGTCTTCAGCATTAGTGTGAATGCGTATCCTGCTAGAGCTAGTTTTACAACTTTTCCAGAGACATTTACAAATCTTACAGGGTCGGGGGGGGGGAGGGGGCGGATATCTGGTTGTTGATAAACCAGCTGGTGACTAAAGGAGAAAGGAGAAAAATCATAAAATTGTCCCTTTTCTGGCAGGTCTTAAGAGCCTTTCCATCACCCGCTGCATGCATTTACAGCGAGAGAAGGAAGAGTGTTCTCCAAGGACTGTTTGCTTTTTGAGTACCCGAGATGCTATGTTAAGCACTTACTGCAAGTTAGCTTAGAGAAATGCCTTCCAAAAACATTTATTTGGAAAGACAAAAAAGGCTCACGAAGGCAAGTGAACTGAAGATGCCTCACACACCTTTTGGTCCCTGATTTTAAAGACTTTAAAGCAGTGTGCTTGAGTAAGGTGTGCTGCAGAGGATCTGGGGCAAATGCCACTACTGACTGAGCCAGCACCAGCCTCATAAACTTCCCTTTGATCTAGCCATTAAAGGAGGGAACATTACTTGGCATATTTCTTGGTTACACACATTGCATTCTTTGGTCCCATTAAATAATAATGAATAATAAATGGCACAGTTTGGAACAAAATTCTGCACAGCTCAGTAAGAGAACAGGGCTAACATATCGTCCACCTCTCATGGAGGAAGATGTGAGTGCATCCCAGAGCCCTGCCTAAGGTTAGAGGTCTTAAAAAAGCAGGGAGCTGTTTCCAGCCATTTCACTGTTGTGTAACACAGGTTTTGACACGTGTCAGTAGAAGAGAAAACACACTTAGGCTTTTGTTAGGTAGGAAAAATGGGTGCTGTCTCCTGAGATGACACCAGGGAGTCTCCCCGCAATACCTGGACTACATCCTAGAGGTAATTCTTCACAAGAACAATACAGGAATAGGGGTCGCCTAGTTTTAGAAAACAAATTTACAGTCTTAAATCTATCCTTCTTAATCTAAGGAGTATGGTTGGTTTTGGTTGCCTGTGCAGTGAAGAGAAGGAGGCAGTCCCCACTGCCTTGTCCAGAGAGCTGCTCTGCATCACCCAGCCAAGCAGGCAGCTACCGGAGCTTTGCCATATTGCTGAGGTGCACCCTAGTAGAGCTCGAGAGTGGAGCTGTAGGACGTGAGCAGTGTTGTACTGCAGGAGCTCTGTCAGGATAACACAATACTTGTCAAGAAGAATGTCTTCACATCTCTTGTAGCTCTGCAAAAGATTTCCCTTCACCTCTTGTTTAAACAGGGCATTTGTACTATTTCCCTGGTTTTTTCAGCAGCAGCTCATAGCTTGCTGATGGATTGGACTTGGTGTTATTAATTATTTGTATTTATTTATCATCCTGGAATGCCAAGGCATCATTGTGCAGGAAACTTTACACCCACAAACAAAAAAGACAGCTCCCTCACCCCCCAAAAATAAAACAAGTACAAACCAGCAGACAGCTATATGGGAAGATCACATTAACTCCCCCTGAGTTGTCCTGGCCTCTTAAGTGGTGGGTATGAGTTGTGGTTCATAAGGTACGGAGGAGGTTATTCCCTGCCTCTGGGACTGGCCATGGGAACCTTGTGAGTGTGCTCAGAATAGCCTAGGCATTTGTAGCTGCAGCACTTGACTTTTCTTACAGTTTCATTGTTTCTGTCCTTCCTGCTGCAGATCCTTTCAGCCTTGCTGCCTTTCCTCACGGCACCCGTTACCTCCATGTACTTCCCTCCTGCCCTTGCCCCCCGGTCCTGCTCCCCAGCCAGGGTCCCTCCTCCTGCCCTGCCTCTCCCTGCCTCTGCTGCTCCGCTTGGCCCAGGGTACCTCGGCCTCCCAGCAGTGCTGCAGCCAGGGGAAGGGCAGGAAGCGCTGCTCGAAAAAGGAAAAGTCACCCCTCGTGCACCCAGCCAGGAGTGCTTCCCTTGCCCTGGAGCCATCTTACATAAAATGGAGGGAGGCGTCCCGAGGGCACCCCGGCAGCCGAGCCTCCCCTCTGCAGAAGACAGGCCGCAGGCGCTTGGGGTGGCAGGAGGCTGCCCAGGTGCAGGGGAGCTGCCTGGAATGGCAGAGCACCTTGGTGTGAAACTATCTAAGCCAAAGTTCAGGTGAAGGGCAGCCATGTAGCCAGAAAGTCATGTGGCTCTCATGTTGGTTAGTATGTCACTTTGAACAGCTCTTATCTGATATTATTATGACTTACCCAGTGCTGACAGCATGGAACAGATTACAGGAGCCATGTGATGATTATTTAAGGCATCGCTGAGTATAACACGCGGCTAATATTAACCCATTCTTTCCAGGGCAGCTCTGTCCCCCGTGGCAGGTGCCCTGCCCAGGAGGGCTCTTGTCACCGAGCTTACCTGGGGAGACGTATTTCAGACAAGACCTATTTTTTAATCATTCCTCTCTTTTAATGTGGCCTTACAGTTCAGAGCAGTTCTGCAGGCTATGATTGCTTTTTTTATTTTGTTAGATTTTTTAATTTTCTTCTTTCTTTTTTTTTTTTTTTTTAAATAAAGGATCATTTGTGACAGGTGCCCATATTCTGTATTTCTTGTGGCAGCACGTGCCAATAAAATTCAGAAGCCTTTTTGTTTTGTTATGGTTGATCTTTAAAGTTATTGAGAACGGCACTGAAATCATAGCTGGCAAAATAGACCTCACTGTTCTACATAAATGTCAGCAGCGCCAAGGCGATACTTTCTGAGGGGTAACGATTCGCACACTGACAGGGAAGGCGAGGCAGGCACACATATTGTACCCTTTAAACAAGCTGACACCTGCGCGGGGCATTTGGAAAACAATGCCAAAAATGCAGCATTATATAAAGCGTGACTGCGGCCCTGACTGTTAAACCACTCTGACAGATGTGTTAAATGCCATGTGCGAGGGTACTGGGTGAAAAAGCCTGGGCTCCCCGTGAGGTGTGGCATGCTGTCTCCCCAGGGCCTCAGCCTTGGGCAGGCTGAGGGGCTGGGGGCCATGGCTTCCCTCCCTCCATAACATCAAAGATGTGAAGAATTTAAATTCCATGCCTGGAAACTCTGGTACCGACCCTTCCCTCCATTTTAAACTGGGCCAAACCTAACTGTGATCGCACAGATTAAGGACTGCAAAGCATGTTGAGACTTACTACAAGCGAGGCACAGAAGATGCAGAAGCTTTTAGAAAGGGGCTCAAAAACCTCTCAGATGAGGCCCTGAACTGTTTTTGTTTAAATTAAAAAAAAAAAAAAAGGAAAAAAAAAGAAAAAAAAAGGAAAGCAAGAGGAACAAAAAACCCCTTGGTTCTCCTGACAGCACATGCACAGGTGAGCATGTTGTCAGAGAGCATACATGTGAGATTTGTATTGCTCTGGGATGGAGAAAACTGATAAAGCACAAGGATGTCCATGGTGGCATGAGCCACCAGGGTAGGAAACAACTAGGAAATGGAACAACTGATTAACCTGTGTAATAGTAACAGCAGTAGTACTACTTCTCTGCAAGCTTTGGTCAGTACTTGAGCCCAACGCACAGCACGCTCAGGCGTGATAGTCAGTTCACCCTGCCTGCATGTATTGTCATGGCTCAGTCCATAAAACGTGACTGATAAATTGCTACCACAAAGAACTGTGATGAGCTCAGATCATTAATGTTTTGCATTGCTTGAAGATCCTTCATTAGAAAGTGCATGAAAGGCTAAACCATTATTTTCTTCTTTTCCTGAGCTGAATTATGTTTGGAAAAAACCTATTTTCTGCAGAGGGTCTGTGAAATGTTTGTCTTAATGATCCTTTATTGTGAGTGATACTGATGGAACGGGCGCTGGTGTGAAGCAGATGTATCCGTGTAATAGTTTACTTTGATGGCTCCTTTAAGGGGCTTCATAATCTCTATATTTTACTATTGGGTTTGGAATTTTATGCTCCTTTAACAGGTGTATTACCTTGATCAGATGTTTTCCTTTTAAAGTATTGACTTATGAGCACATGGCCTGGAGGGATTGATGTGCAGCAAATTGATTCCTTTTAAAAGATGTATTTTTATATTCTCTTTTTATTTAGTGTAGGAGTTCACTAGAAAACATAAATGATTGATACTGACAGTTCATGAGTAAAAATGAAAGTGTCCCACAATTAAAACACTTGTTTCACTTAGTTTAAAAGAACATCTGTAGAAAGAAATCACCAAGAATGGCAATACACACAGAAAGCATTAGTTTTCTGGGTTAACATATAACAAAACCAGCTTTTTAAACATTTCTTTTCCACTCGCAGCCACTATTGTCTTTGCGCTCTTTTATCGTTCAAAGAGGTCAAGCTATTTGAAAAGGATGTGTACAAAGATTACCTTAAAATGACTCATTGGAAAAGCTCCCTACCTGATGAATTTGTCCTATTGGAACCAACATCCATTTTAACAGAATCCACTAAAAAAACTCAATCTGTTCAGCCTGTGAGATGGAATGCAGCAGCAGAGTCCTGCCATGAAAATAGCTTGTGTAATCAGTGGAATATAAATGGCAACAGCATCTTGTACTCCCTTTTATGATGGTGGAAAGAGAAGGAATTCAGTGGGCAGCCATATGACCAGGTCCTGTGTGACTGAGAAGCTCACATTTTTGCATTGTGCTGTGGCACAGGATCTCATGTGTCCCTGAGGAGGCAAATTGTTCCCACGCCTTGTGACCAGAATCTGCGTCTGGAGGAAGAAGCAGAATAGAGAACCATTATTTTAGCAAAGGCATTAGAAATCTGTGCGACTGCTGGAAGCATTAATTAACAAAATATTTTCTCATAACGGCTAGCATCCTTCTGAAAATAAGAGTGTGGAAGCTGTTTGAAATAAAAAACTGCACATGTGTCTGAGCAGATTATATTTTTAAAGCACTGCCTATGCTGATAGAAGAGGCAAGGACATGGCAATTTCTGAAGGTTTAATAAAAGGATAAATTTTAAGCAACTTTATTCTATATGTGAGCCTCCTACATGAATGCGTGATTTGTGGTCTCAACAGGGGTGGCATTCGTTAGACTCTGTTTGGAGTCTGGTCTGTGTTGCTGCATGAAATGAGTGTGATTGTGTCAGGTCAGTCCTCTCTGAATGATAATCCACATCATACAGCTACTGTAAATGATTCAGCATGGTTTAGTATTATTTTCAGCCAGTGCCCAGGAGAGGCCAGGCCTGAGCTAGCATTAAGAATGAATTGTCCATGCTTCCCACTCTTATATAACTGTGGGTTCAGGTCACAGAGAAGTCCGTCAGGAAAATGAGTGCAGCCTCCTTCCACAATGTGGATTACTTGTCTTCCTCAAGCAAAGGTTGTGAACCAGGGTAGATAGATTGGATATGGGCTACAAATGCATTTGGTTTTTAGAAAGGACCTCAGAGCTTCCCAGATAAAGTGACTTATGATTCTGGAAGTTGCCAGGACTTTTAGGAAAGGTGCTGAATACCTTTTACTTCCACAGTGACTTACTTTCCCCCATTTTTCTAAGCAGTCATCGTTTTGAGTTTGCACCTTTAATTTCTAGGTGGATATAATGTGTTAACTTAAAGCCAGCAATTCAGTTGCAGACGGGTTATTTTTGCAGTTGGTGGCCATTGTGATTTTTTTACTGCTTAGTTTTTCTTGGATCTCTTACTAAGGCACCTTTGTGATACTAATTTAATGAAATCACTGTTTCGGGTCATATTAAATTGCCATTTTCTTCTATTGTCATCATCAAAAGGGTCTGAATCAGTTACTGAATAAGTAGGTACCTAGGTAGTTTTTTAAGTGATTGTTGGAGGCTACAAAAAGGCAGTCTGGGATGCAGGACTTCAGACAGGGACAGACCAGAAGGAAAGAGAGAATTCCCAAAAAACCAGAAACTGTAATTCCTAATTGTCTAAACTTCATTTCATACCAGCTACATTTAGGCTGGACTGATGGCTGCATGACTGCTTCAATTCATTGAGTAAAACCCATGAATATTGTGGATTTTTACTTACATACCAGGAAAAAAAAATAAAGCAGGGCTCTGTGTTCTTCAGACTTGACTAGCGAGTCCAGCCAAGAAGAAATGGAAACTCTGCCAAGCACTTTTTCATTGAAGGGTTTTCTTGAAGCTTTAAGAAGGGAAGTTCAGAGCATTGCAGACAAAATTGTCGATTCCTGCTCAGCGTGCTACACTCTTTGCTGCGCTAATGTGGGATTGGTGTCTGGCAAACCTAGGCTTGGTTCAGGGGCTGTGTTAGTGAGTGCTACCCACACAAAAGGACCGTTCGATTTGGGACTGAGATAAGCAATCTCTGCTGGATTTTGTTCAGGTATTTTTAGCAGTTTTGAAACCTTGATGTTTTGCATTGCTGCAAATGGACAGTTTCAGCCTGTCCCTGGGTAGTAGGAGATCCCATGTAGAAGGCTCAGCAGTCTTTATGCTACTATCTCATGATGGAGGTCACGCTATCAGCTATAATGTCACACTAGTGCAGGCCCCACGCTTGAGCTCTTTGTGCCTTGTAACAGTGCCGAGATCTTTTATTTCCTAGTTCCTCAGCAGTTACATTCTCCTTCCAAGTACAGATGCACTCCTTTACTTACAGACTTTTCTCTCCTTTAGGACTATACAATCCTACTGTTTCAGAGGGGACTGCATCCTAAAAGAGTAGAAAAAAAATGTTTATTTCTGGTTTGGAAAGAAATGTAAATGAAACGTAAAGAAATGCCATGAAAAGCCTATGGAGATAGAGTTCATTATGTTAATCCCATCTCTAAAAATGATGCCGTGCTGCGGGCCTTTGTTGTCAATAAAATGTCGAGCACTGGCATGTCCAGCATGTTCTGCAGACTTCAAAATGCCAAAGCTGTAGGACTGTGCTGTGTTTTCTACACAAGAGCTGAGAAATATGGGAGGGATTAATATTGGGTGCAAGCCCAAGTGTTAATACTGAAAACAAAAGTAAAAACAAACAAACAAACAAACAAACAAAAACACTTGCAAAGAGTTTTCTTCAGCGTATTTGTAAAAATTGGTTGCCTTTCTTCATACTTTTGAAGACATCTGTTCCTATTTCGTAGTTCACCCATCATTTGCTTTTTTTTGTTAATACCAGTGTACAGCCTAGTAGTTTCAAAGAAGGGCAAAATGTAAAAAATTGGGACCTTTTGGTGCTGTGATGGAGTTATAGCCATTAATTCATCATGCTTGTGATAATACGGGGCCAGGTAAAATACCAGAAAGTAAATTGCCCTTTTCATACCAAGAAAAGGGATATTTCTTCAGCACCAACCTATTTTATGTAATTGTGTATTTTGTTTTGTAAATGACGTGATGCTTTTTTAGCACAACAACAAAGTTTGGAGGGCTCCTGTCCTGTTGTTGGCATGCCTGGCTCCAGGCAGATGAGCCAAATGCATTAATAATATGACCCCCAGCAGCAAAAAGCAGCAGGGAAAATATTACTTTCCTGGAGATGTGTTTTTATAGGTGTAGTACAGAGACTAAAAGACAGCACCATTTTTCATTCTCCTAAGCGCTAAAACAGGAAACTTTGCCAATGTCTGGGCATAGGGTAAGGAGGGTAAGGACTGTGAGCAGGTGAACTACTGCTGCCCTAACTCTGAAATAAGTATCACACCTTATTTCTCAGACATGGTCTTCTGAAAATGTTCCTATTTTATTGGAGGAGGGTCACCAGCTCTTCTTGTCGCACAGCACTGACACAGAGCTAGCCACTGGTGTGCATTAATACCAGGTCTACTTATGGATACAGTTTCTGCTGATTTTCAAGAAAAACTACATATGTTGGAATGAGGACTGGCAATACCATGCGAGGAAAACTTTCAAGACCAGTGATTTAGTTTAGGACAGAAGAGGGATGAGGGTTGCCATGTGGAAGTAAGAGGGATAAGGGATCATATTTGTCATTTCAGGTCATCTAGGAAGCTCTAGCTTAATCCATGACCATAGCATTTTCATCTCCATGCTGCTTTCACAATTATTTCAGTGACCAGTTGTCAGAAGGAAGAAACATACTACTAGTATTATTTGATATGTGTGAGCCTCTGTGGCCTTCCCACTGTACTTGTTTGGATCAAGCTCTGCGTTCTGCACAAGGGGCCAGGCACTCCACTGTGAAATTCCATCCACCTCTCCCTGGAGCAGCTTTGTTAGGTTTCACATAATTATGGTTAATGTCTCTCAAAAAATATTGCATGTTATGTTTTATGTTGCTTTTTGACACCTCATGATAGGGTTTCTTTCAGCAAATCACCATGTGCAACATGTGGAAAGATTTCAGCTGTAAAATTAATTTAATTTGTATTTAGCCAGGTGTGGGTATTAAGAGACAGCCAAAATCTGGCATCATAAATCCTCTTCTGGGGGGTGGGAGTTAGTATCAGCATTCAGATTTTCTCTTGTCTTCCAGAATCTTTTTTGTGGTTTCAGTGAACATGCCAGTCCTGCCAGGTTCCTTACAGCCATTTTCATTTTGCTGCTAGTCTGGGTACTGATTCAGTAGCTACAGTAGTGTATCCTCCTTTTATTCTCGTCCTTCTTCTCTTTCTCCGGTATGGGGACAAACAACCTGGATAATACTTTAATCAGCACATAAAAAGGTTACGCTTGCAACCAGCTCTGCATTTAGTGAATCTGTGACAAAGTGTTTGTCTATATTTGGCCCATATCAGGGGCTACACCATCGCAGTTGCTCTATCACTCACTGACCCTTCCTCAGCTGAGCAGGGGTGTGGGGAAAGGGAGAAGACACCCATGAGTTGAAATGAAAAGAGATTTAACAAAACAGCAAAACAAATGTAATACCAATATAAAGTATACAAAATTAGACTTAGCACAGCAAATGTCCATGGTCACAATAAACAGGAAAGCCATCCTCTGGAGAAGTATGGTAAGCAAGCATCTCCGGGGAGAGGGAAGAGCAGGAGGAGAAGGAAGAAGAGGAGGAAGATCAGGAAAAGCCTCCATCCTTAGCAAACCTCCCCCTTGATAATGAGTGAGAGGTTTATGGGATGGGATACACCTATGAGCCAACTTGGGGTGTATCCCATCCCATAAACCTGTCTGACTCCAAGCTCCTAACAGCCTGCAGACCATGGCTGGCCTATTATTCTGTCCCAACAAAACCAGGACAGTGTTTTATCCAACCTCATTTTTTCAGTGTAGTGGCATCTCTTTTTATGTGTAATGCCAACAGAGATGCTATCTTTATGTATAATTTGAGGGTGTTACGGGTAGCTCCAAAACAACCAGAAAAGTCATTTTCTACAAGGAGGAGGATCTGGGTTTAGCACCGGGAGCCAGGGCTGTTGTCAGGGCTTCGGTGGGTGGTGTGGTCTGCTGGGCTAAGTTAGGCAGCAGTGCAGGACTTTGATAGAGCAGGTATGAGGATGAGGAGGTGCTACTTTTGCACAGAGCCCTTGTGACTCTACTGACATTTCTACTTGGAAGAATCCCTTTTTTAAGGGTGAGAAATAGTTTAGTTTGTCTGCTTGGCCCTCTGTGATATGTTCCTACCTCACACTAATGCCAGTCGTATCAGATCATTCTAATTATAAATGTGACAGCTCTGAGAATTAGGATTTTAAAATCCTGGGGTTTTTTCATGTGATATGTTGCAACTCCAAACCAGAAAAAGAAGAAGTGCAGTGCTTTAGCCACAAAAGCACCTAGTCTGCACCTGGATTTGAGCCAGGGAGTACATCTGCTATATATCTCAGAGAGAAAAACAAAAGTATCCTATGTTGTGAGATTGGTATCAGCAGGATCCCCTGTTTCCAACCATGCACATTTGCTCTAAGTCATGAAATTAATTAATGGAGAAAATTTCTTGTAAAATAGAGCAGCAGTTCTGATTTACATGACTTTTGTGCATTTGCAAGTCTTTTTTTTCTCTGTAAGGCTAGAGCTGTATTAGCCGGTTTTGTTTCAACAAACGGACTGACACACGCATTCAGCAGAGATCTCAGGGATCCAGTCTCTGCGAGAATTTTGGCATTGCCTCCCGTTTATTTACTTCCACTGATCCAGATGCCCCCCTCTCTGTGCCACCTCTCTTTTCCCCGGCTCAGCTACTAAGCAACCTCTTCGGTCGCTGCAGTGAATCAGCAGTTCTGGCAGGGCTGTCCCTTCCGCGCGCTACCTCCAAGCACAACGCCGGTGCGGCTCGTAGACCTCTGGTTTGCTGCCGAAGGAGCAGGGCTTGGCCTTTAAGGCAGAAGTTTGCTTGCAGTTTTACCAAAGAGCAAATAGTGGATCAAAAAGTCACACCGGCTTTTGCTTCTTTTTAGGAGGAGAAGTTTTTTGCTGATGGTGATCCAGGGGATATTTGCAGCTTTGTTTAAAGCACTGTGTGAGCATTCAGATAGTTTGTAATAAGTGTAATAAATGCAGTAAGAAATAAAAGAACTAGAAACTAAACACACTGCATTTGGAAAAGGTGGACTTCGTAAGATTCATAGGTCTTTCAGAGGAACTCTCTGAAATACCTGCAGAAAATAAACAAAAATCCAATAAACACATGAGCGCTTTCTCCTCTCCAGGCTTGTTTGCAAATCCTTTTTTAGGTCACGCTACCTACAAAAGAAATGAAGAAAAGGGAGTTCTTGTATTTATTTCATTACAAGGAAGATTTTCACACCCGGGAAGGTCTCTCACTCCGGGTAAAATCCCCCAGAAAATACTCAAGTTTCTCTCTGGGCCTTTGGAAATGTTCCACAAATTATTCGTATCTCCTTTGGTCTGGCAATACAGAGTGAGGGTGTTTGTCGACCCTTTGCTTGGAATGAATAATACTTGAAACTACAGCTAATGTCACTGATCTAGTTGGTGAATAAGGTGTTGCTGAATTAAACGCTCAGAGCATCACCCACAGGAAAGGATAAATCCTGTTTCGCTGGAATCTGTGGTAAGGCTGTTGTTTATGGGGTTGCAGAAGGGCAGGATCAGGCTCTGTGTTTTGCTTTGAATGCATTTTTCTTAAATAGTATGGGAAATGAAAATAGCTTGCTTTAAAAAAAAAAGTTTTCTCATAACCAGTACAGTAGCAATATGCAGCAGGATTCAGAGGTCCTGAGCGGTGGTGTCATTGTTTTATTATTGAATATTTTTTTTCTCCTCTTACCTTCAAATCTGAACTCAAATCTTCGCTCAGATCCTTTGTGTGTATTTTCATGTGTGGTTCTGTAGGCATTGTTTTCCTTAACTGACACTGATGTGAATAGTTAAATAACTGAGGGAAGTGGAACCAGCTAGTGTTAGTCCTCTTCATCAGAGAACTGGCACTTTGCAGGCCTAACATGCAATATGTTGATTAGTGATTTTGTTATATTAGGGAGTTTATTTTTACTGCATGCCAAATCTACTGTAGATTAGTCTCCTGTATGCAGTTCATTAGATGTCTTGGATGCGGTTTTCAAAGTGATGTCAGCCTTGCCTCTGCTTGGGATCTCAGTCCTGCAGAGAATCACAATACAATGTATGCGTGCAACGCCTGTCATCTCGAGTGAGACAGTGGGGACCTCCAGAGTTCCAAACATGAGCTCCCGGTGTTGGCTCTGAAGTGCCAAAGCTTCCTGGGTGGTCTCAAACAGACTCGCCTGCTTCTGAAGGTCTCTGCAGAGCATGCCCCACAACATACGTTGATCAATGGAGCGCTGCCCATCTCAGGTGGCATTCGTATGTGTCCATTTTGCACCTTGTGTGCTGAAGTGTCCCACCTCCACTGTGCAGTGAGTTGTATGAAAGAATGCGTGCAGGCGTTGGCTCACAGAAGGATGTGTGACTATAAATTGAGCCTGTATTTTCAAAAGTGGTCCATTGTCTTGGGGATTAATAGGAAACTTGATCATCCGGTTATTGCCTACAACTGCAACACCCTGTGAATGCACCAAGTATTCCATGTCTAGTGGTATGGGTTTGTGTTGTTTAAGGTGGTGGTTGTGGAGAGGATTATCTTTTTTTTCTGTTTACTTTATTAAGCCAATTAGAAATGTTCAAGAGTAGGAGGTGTTTTTCCAGGTCTTATGATTCCATTAATTCAACAACAGAGGGATAAGTGAAGAAAGAAAACAGACTACAGAATAAGCTGTGTAAATAAAATACAGTAACTAACTTTTGATCTGGTAGCATCTTGCTGAGCAGTCTGATTATTGACTACCCAGCCAGTTCTGCTGATACGACCAACATAAATTCATCTTTGCTGCCTTTTTACCAATGCTAATGCCAGAGAACCAGAGGAGCTCTAGGAAAGGAGAGTTGGATTCAATTCTGGTTCATGAATCACGTATTGAATTGTCAGGAAAGGAACAAATTCTGCCCCAATTGCCACTATAACTATGATAGGTTGTACTAGTGTGCCTCAGGGCAGAATATGGTCTGAAATGAAATAGATGAGGTCAAAATCTGTTTTCATTGATCACAGAGAAGGCAGTGAAGCTGTAGAGGCAAATGTGACAGCAAAATATTGTCAGCAAGGCCATTCCTCTTGCCAATGATGCATCACGGCAAAAAGAAGGCTGTTTGATTTTCAACCTCCATGATGTGTTGGTTGGGTTGATAAAAAAAATAATCTTTCTGTAAGCAAGAAAATTGAACTGGAAGTAAGACACAGTGATTGACACTGAGTTGCAACATGCCATTTATATGAAGTCTCGCACATGGAAAAAAAAAGGGCATTTTTTTGGTTTTTTTTGGGGGGGGAAAGTATTAATTTTCTTTCTTTTTTTTCTTTTTTTTTTTTTTTAACTTATAATGTTAGGATCTTGCAAAAGGAGACCAGGAATGTGATTCCAGGAATAATCTTCTTTTATTCCATCGTATATTCTGCAGCCCATTCCATAAAGATGACAATAATAAAAAAGCAAGGGACGCAATATGAGAAACAACTTTCTTTCTGTTAGGGTGAATGGCTTTATAGAATAGATACTGAAGCAGCAAAGAACTGAAAGTGGTTTCTGAGAAGTGCTGACCTCCTTTCGTGCCACTTACTGTGAATTAAAGCTGTGAGTGAGAACTAGTTTGGGCATGTGGTACAGCACTTACAGCAACTGCTGCCAAGGAACAAGATTTGTGTTTCTAAGGAAATGCAACAAAAGAAAGTGGTTTAAGAGGCTGTGGCTGTCACCATGTTAAAAAAAAAGTATCTATGTACAGATAGGAGAGAAAGGACAAATTGGGTTATTCTCCACATGGGTTAGCCTACGTGTGAATTCCTGTAATGTGAGATTCAAAATCAAACAACTGTGGATTGTGCAGGGTTTAGCGTATCTCACACTGTTCGAGTTGACAAAGCTGAGCGAGCTAAAAGCAGTTGTGACCTGCGCTGTGGCTGTGATTGACTGTTGTTTGTCATTCTTACAGACATTATTAGTAACGGTGACATGCTATAGGAAAGGGATACATTTAGAGCAAGGAAACTGGGGGTTTGTGGCTTCTTGGAACTCCTTTCATATCAAACTGAAAGGCAAAATTCTTCAGCACTTTTCAACCAAGGCTGCCAAGCGGTATCACTTACCACTACCTTTAGGGTTATAAATAACTTAGGACATGACATCCACTCACTGATTTGTAGCAAAGATGTTATGAGAATTGTTCATGCACTGAAGTTTCATTAAGGGATGAAAACCATAGCAAAACACCAAGGAAAAAATATTGCTATATTTACACAGTGTCTTAACTCCTTTTTTTTTTTTTCCCCTCCTGGGTTGGAAAGGGAACCACCTGTCTCCTTTGCTGATGTCAGACTGCTCCTTGGAGACACAGTGCTATTGGAAAGCACATGATATTCTACATATTTACACCAAGCTCATATCTGTTTGAGATTGGGATACGAGACCTGTGAGTTCACAAGTTTCTTCATCATACTCTCATGCATTAAACATGTGTTTGAACTCTGGCTTGAAAGCCGTGTGATCTTATCACAGACGTATTTATGTAATAGTTAAATGAATGATCATGCGCTCTCCAGCTCCTTTTCCATGCAAATGCAGAGGAAATTGAATATTATAATATTTCAGTGAGATGTCCTCAATAACAAATTACTGTTTAAAATAACCAATATTTGTATGTATATCAATTGCCTAGCAGTTATTTTTGTCTGCTATTTGCATGATATGGAAAAGTTTTTCTAGCAAACGTTTTAAGCTACTTGGTGCTGCTTTCCTTTTGGAATGATCACAAGGGTGCACATTTAGGGACGTATTTTCCATCTGTTTTTTTGAAGCTGGCAAAGCACATAATTTGGAATAGAAAAGAAGAAGTCTGAAAGTACCCATATTTGAACTGGTATGTGTTTGAGCCATTCTAGGAATTCTTATTCTGTAGCAGTTGGTGAAAGTGAAGGACTATATTGTGCCCTTGGATGCTGTATACAGGCAGTGCTCAAGGCCAGTGGGAGTCCTCTGTGAATGCCCAGGGGCACAAGAGGGCCCCTGAGAGCTTTACTCCTTTGTTGCCAAGACAGAACCTGAAATGCTCAGGAGGGCTCTGTGAACCCCAGCTGTTCAGTGTGGTCCTGGAGTATCCAGTGCAGGTTTGTTTGAGACGGGTCAGGGTCCTCTTGCAACGTCCCGGGCTTCTGCATCTCTTCATACAGCCTTGAGTGATGTACCTGCTGGAGGGATCCCCTAAGTATTCTGTGTCCTGCAGTGGTAGGCATGGGGCCGACAGTGCAACCAGGCTGTGGGCTTGCTCAAACATCCCCCTGGCTTTTGCCAGAAGATGGGATCTTTGTAAGGTAAAGTCAAGCTTTGCTACAGCTGTATGACTCTGCTATGGCACGAAGCTTGAGCTTCCACGAAGAGCAGTGCTGGAATGATGGTGCTTCTTTTCTGCACAGGGATCTTCACTCGGTGAGCCACAGCTCACCTACACTGCCTGAGCTCATCCAGAAGCATCACCTTAACTCCTCATTCCAGCTTACCCTTTTATTGTGACTGCTTGTTGTACATGGTGATTAAGGATGACAGAATCTGGCCTTGTTGCTCTGGCAGTGGTTGGATCAAACTGGGCATGATTCAGTGCAATAATTTATCATAGGTGGGCATTTTGAAAGCGCCAACATACTTGGGGACACTAATGTTCCTGGGAGTCAATGGAACTGCAAGCAGCTGGGAAAAAAGGATCCAAGAAATGTGCACTGTCCCTGAACCTTGCTGCAAAACCTCTCTAACTATGGGGAGTAGAGCAGATTTTGAGATTTTGGATTAGGAGTGTGCCTGGAGCCTCAGGTTGCCCAAAATAAGCAAAGAGAAAAGAACTGAATTTCTTTTTGCTGTCTTCTAGAGTAGGATGGGTACACCATACCTGTTGAGCTGCTTATGCCTCCTGAGGAGTTCAAGCACAATTCCTGGTCTGTGGAGATGTGTTTTCACTAACTGGATTTTTTTTTGACTGGTTGCTGTTAGGTCCCAGTGGAGAAAACATATCAGTGGGTATTACTGAAGACAGCACTGCTGAGTCACCATGGGATCTATCTAGCTTGTTGCCAGTGTGTGCCTAACTCACAGTGGTACAGAGAGAGCTATCATGCTCCAAAATCAGCTTCATCTCGGTTCTTTTTTAGGATATGTGATATATTTAGTGTCATTATTGGATGTATGTTACGTATTTTTTTTAAAATGGAGATTGAAGGGTAAGGAAAAACTGACCATACCTATTCTAGAGACAGAGCAGTTACACCTAGAAATGAATTTTTGAGTCATCTGTTTCATACTCAGGTGCTAACAACTTTTTTTTTTTTATATACCAAACCACACAGTGTTGTAATATATGATTGATATTAATTGGGTTTCTGCAAAGTACCGCACTCCTCAACTTGAACTGAATCAGAAATATATATATTGCTATATATTAACATTTTATTAGTTGAGAAAAATAACAGGATGAAGGCACCTATGTGAAATCCAAAGTATGAGCTTCAGATTGAATTAATGCCAGCAGCGCCTTGAGATTAATTTGGTTACTATGGGTACTGAATAAAAAATAGTATACCATAATGTAACTATGTTTACCAATTCATTTCTGGCATTAAAAACTAAAACCACATTATATATGCAACAACAGTCTTTTCTTCCTTGGAAGAAGAAGGTGGGTACATTTTAGTAATTAAAGTGGATGTTGCCCTCTGAAAAGTGCCAGTACTCTACTGGAAGAAGAACTGCTATTCTTCTACAGGATCTTCTACCCCATCAGAAGCAGCAGACCACAAAGCTTCCAGTCTTCTACAGCTTCACATTAAATATCTCTTGTAACGTGATGACATATTTCATGTACTGTTCAACTATATTGGTCCAGTGTCAGTTTTGTATCCTTTTGCCACTTCATATCTCATCGGTATGTAGGAGAGGGAACAAGTTTTGCATCTTAAGATGTTGAAAGCTGGGTAATAATAAAATAATGCAATGAAAATACCATATATTCAGAAAGCAATTATTTTAAGGAGTTTCAGTTTTGACATGGCTAGATTAAGTATAAGTTTTTTGGGTTTTATACTTGCTGTCAGGAATGTTGTTAAATACTGATACCACCTCCTAAGAGAACAACTTTTAAATACCAAAATGAAAAGGATAAGCATTAAATATTTTGGTAGATATATTGTGCCATAATGTCTACTGCCTTGTTCTTAATACAAAGCACAGTAGGGCTTAATTAAAAAGTGATTGTACGATCTATCACAAACCTGCATTAGGGATATGGATGCCAAGAAAATTAAGTTGAATAGGTGGTGATAATGAAATCGATATTTTATTGAATAGTTTTTATTCCTATGCCTTTGTTTGCTGTTCTTGCCTCCCTTTCAGCAGGTAAGACGTTTTCCATCCAAAATTCTTTGAAAGAACTCATTTAGTCTGTTGCTGCTTTGTTTCATTGTTTGATCAGTGTAAGGTATTTTGTTCATTTTTTGACAGAGTAAAATGCCTTGATAAACTTTTGACTCTGTTGGAGCAAAGTATGACAGTAAACAAAGAAAAGCAAGTCCTTTCGAGCTCGTTCCTGCTAGGAGTAGCTAGCTAACAACTGGTACAAGGGTGTTTTTCTATTTCGTGTAAGCAAAAGTCACAGTCACTCAAAGCCTCCAGGGCAGCCCCACAACGTGGTTTAGTACAGATTTCTCCTGTTCTAGCTCCTAGTTTGGCTTCAGGACCTGCTAAGCAGAGTGTTTAGCAGGAGAGAACAAGAACATATATTCACTGAAGCATAATCCCCAGTGAAGAATATATACGATAAAAGTAAGTATTTGTACAGCCTGGGCCAAAATCGCCCTTGTTATAACTTCATCAACTTAAATGCTATTGATTTTTCAGATACCACTGACCTGAAGTTGCTGGGATTGTGCTTGGGATGAATTTGACCTATACTGTTAAGGCCAAGCAGAATCACAATTTAGAAAGCGCAATGCAAAGAAATAGTTACCGCGTATTCTGCTCTCTTGTAATTCTACACCAGTCACTCAGAGTTCAGTGCACTGGTGGAAAGTCTCATCTTTAAATGAGTAGAAGTCTGTGTGCGAGTAGCAAACAATAAGACAAAACAGCTTATTGTACCCCTTCGTATTTTTAAGAGTAGTATGCTGCAAACCCGACAGCATGCTTTTTTCTGAGCTAAGCAGCTAGGTCAGCTGGCTCAGCTTCATTTTCACGTCCCCACTCGCAGGGTTCAGTGTCACTGGTGTCCTTTTTGTGACAAACAGCAAAAAAGGAAGGCTCGTCTCGATGATCTTGTTGCACGTCCCAAATGAACACATTATCACATACTGCAATGTGCTGCACATGGCAACTTGCATCTTGTCTCGTGCCTGGGCACAGTATGCAACATGGGATAATGTGCTAGAGGAGAAGACAGGCACACACAGCACAAGGCTCTGAAAGCCATGAGAGGCACTGAAAGCTTGCGTTTCTGGTATGCAGCAGTATAGATATTTGAAAGGTTAGGTTCAGTCTATTTTTAGGTAGCCTTCACATTGGGACTGATCTAAAAATGAAGGTGATACAAAAATTGCACGTGCGTCTCCTAATTTGTCAGAGATTTTTGACAAAATGCATTAAAAAGCCTGGTATCTGAATTGAAGATTCTTTTTTTCTAAAGTAAAGCTGTGCCTCTTACTTAGAAGAGGAGTCTTTAAGTTGTTGATTAAAATGCCAGTGCTGTCTATTTCACTCCACGATCAGCATTTTCAGATTTTAGCAAAGTTAAAGAAATATGACTTTCCCACTTATTGTTTGGGAAGATTTATTCACTTGTGTAAATGAATTTTAAAAAATTGGCAAGGCCTTTTATCTCATATAAAATAAATCTGAAGATAAATGATCTTTTCCGCTAACATCACCTATCATTAAAGTGGCTAAATGAAAATCAAAATGTGTTGCTATTTAGTGCCTGCTCGCCTTTTTACGGGAGATGAAATTGAGCATGTTTACTGGGCAGGGATTGTCAGCGATGCTTCGATTTATAGCATTGTCCAGGATATAAATTAACAACTGGTGTGTGTTTCCCCGACTCTCCCTGGAACATGGTAGCCCCGTCTCTCCAAAGTATACGTCTCCAGCTTGTTGTGCACATTCCTACCCTGCCTTGAAGAAAACCTGCAAACAATGTGAAATTGTGTTGCATTAAACTGAAGCGCAAACATTTTTCCATGTCTTTGTAAATAGGAGTGCGTGTGAGAATGAAACAGCTGGAGGTCTACCTCCAGAAAACCCCTGGGGATGTGTCACACTCATTTCGCCAGTCTATGCAATCTCAGTTTAATAAATTGGTAATAATATTATGATGAAGTGCTCTTTGGTGTTGGTTTGCTGTTTTTTCAGAGCATTTTTTTGCGTAGCAACTTGAAGCATAAATTCAAATAATCTTCCATTAAGACAGTTTCCTATTTTCACTTGGTTCTTTGATCCTCAGAGAGGAACAAGGGAGCCTGTGATGGACTAAAGGGAAAGGTGCACTCCAGTGAAGTCTTTTATTTCTGTGCAAAGCATACATGGTCCTTCCAGTGCTTTTGGTTAAATGCGTCGTGCTGGCTTGCTGTTCTGCATGTACAGTTCAACAGAGCAGTGACAACAAATAATGTTTAATTGTGTCAGATTGTCAGGGAATTTTATTATGGTAGAGATCCATTAGGGACAAACATGAAAGTAGAAAACTTGTCTTATCTGTTGATTGTCATGAAGTAATGAAAGTACCATCATAGCTCTTTTTTGGAAGGAGGTATGAATCTTCGCTGGTACCCACTTATAAAATAATTATGAGACTAACCAGTGTCCCAGGGCAAAGCATGTTCAGCAAATACTAAATTTCTCAGGGACAAAGATATCCAAAATGGTGGTAGCTGCTGCAATCTCAGTGCTTTATCCCTATTCCATTCACAGGGCAAAGCTGGGGAAATCCAAGTAGCATGGGGAAAAAAAAATAATAAAAAAGATGTAAATGTGTGGAGGAGTTTCTGCTTCAAACTGTCTTGGTCCCATCTTCTGTGATAAGGCCTGATTCAAAGCCTGCCTAAATCCATTTAAAAATTCCCATTCCCTTCCAAAGAATTTAGAGCAGTCACCCCTTCCAGCCACTTCAATCTGCCTTTTCATTACTGCGTTTTCTTGTACAGGTATTCAGGCAAGTGATTGGGGTAGAATAAAATCAAATAAAATAAAAATAAAATAGTAACTCAGCCCAAGCTTTTCTATGGCTAGCAGTTCTCCCATTCCATCTCTGTACTAGTTTGTTTGGCTGAGAGTCAAAGGTGGAAGTACTGACAAATTTCTGGTCAAAAGCATCGCTGGAGGAGGGTCAGCCTCCAAAGGTTTACAGCTGCACTTTGTACAGCTAATAACCCCTGGGCTAAATGCTTATCTTCCTTTATTTCAGTTATCTGAATTGGGGATGGAGGGAGGATGACATCTCTTGCCATTTGTGCAACTTTTTTAGATTAATATTGCAGCTCCAAGAAAAATGAATAATTGGACTTCTGAGCAGAGAGTGGAACCACAAAACCCATAGGGATTCCTCTAGCACTAGTTACTAGTTTGCATATTGCAAGTTAACTGCAATTCATGAAGCGTTCTGGCTAAAAATAACTTCAGGGCTCAATTTTGGCTGGCAGGAACTACTAGTTAAGAGGTCAGGGGAAGCTGATCCTTCAGGAGTCTTGTGTGTGTGAGACTGCTTTGGCTGTTGCGGTGAGGTGACCCCACCTCCTCTTGGCATGTCCTTGACTGACTGGGGAAAATGGGGCACGGGGGCTGTGGTCAGCCGTGGAGGGGGAAATGTGCTGTGGTCTGGGACCGTCAGAGGCTAAGCAGCAAGCGCTGGCTGCTGCACTCGTGAAGCTCTGCTGCCCACCAACAGCAGCCTCTGCAGAAGCTCACCCTCCTCTGAAGCCAGGCATAACCCTATAAAGGGGGACTTGGTGTATAAGCAGATTTTTAAAAAACAAACCCACAGCCACTCTGGTTCTTTTGTGTGATACTTTCATTATATTTTGTTTGTCTAAAATTGTAGCAGAGCAACTCTGTGGTCCATGTTGCTAAAATCCCATCAGATGACTACAGTTCAGAATTATTTCCACATTATACTTTGTTTTAGTATGAAAAATGCCAAGAGCTAGGCCCAAGAAAAAAGGCTGACTCAGTTCTACTGAGCTCTGTCTGAAGAAAGCCTTATTTGAAGATGAGCGATGTGTTGGTAAGGCTGTCTGTCATCTCTAGTTTATTAAAAAAAATTGCTAGGAGGCACTAAAGCTGTCCACTGCCTTTCCCTCTGTTCCTTCACTCAAAGGTGCTTCATTCACATCGACTTTACCATAGCAGTTTTGTGTAAAACAAGATTTGATTTTAGAGTATTTAAAGGCTACTGTTCTCTCCAGTGCTGCACTGCAGACTTGTGTGTGCTCCACTGCAATCGCCTTCCCAGCCATTTTAGAGAGCAGATAGGCTATATTATGGAAATACAGCTTTTTTAAAATTTTTTCTTACAGTAACTACCATAAGCCTTGGTGTGGATCTGGCAGGGAGCGTGCTCTCTTGCGTGGATCTGGCAGCCCAGGCACCACAGCTTCCCTCTGAGCTGGGATGCCCTGGCTCTGTGGATAAATGGCCAGGTGGCAAAGCAACCTCCTACTCAGGGTGACAGCCACAGCGAGGGATGGCAGCTTTGGAACAGCCTTGGCTCCCACCAAGTTGCTCACAGTTGCATCAGGGAGTCTTTTCTGTAACCTGAAATGTCACAGAATCATAGAATTGTCAGGGTTGGAAGGGACCTTAAAGATCATCCAGTTCCAACCCCTTGACATGGGCAGGGACATCTTCCACTAGAGGAGGTTGCTCAGAGCCCCATCCAGGTCTTAAACACTTCCAAGGATGGGGCTTCCACCACCTCTCTGGGCAACCTGGTCCAGTGTCTCACCACCCTCATGGGGAAGAAACTTTTCCTAATGTCCAACCTGAATCGACCTATCTCTAGTTTTAATCCATTCCCTCTAGTCCTATCACTGCCTGACAGCCTGAAAAGTCCCTCCCCAGCTTTCTTGTAGGCCCCCTTCAGATACTGGAAGGCCACGATAAGGTCTCTCCAGAGCCTTCTCTTCTCCAGACTGAACAACCCCAACTCTCTCAGTCTGTCCCCATAGGAGAGGTGCTCCAGCCCTCTGATCATCCTCGTGGCCCTTCTCTGGACATGTTCCAGCACATCCATATCCCTCCTGTAATAGGGACTCCAGAACTGGTCGCAGTACTCCAGGTGAGGCCATGTCCATGGTGGTTGTTCCTGGGATGATCCTTTTCAGATCCCTCTCAGAAAAAGTCAGTAAACAATAGATTGGTATTAATGATGAAAGTGTTGGGAAATAAGGGCTCCAGGGTTATTAATACTCCAGGAGACCCAGGGAAAATGGTGCAAGGTGGATGACAACAGGGGTAACAAGAAGGATCTGGGTGGGGTTTTCCAGGGCCCTGCAGACAGGTACAAATACAAGATGTATCCCTGAAGCTTCCCCAGTTCTACCTTTTGTGTCTGAAGGTGAAGAAGGCAGTTGGTCATCCCCAGAAGGGGTATCAGCCAGGCTGGGAGGGGGAGAGGACGGGCACAGCTTCTGAGTGCAGGATGCTCCCAGACACTGAACAGGAGTGCCAGAAGCTGGCTCCTTGGGTCTGATAGTATCAGACATGAGCAGGGTTTGGTCTCTTCCCAGGGACTTGAACACGTGGAAGGATAAGGGGGAAAAAAAAAGAACTTCACGATTTCTTTTGTTCTGAGGAAATATCAGCAGTGAGGTCAGTAAAGGAGAGATGATGAAGATCTGTAACGGTCTGTGATTTTGATGTGGTCCTGCCTGCTCTGCCAATGTGCAAGAAGTTGCAAAACAAGAATCTGTCTCCTTGGCTTGCCAGGGCATCTGTGCTCAGACAGCACCAAAGCTTCCCCAGGAAACTGATTTGTTTATATGGCTCTATTTCTCAAACATATAGGGGCAATAAATTTAAATGTAGATACTCTTTTATAGATTAGTCTCTCTGTGCAACGGTTAACACCCAAGTGAAAGACATTGTTTATGTTGATTATAACAGGCCTGACAAGCTGGATTTTCCTGCATATCATAGCAAATGTAAGTCCTGGAGAACATATGCTCCAAATGTTGGGGGAAAACAAGGGAAAAAATGTATTTTTTTACGTAATCAGCTGTAATGGCTTTGCTCTTCTTGTTTTAATAATGAGTAAGTAAAATATGCTTGTGAAGAGGGAGATGTTCAGGGAGGTATGAGAAAATTCAGGAAGATTTCTCATAGTGGGTACCTGTGCTCTTGCCTCACTTTGGCACTCCTGGAAGGTTTTACTACAGGCACTGAGTTTCAAAGAGTTGCATGTCTGCAAGCCTGGTTAACACTGACAATCAGCTAACCTGCACTCATAGTGAATATTCACAGGCAGGTCTATTTGCACGTGAACAAGCAAGTGATTTCCCCTGGCATTCAGGGCTGTTTATATGAGCCCTGAGTCCGTGGAGGCAGATGTGGCAAAATTCAGCCTGGTGTCAGTAATGTCAGTAATGCATCACTGGTCGGAGAAAGTTATTTTGGACTCTCTGATATACAGCTATATACAGCTCCTCAGACAGCAGCCTGTGGCCCAGAGCTGGGCCCAGAATTAATTTGGCCCAGATCTCTTGGGTTTTTCAGAGAGGTGGTGCAGAGGACCATCATGGTTTTCCTCTGTTAAAAAAAATCAAGATCTCAGTTCGTAACTGCCCTGGTGAACTGGAGAGGGCATAATGCTTTATGCCATTGTAGAATTACTGCACCAATGAATCCAGAAGTTCAAGGAGTTTGACTTACTGGCTTATGCTATTAAGTGTGTATTCTGTGTAAGATGGACTGGACAAATAACAGAAAGAAAGTGAGAAGGAAAACATATCAGCAAACAAATAGGATAGAAGTAGAACAGAGAGAATGGACTGGAAAACAAATACAGGACTTTGCGAAAAATAAGAGTCAAGATTCACAGAAGGAAGATTTCTAATAAAAAATTAATAGGGTACATATACTTTATATAGAACACCACGCTAACATACCTTTGGAGTGCAGTTTGCTCTTTTATATACAGAATTGGCTGATCTTCTACTGTAAGTCCATTCGCTCTTGGAGGGTTAAGCAGAAGGCGTTGAACTGGTGTGAGAACCTTGGTTAACTGGTTTGCAAACCTCAGATTGATGAACTCCAGCACTAGTTTTATATACAAGTTTGTCTGTCCTCACTCCACTAGAAAAGTAGCAAACTGCTGAAAATCAGCAAGTACCATAGTCTTGGGGGGCAAGGGAAGAAATTCTTTCTTCCTCAGTGCTATCATCTAGGGACTAAGTTTTGGATTTCAAAATCATGGAGGCTTCAAAATAAGTAGCTGCTTTGAGAAATCTAAATTACACAAAATAAAATATAACCATAGTTAGAAAATGTGGGTGAAAGAAGAGGAGGAAGAGATAAAATGAATGGTAAATAGAGGAAAAAGTTATCAAGGACAGAGGGCTTGAAGGCTTTAGTCTTTGAATTTTGTTCCCCATTGTCACAGGCAGCCATACGTTCCAGTCCTGTTAAAAAATGTGTCAGGATTTGGGAATTTATGCCCAAAAGCTGTTGGAAGGCTTGCCAGAACTTCCTTGAATTATGGTCCTTGAGGAAGAAAGGGAAAGATTTGGGAATTGCTGAGAGTAGACAGAGTAACCTGAAAATAGGGGAAGTGTGGGGATTGAGGAGGTGGTCTGATGACAGACATTTCAAAAAGGTGGATTGGGTCAAACAGACCTGAAGACTTTACCAGCTGAAAGAGGGTTTTCTTTGTATGGATTTGTTATGGAACCAAATAACGTGTAGGTGGTGAGATATTGCCCCAGGAAAGACGTTTGTGCAATTCTTCCATGTTGTCAAAACATGAGGGGAGAGCATTGATAAGACTACTAGGGAACGTCATGAAGACAAGGTTTTTTTTGAGGAGAGTGGTTTAGGTCCTGGCTGGGTTTCACAGGCTTCATCTACATATGCCGGGGCTGAGCCATTTCCAAACTACACCACCACTGCAACAGCCTTTCTTGCTTTTCTCCTCTTATGCACAGTATGTCCAAAAAACCACATTAAAACATGAAAAAAAAAGACCCTAGTGAGTAAATTTGTGCTAGGGGTGGGGTTAGACACTTTGGTTTAAAAAAATCTCCCCCAAAAAATTCTTCCCAAGCAATGGGGAACCCTTGTTGAAACCTCACAGTCTTCTGTAGTTGGAATCATGCCTGGCATGACTTCCAGGTAATGCTGGAACTGGCAGCAAAGTTCAAGCTGTAAGGTGGACAGGGCCATAGAAAAGCTCTGGGGGACTCTGTTATTGTTACCTATGGCTTGCACTGTCTACAGAACACTGAGAAAGTTCCCCAATCTCTAAAGCTTATACGGTGAGAGCACCACTAAGGTCACAGTTTGTATTTATCAGTTAACTTGCTAATTTGAAGGGAGAGCAGTGAAGTGGAAATGTAGAAAATAGAAACAACATGAGCAGGTCAAAATATCCAAAACAGCAATATGAAATGTTCCAGTGTAAATATATTTCTATAAAAGGTGTGAATGAAACTTCAAAAAAACCAGATGATGGATTCGGCACAGTCAATGAACACAATTATAAGTAGGTATTGAAGGAGAATATTCCACCAACCATGGATCCACAGATAATAATTAATAAGAACCGACTCCACTCCAGGCAGGCAGGTGCCCAGCATTATTTCACAGTTGACTGTTCGGGGGGTAGAGGTAATCACCTTTGCCCCAGATCTTAATAATTTACTGCAGTTTTATCATTAAATCAGCATATAATTGGGAAGGAAATTAGGTTTTTTTTCATTGTGAGAGCAAAGCAATGCCATTAATTTAATCATTCGTACGAAAGGCTTTCTGTAGTCATTCGGTATTTTGCTGTGGTTTTTTTTAATTAAGTAAAGTAAAAACAATGCCATTTTTGTCATCTGTGCATGGTGAAAATATGACAGTGTGATGTGATTTGCAACTTAAGCACAAGCCGGGAAAACTGTACATTTTATCAGGACTGGCAATAATGAATTACAAGGGAACACAAATAAGCTAAGAATATATCTGAGACCTCCTACCATTTCTGAAGTTTCCAGTGTGTGTGGGAAAAAGGCTATTTCAAGAATTGCACTTCTTTTTATTTATTTTTACTCTCAGCAAAATTGCCATAGCCTTGTATAATAATTGAATTCATTTAGCCTTTAGAATACTCAAGTTTGCAAATAACAATGAAAATGAATATTTCATGACAAGGAGGATGATCAATTATAGTTTTGTGACTTTGAGTGGTAGCCCAGTGCGACGGAGCCAGCGCTTCATTTCACGAGACTTTTTGCACCCAGCTAATTAAAAAACCTGCAACTTAAGACAATAAGCAGGCAGGTGGAGATAGTTAAAGGAGACCTTTGTTTGTGGTTGTTTGGTTGGGTTTTTTTCCCCTGTTGCAGGCAATGTTTTGCAGCTCAGTTTGGTACCTGGAGTTTGTAGTGTGTGCGGTACAAAGGGGCATCATCATGAACCAGTTGCACCTGCAGCAGCACCTATTGTCTGGGAAAGGCTTCCAGGAGGAGACACTTCTGGTAACAGCCTGTCCTGGTGGTTTGGTTTTTTGAGGGATTTTCAATGAGAAAACGCTGGGTGCAGGTGAGAGAGGTTGGTGCACAGCGTTTATACAGCAGTGCACCCTTAGGCAGCAGTGGTCTTTACAGGAAAAAGCGGGCAGGGGTCTGAGCAGTTATGGGCAGGACTGTGGCAGTTGCTTGTAACAACCCTGGCTTCCAGAGGGAGTACACGGGGAGAAAAAGAAGTGATTAAAGAGCAGCTGAAAAATACTGTAATCTAGCTGGGAACAGAACCAGGCTCTGGCTCCTTCCTTGTAGCAGGTGAGATAACTGTATGAATGTTTTTTATAGATGCTTATTCTGTTACAGAAGGGGGGGGGGGGGGGGGGGGGTGGTGTGCTGATGCATTTGGTGTGGAAAAACTAACTTGAGTTGCAATTCTTGATGAGAAACTGTTAACCTAACGAAAATACTTGGCGAGGTGCAAAATCCCCGAGAAGAAAAAAAATAAGGAAAAGGGTTGGAAGGTGGTGTAACTTTTGCCAAAGTCTGGGATAGGCTCTCCGAAGGGAGCAGCGCCGGGGAGCTGCTGCGGGCGCTGCAAAGGTTGGGCTCGGGCTGCTGAGAGCACGCAGGCTGTGGCTGTAGCTCGGCTTCAGGCACTTCACTTTTTCTTTGTAACAGAAAGAAGGGGGGGGGGAGTAAACACGCCAAGACATTTAAAAAGATGGGGAGGGATGGGAGCTGTTCCGTGGCTGGAGCGGAGTTCCAGGGGTGTGGCGTGGAAATGCGCTTTGAATCGCAGCGTGGTGCCGCGGCCGCCGAGCTCGGAGCGGGTTTCGCAAAGATTTACTTCACTTGAGGCTGGGTCTGCCCCTGGCTGACGTCACGGGCTGGAGCAGCGGCACCAGAAGGCTGGATGAGTGACAGCCCAGCCTACTTTTTAATAGCTTTGTCATGTGACGGGGAACAGTAGTAAGACAGGTGCCTTCGGTTCACTCTCAGAGAGGGTCTCGTTGCCTGCATGAGTGTCTGCTGCCTGGCTGCCTCTGGAGCGTAGCTTGCCCGCTTTCCTGCCGTCACCCCGCAGCTGGATGGCGTGGGACATGTGCAACCAGGACTCTGTATGGAGTGATCTGGAGGTGAGGTGAGGGGTGCGGGCGCGGGGGGTGCCGGGCCGGGGGGCTCGGCGGGGCAGCGGCAGGGCGGCCGAGGCAGCCTACTTTGCAAACAAGTCCCAACCTTATCTTAACTCCGCTAAGTTTGCTATTTTAAGGTTACTCTGCTATGCCTTGAGCAAATCAAAGCTGAGCTCCTGTCATCAGTATCTCCTGCAGTTGGAAACTATTTTCATGTGCCTCTGGCTCACTTTCCTGTCATATGCAATATTTATGCTCTAAGATATTGATATGAATCGGTGTCTGAAGTCTTTCCAGTGGCGTTTAGTGGCCTGGTTGGAAAAATGCCATGTTTATTTAGAATAAGATTATCATTTTTTTCTTAAAAAAAAAAAGAGAGAAAAAAAAAAAGTTGAAATTAACCCATGGCTTCATACTTTAATTGCTTGTTTCACTGTGCTCTGTGAAAGGTTTTTTCCTTGTTTGTCAGCTGCAGAATTCAAACACGCACACGAGAACGAACACCCTGTTGTTTGGCTTTAGATGCTTTTAAAAGAGATTTCTGGAAGGAGTCGTTTCCCTGCTTCTTGTGGTACTGGAATAATGACGCTGTAGCTAATGTCCCGTAGAGCAGGGCTCGCAGTCAATCCAAGTAGTCCAGCAAATAGTTAAATCCCAATGTACATCAGAGACAACAGGATGAACCATGAGAATAGAGTTTATGCAGGACTGTGTGAACTGCTACTGCTGCTGCTGCCGCTGCTGCTGCTTGTGTAAAAATAGACGGCAATACATCAAATCCACAGCTTCTGCTGGCTACAATTCATAAAGGGGAGGGAAAAAAAAAAAAAAAAAAGGCAAGCAGCTCCCTGGTAATCTCTGGAGTATAAAGTGAGGTTTGAGGATTTCTGCATGTTTGCACTCGGCAAAATGGAGCATTACCTGAAAGTTCAGGCAACTTGCGAAGGGAGGCAAACTTTCTTTGGACCCCATGGAGAGGAATCCCAAATACAGACCTGCTCAAAGGAACTAACCCTCTGGCTGCAAGCTTGGAATAAGTGCTTAAAATGCTCCCCTCAGGGAATGGGGGAGGAAAAAGCAGGTTACAGGAGATGCTTTTTAAATAAGATGTTCATGCTGTAGAGAGCTACCTATCTAAAGTAAAAATGTTGCCGTCTTCTCCAGTATATTTCTCCTCTCTGGTGGAGCATACGTGTGGATTCTCAAGTCTTTTTGTTGTGTTTTAAATATTTGCATCTTGCCATTGTATCCACGGATTTCTGTTTGCATATTGTAATTACTCTTATCTTGTTCTGATTTCTTGGTAAAGTGGAATAGATATGGATAATTCATATGTCCTGTAGCTATTATGAGTCAAGGCTGTAAGTGGATGACTTTCTGGCTCCAAAGTCCTAATTGTTTTTGAGTAGCTGGAGTATCCTGTGGGTTGTTGTCTGGCTTGTAGCATGGGTCTCAGCTGCCGTAGCTTCATTTTTCCATCATGTATTATTCCTAAAGCTGCTAGGAGCTGATTGAGGAACCAGCTTATATGGAAATACTGAAGATTTATTATAATCACTAGAGTTCCTGCAGTAATTTCAAGCTAGTAACAGAATAGATAATTTATGTCAATGACTTTTTCATAGTGTGGAGAAAGAGGAGAAAAAAAAAAATCAAAAAAGGTTTGATCTTAATATTAATTGTGTGGTGGATGGATTAACTGTGGGTGGGATTTTACCAACGTGCTCCTGCATTGCACTTCCTATAGCAATACAGTAGCATCGGTGTGCTGCTTTGGCTCGGAGGGATCACCTTTACTGATCTAAAATATTGCAGGCAGCAGGTACTGGAGGCAGCTTTCATTTTTTGACTCATTAATGTTTGCTGTCAACATAAAATGCATTATATTCTTGCTCACATAATGACAGGACGGTGTGTTGCTTAATAAAGGCCTGCATCACTGTAGCTGATCAGCGTCCCCAGTGCTTCACAGCTTAATGAAGGTGATGTACAGTAAGGTTGCAAAGATTGATAGAGAGAATCCACATGACACACATTCTGTCAAGTCTCTTTTTCTTTCCTGGGTTCATCCCTTTGGCTGCTTGAAAAACTTGTTAAAAATAAAATGCAGATTATTTTTTCATTAATATAATTAATATGGCACAAGTCCAGTCTTTTTTTCTTCTTCTTTTCTTTTTTTTTCTTTTTCTTTTTTTTTTTTGTTTGTTTTTTTGTTTTTTAATTTACCTTCAAAAGCACAAAACTGTCCAAAAGGTTAATGGAGAATTATACTTAATTATAATGATTCATTATCATCAGTGCAGTTAAGCTAATTTATTGTTTGCGCCTGAACTAAGAGAAAAAAAGTCTGTTGGAGTGAACTAACGCACAGTAATTAGCCTTTTGTGTTTAGTGACTGCTTTATCCTCCTAAATGTTACCATAAAATTAAGGCCATAGTTATGGAATAACTATCATATCAAATAACAGTGGGAAGACAGTAAAACGTATGCTAGCAATGCAGGTGCACCTGTTACAGATGTATAGGCAAACAGTAAATATCAGCGTGTCAGATGAGGACAGTTTTAGGACTTGGACTGTTAAATCTGGCATCATCCAAAGGCCAAATATAAATTAATAACAGGAACACTTGCTACTAATGTGTCTCAGATTAGAAGCATAATGTCAGATTTGGAAACATTGATTTTATTATCATGTCAACGTTGGCTAGAGCATATATGCTTAATTTCAGCAATTACATTTTTTTTAGGTGACGTTGCAGTCACTATACGCAAATGAAAGCTGCGATGAGCAGGACTTTATTTTTTTTGTTTAATACCATTGTTTATATTGCTTCAAAAGCCCACTGTTGGAACTTAAAAATGCAGATTACCAAGAGTAAACATGTTTAAGTAGATGGTTCACAGAGTGAAGCTATTTTTACAAATGAAAGCAGTAACAGATCAGCAGGATACTTTAGAAGTCTACGGTATCAGTTACAAGCTACTGACCTCAACAACACAAACCTGAGAATGATGCTGAGAATCTACCTTTTCAGTCAAAACTAGATTATCCTTTAATGAGATCAGAGATTGCGGCCAAACATCAAAAAAGGTCATCTCTGCATTATAAGATTGCTGCTGGAAGGTTGTGTCTCACACTAAAGAAGAGGGAATGCTCTAATTTTTTTATTATTTCTCCCCCCCCCCCCCCTTATGACCAACGTTGTTTGAAGTGGAAATTACTTAAGTGGGGTTTGACTTCTTAAAGTTCTGCAGTCCCTTAAGTAATACGAAGAAAAGCAACTGCTATTCCAGAACCTCATTTTGCAGCCTCTTGGCTCCCTTGCCCCTTGGCCTGTTCCACTATTATCTCGTAGTGTCCTGGTAGACATAGAAGTTGTCTGGTAAATTATAGCTCGCACTAGCTGCATCAAGTCTTTGTGCCAACAGACAAAATCTTTGCTCACGGCTGTGCTGCTGCATCCAGCCCGCGCACTGCAGACGCACCAAGATTCCCAGGGACAAAATCCTCAATGAAAAGCACCTTCAGCAGCTCTCACTTGCATTGTTGTAAAAGGCGGACCTTGCGAGAGTGACATAACCGGTATTGAGCAGTTCACATCTGTGGACACTGTGCTAGTGCCCAACAGACATCTGTCTTCAGAAAGTGTCACTTTCTGGGTTGACTTCAGGCCAAATAGAAGTTGGAAAATCATTCAAACCACCCAGTCAACTGACGGTAGTCGAGGAGGACTTGCTGTTGGCTATTCCTAACACAATGCTAGAAGTACTCAGGATGGATGCTTGTAGACTCACTTGACTTTAAATGGCTTTTAACTATTCATCGCCCGGTGCCTTTGCAGCTCAATGTGGCCTTTGCAGCTCAATGTGGCCTCTGCAGTATGCCCATATCAACGTGGATGTTCGGAGGTACAAGGGTACATGGTACAGTGCAGGAAGAATTGCTTAATCGAGCAGCGTTGACGTATGGAACTCTGCTGTTTGCCAAGCTGTTACTGTGTGTTTTCCATAATTAGGAAATGGTTTTGGTGGCTACTCTAACATTTCAATTGCCATGCTAAAGTGGATGTGTGTTATTAATTTTTTCTTGCTTAGTAGGTCAGTCAATACCCTGTCTAGCTTCATACAAGCATACAAAAGGATGCTTATTCCAGGTTTATTTGTATTTATCGCTACTGTCTTCGTAAGTCGCGGAGACAAAAACATTTTGTGCTGCTGAAGAGGATCTGTGCAGACTAGACTTTGTTTACTACCTCAAACAAAACGTTTCACAGACCTCCTATGTTAGGATTACTGAATCAGAGGCTGCCGGAGAAGGAAACATAGTTGGTTCCCTCGCTGCAACCACTGTCTGGAAACACCTAGGAAACTGGCTGGGATAATACACGTGTTCACACCAAGCAGGTGAAAGGCTTCGTGAACTCCCTATGCCTGTCACCCAAAGGTGAATATAGGAATGTTTCAGGATGCACGTCAATTGCAAGGACCCTGACGTGTAACTGGGTGGCTGTGGTCAGTGCGCTGTTGAGTGCGTTGTGGAAAGAGCACAGCAGCATCACTGACCTCTACTTTTTTTATACCCATATGGTAGCCACCATTGTGACTGGCCTCAAGGATTACAGTGAGGATCTGTAGAAGTGAAAGTGTGACTGTCTCCAGCTTGAGCTAGCCTCCAGGGCTGAAGGCTGTAACAGGCTGTGCCTCTTTAACCTGAATGCATCAGGAAATGCGTGACAGACCTTGCCCAGAGGTATTCATCTGTAACTTCTACCTGCACTGGTTTGCTCTGAAGCGGGAGAATAAGGCCATGGTTTGGCTTCTGCTGTTGGGTTTATTAAGCCTTTGAACATGATTGTTATCAAAGATTATATGGAAAAGGAAAGCCATTGCTCCTGGAGAGAGGTGTGATACAGAAGGCAGCTGATGTCCTCCTGTTTCCACCTCCCCTTTGCATACCTGCATAGAGCCAGTGATATTCTAATACTTAGTGGGGTTTTTTTCCAGAAAACAAAGTCAGTTCTAGTGACCCTGTGCCATAGCTTAATTGAGGCTTAATTCTTATCACATGATAATAAAGTTAATAGATTCCTGATAATTAATGAAACTATTTCTGTGTTGCTGTTTCCTGTAGTGTGCTGCTCTGGTTGGCGAAGACCAGCCTCTTTGCCCAGATCTCCCAGAACTTGACCTCTCTGAACTAGATGTGAACGACCTGGATGCAGACAGCTTTCTGGGTGGACTGAAGTGGTACAGCGATCAGTCGGAGATCATCTCCAATCAGTACAGCAATGAACCTGCCAATATATTTGAGGTAAGGCAAGGCAATGCAAGGGTATGTTGCAAAGTCCTTGCTTGTTTGTTTTTTTTTAGCCTGGTGGACAACACGTATAGTATCTTCCCTCCGTTAAGAAATCGCAGACGTGGTGATGTGTGTTACAGTTTCTGACTGGTGCTCTTAATCTTCATAGTCAAAATCAGGCCTGCGATCTGAAGAGAGCAATTAAATGAAACTTCTGATCTTTGAAAGAAAATGGCTAAAAAGTGCCTAGAGTGCACTGCCCTGTGGTGTCACAGCAAGGAGTTGTACAGTTGTCGGCTACAAAGAAAAACAAAAGTCGAAACGTGTTTGTTTTCTTCCACTTGTATACCCCGGCAAGAAGCAGAGTGCAACACAGCAGCTCGTTGATAAATAATGGGAGCATTTAGAACAAAGTTTTTTTTACCACTTAGAGCCTTACTGTGCAAGGCACTTGCACACAAATTGAGAGGTCCTCGTAGCTGGTGTATAGGGAAGCAAAAAGGCAGATGTGGCTGAGAAGGCAGTGAGGGCTGTCTGAGCTACGGCTCAGGAGCAAGCACATTGTTCGAGATGTTTCATAGGTCTGGTGGAGAGCAGTCTGAGAGCAATAGCTGAAGGGTGGTAGGAGAGATTTAAATGTTTTCTTTATAGTTCTGCCTTGAGGATCAGGGTGTTTATTTCTGTCTCCAGTCTTCTCACAGTTACAGGGCAGAGGCAGCCATGCCCATTCTGAACCCTAACCTTCTCTCCTCCTTGATGACAGGAGATGCCATAGATCATCCATTGACTGGGAAATTGGACAATAAATTGATTAGCTGGCAGGAAGACCTTGTGCAACAGCAGGCCACTGGTGCTGCCTCTCACACGCAGGTACGGCAGCTCCAGGAAGTACAGATTGCCCCCTGGCTCGGGGAAGCCCCAAATTATCACGATGGACTTTAAAGGCTAGAAAAGATTAACTGAAACACTGTAGTAAAATGCTTACCTAGGATGCCCTGAATGAAATTCTTCTTTTTTTTGTATACAACTCTAAACCCACAGTGATCTCCGTGATGTAGATGAAGTTACCCTGGATTTATACCAGGGTGACTGATAGCAGAAACTGATCCTCTCTATTCCATTTCTATCATTTTACACCCAAGTAACTTGGAATTAATTGTATTTAAATCAAATTAGCCCTGCAAAGCCCTGTGCATAGGCTTTTTTTTTTTTTCCATTTTTTATTAGTTGTATAATGTTGCATGCCTTGTTTTACAAAGTTTCCAGCCCTGTCTTGTTCTTGAATTGCAGTTGTACTGCCTCGGGCAGGGTACAGTGTGTTGGTGTGTAGGTTTGGATGGTCGTAGCAGGGAGGCAGGGGACACATTTACAGTTGGCATAGTAGGGACTGGTTTTGCCTTTTTTTATAACCAAGGAGACATATTTTTCTTCATTCGTCAAAAGCCAAATGCAGAGGTCTTTTCCTTTTGGAAAAATCTGTTGAAGATGCAGACTTTCAAAGTGTTAAGTTCCAGATAAATAATATAATTGAACATCTACAATCTCTAAGCACACAAATCATTCCAGTAAAACCAGTGGAATTTGACTGCAGGCTCATGCATAACTGCCTGACTGCTCTGGTGGCCACAGCTGCTGAGTACAAAATCGTCTGGGATAGCTAGTGATGATTCCCATACACGCCTCCTATAGGAATTGTCACTTCCTATATGAGACAATTCCCATTCTGAAAATCAAAGTATGTTGCAAACAGCAAGACAACCAGAGGCTTGTACTTAACCCCACTGGGAGATAGTACTGGTCATTACATGTAACAGCTCATGAGCGTGTTTAGGTGTGTCTGAGGATGAGCAGCCTCAGTGTGAAGAAACGGATGATTTGCAGCTGGGGGAACGCATCTAGGCAAAAACTAAGAAGTCAGAAATAATAGATTTGAAAGAAAATATGCTGCTTCTTTCCTAGTGGGCAAAGTCTGTTGTCCTCTTTGCAAATGCCTGGGTTTCCTTGCTCTCATCGGCTTCAGCTGTGGGCTGCATCACTGTCTCTGTCAGCACAGCTTGGCCCATACTTACCTGTAGGAACAAATTGTGCTCCAGTAGCATTTTGAAATACTGCAGTGCAAAATTAGACTATTTTCAGCTTCATAGTGTGTTATATTTACATTTCTTTGTTGCTTGGCCTAGGAAGATGGGAATGAAACAGTTATTTTCTCCTCCTGTAGATTAACCCTGTCCCCATTCTCCATTGTGCAGCTGGATACCTTGCACTGTTTCTTGCCTCTGCCTCTCTGTAATGTGACGACTGGGGGTGCTCAAGAACAGAAGAAGATGTCTTCTTCCTCCAGAGATTATCTCACATACTCTGCAAGGAACTATTTGTTTTAGCTGAGAGAATGGAAGTTTTGTGCAGTTCCCCATCTGGCAATCTCTAGATTTTTCCATATTGATCTGCACTGGCTTTTCTTTTTAAAGAAAGTAACTTTTTTTTTCCTCCTTTTTTTTTTTTTTTTTTTTATTTCTTTACTATTTTTTTCTGGTTTTCTCTCATAGCATGTATATTTTATCTAACCTAACCTTCCAGGTGAGGTCTTGTCATACAAAAAAAGAAATACAGTCAGTTTAGGGTAGAAGGAAAAGAATGGAAATGGCAAACAAATGTTGGGAAGTACAAGAGCAGTGTTAGTTGCACAAACTGTACGCAGTTAATCACCAAACATAACCTTGAATGAAGCACACTCTCCTTCAAGGTGTTAATGCACTACATGTGGCATTGTCTAGGTGAGGGCCAGTGTTCAAAAGCCCTTTAAAAAAATTTCTGGATGTCTCTGGTACACTGTTGGGTTTTTTTAAGAAAGGCTTGTATTTCAGAAGGTGAATTTTCAGGGTTTCTGCAAATCATATTCCTTGAAGCTCGCTTGAGCTGAGCACCCACAAGCTTAGACACTCCCAGTGGCACTGGGAGTCTCACAGATTAGAAATTATTAATAGTTATGGTAGTAACCAGGAGCCAAGTGAGATAAAGCTTCAATTAGTCTAGATAGTATGTAACTGTTGGGTATAAATCCTTGCTCTCAGCTGCTTAGGTGTTACGAGATACTGGCCTTCACCCTAGTATTAAAACACACAAGTATTCAGTAGACACACCTAATTTCATCGCTGCATTATTCTACTCACATGCCGACGTAACTGATAATAGGCCCCGACCAAGCCTGTGCCGCCTGCCCCAGCACGAAGGCTCTTCTTATCAATGTGTGTACATACGCATCCTATGAATTAGTTTGTTTTATTCACAGCTTGATCACTTCTGGTTTTCACCTAGTTCTCTTTGCTTGTTGTTCTGACTACTGGAAAGATAAAATGAAGGAGTTCTTGCCCCTCGGGGCACTGTCTATTGACACAAGTTCCTGCAAGTAAATAGTTAACAAGTCACCCAAGACCAGTTATTTAGATGGTTCACTGCATCTTTCACTTTCATGATTTGCTTTTGTGAAAAACTACACTTTAAAAAATTCTATTTGTAAAAAATTGATTTGACTACTTTTAGAGAATCAAAATGATTAGTTTTTCATTCTCTAAGCCAAGGCTATGTGAAAGTGTGAACAATCATACAACTTAATGTGTTGCGAGTGAGAAGGTTTTTGTTCACAAAAACTGTTGTCCCCTGAGGTTTATTCAAATATACCATACCCTATCGTGGAAGGTTAGTCATATTTCAGATTATTTATGACCCATGCCTAGCATTATGGACAGAGAAGATATCTACAGCGGATGTATCTCTTTGCTGGCATTTCTCACAAATAACTGATGTTAAGAGAAAATGCAGCCCACAGATAGGCAATAACCTGTTAATGTATAATCACGTTACATAAAATCATAGAGATTTGTACGTGTGGTATTCTCATACTTGGCAAAATGCTTCCTTTAGCCTTTAAAAATACTTTAGAAAACCCACATTGCTTGCCTTTCTGTGGAGTTCATTTATTTACATAATTCTGTATTCCAGAGAGGTGCTCACCATATTTGATGACTTTTTTTAATTGTTTTGCATAGGTGTAGCCCAGGTTACTTTTCAAGACAGTGCTATGTGCCATGTATTTGGAAAGCCTAAATAGGCTACTATGTTTTATTCTAAGCTGCCAAAAACTGCTGTATTACAAGCAATGAGAATGTGGGGAGAGAAAGAGATGCACAATGAAATGCATACGGTCTTGCCCCTGGCAGCAGGGAAATTCGTGGAGATAAATTATTTCTTACTTATTTGGAAGGGTTTGCATCGGGAAGATGATGAGGGTAGAGGGGAGTCTTAAACATCACCAGGGTAATTTGCATTGGTTCAGTTTATAAACTCCCTCATGTTCTGTGGTGCTGCCAGTCTCTTTCACTATTTCAGGTTATTCATTCAAGGTTTGCAGCCAGATTGATTAATGAATTACCAGATCTTGCGTAAAATGACTTGGCCTGACTTTTAAACAACCACCAATGTTTTCTTTGCCAGTCTTGTGACTGGTGTTAATGGGTTTCCAGAGAGCTGAGCCTGTATAGACTTTCTGTACTGGCCTCCCCTAGCATTTTTTCCACTTTCTAATTTTCTCCAAAACTAGTAGCCCAGGGCAGGCAGTTCAAGGAGATATAATCTCCGGGAAAAAAAGACATAGTAGTCAAATCCTTGATGGCTGATGCCCTTCAGTGCCAAATCAGTATGATTTATCATAGCCATCTATTCAGCACAACAGAGGCTGGAGGTGAGCTGCACGGTGTACCTCACACAATATGCATAACTAGAGCTCTGAACTTTGAAGGAAAGCCTCAGAGCTATTTGCAAAGTGCTGGTGCTTAGTGAATACTAAATTACATTTAGGAAATAGTCTACTGCTACCAGTTATACTTCATTTTTATTCTTGACACAGACACCTAAATCAGAGAACAGTAACATTTCAGAGATTATGGTAGCAGTTTGGGTATGTTCCAACACTATAATAGGATCAGAATTTTAAGGCCTTTTTTATTATTACCAATAGTCACTTAGTTTCTACTGCAGCGTACTTTGTAGGGAATTACAGCTTTTACTAAAAAGATTAAAATGCTATTATGCAAATGATTGCAGTATGTTATTATGTTTACAAATTAACATCCATGGCTCAACACACAAATTAACTAACTATTCCATCTATATTATTAAGGATTTAATAAAGTAACTGTTGATAAAAATGAGGAGCTTGGAACAGTTAATAGGAACTGATTGTGATTTAGCGTAGAACTTAAACATTGTGCATAATGTTCTAGATGGTATAATGGCAGAATAAAGCTTATCAAAGTGCTTAAAAGAACTGAGGTTGTGTGAATGGTATAGCAGCATGTCTGAGGCCTCAGAGAGCACAAACTAAAGAGCTCTGGCCAGCAACAGAGTGGGCAGCATATGGGTGAATCCAGAGGTAGCACAGGACCATCTCGTCCATCACCATGTAGTTTCCTGCTCTCTTAAATCGGGCAGGGAGGGGAGGTTGTTAATTCAGAATTGTACATATTGAATGTTTTACATGATAAGCACATCTAGGGTACTTGGGAACTTGTGTCCCTCTAAAATGCATCCTGTAATGGAATGTTTCTGTGGCAAATGGGATTGCACTGTGGAGAGTATCGCTGTATGTCGAAAAAGGGGACGGCTGAGTTCAGGCTGAGATGGCTTTACAAACAGCACTGCAAATTGCTACTCCTAGCAGTTCATAAGAGATCATAAAAGCAAACAGATAAGAGCTACTGAGGTCCTAGAGAAATGAATGTACAGTATGTGGTTACGAGATAGATTTAGT
The DNA here is from genome assembly GCA_025345505.1 of Todiramphus chloris collaris. Taxonomy (NCBI): domain Eukaryota; kingdom Metazoa; phylum Chordata; class Aves; order Coraciiformes; family Alcedinidae; genus Todiramphus; species Todiramphus chloris. Next base: position 24,841,924 of record JANVCC010000035.1, read on the forward strand.
AGGAAAACAGACAACATTGTAGGTCTAACACAGCAATAAACATAAAAGGCAAAAGATGCAGATTTGGGAGAGGAAACTTTGTAAGAACAATAAAAGGTAACAATGCAGCATAAAAAACGCTTTGTGAGACTAGGAGAAAGACCCCCAGTACCAGGGGAAGAAAATAGTGGAGGCTGAGTGAAAATGCCAGAATTTTTATATTCCTAATGGAATAGTGTCACATTTCTTGTGTGTTAGAATGCTTTACCTTTTCCAGTGTCTCTGGCCTGACTCAGGTTTCTGCATCTACTAAGTAGGAGACCAGCACAATAACATTGCATCTATGAGGATGATGTATGTAAACTATAATCTATGAGTAGCTATGCTGACATTTAAAAAGGCTCAAGCAGTAAGTGGAATTTATTTTACTTGAACCAGCTGCTATATAATTGGGAAGAGTTTATGCAAATGCTCTGTATCTGTGTTAGCAAGGTGTGCTGCTTCTCCCTTTTCTTTCCCGCTTGGACAAACTACAAACTGCCTAAACACATCTCTGTTTTACTGCAAGAACCTTGCATGTTGGCCGAAAGCTTCAGGCAGAAAAGAAGTCCCAAATGAGCAAAAAACAATTGCTTTGAGAGCTTATTGTTTGATGTATGAGGCCACCAAGACCATTCCCCAGGCGCCCAATCAAGAAAATGCAACTGAGCCCCTTCACAGTTCCATTAAGGAGATATTTCACCTGGAGCTGCCGTGGCTTGAGATACTCATCGCGTCTCTGCTCTGCTGAGCTCCTGTCCTTTTTGCAAGAGGGAAGACTAACACTCACCAGAACAGTAGTAAGCTAATTAGGTCATTAGACGAATGTCTTGGCCTGTGTTAAAACCAGCCCTTGAGGACACCGTGTTACACTGTGTTCCCACTGGCTACGTATCTAAATACAAACTGGTGTCAGCTGCCGTACAGGCAAAAATGTAATAGCCTCCTTTCACAGAGGTCATCTTAAATCCACTTTGGTCACAGTCACACTCCACATCTGTTTTAGTGAGATGCAGCTTCTTAAGGTGGCATTTGGACTTCATAAACACGCAAACAACTGAGCTATAAATTGCTGCTGCTTGGAGTTATTTTGAATAAGTGTATACTGTTTCATATTTATAATGGTGAGGCTTCATAATATTCGCAGTGAATATATAACACAGATCAGTTCAACAAGCATGAAATTGTATGTTGTCAACTTGTCACATAAATAGAGTCATATTCTAGCTTACGATAATGTTGAACTAAATATTTTCTCCCTAGAACTGCAGAGAGGGTCACAAAAAAAGTAGGACGGTGGCTCTGTCTTTTGTTAGAAAAACACTCCCAGAGTCATTGCGGGTGGGAAGTAAATATTTCTGATAAGAATCTTCTGGCTTTTTCTGTCCCACTTGCTTAACAACAGCAACAGAAAGTTTGCCTTTCTTAGAGAAATGCTAATTGGCTAAACTGTTAAATTTATTTCCCATAATGGTTTTATTTCTAGTGTAACCTCTTTTCTTTTTTTTTTTTTTTTTTTTTTTTTTTTTTTTTTTTT
>JANVCC010000035.1:24843578-24947505 GCA_025345505.1 Todiramphus chloris collaris
TTTTTTTTTTTTTTTTTTTTTTTTTATATTGTTGCTATTTTTGCTCTATGCATCATTGCTAATTGCTACTAAACACTCCATCTTAACCCTGGCATGCTCTTCCCCTGCTGCCCCATCCCACTTAACATTTACTCGGGCCCATGCCATTACAGGAGGATAAAATCATAGCGAGGCTTAATTTAGGAATTATTTTTTTCTTAGTGCTGCTAACCTATTGTGCATGTGTACGTCAGGAGGAGGAGGCTGCACAGAGCAAATCTGAGTCAGGGAGAAAGTTTTGGTACTGAACTGTGTTGAACTATTTTTTTTTTTTTTCCCCATGATCAGGAAAGAATAGAAGTAAGAGTGTCTGTCTCTGTGTCTGTGAACACTTACCCACTTGTAGCCCTTATTACACCGTAATGATTAATACTCAGACACACCAGGAATTTGCAGCATTTCTGCAGGAGTGCTCCCTGCCAGCTTTTTGGGCCTTTTGGTTTTATTCTGCAATGCCTGGTTTGAATTTTGACAGCTTTGTGCAGGTGCACAGAGGATCCTGAAGGCCTGCGTTCGCAAGTGACAGACTGCAGCGCTGGCGCGCGCAGGCATCTGGCTGTGCGCACGCACATTCGGCTATGCAGACCGGTTTCAGGTCTCAGTGGAAATCAGCTCCTTTACCATGTATAGTTGGTGACTTTGGAGTTTTCTGTACTGACACAACGGAGCAACAGCCTTGCTTCATAATGATTGAGAAATTAATTATCACTTTGTGGTGGTGAAGAGTCTGAAGGGCCGTGATTTGAGTTTGCTTTTTACCACATGCAGTTATCACTGGGTTTTCTTTATGAGAGCACAAAACCAAAGCCTATTGAGATTTTGGTGTTGTCATGAAGCCTAAGCTGTGTGATGTACTGGAATAATACTTCCATTTCCTCATACACATCTGTGTTTCTGTGCTTTACTGTGAGAAACACAATGGGGTGCTGGTCCGTAATGAGCACTTCTGATCAGTAAGATAATAATCGGAAGAACAGAGTATATTCGGTGAGAAGCCATGGTGGCAGCCTTGGGCAAGTGTTGTTGACTTGTTGATTTGTGACAGCTTTGAGTTGCCCAAACTGCTCACAGCCATCTAGCTCATCACAAGAAGTTCAGGAGGATTAGACCTTCCAAGTACATTATAGGGTTAGAGATGTCAAACGTGCAGAGAACTGCCTACACCTCTACACTTCCCTCTGCAGCCACATCTGTTCCTTGATGGCTCAGTGATACCAAATCTTCATAAGGATTTAGAGGGTCAGTCCATCAAGTGGTCTGATGGGCTGCAGATCTCTCCTGTGGGAAGTATGCTTGCCTGAAAATAGAGAAATTGGGCGGAGAACTTATTTCTCACCCAAGAGAGGTGGTGATAACGTTTGTCTGGAGGACTGGTTTAGTCAAAGGAACATTCTGCTTCCCTGTGAGCTGCTAGAAGAAACAATGGGATGTTTCTCCTGGAGTGGTTGTTTCTCCTGGAGGGAGGTCAATTTTTTTGCTGAAAGTACTCTTAAACCCTTGTGAATAAAAACGGGGAGGATTTTGCAGAATCGCAGCATCACTGAAGTTGGAAGGGTCCTTGTGAGGTCATTTGGTCTAGCCCTACCCGCTCAAGCAGGGCCACTTGGAGCAGGAAGTTGAGGAATTACTCCCATGTTCCTCTGCTTCTGCCCCCTCAAAAGGACACTTGATTAGGAATGATAATAGTCTTAAGCAACTATGGAATCTCCAGGAGGCATGACTGTATATAGCTGGGAACCCATCATGGCCAAATCCTAGTTTTCAGAGGAAGATGGGTGGCAGTCAAGAGTGTTTTCATGTCAAATTTTCATACAAGGAAATGTACCTCTTGGGGCTAGTCTTAGCTTTCACGGGTCCTTAGCTTGTCCATTTTCGCAGGTTTGTTGTTAGACTAGTGAAATCTTGCAAGCTGTCAGGTAAAAAAAGATGCATGTACAGTTATTTTAATAAACAAAAACCTAATTGCATGCTTATTGGCATCTGGTTCGAGATGCCCTGTAAAGCAATTGACCCTCCATGGCATGGACAAAAGGAGCAGTAGGCTTTGATTTCTACCTCTCTGGCGGAAACTTAGGCATTTTTGAAATTACTTTCTGGTTTTGTGTTTGCTTTACTTTTTTTCCCACCACCAGGACTGGTGTGGATTTTTTTTGGCTGCGTTGACTGCCCTTAAAAGCCCAACAAGCACTCTTCATACTAGTATGAAGATATCAGACAAAGCATTACGAATTGTCATCTCAATTGCATCTGGAGAAAAGGCAGGAAAAACTTACATTTTCTTTTTTTTCAAAAGCATCAGGTAATATTGCACGATCCTTAACACTGCAGAGACATTCATCCATTTCCAGTGAAAGGGTGTCAAACTGCTTCTGCTTGTATGTGATGGGAGTGTTGCCGTCTCTTGTCATTTTCTTTGCTGTTGATCCCACTGTCATATAGGAAGGGTCAGGTCAAATGCCTCCCTGGAGACCAAGTCTCCCATTTGCAGCAGGAAATCTCTCTGGCGGAGAGGATAACGTTACAAAACAGAGGCTAACATTACAAAACAGCTCTGTTGCCTCTGGCACAGTCTAGAGCATCACAGACCAATAACTCCTATCATGTCATTCTTGCAGCACCTTATTATCTATGTTTTTCTGTAAATCCAATCCGAGACTGTCATTACCAGTTTCAAGTAGGTGAACACCATCTGGGTGAAATAACCATGTGCCAGTGATGGGCTGGAGGGGGCTTTTGTTAGCTAATCATCCCTACCTTCCTTTTGATGAGTTAATTTGTCTGTTGAGCCATGGAGGAGCCCCCAAGAGCTCCCAGGAGCCCCTTGTTAAAATTCTGTAGACAAATGGGAAGATAGGGATGATTTCACTCTTTTTGCTGGAGCCTGTTCTATCTATGATATTGCTAAATCATCCATAATGCATAACTTTCTATGCAATCTTTTTGTTACAGTTCTGGCGGCACATTACTTCTTCGTGCATTTACTTTTTAAACATTGTCACTGGATACTTAACCCTGCTGAAAATATCATCCCATGAGTTCAGGCTAATTGCAGTGCTTCCATGTGTCCTTTTAGTGGCTGGCATGCCAGGTTCCATGGCTGTGATGCTGGGCCATACTCTTTTTCTCCTTCTTTTTTTTTTTGCTTTTTCAGTTACTAAACTCTGTTTTTATTTACTTGTCTTGTGGTAACATATAAAAACCCTGTAGCAGGAGGATAGTCTCTTTCTGTGTACCATCCCTGGTTTATGGTGTTGCACTTTGAAGTCCTTGGTAGAAGAAAAGGTATTGAAAGAAGAAAAGAGCTGGTACTTGAGGCTTGTGAGTGAAGATAGACTCAAGTTATTCTTCCTTCCTGGTAGCACTGCTGTCTAACCTGGTTTCTTTTCCTCCCAGAGAGCTGGAGGCAGTTACAGCCTGTTGAGCTTGCCTAGCCCAAGGAGTAAAGTTCTAACCTACAACACAGCTAGGAGATGCTAGTTTGAAGCTACAGTTGTGTCAATGTGATTTGGGACTTGTAATGGTAGTTTGGTAATAATTTGATTGATGGTCAATAATAGGGTAATTCATGTAGGCATGATGTGGAAAACAGGATGTATGGGGTGGTTGGGGAGCACATGTAGTTCCTCGATGGCTAGTTCCTCTTACTGGAGAAGAGCTGCCAAGAACTAACCGTAAACAACCTCTAACTGTACTATAGCGGTCAAAGACAACAGTGAGGTGGCTGAAGATGAAGAAGGCCCAGTAGAGTAGGGGACACGCAACCCCCATCCATGGGGATCGTGCAGCCGCAGTGAGACCAGGGTTATAGAACATCTGGGTGGGGTTGCCACCATTGAGCTGCCTCCCTGGCACCTACTGGCCCTATGTGTCAGGACTCGGCGTTTTCTAATTAGCAGGACTTGGGGGCTGGAGAGCTGAGCTGCATGTATCGTACCATCGAGATCATGTTGGCTCCATGGGGACACCCGCTAAGCATTCATGCCAATCAGCTCCTCCACACCTGGGGACAATACAGTTTCCTGGTCTGTATTTTAGGGTAAGTAATGCTGCTTCACTTGCTTTTGTAGGGGTAATACATGTGCAGAACTCGAAAAATCAAAGAGGTGCTGATTAACGACATATACATATATATATACACATACACATATATATATATATATGTATGTTGTAGTGTGGTAGTTGAATACATGGATCCTTGAAACCCTAAGACAGGACTACCAAACCTGGGTAGAAGCTGCCTCAAGTAGTAGTACATCCTAACATGGCGACATGTTTATCTCCAGATCTAAGAAGAATTCAATTTTTTTAAAAACTTAAAAAAACCCCAACCAATCAAAACCCCCCCCACAGACTAGGAAGCTTAGAAATACTGTCATGTGGAAGATGCTTTGCTCCTTTTTTAACTAGTCAGACAGGGCTTGTTGGCTGTGATACAGTGCTCTTGCAGCCAGATGAGGACTAGCTCTTTCAAGGCCATAGGTATGGCTCTGTATGGTGCTGTGGGTGGATTTACTAGTTTTCGCTCAATATTGATGTTTCTCCTAGGCCATGTTCTGAAAGAGAACAATCCTCTCCTGTTGGAATACAAGGAAAGTGGTAGAGGGACACTGCAGTAAGAGATCCTACCAGTCGATGAGCTCTGGCTACAGGTGACCATAATGTACCAGACAAGTTCCTATGGAGTTAGTCAGCATGTCTGTGTTGAGTTTGCAGAACTGGGTTGGGAAGGATTATTTTGTTGTGTCCTGTACAGACCTAAGTGGTGTCCAAGAATTTGCACTCTGCTGTGACTGCACAGGGGGCTTCCCCAGAGTACCAGGGAGCAGGAATCATGGCAGGGTCTCCACACTGAGTCAGTTCAAGTCCAGTGTGATCAGACCTAATAGGCCACAGGGGCTGATTCTCCACTGGACCATCAATATTGCCTTAAATGCCACTCATGGCCCTTTTGGGTCTGTGAACACAAACCAGGTGCACTTGAACTGCTTCTCTGTGGACCCCATCTGGACACAAGAAAGCTTGTTAGGGGCAGGCCCATGCTGTGTGGATGTGGTTGTTCTCTTTCTGGATCTCTCACAAGATTAGACTTGCAAACCTTGAATTTTTAGACCCAAAGGTAAAGGAGGAAAAAGACCTGTCCCTAAACTTCAACCTGCAATAGTTCTTATTCCCTAATCTGTGTTTTTGAAAATAATGTGTGTGTGTGTGTGTGTGTGTGTGTATATATATATGTATATTTAATGCTGTGCCCTGGCCCAACAGCATGTCAGACACTTTTTTAAAAATGGCTTTTGTGGGTACTGGGCTTTTCTGTCAGTCCAACTTGAAACATCCAGGAATGCTGTCTTGTCAAGCCTGTTACTCCAAGTTGCACCATGCACATAGCAGGAACCTCAAACTGGACTCTTCTACTTGATCTCCCATTATTCCCTCCTTTGCCATCACTCCAGCTTGCCCTCCAACAGCAGAATGCTGGGTATTTGCCCCAGCTTCTGTCAGCTTGCTTTTTTCCCCAACATGATTTCACAGGGATGAGCAAAAATCCACTCGTGTCTCTTGTCCTTCCCTACACCTGCTTCTGGGAGTGCAATGACAGATACCAGTTTTATTGTGTGCCAATGTTACCATTCTGTTTACAGCAGATTTAAGAGTTTACATTAGGCCACAGTGTTATCTTCCAGTTTCCCTAATTCTATCTGCTGGCAATCCCAGCTATGCAGTTGGGGTGGCTGCCCCTGTCCTAAAGGAATTTGTGTCAATTTCTGCAGGGACAAATCCTCCCTGCACTAAACCGCTTTGCGGTATTTGCTCAAACTGAAATTTTGACAAAGACGTTCTGTCCACATCCACCAGAAGAGATTGCCTTTTTTTTCAGATGCACATGGAGGTAGATACGTTGGAAGCTGCCTGTACCTGGCTGATAACTGAGACTGAGCATCTATGTAGCATGATCCATGCCCTTTTCTAATTTGTCTTTGAATGACAACTGTGTCTTCACTGAGTCAGCAAAAAGAAGAGATCCTACAGTAGAATTCATTGCCCTTCTATCCCTTTTCACCGAGCAGCTAGGTTTTCCCAATTCCTTCACCAGATCAGTCTTTAAAAGAGCTCTTATAAGGACATCCTTCAAATGTATTGTCCAGAACTACATTATTCTCTAGTCATTTGCGACCAAGACTCATCATGTACTGTTATTTCTTCACAATCCCTCTGGAATCCTACTGGTATATTCCAAATTTTAAAAAAATAAATAAAAAATTCAAAGCTTTGTAAAAATCAAAGTTGCAGGGATTTGGAGATAGTCCACGTAACTGTTGCCTGTGGAGAGTCAAATCTAAGAGTTGAGCGTGAATGACCTCAAAAAAGAAAAGCAGGTTTCATTACAAACTTCTGTATTTCACACAGGAATCATGCACAAGTTAGCCAAGGTTCTCTTGAGAGGCTTTAAGATGAGAAATTGGCCAAATTTTGCATGACTTCAGTTTTCATTGCAAGTACTCTGTTCAGTTCTAAAATTATATCTTTTTTAACTTTGACAATGCAAACGGGTAAGCAAACCTTTCTCATGGGAGAGGGCTCAGGAAAATAACTCTGTGTGTGAGGAAGATGGCAGGACAATAGTGTGGTGGAACAATGTACTTGTTTTCATTAGAACAGGAGTCAAAACCACTCAAACTCGGAATGAAAACCTACAAAATATTGCTGACTGCTATTTAATTTTTTTAATCCATCTGAGTTGTTTCTGTGCAAAGAAAATGCATCTCCTGGTGCCAAATTTGTATACTCCAAAATTTGTTGAGATACTTACCTCTTACTTCTCGAATACTTGCGCATTTGGATATGTGCAGATGTCCCTTCTCATCCTGAAAGTTACTCAAGTAATGAAGGATCAGGGCCGCTTCATCTGATGTTCTCCCTCTATGGAATCCAATAATTGTTTTGCATCAGGGTGTAATTGTACCTATAGGTATTGGACAAACCCACTAATTCAGACTCTGTAACTATTAAGTATCTTCCTGAATTGCATTCCATGATCTGGTTAGATTATATCTTATCTCTAACCTTCTTGCTTCAATAACCACACAATATCTAGCCTGTCTTCTCCTACTTTATATACAAAAGGAAAATTGTCAGGACTTAATCTGTTGCTGGTGTTAATGGCACGATTGCTCATCCTAATTCTAATTCACTCTGCTTGATATCCCACAAATGCCTTTGAGAAAGTATTTTATCCCTAGTCCTGTACCAAAGACACTTTCTTCTTCCATCACTGCTGCCCAACTTCCAGTGGACTTTGTAACAACCTTTGCAGGCTGTGGTAGATGACGCAGTCTTATATATGAAAGCCCCCAAACGAGTGCCACATCTCAAGCCGTCACTTCAGCTGAGAATGTCCCTAACAGCAAATCCCTGACCTTGAGCTATTACTATAGCCAGGAAGTGTAGTCTTTTCACTAGCAAAGAAAAGAGTGGAAAAAGTGTACAGGAAAAAACGTGGGGGCGCAGCAACACGAGAGCTTTTTTCTCTCTTTTCCTGTCTAGCAGGTGGTCAGACATGACAGACACCCCGTGCACTGCCCTCCCACAGGCTCTGCGCCTGTGGACCTATCTGCAATAAACCTGCCTGCATGGCAGTGTGTTGGGGATGAGCAAGGGCTGGTTTTATTAATATATTTGTTTCTAAGTACCCCTGAAGTTCTAAAGTAAAATATTTTCCTATTTGACTTACAGTAATTTGGTAATTTTTGAGATGAAGCTCTGCTGAACCCTCAAATTCACTTTTTCTTGCTTATCTTTCCTTAGGGCAAACCTGTCTGTGTGACTGTGTGTACCGGTAATAATCTACCCAGCTGGCTTTGGATGTTTTCTGGCTTTTATCTTCCCAAAGCAAGTAACAGAAAGAGAGGGCCCTGCTCTGCCCAACCGTCCAATATGTTTTGTAGACCCTTTGTTTTTCCAAGACACTTGCCAAGTTGCTTTTATAGTACAGTCTCTACTTCATGTGTTTTGGGTGGGTTAGCCCAGCTTTTCGTGTTAAGCTAGATGGTCTCCATGCTCACTTTTGAACTCAGTCATGACCATGGTCTTTCCCACTGGTCCAAACTTGTCTGTTTTGCTGTAGCACACTGATGTTCTCCCTAACATCCACTACATTGTACAGGTATGCTTTCTGTTATGGAGGTGCATCTGACACACCAGCTTTGTTCTGTTGTGGCCAATCACTGCTGCCTTTGTGTTAACTTTCTCAAGAGAACTCCATTCTGGACTGCCAGTAGTAAGTAAGCAAACATAATGGGGACTTTTCTGTACAAAAAATGTCAGAATCACCAAGTTCCATGAGTGCACGAAATGAGCCTTTCCTTAGTTACGTTGCTGTGACCTCAACACTCTTGACAACCATTTTCTAGTCTTGCTCTGTCAGCTGGAAGCTCAGCTGCAAGTGCTTTGAGACGAGGACCATGTGCACCATTGGCGTAGGTGAAATATTGTCTCCTGTGTGAAAGGGGAGGTTGGTGTTGCTGGTTGGAGCCCTGCCCTCCACCGTGCCTGTGGATGCTCTCTGGCTTGGAGAAGTTGATTAATCTCTGGGCATCAAAACCCCTGCTGTAAAGCAAGGATTCTAATTCTCCTTTCTTGGTGTTGTCTGTTTGAACTGTGGCTGCTTTCTACAGATAATTTCCCTTACAATGTGACTGTTCGGTGCAATAGGGCTTTTGTCTTGGTAGTGCTAGAGCAACACTTCACCAGAAGAAACGTAAATAGCAGGAGGGGGATAATGATGTTAATCATCACAATAAAGATGGAGATTATTTTTGCTGTATGACCGTGGAAGGAAAGGCTGAGAAATAGATGGCTGCAGTCACCGAGTGTGTATTTTCAAAGATGGGGCTTGCTCAGCAGACAGGTGACAACAGACATGTTGTTTATTTGACAGAGAGGCTGCGAACTTAACTCCTGACTCAAAAAGAAAACTTGCTTCCAAAATGAAGACATATGGAAGGTTTTAATGGCAGTTGCAAGACATGTGGCTAGGTTATGCCACTATGCGTGAGCTTATAAAGGAACTGGGTGAGGGAATCTGTGAATTCTACCACTATTTAAGAGTGAAAACATTTCTCACTCTGAAAAGACAGTGAAAGAAAAATTGTGTTTGAGAGGACAGGCTCTACTATCTCCACAGCAGTCAGATGCAATGCCTGCCCAATAAGGGAAGGAACTTCTATTCAGCTGCATGACTGGGTTTTAGCTTGACCTTGCCCAGCATTTATATCTAGAAGTTAGCCTTACTCAAGGTGAAGTTTTTAAATAATGTTAAAAGTGACTCACATGGAAAAGATGCAGTAAAACCAGGGAAGGAAAAAATACTGGAAAGCATGCGAAAATACATCCTGCATCATTGCTACTCTTGTTACGACAATCATCCAGGTGCCAAGGCGTAGTACCTGGGATGTTGTGTGGAAGGAGGGCAGGAATCAGTGTGTGGAGGCACTTGCTGCTTGAGTCCTGTGATTTTTCTTCATCGGAGCTTGTACGAGTACCCACAAGAGTGTCACCTGCAGAAGTGCAACGAGTTGAGGCAACAGGAGCCAGGGTGTTACACCAAATGACTGATTTCTGCAGTGCTGTCTTCCAGACTGGCTCTAGCACAGGTGATATGTATGTAAGGATGGAGAACATTTGCGACTTCCTTTGTTGTGATACCTTGTCATGGTTTTCAGTGAGGCGCAAATGAACAGGTATCCTGCTTAAAGCCACTTAAAGAGAACTGCTTGTAGGCTCATAAAAAAAAAAAACCCAACAACAACAAAAAAAGCACCTTCCTTTTATGTGTTCTAAAGATGAGGTAGCTTCCTTAAAGACTTCATTAAAGGGTCTTGCCGTTTTGCTCAAAAGAAAACACTGATAGCTCTACAGTTCAGCTGTCAGGGAATCATGTGAGACCATGGGGCCTTGCCCGTATGTGTGAGTCCTCTTAGGGTACAAAAATCATTTAGTTGTCTTCTAAAGTCCTGGGCAGTGAGCTAAAAAAGTCTTGTTCAGATATGCCTTTTGGAATTTCAGAATTAAATGTAATAAAGGGGATTTTTATTTTTATTCTCTTTTGATGAGACATGCAATGAGAGAGTGAGGACACTGCGTTAGAGTATCTTTTGATTTACTATTTGCTATGTGTTAAACATTTATATTTCAAAGAAGCGTTTGTACCTATACCGAGTGTTTGGCAAATCCAGCAGCTCATTAGATGTTAACAATAGCAACACTGCTAAATACAAAGGATTCATAGGCAAAGTACCCCTCAGGCTATATCTCTGAGAGAAAAAGCGGCAAATAGAATCAGAAACTAATTAAATAGTCAGCTAAAGCGAGCATAACTTAAAAAAGCTCTAAAACTACCAAAAATGGAAACATATTACAGTTATCTGCATTCACAGTGCAGAACAAGTTTGGTAGTATTTAAGATAATTCTCTAGTGCCTGCTATTTTTAGTCCAAGGGTAAGCTTCTGTAAGAGCCTTTCAGCGTTGCATCCCTTTAACCTGGCCTAACAAGCTAAGCCAATAAGCTGTCTGATTTCCGTCTTACAGGAGGCAGAGAGATAGCTAAAACAAACCATTTGTGGTGAAAACATTCAGCCTATCTTGTCTTAAGAGCTTTCTTCGCATAGGTTTTTGTTGTTTTTTGTTTGGGTTTTTTCCCTTCAAATGTCCCACTATTAAGCATTGCTTGTCAGAGACAAAAATGTCAGGCTTTGGTGTTTGGAAATCTTAGAAGTGCTTGAATGAAAGGAGGATTTTATAGGCCCAGTCTAATGGAAATAAACATTTCTGCATTGCCACCAGTGAAGCCCAATCAGGGCCGTTTATAGACTATTGCTGTTGATGCATCTGAGGAAAAAGGAACATATTTAGTTTTTCTCGGGCAAAGAAGAGCAGACATAAAGGGCCTGATTTGCTTCTCACTTACAGTTAATCTGCCCTGGTTTAACTCCATTGACTTCACCGGGTGATGCATGGTTTCTGCTGCTCTAATCCAAGGGAGGTCAAGCTGGGGTCAGCGTTACACTCCCTGTGCCACCAGCACTCAGGTTTGGGGCACCCTTTGCTGTCGAAACAGTGGGCAAGGCCAGAGGCAGCTGTAAAACATTGCAGTGCTCATGGCACACTGGTGCTCTGGTGGTTCAGGGGGATAAAACTTTGCAAGATTATTCACTTACAGATAGCTTTTTCTACTGGAAATACTATATGGATTTCCCTCCCCAGTGTATAGAATGAAGTGCAACTGTGTTTACCTTCTTCTCTTTCTTCCCTTTTCCTTTTCTCTCTCCCCTTTCCCCCCCCCTCTTTCTGATGGTGTGTATGTAAGCCTGAAGCACATTTACAAAACAAGTTTTTATTGCTACCTAAACACAAGTGGTGCCAGCCACTTCTCTCAGCCAGCTGAGCAAGACTTGGACACAGTATCCCGTCCTCTCTCTGAAACAGGTAGAAACAAAGGTCATGCTGCCTGGCTTGGTGGTAGTAGCTCCAGCCTTCTGCCCCCAGAACTGTCACTTAAGTAGGTTTTCCCTTCCTGGGACACTGGATCAGAGTGCAGCTCTTCTGTCTTGGGCTGTTTCCAGTCCACAGCTCCCTCCCCCTCTTTCTTCTCCCTCATTTTAGGTGTTGATCAAGCAGGGCAAAAATTCTCAACACAAAGGTGTGCCATCTGAGACAGGAAAATGTGTGCTGTGTTGAAGCCAGTGATCTGTAGGGTGCCACCTCTGGTTCAGTATTTAAATGGCTGTAATCTACTTCTAAATTCTGGGGTTAGGTACATCCTGGGGGGTTTTGGCAGTACATTTAGCAGCTACATAGGCTCAAATTATAACTTGTGTTAACTTCAGTGGGGCCAACTTTTAAATTGAAGATGCAATTGACATGAACTAATACACCAGTGCATTTCCAGTAGGAAATGTAAGCAGAGCATCTACCACATCGTAGCCAAGATGAATCCAAGACATTTCTAAACTCTTCTTAGTTGTAACAATGTAGTGCTCAGCTACAAAACTCACTTGATGAGGAGGAAGAATTAGGCTTTGTTGGCCTCTGGTTGGACTACCATTAGTCTTGGGACGGTTTGGTAACAGCTACGGTATGCAGGAGGTGCAGCTCTCTGCTTCAGCATCCACATACCCAAAGAGCGGAAAACTATGTCCCCAGCTAGTGTAAATCTGCATAGCTCTACATGGAGATTAAAACTTGTGGAGAGTCACTGATATACAGCAACTGAACAGCTATGCCCAAGCTCTTTTTATTTTGGTTACTAGCAGGATTAAATAGACATACCCCATATTATCTATTATAGGTGCTGTCACAGCATCTCAAAGCCCAATTGTGAATAAGGACACTGTTGTGAAAGGGGGGGGGGGGTGTGAACACATAACAAAAAGACAGTCCCTGCCTAAAGGAACTTATGGCCTAATTAATAATGATATTTAGTGCATTGATAATTACAGCTGGACTTGACTTGTGTTAGGAGTTATTTTTAAAAATGCCCAGGTTGATTTCCACCGTGTCTGATGAAAACAGCACTGGTGCCTTGCAAAGAAAAATACAATCTTTTACATCACACAGGTGGAGGGCTGGTGGTCAGGAACACACACCTTGAAAAGTCTAACAGAGAATGAGCGATGTATTCAGTTTTGACTAAGAAATAAATAGAAGAAAGGCAATTGCAGTGAGAACTGTAGCATGCAACACAGGGTGAATGCGCTACCTAACTCTGCTAGGTTGGCTGAGGGTGAATGAACAAGGTACATTTAGTGTAAATGAGCAAATTAGTTCTATATTTTAGTGTCAACCCCTTTTTATCAAAATTATCTGTGAAGACTAGTGAGTTCCAGGAAACATACAAACAAGCCTACAGTGGATGTAATCTGGAGGAGGATTTGCAACATAGAACTCTTCTGTGATCTTTATTATTTTTTAATGTTTTCTGTTTAAAAATCACCATCTCTAGTTTATTATTCTATTCGCATACACAAAATTGTGTTGAAACAGCATTAAAGTCTTAGCACCTAGTGATAAATCAAGGAAATACATCAAGATATTAAGATAGATCTAAACAAATCCGAATGCTTAACTGTCAGAAAATACAGACACAAAAATTCAGACACGTCTCCTCATCTTGGAGAGTGTCCTTGGTGGTTTACCTGGATGCACTGTTCAATCACTGCTTTTTGTGGCAAGGGCTTATGTTCCTGCTGGCATAAGCTTACATTTTATTTTCTTGGGACTGTAAAAGCGATCTGAAAAGCCTGGCAAAATGCACCTGTGATCTGTGTTATGTTTAACCCTGTATCTGTTAACACCTTCCTTACTGTGGCATCTCTCACTTGATGCTTCAGGACACTCACAGTACAGGTTCCTGGGGTGTTCTCTCAGCTGAACGTCTCCTTAGAAATGGGAATGCCACTGAGGTATTTTGAAACTACTCTAAGAGTAGAATGCACATACCTAAACATACTTTTTTTTTTTTTTCCTTTTCACGGTAATTTCCTCAGGTTTTGGGGGGTTAATGTCTACTATCTTTGTTTACTTTATCTAGCTACAGCACCTCTCTAAATGGTATGTGTGTCACCCAACACGTTTGCTGGTACATACCAGGAGGATGTTGGAGCCATTGCTGTGACACGTAAAGACAGGAGTACAGCTACATAGGTAAAACATATAAAGTAGATACATCTTTAGCTTTCTTAACAGGTTTTTGTGTTCAGTCTGAATAAACAATTTTAGCCAGCTCATACCAGGTGGCAGCCTTCCAGTTAGACCATAACAAAAATTGATGGGACACCCAGATGTAGTAATGATGTAGTGATCCGTTCATGCTGCCGGTCTAAGGAAAAACAGTGTTTTTCTTCCTGTGAGACATGACTGATGTTTGTTGTACCTGTTCGACAGGCATGGTTGTAGGTTTGATGAAGCTGAACATGCTGAAAAATTAAAACATCATAAAAAGCATTTAATGAAGTTGATACTTCACAAATGCTAATTTCCTGGTCAAATTAAATTCCAATTTTCTATCAGTAAAAGCACCAGATCGAGCTGTCTTGTTCTGCTCTTCAAAAAGGAATTTTTGAGCGTGTTGTGTTTGCACAAAAGAAAGTCTCCACATAATTGAACAAAGTTTTAAAAAGTATGTAAACTCTTCTATACTGTATATAATTTTACCCTGAAATCTATATTTGTGTAGAGTCATAAATCTCAAGAAAGAAAGGGGGATTATGATAGACATCCTCACACATCCAATATAATTAAAACTATAGCAAATGCTATACTGAAATAGAAGATGAACAAAATCGACAAGATTATGCCTCACAGGTTGCAAAGGAGGTGTCTATACCACCACTCAAGTGGTAGTATATACCACTCATTTTTTAGAGATGTCTGTCATTATCAAGATAAAAAAGAAATTCTTATGTCAATTACTTGTGTGAAATAAGCACTGCAAAATATATGTAGCTCTTTTTTTTTCTTTTTTTTTTCCTCCAGAACATGCCATGCTACTTAACATATGAATGCATGCATATGAATGTTGAAAAATTTTATATCAGTACATAGAGAGATTAGTGGTGCATGTACCATAAATCAAGAAAATAAATAAATCTGAGCAAGCGCTGTTTGAATATTTGAACTGAATTATTGCTCTGCAATGGGGAGAATCCCAAACTTCTTCTCTGCCTGATGCCATAGCCTGTAGCCTTCCTCGTCCTGCCTCCCTTTTTCAGTAGTACCCATTCCCCCATTAGAGCTTGTCTGGATTCTGAACCCTTGTTCAGAATCTCTGACTCTCTACCCTCTTTTTTTTTGGGTGCATAATAATAATTAAAAATCTCCATCTGGGTTGTTGCTCGGGACCTTATCATGTGCATGAGCGATTGCCTGTAAAAGGGGAAGGGAGGATGGGTAAGAGATGCTCTGTGATGGTTGATGGGTTCAGATAGCAGCCTGCACACCATCTCGCACCCTGAAAGTGAGCTACTCGTTGTCCTGGTTTGAATGAAAACAGAACTAGTTCTCTTCAGTAATTTTACTTTCAGCTCAGTTCTTCTAACTAACTGCACTGTCTGAAAGTAGCAGCCTGTTCTCACAGACAGTGTCTGCTTCTAGCAGTGATAACACCCCATGTTTAGAGTTACCACCAAGGATTGGTGTGCAGACCAAGGCCACTGCTGGGTCTTGTGTACCACATTGGGGGGGTGCAGAAAGTGAAAGGCTGCACCTGCAGGGAGGAGCGGACAGGACAGGTAACTCTGAACTGACCAGCGAGGTATTCCATCCCATATACGCCATATTTGGTCTAGAGCTGAGGGATTGAAAGGGTCTCTGGGCTCTTCTCTCCCCTCTTGGACTGCTTTGACAGCTTTTGCTTGGCTTGGCTCGGGTCCTCTTTCGGTTCCTTCCTCCGAGCTTCCAAGGAGGCCTCTGTCCATTCTGCCTTCGATCTGGTCTGTGTGTTCCTGAACCCGGTACCAGAATCCAGCTCCTGAACACAGCTCCCGTCTGCTGCGGCGCCCAGACTGGGACTGCCCCGGTGCCTCCACAGCATCAGTGGTGACCGTGATGTAATTACCATCAGGGGGTTGGGTTCCATACTGGTTTTGTATAGATTTGTATATATTCCATTTTTATAATTATTAATTTCATTTTCATTCAAGCTGTTCTAGTTTCCTTTTCTAATCGCTAAGTCTCTCTCCCTTATTCCCTTTCTCTTTCCCCGCTGGGGAGGGAGGGGGGTTAACAGAGAGCGTCTGTTATAGGTCTAAGGGGCTGCCCTGACCCTAAACCTTGACACTCGTGCAGGTTGGGCTGCTCATCCTATGTCCCCTCTCCTCAGTGGCAGCTCACCCCCTCCTCAGCTCACCCCTGCTTCCCCACCAGTGCTGGCAGCCAGCAAACTTCACCTCCCCATTTGCTTCTCTGGCCATCTTGCACAGCAAAAGAAAACTCCCAGCCTTTGTTTTTTTTCTGTGGCCCTTCATCAGGTTCGTTCACCCTTTGTACTTCTGCCTGTCCTCTGCTCTTGTTTTTGCCCACTGGAGACAGTTTTGTTCTTTGGCATGGAGGTCTGCACAAACCTAGCCCACCATGGGCTGGACAAGATATGCCAGGTATTCTCCTGCTGCAGCTCCCCACCCATGAAGACCAGGGTGGTCTTCCCTGTCACTGGGTGAGACAGCATGATAGTATGTCTACAGTGCACCTCAGCGTTATGGACATGCAATTCCCAGTTAGAGCTTTGGTAATGCTTTTATAGTGTCCTATACAAGTTTAAAAAGCCCCTCTGGTGAGCCAGCCTGTTCCAAAACATAGGTAATGCATTTATTTAGTAATCAGCAAATTAGCCTGTGTAGTCAGTAAATGTTGAGGTCCAAACTGCTGATGATTTCCTTTCAGGTATTTTCTCAATATTGTGCTCAGCATCAAATATAAATTGAATAGAGTGACCTTTTGATACTGAGTCAAATTGACTGCATTTTCAAAGATTCTGTGGTTTCAATTACCATAAATTTTTGATATTGGGTCTACCACCAATGCACCGATTCCCGCACAGCAATCTTATCATTGGTGCCCTTAGCAGAGTAGAACAGCATGATAGCTTGCTCTCAGATGATTTTTTGTTTTGTCTTTTCCCCAGAATCAAAGATTACTATCATAGAGGGGAAGGATGCAGTTTACACAAATAAAAAGGTACCGGCTTGCAAAATGTGAATGAATTTTGGACAAGAGATGTAAAACAGGTTACAGGTTGCTAGCTGCATCCTCAGTTTGTGAGATGAATAAGTCAATTAGTAGCTCTTCAGTTTATTAGAAACTTAATTGCCAGGCTGTAATGGAAACTTCTGAACTGCAACAATTCGTTAGAAGCAATAAAAAAAGTCACTCTGTCGTAGAATAATATTTAGTAGGCTCTTTTGAACTGACAGGTTTAGCTTAAAGCAGATAGGTTAGGTTTTTCACCTGAAAAGACAGTCTGTCTCACAGGAGCTATGGCAGCATTACTTCAAGTGATTAAGGGCATGATGTTAAAGAAAACCCTATTTGCAGATGGCCTGCACCATCGTTTTGTGGTGTAATGCTTTAATCCCAGATACTTGGTAGAAGTTTTACAGTGTCAGGTGAGAAAGTAACCTGAGTTCAGTTACCAAGATTAAACATGAAGACTTCTGGAGATTAGAAATATGCACCATCTTGAGTATATGAATAGTAATAAATATTGTTACTTCTATGTTGTTATACCGGGGAGAAGGGAAATGGATGGTGCAGGTGCTCCCATTTCCTTCAGCCTGTGGACCTTGCACAGGTCCTTCTTGTGGTGGGGTAATATCCCTGGGAGTGATGCTGAAAGTACATTCCACTCCAGGGATCTGGCTCTGGAAGTTAGGCATTGCAGTACCTTCACTCTGTATAATTACACTATTTATTTAACATCATTTTGGGTGAGAGTGGGATGACAGAAAGTATTGCTTCAGGTCTGTACAATATCTTCAGAAATCTAGCTGGAGTGAAGCTTTTACATAAATACGCGGATGTGTTCCATCCCACAGATGAGACATATACGTGGTCTCTATGTTGGGTAAAGGGACGGTGGAAACCAGAAGGGAAGCTCTGCATCCAGGCGGTCTTTGCCTACAGGTGCATGTGCAGACTATGAGTAAAGCTGTCTCCTTCAAGAAGAGATCTCTTGTTTCCTTCTCATACCCTAAAGGCATTTGCACAGGGGTGGTGATAATTAATCCCCACATTTCTACTACATATAAAGAAACCTGGTTGTAATTTTCTCCTGGTGGGACTCCATTTTGTTTTTAAAGATAATTGATAGCTCTGGACTTAAGCATTTCAATTATGGGAGTGTCTCTTGGGGACTGGACTAACAGACCTTGGAAAAATGTTCTAATGCAAATGCATCGTGTGGATTTTTACTGTAAGACAGTGTGGGATGCCTACGGATTTGCAAAGCAGTTGAACAGTAAAATAAAGGTTGAAATACTTCTCAAAATATGTAATGTCATGGGACTGGTTGTGAGCAGGTAGGGTGAAAGTAGTAGTTCTCCACTTGGACCACCGATTCCTCTTTGGCCATGGGAGAGAATACTGCCAGGTATAGCCAGTTGGAGCTGGCTAGTCAAGGCAAAGTAGGTGCTTGCCTTGAATGGCACACTGAGAAGGCAGAAAGATCACCATGACAGCACTGTTTGTGCTGGTACTGTGGCAGGTTGGTTCGTTCTGCTCCAGGAGAGGGTAAGCTTGGGCTGTAATTCTTCCCATTGACCATCCCTGACCTCCACTCTCATTTTTTGCTGGCAGGAGCAGGAAGACCAGCCTGCATCCTACTCCCTTCCCTCCTCCTGCCTCCCCTTGCTTCTGCCCAACCTGCAGTTCCTTATCCTTGGGTGGCAAAGCTGTTTTTTTGGGGCCAGAGTTGAGGTACCAGCTGACCCTACCCCTGTATGTTTGTTGACAGGAGGTACTCAGGGCTGCAGTGGTGTTGGTGGGCTTTTTGATGCCTCTGCATCGCTATGTGCAAAACAGGTCAAATCTGTACCCCTCATTTCTCCTAGGAGTGTGAATCTTAAGGGTGTTCCTGTTCCAAAATGTGTCATTAAGGAACTAAATCCTGTTGGAAGTCCCAGATGTACTCACAAGTCATTTTTGTGCTTTTGAAAGTAGTGCCATAATGTATTAATATTTTTAGATCACTTGGATATTTCAGCTGGAGGAAAAACTTTTATTTTCTTTGTTAATTGTGCTATGAATAGATCTTGGGCTACTAAGGAGAAATGAGTCTCTGTGTTAAAATGGTGATCCCTCATGAGTTCACATGTACACCTGGCTGCTCTGAATCACTTACCAAGCTGGGCTGCTGGAGCAGTGACAACTTCTACCAGCTGCGGATCTGTCCCAAAGTTTCCTGGGCTTTTTACAAAAACATGGCAAGCTGCCACTGCTCCCAGCTCCTCAGGGCTGTGGATTACTGCAGTTTAGACCCTGATCTTTCAGTATGAATCAAGATGGGCCCCTGCACTGTTCAAGTTATCAGTAAAGAAACTTTAGAGCATCGTCATCAATTAGCTGATTTCGCTCCTTCAGATACAGTAAGCAAAAGCTGTGCATGTATCACAAATGAAAGGCAAAGGAATCAACCAGAGAGGAAAAGTTGGAGGATACCATTAACATTTGGAAAAGATTTTCTAAATGATGGGCCTGACCCTTTTTCCAGAGTGAATCAGCATGCCCAAGCTGAGTGCGAGAGAGCTACAGTGGAGTCCTGCATCTGGACCTCTGAAGACTGGATTCAAGGTTTTCAAGCAGGGATTGGTGCATGGAAAAAACAAGGTGGCCGAGTCTCCATTACAGCTCAGTCTTTGGCATCTGCAAAGGGATTACTGACAAGTAACATGTATTATAGGCAGAAAATGCTAGCCACGAGGTGAGCCTGGCTCCATCAATAGGCAGAATAAACAAAGGGGAAAGAATTATCAGGGGTAGAGGATTTAAATACCTTTGTGTCGGTAAATTATCAACTCATTTCTTATAGCTTTTCACTGGCCAAAGAGAGAACATCTCTGGAGACATTTTTACTGAAGGCAGAAACCCAATTAGAATAAGATTGTTACACAACTAATAAAGTGTTTTCAGACAGAGAATTATTTTTAGTGCTGTAGAAATATTAAAGCATTAGAGCAAAACATGTAATAGCACAGAAGAGCACAGTTAGAAACTTTTCATGGTCTTTAGGCTCCTAGATCACTCGTTTTGGAGGATTTTTTGGTGTTCTGGCAGTTTACAGCACTAGCTGGCTTTCCCTGTTGCATTCACCCATGTGCAGTGGCACCAACGCCAAATCTTACTCCTTTTCAGGGTTAATACTATTTCGGATATGCTAGAAACTTTTGCAGTCAGAAACATAGAAAAGCATGTGTTCAGTGACATATTCTGGTTCCTTGCCTCTTCAGCTGGGGGAAAATTTACAGGAGTACAAAAACCTCTGGTCCTGATGTGTTTATGTTAAACTAATGACCAAGGATGTTAAAAAATTCATGCAGTGTGGCTGGGAAGTGATGCATAACTGCTTCTACATTAAAAAGACCCATTAGTTAGCAAGGTGCAGTTATTATGAATTGTTTTCATAAGTGTTTAATAATTGCTTGTATTTGTTGTGTGCCTTTATGCTCAAGGTTATCCTCCACTCCTTTTCCTTATGTACTGTACTTTATTTAGCTGATGTAAACACTTAGGATCTTCTGCTTTAGGCAGAAGCAAACCCCTTCAGTGTGACCCTGCTTGAAGTTGGGGCCATGATGGGGTGAGCACATGGCACATCCTCTGACCTCATTGGAGATTGAAGGTGCTCAGCTCTTCCTCACTGACTGATTCTAGGTGATGTGCAGGTTAGGTGCCAGTCTGGAATGTGAGCTTCTGCAGTGGCAGTGCTGAAACCGTGAAAGAGCTTGCTTTTGGCCATGGCATTGCTTCTTCCCAGTGCTGTCAACACCAAGACTCACGTTGCAATAGCAAAGCAGAAAGCTGCTGCTTCAGTGATTATTGCTCAGACATTGATATACCCGACCATCTCCCCTCAGCACCATTTGTGCTGTATCTAATAATTGTGTTTCTTTATAAACAGTAATTCAGGACAATTAGAAGCAATAGCATAGTTAAACCTTTAAAAGGTTATCTAGCAATGTCATTTTCTTGACTAATGTGTTCCTGCTGCCATGTCGTTTGTGAATAGACATGTGTTAGCCAGCTAGTGTGCTTCATCTGTGGTGACTTTGATTTATTTGCTCTGTAAATTGGGACTGAAGCAATAATGGAAAGTGACATTAATTGTTTAACAGAGTCCTCTTTGTCACATCCTCTGCTTTCTCTGGGGTGTTTGAATGTTGAAACTTGTACAAAACTAATTGAAATTGCTGTGATGAGGACCAGTGTCCACTCAACTTTCTGTTCTTGAATGTCAGTGCACTTGAATGTCTGTTTAAAGCACGAGAGCTGAGCAGCTAACAGCAAATATCAGGGTTTCTTCTGGCATGCTATTATTAAAGAAGGCATTCCCCATTAGAAATAGTAACACTTCCAGCTTTGTTGTCAGCTGCAAGGCTTGGGGGGCTAGGGGAGCAGTGGTGCACCCCAGCAGCTAGACTTACTAGAGACGTTTGTGGTGCAGGGCTGGGAGTCAGGCAGCCACACTACCCCACAGCCACCCAGGGTCTGAGGGTTGGCTCTTTCCACCATTCATCACATCACCTATGAGGGGCTTGAAATGCCATTTGGAAAAAAAAAAAAAAAAAAAAAAAAAAAAGTCAGTGCTTTGTTACATTGCAAAGCACTTTTTTTCCCAGTAAGGCCTTTTCATGCTTTTCTAGAATTGACACTGTAATTTTCTTCTTTTCCTCTCAAAAATAGCAATGCAAAGCTGGATTTGGAGCGTGGTTTTATTTGCAGGGTGGCTTCCTTCTGCTTATTTCCGTCCTCTGCATATGAGTTACCACAGCACTGTGCACGTGCCTGTGTGGTAAGGTGGAAATCACCAGCTACTGGAACTCAGACTCCTTTTTCTCAGTGGCCAAGCCCCTTTTGGCCTTTTAAGTAAATATTTCTCCTTATTATTAGCTTTGCCTGAGCGTTTATTTGTTTCTTGGGGATGACACTGTAAGCACCAGCACAGTCTGTGCTCTGCAGTAGCTTTCTAGCTTGGAGACAGAGTTTTTCTGTAAGAAGCTGTGAGGTGTGATTTGGCAGAGAAGCCTGGCTGGAGCAATTATCTGTCTGGTTTATGAGCATCTCTGTTTGGAGTCTGGTAGATAAAAGTATTACTGAAAAAAGTCATTAACGGGATACCCAGATTCACTTGATTTTTTTTTTTTTTTTTTTTTGTCTGAAGTTTAATTGTAATGTTTTGCTGTTGACTTTTTAAACTTTCTTTTGTTGGTTTGTTTGTCTTACTGCTAGATTCCTCGGTAGTTCAGTTTTAAACTGTGAGATTTGAATGTAGCTGAAATCTCTTCAGTGTGAGCCTGGAGCATGATGAACCACTCTGAAGCTGGTGGGAAAACTCCCGATTTGATATCCTGAGAATCAGTAAAAGGCTGTTCATTTACTTTAATAGCACTAGGAGTCCTAGATAATTGATCTGTCAAGATCAATTTTGAATCTTTCTGAAAAATAAATATAACAATTTTTACAAAATTCTATTCCTAAGAACTCTCAGTACTCCAAAAAAATTTTACCTTGATATACAGTAGGGACAATATTTCATTAAAAAATGAGAAGTCATTTAAATTTACTCAGTATGACAAAAAGAAGTCTTGTTGCTGAAATAAGATATCTAATATAAATTAACTTTACAGCTACATCTGATTAGAAATTAATCTACTTTTTTTAATTGCAGTCTGAATTAGATAAATGTGTACAATAGTCATACTGAGCACTCAAATGACATAACTTGAAAGGACCACTTCACAGGCAACCTGCCTAATACGTTTCTTTCAAAGGAACCCAAAGAGCCTGCCATTTACAGTACGAGTCCTGCTACCTGGTCTTACACCAAAATGCTCAGGAATGAGACATTGTTTGTTGGGGTTTTGAGCAAGGATTTCCAGAAGTATGGAAGGGAAACTCTTTTTCATTTACACTGGGCTCTGTATGTGAACAAGGTTTTCCAAATTTCACTGGTGATACATTTTGGTCTTCTGATTAGCTGTCTTATTCTGTGATTCTTGTAATTTTGTCAGGTCAATTAGCTGGTGTTCAGTGTTGAAAAGAGAATGAAAGAGACACAGCTTGGGCTGACGCCATCATTGGGTGTCAGCAGCTTAGTCAGATCCTGTAATACAATCCCTAGGTGATTAGTTCTCATTGTTAACACCAGATAAAAAAAAATTGAAATTGTGGAAGAAAAGTAAACTAGAGCAATGCAGTGCAAGTGCAAGAGATTTCTTTTGAAAGTGGAGATGGATAATTTCATTGCACTTAATTACGTCTTCCAAGACATTGTTGCAGGTTACTATTTCAAGGGCTGGTTTAACTGTGTTTTGACCGCTTTTTCACATACAGGGGCATCATTTTGTTCCTTTTCTCTTCTCACACGATTCCACTTTTTGTTTTGTCCTCTCCCACAGAAGATAGATGAAGAGAGTGAGGCAAACTTGCTAGCCGTTCTCACTGAAACACTGGACAGCATCCCTGTGGATGAGGATGGATTGCCTTCATTTGATGCACTGACAGATGGAGATGTGACCAACGAAAATGCCATTAGCCCTTCCCCAATGCCCGACGGCACCCCTCCAACCCAGGAGGCAGAAGAGCCGTCTCTAGTAAGAACCCTTCCTACTGTTTAACAGGAATTGGATGTGCCTCTGGCAACCCGCTGCATGGGTATGATGTAGTCACAGTAAGGTCTGGAATTTTCGTATAGACTGGAAAGAAAAATCAAGTAAAGAGCTGAAAATTAAGCAAGGCGGGGTGGGGGTGGGGGGAACACCAAATACCATAGGATGGCTAATAAGGCAATCTATTAAAAAGTCTGTTGAAGAGATTGTTTTTGAGATTCTTGTGCTAATGGCTGACACATTTGCTTATCATTTTGTTCAAATAAGACAGGGTAATGGTTTTTAATTCATATTTCTCAGGGCTCTTTTCATATGTTTGGCTCGACATCACTTTTGGTGATCTGTAAAGAAAGACCCATTGAGTCTGGTGGCATGTGGGGCTAATTTTGTGCCTTTACATTGATTTGACCAGTAAGCACCAGCTTAGTGCTAATCAGGGCAAAACTGAGCCTCGGGTGAGGATGTGGGTGAAACCTCATATGCATTTTGGTCAGTGAAACCAGTTTGAGATGTGCTTCTGTTTCTGCTGAAAGCCCCTTATCACTGGCTTCTGCGGAAGCAGAGCCAGATACCTGTATTTTGACACTGTATCCATTAGTCTGTTAAAGTTAACATCTCTGTTTAGATCAGAGGCCTCTTCTGTCAAACAGATTGCTAAGAATTTCATTTTGCCGTGCATTCAAAAATCCAAAACCCCTGTCATTTCTGCTTGCCCCACAGTATCCTTCAGTAAAGGGAGCAGAAATATGCCTCCAAGCCAGAAGAAAATGAAATCTGTTTGCTCTGGGGAATATCAAGCGCTTCTTGCTCTTTTATTGTACTTTGCTTGGTGAAACTGATATATCTAATTGTAAATAAGCGTGCAAAAAGATGTAGTTAAGTCATTTTAACCCATAAAAATGCATAACTTTACTCTTTTTCTTCCACCTCCCTTTCCCTGATGTGTTTGTAGCTCAAGAAGCTCTTGCTGGCTCCAGCCAACACTCAGCTAAATTACAATGAATGCAGTGGTCTCAGCACACAAAACCATGCAAACACTAATCACAGGATCAGAACAAGCCCTGTGGTTGTTAAGGTACAAACTTAATCTTTGTAATAAAGGAAAAAAAAAATACAATAGAAAGAAAAAGTGTACAGTCTTTTATGCTTTCAGCAGCCAGCCAAGCAGTAGATCTATATGTATTGTATTAATCTGCCTACTACCTTTAAACTGCTTTAAAAAAATAATTTTAAAAAGTGAACAGATTATAGACAGAAAAATCACCTGATCTCTTTTATGCTCTGAATGTTTAATTTATGCTTTTTCTTTTGGCAGAGTTCAGTTGTAGTCCCACCGTCTGTTTCTGTTGCCTACTTTATAGATACAGGGAGAAGTAGACGGTACGATAAAATTTGCTGACGGGCTGCTGTTGTTTATGAGTGACTCCAGGATGTGGGATTGCCATTTTACCAGCTGTCTGAGCAAAGAAAAATGACACTGGATTCTTGGCAAAAGATGTATATCAGCCATTAATTGGATAGAATGGGGACTCTGACATAATTCTGTTAGCAGGCAGTATTAAACAATGTTTGTCTTGCCGTTCACTGTAACTGAAAACGGAGCGTTTAGGGGTACTTAAGAGAGTTGTGAATACTGGGCTCAAGCAATCAGCAGCAAATTAAAGTTTAAACCAGCTTATTTTTTTGTTCACAGTAAAGGTGCTGTAGGGTCTTGTTAGTTACATGTTGCTGAGTAGGAACATTGAAATGTAGGAGAAATGAAATAAAAAGCTGCATAAATGTCATTTAGGAATTTTAAATGTAATTTTCTTTCCTTGTTCTGCAAACAATTATTCACAGCTCATAGATCTAGTACACTTAGACTGAACACTTCATTGAAAATCTCATCCCTTCAGAAAACCTATATCCATTCTGATAAGGTTCAGCTCACTAATTTTAGCTTTATTTTATTTTATTTTATTATGCCCTGTTTTTAAGACTGAGAATTCATGGAGCAATAAAGCAAAGAGCATTTGTCAACCACAAAAGCCTCAAAGACGTCCCTGCTCTGAACTTCTCAAATATCTGACTACAAACGATGACCCTCCTCACACCAAACCAGCAGAGAACAGGAACAGCAGCAAAGAGAAATGCACCTCCAAAAGGAAGCCCCACCTGCAGTCTCAGACAAATCATCTGCAAGGTAGGTGTGGGACTGCAGAACACAGCTTTGGTACCAGCAGTGACACAGGGAAGTTGTAGTACCGTGGTTGTGAATGCCCTCAATACCTTTTCCATTCTTTGGATTAGTATTGGAAATCCAGCATCTCTTCTGCACAGGGAGAATTTTAAAACGGTATAATGAAGTTAGAATTAGTTAGCTAGATTTAGCTTTTAAACTATTTTAATCCTGTCTCTAATGCCCCCAGCCACAGAAAAAGACTCTCAGGAAAAAAGCAAGTTTGACAAATACCACATTAATATACTAAGCTAGCTGGAGATACACATTCACAGAGTACGATACCACTAAGAAACCATTATACCCCTAAATAAGCTGGGCAGGCCAGTTCATTAGTGAGCTTCTTTCTTTTTTGCTAGCGTAAAACTGAAGGCATTGTTAACCTGCCACGTAGTTCTTAGGAGACAATAAATAGTGCTCTCGCTGCTGCAGAGAAAGCAATGAATGTGTCATTCCTGTTAAAACTGGAATGACAGTTTGTAATTTTATTTTGTAAATAGTTGAAAGTTTAGCTGCCATCCTGTTCTTTCTCTTTTTAGATTCTTTATGGCCAAAACTGAACAGTTGTATTGACTTCTAGTATCCCCTGATGCATAAAGAACTGGTCTGTATTACAAGTAGCTCCTATGACAGAGATACAAGAACTTAAAGGCCCCTCACTTGCTTTCTCTCCCACTCTTCCCCTGCCCATTTTCCTAAGATATAGGAAAGCTATAAAAGCTTACAAGCCCAGTGGGAGCTTGTTTAAAAGTTACTGTTACTTTAAAATACATCTATGTATATGTGTTGGCCTGGCTATGTAGAAAGCCAGATGCCTGTCTCAATCACATCACTGCAAATCCGGGATGACTCCACTAAAGTCAATGGAAGTTGTCTGGCTGCAACAGAGATCAGGATATGACCCTAAATGTGGTGTTCTGCTATTTTTAAAGCAACAATTGCAAACTCTGTACGGTTTTTCATCTTTTATCCTACCCACCTCCCTGCATTTTCAGCCCCCATCAAATCTAATTTTTCACTCTTCATTAGGAAATACCGGCAGACTTAATAAAAATGATCTTCCCACCACTAAATACCCTTCTCACAGCTGTACTTTCTGACATCCTAAGTACAGTTTTCCCCATTAGTGTCTCAAATTCTCTAAACAGCGTTTCTTGTAAGGAAGAAATTCAGCTGCCCCTAGAGCTTCTTGGGTGCCAACTGCCATTCCTTCTGGATGGCTTCAGCAGTCTGCTTCACAGCAAAATCCAGACTGAACTGTACGTGTAAAACCTGTGTCTCATACTGCAACGGTACTGGAAAACAGACCTGCCAGAAGGTAGAGGGCTTTATTAGCATTGCTGGCTGTTAAGGTGACGCATGATAAGGTATATTGTGTATAACATGCTATATGCATATGTATGTTATACATATACCATGGATGTATGTGTACACACTCGTAAATGCAGATCAGAAAATCTTCCTATTCAGATCAGAGCTGCATTTTTTTTTTCCCAGATGAGACAACTGTGTAGATTCAGTGCAATGAAGCACGCACATTGGGTTGTGGAAACAGCATGGAAGGAGCAGTTGGGAAAGTCCAAAGGGACATACAGCTAGCATAACAGTGTTTAACAGGTGACTGTGCCTTTGGTGGTATTGTAGGTGGAATTGCAGGCAGAGACAAACTACTCTTCTTTAATTCCTACAGTTTTATTTACAGGCTTCTGAAATGTGGGGGTTTTTTGTCAAATTTGCCTCATGCACCAATATATGATTTCAACATCAATAGATTTGTAGATAATACAAATACAAGAATATAATGCTTTCAGCTTGGACAGTCAATTCAGGGAGAATCAAGCTTGCAAATTTAGCTGATATTTGTAGACGTGCAGTCATTTGTTCATATATTTAATCAAAAAGACAAGAAAATTGACTCCCTCTGTTTTAAAAAATAATCCAGGTCTGATATTCTCTTTCAAAGTTAGGGAAAGCTCACAAAGCATCAGTCAAATGGTATGTTCCTTTAGGGTTACTTTTGTAAACATATTGCAAACCCACGGGAGTGTCCACAAACCTATTCATGCCGAAGATCATCTGTGGGTTCTTGTTGAAATTTGCCCGTGAGGAAACTTAGTTCTTTTGGACCTGAACGTTTTCAATTTACAGGGACAAACAACTTCATATGAACCCTTTTTAAAAAGAAAAAAAAACCTCACACCACAGTAGATCTTGAAACCCTTAATAAACAAGCACCATGGAAAATGATAGAGTCTTGGCTA
This sequence comes from Todiramphus chloris collaris, assembly GCA_025345505.1. Lineage (NCBI taxonomy): Eukaryota > Metazoa > Chordata > Aves > Coraciiformes > Alcedinidae > Todiramphus > Todiramphus chloris. The sequence goes on from JANVCC010000035.1 coordinate 24,871,470, forward strand.
AATATTTACACTATCGATAGCTGTGTGTGAGGACGAATCCTTTGCAGGAATACTGTCTGGTCAAGCCCTTGCCTAGCAATAAGAAAACTGATGGATGTTTTGGTATGCGAATTTCTCAGTGGGAGTGCTCGGTGATATCTGCCTGAAATGAATACATACGAGTGTGAGATAACGCTTTGGTTCTGTGCCCATCTCTGCAGACTTGCATGGTGCCTCAGTGCTTCAGAATTTTATGCATATATTCTCATGTGGGACTATTCCGTGGGACTAATGAGAGCTAGAATGAGACTTTTATAGGCTTAAAAAGCTCTTACACATTCAACTTCCTTAGAAAGCCTAAACTGAATAAGAGTATGTAGATTTTTATCCTCTGAAAGGAAGTGAAAGCCTTTGTTTAAAACTTTATTGCTGAGCCTTACTGTTAGTTCTGTGTTTTATAAGCCAGTTTTATGTGTAGGTAGCCATGGGCAAACATTGGTATCCCTAGATGTATATAAAATACACAAAAAGATGTGTCCGGTAACATTCATTTGTGCACCTGGTTTCGTGCACAAATCAGCAGCAGTGCTGGATCAGACAAGTAACTCATTGAGGTGCATCTCCTCACTCCGACAGGGACTTCTGAGGAAGGTGAACCTGAGGTGAACACCTGAGCTTCCATTGCAAACTTTCATGTGGGGAGGAGGAGGAACAATATGCATCTCTTGAGAATTGAGTTAATTTAAAAAAACCTGTAATATACTTCAAGAATGCTCTAGAGCTTATAAAAGTAATCAATTTGCATATAAAATCCTTTAATGTTGATGGGAGCTCCAAGCCTGAAATGAATACGAAATATGCGGTAGTGACACTCTGGACAAAAGATCTGCAGTGCAGGAGTGTTCAAGGGGAACATTTTGTCTTAAGTAATTAATCTGCAGAAGAGATCCCCTGCTGTTGTTCTTGGTACAATGCTCTCTGCGTTTAAACATCAATCTAACTTCTGAAAAGTAAAATTTGCAAGTAATATTATTGTTAATTTTTAAACACTTTACTGGCAATTAAAGGAATATTAGTTGTATTACAGTACCCTAGTTCTTGACTTGCTTTGGGAAAATACAAGTTCACATGTATAAAAGCTACAAAGACTTGTATTTTTATAGCTAGAGCTTTTGTTTTTTGTGGATGTTGGGATTGTAGTGCTGAGAGCTTCAGCCCCATTTTTAACCATCTGTGACTATGTCCGTGACTTGTCATAGTTTGCAGGATAATTTGCAGAAATTTGGACTATAACTGGTTGGACTCTGGCCTCATATAAACAACCTATTCTCAGTGCTATATATAAAATTGTATATTGTAGAAGTAAAATCAACTGAATATTCATAACGTTCTGGTACCTCATAGTTATTCTGTTGCTCCTGTTTTCAAATGAAACATGAACTGTAGTCTAAATTAACTCTATGAGGAAAAAACATTTTCACAGTGTATTCTGATTTTTAACATGTACCACTGTTCTCCTGAAAGGTTCATGGCATTTAGGTTGTATACTATATTTCAGAAGTACAGTAATTGATGTAAATCATTGTTGATATTTAGGTGCCATTCTGGTACCAGTAATAAGGACTCAGGATGGGTCTCCCTGTTTATCTAAGATACACTGAAATGACTGTTGAACTAGCAGAGCTCAGCCCTAACTGTCTAACAAGGGATTCCAGGACTAAAATAAAAAGAAACCTTTTTAGTATATATTATGAAGTGTTTAGATATTCCATAATCATTTTCTTTTTCCCTTTAGCCAAACCAACAAGTTTATCACTTCCATTGACGCCCGAGTCACCAAAGTAAGTACTAAAAAGTGCAAACATTTATAAAAGGGAGGGGGTTTCAATAGGTTTTGGCTACAGCAACTCCATTTCAGCTTGTTTTTATAAATGTGCCCTGTCTTCCAGTGATCCCAAGGGTTCCCCATTTGAGAACAAGACTATTGAACAAACCTTAAGTGTGGAACTCTCTGGAACTGCAGGTGAGAAATGGGGAGTGCTGGCTCTTCCTGTAAGCATGGCTTGTGTGTGTATGTTCTTGTTCATTTTAATATACCACATGTACACCAAGATCTCACAGGGGTCTCCAGTAGATTAACCTCACTGCAGTTTAGCATTGACTTTTTATCCAGTTACCTGAGAAGGAATGTGTTTGGAAATATGGCTCCAAACCTGCACAAGAGAGCATAATTTCTGGGAAAATATGAATGAAACCATTTATCTGTTATACTTCCTCAGTTCCCCATAGATTTGTGTACTGCTGAGCACCATCTTTCAAAGACAAACCCCACAGCACAGTATAATAGATGTTACAAATGGAAAAGTTATGTCATCCAGTCTCTCTCCAGGCCGGTCTAGGGCTGTACACTACTGCATGTTTCAGTGCTTTGTCAGTTCAAGATTAATGTGTCACAAATAACAGCTTTCTCCTCTACCACTGAAAAACTATTCCATAGCTTAGATGTAATTTTTAAAATTGGTATTCGTTTTATATTCTGGCTTTCTCTTTATTTCTTCTGTTAACACGCTTCACACAACCTCCCTTTATCTTCCTTCTCCTTTCAGATCCCTGGTGTTTGTACCTTTTGAGGATTTTTAGATTTTTTTTGTATCATGTTCTGGTTTAGTTCATGCATCACCCATTAGACTAATTCTGTTCATCTGCTCTTCTTTCTGCTGAAGTCAACTCCTTCAGACTCGGATCTGTTTTATTGCTTTCCTCTGGATGCTCTTTCCCTTTGTTTTCTTGAAGTGGTCAGAACTGAGCACAGGAGCACATGTTGAGCTCCACCTGAGCTATTACCAAGACTGTTTTCTTTCTAAGTTGTGTAATCCTGAAAAATAAGAGATGTGCTTGGCATGTGTGTCTCCCAGGACAAGAGTAGATTGTAAATTATGTGATACCTAGCATTTTGGAGGGCATTGCAAAACACGTCTTCGGGTACCATAAATCAGCTTGGTGCCTCTCCGTTCAGTGTCAGCTTTACACGAGAGTAGGCCCAAGCACTACATTTGTGTATGTACTTCGGGCTTTCACCTCCCAATGTCCATCGTTTCAGTTTTTCAGAAACTTCTTCATTAGTTCAGCATTAAAACACGCACATTTCCCTTGCCATGTCCTGAAAACCCCCAGTCTTAGTGATTCCTCTTGTGACAAAAGGAAGCATCCTTCCAACACGCCTTCATTTTGCAAAACCAGCGTAAACACGGCAAAATTCACTATATGCAGCAGGATGAAAGCACGGAGGAGCCTCTTTTATCATTACTGGAGAGCAAATCTGCACAAAAGTGCCCATTTGTAAGCACACTGGTAAGTCAGTGCTTAGTGCTGCCAACTGAAAGGGGCAGATGAGGTGACCACAGCAGAGTGGTAGAAGCGGGTGTTGAAATCACTGAAGGGAGCAGTTTTCTCCCAGACAGAAAGTCAGCAGCCTCTTCTTCTCATCAGCTGACTAGACAGAAACTGGGAGTCGGTCTGACCCCTGGATAGTCCTCTAGTATTGCCTCCATAATGGCGATGGGAATGGTGTTGGTATTACCAAATTCATTCCGCTCCATCAGCTGTGCACAGAGGAGAAAACAAAACAGCTCTCTAGTTGTCTTAGACAATATAAACAGGAGAACTACCGCATTAAAAAATGCATCAGAAGCTGTGAAACAGCACAACTGTCTGAATATGTGAACAGGAATATTGTACTATGAAAACATGATTTGCTTCCCCTCTGGAAGCAAATAGAGTCTAGCTAGAAAATAAACTGGTGATGAGGAAGAGGATGAGTTGGCGGTGTGTGAACAGGGAGTTGGGGCAGCGTTACTAGTGTAGATGAGGGTGGCCCTTGGACTTCTTTCTTGCTCTAGTCTTCACAGTGCCTGGTGAGGAGGTTTCAGGAGATTGTATTTCATAACCCTGTAGCTGTATTAATCTCTGCCTTCATATACTCATAGAATTTATTTTTATATTCATGTATGCATATAAATCTGTAAAAAGATGAGCGGCCGTGCATGTCTTTTTAACTCATTTGTATTGCAGTAGTGTCTTTGTTATGAGTCTGCTTGGGCTGGAAGCAGACAAGTACATAACAGAAACAACCTGAAGTACTGAAGAACTTGCAGCATATATGAGTAAATCATGTCAGAATTGAGACCCACTTCAATAAAAAAAAACACAACAACCCCCCAAAAATAGTGGCAGTAACGATTAATAAAACCTTGAAGTTCTTTAGTGAGACCCTGGCAACTCCAAATTATATCCAGATAACCGCAGTGCTCATTGTCCTTATATAGGGCAGCTTGCACTGTACAAGCACTATTTATTATAATTTAAATAGGAGTTGCCTTGATCTCACTGCTGAATTGAAAAGACCATTAGAAGTGCTGCTTGCACTATCGAAGCACAAAGTATTTTAATATAAATAGCAGCTCCCTTGATCTCTCTGCTGAAAACAACATTGGTTCCCTCACTGATGAATTAACTATAGAGCAGAAAAATAAATAAATAAAAGCATTTCCCACATGAGCCATCAATCTTCATCACACACGTGTTTTGGATTCATGTGTCTAAAGTCAAACTGAAACTGTTCTCTTGCCAATGCTGTATCTTGCTTTACATTTGTTAGTAGTCATGAATCTAACTTTGTCTTCCCTAAAACTGTCAAAAACATTGATTTGTCAAATTACAAGAAACAAATATTTTGTTAAAGTGTTTTCAAGCCACACATAAGAATTCTTTGAATACACTTTATGGTAGAGGTGCCTATGGTAGAGGAATATGTCCGTTGCAATTTAAAATCCCAGCTTCTGGAGGTGATTTCTGGTGCAATTCTAAGGAAAATGGACCAGAACATCATTATATGGAGGGAGTCCTAGGTGCTGATAATGCAGTGGATGAAATTCCTTTGTAAGGCAAGTCTTATTCTGAGTAAGAGGCTTGCAAGAGGTCCTTCTCCCTTTGCACAGCTAGCTGCATTGCCAATGCCTTGCTAAGAGTTTACGGGCTTAAATGTCTGCAGTGTCTTCCAGGAACATGGGACATTTCTGTGTCACTGGAAGACCTTTTTCCTTTGTTACCAGTCAGGCTGAGGGGGGCATCTGCCTACAAGACCTAGGAGGATGACTCACCCTCTGGAGGTGGCTGTGTAACTTGATGATCCAGGACTCCTCAGTGATTGTCTTGGACTTTCTGCTGAACTTTTAAATGCCAGAAGTTAGATGGCATGGCTCTTAAATGTTTGAAACTTAGCTCTCTTTGTTCTTTCAGTGTCTTTTTAAACCTTCACTCCTGAATACTCAAAGATGTCATGTAAATGCATGAAAGGAGATTACATGCTTAAGGATCCATCAATAACTGGAGGGTTTTTCAACTGTCTTAGCTACAACAGGTGACTTGGTCAAAAGTCTCGCATTTGCACAGAGATCCCTGTAATTTACCTAAGCATAAAACTCCTCACCGATCTCATCCTGGGTGCAAAATTTGATTTCTCCAAAAACATGACAGAAAAAGGCTATATGAACACAATAAGCTTTGATAGTGATTTGCAATTCATCAGCATCCTTGAGGATACTTACACCCTGCTATCTGCCCACCTCGAGATCTGCATTACCTCTTAGTTGTCAGAACAAATGCTTAAAATCTTATTATATAAGAACTTGTTTGACCTCAGAGTGTTTTCTGATAAAATGAGATGTGAAACATAGAGAGTTGTCCAGAGGGAATAAAATCTAGTAAATTATTTGGTATTTCGAGGAGTCTGTGTTTATTCTCTTAAGCACTGACAACAGGATTAATCTGAATACTCAACAAGCATGTAGTTTTTTATTATATGACTATTATTATATGGCTATTTAATTTTATTATATTTTTCTGGCTTCTGCAAACTTGTGCCACACGAAAGCTCTCCTGATTCTTTCACCGAATTGAGTTATTAGCTTGTGTTCAGTGTTTAAAGTTGCCTTAAATTTTGTTTCCCTTGACAATTCATTTTAAAACTTAAAAGTTGATTTTCATGCCTCTCAAAAGCCCAGTAGAAAGGCACATGTAGAAAGGTTCCTCAAAAGACACTAGTTCTCATCCCCTTCAAAGCAAATCATCATCAAACTTTCAAATACTGTTACAGTAGAGTTTTAGAAAGATCGGTGTCTATGTAAAAGAGCATTGCAAATCAGTCCTAAATAGTCAAGATGTCATGTTTTATGCAAAGGCGCTCCCCTGATTTCTGCTTATCAACCTAGCTGGGGTAAATGAGTTACTAAGGATGTTTTGTAGTGTTTTGGAATGTATCAAAAGTAGTTTCACTCTCCCAAGAACTTTCTTGAAAGTTGCTTGGCTGAGGTGGCAGAGTTCACACACGTGCAAACAGCTTTTGTTGCACAGACGCGGGGAGGATGGTGCTCCTTTGGCAGCAGTGCTGGCAAATTGACGTACGCTGTTTTCAAGCAGAAGATCACCGAGTGAGTTCGTAGTACGTAGACAGAGCAAGGCAAAGTGCAAACGTACCATTTACCAAAGCCATTCAATTAAAGAAAAATCCCTACAAAGAAAATGTTTTTGTAGCATGTCATGAAAAAACACTTGCCTTTTACTTTAAAAAGAAAAAAGACTGTTTAAGGAAGATGATTGCAGAGTATGTACCACTTCTAACAGATTTGCTGTGCAGAAGTACATAAGTGTGAGTGATGTAGAGGTACTTGTTTATTATAGAGCACATTTCAATGCAGTAATCATAAATATTGCTAAGGTTGTGCTCTGTTGAAATATGACCTACATACTCTTGATTGTTTGTGTTACGTGATTTGTCTGACACCCATTACATTCTGGGTAATGGCAGCCATTTGTTGCTGTGCACAGCAGGCTCTTTTGACAAAAGAAAATAGGCAGCAATAAAAAAGCTATAGTCTGAATTACATTCTGCACAGCGCTGCACTGCTGAGAGTTTGTGCAAGTGTGTTAACAATGCTCTGAACTGCCTCTTGTCAGCCTTCAGCCCGTAATGGCCATCTGTCCTTCCATAAATCTGTCAAAACCTGCTAAGTTCAAGAGAGAGCACAGAATATACCTTGTACTGTCAACGCTAAAATGTACACATTGGTGGAGGAATCGGCACCAGAAATAATCCAATGGTTATAGAATATTGTTAACGCTGTTGATGTGGGATCATGGCCCTCGGTGAAGATTACCAGAGATTAGTGTGAAGAGGAACAAGTGTGCAGCCAACAGGTTTTCTAAAAGTTCATGGTTCAGAGATTGGTCATGGGACATGCTGACTCTGTAGCAGTGACATGAATTCAAAACTTCCCTCCCTCCTCCATCCCCCGATGGAGGTTTGTTCAAAAGTTAAATGAACGTTTTCCAACTTTAATCTGTTTCTACTTGCCTATGCACTTCCTGCTTCTGCTGGAAACCAGGAAAAAAGCCAAAATGCCACGAGGAAGCCCTTTCTTAGGCTGTTCCCAGCACAGCTCTGCCAGCAACAGAAATGCCAGTAAATTTAGCTCAGTCTGTACTTCTGTAAGGGTTTTTTTTGATAGGGGCTCCCCCCCCCCCCAAGATTGTTGGGCTCCTCATTTGGCTTCTGGAAGGTGTAGTGCTCTGGGTTTAGCTTGCTTCCTGCTGGCACTTTGAATATTGAATTATCTCTGGGTTCCCTTGCCTCAAATTCTTAAATATGCATGTTCATTGTGGAGTGGTTGTATTTTTGCTTCATTCTTTCTTTAAAACTACATCCAAAAAAAATCGGTAAGTAACCCCAGGGCTTCTCACGGGCTGTATAATTTCATGAGTAAAGGTGACGGTTCTAAATTTTTTTAGATAGAAAACAGTCTTTGCTCACTTGAATCTTTCTTGAATCTGAGCCTGAAGTTTTAACCAGAAACTATTACTGTTGCGTTTAGAAGAGGACTGTTCTCTTCATTTTGCCAAAAATTCGTTGAGGAGGTGGGTAAGGTATGAAATACATATGACTGACTTAATTGAATTTTTTAGGAAGAAAAATTTGAGGACTCAAAGGAAATAGTCTGTCAGTGATGACTTGGCACGAAACTTTGTCCACTGTTAAATTTAAATTTGAGGTAACTAGAATATTAGGTGTCATTATCTTCACCTTAGTTTCCCTGACACTTGTGGCATTAGGCACAGTGTTTACATAGCCACAAGTAGCTCATAACCATTTTTTTCCAAATGTTCATATAAACTCAAGCTTCTCTCTCACATCAAGTATTCATGCCTTGGTACTCCTATCTTCTTTTTTTTCTGAAACAAATTCATTGCAGCTAATGCAATGGGACTCCCAGTCTCCATTTATGCTCCTTAGGGAGCACTATGCATTGATGGACGCTTTTCCTTCTTTACAGCAAAACACTATAAAACATGTTCCATTTGCATTGATCTGCTGAGCTCTGTTGCATGGTTAAAAATACAGAACAGAACTCTATAGCTGTGTTTGAAATACACATTTCCTGTAAGTGTGTCTGCCCTCTCTTTTCATTCTTGCGAAGGAAGTAATGGAAAGCTCACTGCATGGGCTAGAAGAAATGCTGGGCAGCATCAACCTCTGGTGCGCTTAAGGATGATCTGGATTATGTAGGAGAACTCCCCAATCTCAGTCTAATTTGTTTCATTTTAAGCATATATACTTCTAAATTACATTGGATTCAATTGGACAGAAGCAAATTTTTCAAACATAACATACCAAGCACCTTCCTGGAGAATAATTGCTTCCAGAACAGTGGCTGCAGTTTGCTGTTACTCTGTCCTGGTGTCCTGTGTTATACTTTTGTAAAGTCTAAAGAAATTCTATGATTTCCACAGAAAATAGAGTTATGCTTCACCCATATAAAAATAATTGGAAGATGCTGCTTCAGTTCCCAGGTTTTACTGGAATGGGCTGTAGTCCTTCCTGCAATTTTGTCTCGCCATAGTGATATAATCTATTACAGTTATGTGAACAATCCTGGTAGTTAGTGATATCTTTTGTCTCTGAATATTTCACCTGTTTCATTTTGACTCCTTACTTCATGGCTCTCACTTATACTCAGTTCTAAATGCAATGGTTCTTTACAATTGCAGGTAACCTATTTTTCACTTCAGTTTCAGTTGCAGAACCACATTTCAGGCAAAATGTATTAGTTATGTATGTTACAAGACAGTATTATACATATATTAGCAATGGTTTACTGAGTTAATGAACTGTAGAGACAAAGAGTCATTGCATTTGAATCGTAGAGTTGCTGTACTTCGCATTCAAGTTCTGCCTTCTACCAAGGTTCCTTCAATAGCACTCTAATTTTCTCAGGCTGCTTTTATTCAGGTTTTTGTCTGCTAGTTTCCTTAGGTTTTTGACAGTGCCAGACTTTAGATTTTTGTATAAAAATCTTTTTGATATTTAACAAAAAGTCTTTTGGGTTTTATCTCTTGATCTTTTGTATGAAAATCTACAGAGAGGTGGATGTTACGGAGGAAGGGGAGGGGCAGAAACGATGCTGAAGATTAATGACAATGCATTAGTCCTGTTGCTATTGTTGTTACCAGATCTTTGGTGCCTCACATCCTAAATACTCTTATTCCCAGTATTAGTAGTGTTCCATTAATGTCACATAGAATGGGTCTCACTTTGTATCTGTTTTTAAAGAAGCAGATGAGCTGCCTTTATAAATGTATGTGTGCTTAAATATATTCTGTTCCTCCTTTTTTGCCCCTTAGGCCTAACTCCACCTACAACCCCTCCTCATAAAGCCAACCAGGATAATCCTTTTAGGACTTCACCTAAGCTGAAGTCATCATGCAAGACTGTTGTACCACCTTCAAAAAAGCCCCGCTATAGTGAGTCTTCCGGTTCTCAAGGAAATAACCCAATCAAGAAGGGTCCAGAACAGTCTGAGCTGTACGCACAGCTTAGCAAGACTACAGTACTGTCCAGTGGACATGAGGAGAGAAAAACAAAACGGCCCAGTTTGCGGCTGTTTGGTGACCATGACTACTGTCAATCTGTGAATTCAAAATCGGAAATACACATTAAAATATCCCAGGAACTTCAGGACTCCAGACAACTAGAATTTAAGGATTCTTCACCTGGGTGGCAGTGTCAGATTTGTTCTTCTTTAGAACAAGACCAGTATTTCAAGAAAGAGACTCTACAGACAAGTAAGCAGGGATCCCATGGTAATAACAGAAAACAGCTGCAAGACCAGGAAATACGGGCTGAACTGAATAAGCATTTTGGTCACCCCAGCCAAGCTGTTTTTGATGAAGAAGCAGATAAGACCAGAGAACTAAGGGACAGTGATTACAGTAATGAACAATTCTCCAAACTACCTATGTTTATAAATTCAGGACTAGCAATGGATGATCTCTTTGATGACAGTGAAGATGAAAGTGATAAACTACGCTACCCTTGGGATGGGACACAAGCATATTCATTATTTGATGTATCGCCTTCTTGCTCTTCTTTTAACTCTCCATGCAGAGATTCAGTGTCTCCACCCAAATCCTTATTTTCTCAAAGATCCCAAAGGACACGCTCTAGGTCAAGGTCCTTTCCTCAACGCAGGTCTTGTTCCCGTTCTCCATATTCCCGATCGAGATCAAGGTCGCCTTGTAGTAGATCCTCTTCAAGGTACAGTACAACAAATTCATGTATCATCATCATAGTTAATTAAGAAGAGAAACAGCAAAGCTATAAAGCAACTTGAAGGAAAGGAAGAAAAAACCCCAAGAAATAACTTTAATCCAGTGCAACTCTCATTCTATTGCTCCTGAGCTGATTAACTCTGAAGGTGATGGGGTTGCTACAGAAACACTTGTTGCCATTATCCTTTAAATTTGCCAAGTTTACCCTTCCTGAGCGGAGCCAGTCAAGTCAGCAGCAGAGCAATTGGTCAGAGATGTACACAACTAACCTTTCCCATTATCTGCGAACCGCCTGGTGCCAATCTAGCTGCAGTCCCTATCAGATGAAGTTGACAGTGGCTGACTCTCTGCTCTGTATTAGCCTCAATAAGGAACATTACAGAAGGGCATGGGGGGAAATCACTTGAGGCCCCTTAGTTGACTAGGAGATCGTAAACCGTCACTGGAAAATCTCACTGGTATCTTAGAAGAAATAGTAAGTTCGTGAATGAGGTAGAAAATGGTGTCAATAGATTCAAACTGAATGACAGAGGTGAATATGTTTCTTCCTGCAGATCTTGTTGCTATTATGAGTCCAGCCACTGTAGACACCGAGCATACAGAAGTTCTCCCTTACGTGCAAGATCGCGATCCAGATCACCGTACAGTCGCAGACCCAGGTAGTGCATTTTGCCCGCATTTGGTTTGCTTTGCTGCTGGTTCACAAAAGATAATGAAGCATTCCAGAAACTGTATTAATAATTTTACTTTCACAAATACAGGTGCTTGATTTAATGACTAAGTTATGTTTCCTAGATATGACAGCTATGAGGAATATCAGCATGAAAGGCTGAAGAGGGAAGAATACCGCAAAGAGTATGAAAAACGGGAATCTGAAAGGGCCAAACAAAGGGAGAGACAGAGGCAGAAAGCAATTGTAAGCATTGCGAAGATAACTTTCATTTTGAAATAGACTTCTGTTTCTTTTCACAGATTTTTTTTGTATTAGAGCTCAGACTTTATTTTGCCTCTTTTTTTATAAAAGAAAAAATCAAAATACAAGAATCTGCTTGCTTTATTTCTTCATATTTTGAATTTCAGGCAGATATGGTTTTTTATAATAATTTGTGTTTTGATGTTACAATACTAATTTTTTCAGGTTCTGTAAATCCACTCTCCAAGTTTTTTACAGTCAACAGATGCAAAAGGCATACTAAAAAAAAGGTTTCATCCCAGACAGCAGTCAATTAAAGTGAACCAGTCTATTTCTTACACAGATCTACCAGTGAACCTGCATTTATAGTATATATCACCTACCAGAGTGACAGTAATCAAAGCCTATTTTCTATATTTCTGTTTTTTTACATAAGAAACATAGGAGTCAGCTTACATACAGATCACTGGACTTTAATAGTGGTTGTAATTGTCTACACAGAGGGTGCAGATAATAGAATCCAAAACTGGGATACAAAGAAACGAGTTTAATTTCTTTCTTTTTTTTTCTGTCTATGACTCAGTTAATTTTAAGTTACTTACAGCAAAATAAATATTCTGAAGACATGATGCAATTTAAAAATGTCACTTAACACGGGCCCTTTCATAATGAATATGTTATTACTTAACTATTTTGTTCATCAGTGTTCGGTGTGAACCAACTGAAATACCAGAGGCAAAAGAAATACCTATGTGAGGATGAGCAACTCTCTTGGCTATTGCAGCAGCAGGACGGAAGAATGGCTGTTAAATGGACAGGTGGCTTTTGCCCCTTTTTAGTTCCCTGTTGGCAACTGCGTGATTTAAATTGGGAGCTGCTATAAATCTGGACTCTTCTTGTAGTTGCTAAGCCCATTTGGTGTCTCGCCTTGACATTTTCTGCTTGGTTTTCTGTGTCCTGCTCATTCCAGTCAGTTGTACCTTCACTGCTATTCTGGCTGTGCTCTGGCTTTTGCATAAACTGGTACAGACTGGGACACTTCATTTTCAGGTTTTCCCTTAGTGTTCTGTCCAGGGATCACCAAAATGAATAGGTCCTTTTTCCCAGTGCCTTTAGTGAACTTTGTAGTAAAAAGTGATTTGTCACTTACTCGACAGCTTTTCTCCTAGTACTTAACAGTACTACAGAAATGGGAGTGTGTAGAGATTGACAGAGACTGGTGTAGTTTACAGCAGCAAAGAAGTGCTGGGAGGGAAGTAGACACTTTTATTTCCTGATTTTTGACTCTACTACTGTTGTTCTTAGTGATCTTCATCAAATCATTTCACTTTTCTCCATTTCAGGTGCCCTGTCTACAAAGTGTGCGTGATAGGTGTATTTTGTAAAGCATGAGATTTAGAGCTATAACACGCTCTGCTGTGCTGATCTGAAACTGAGTGAAAGCAATGGAGAGATTTTGCTTGACTTCAGACAGGGCTATATTTAAGTCAGTTGTTGCAGTTAGTTTTAAAATATCTGGCTTCCATCTACTTAGAGATGAGCACTACCTTCCAGACTACCAGGTCTTTTCTCTTAGACCTAACACAAATTAGAGATTCAGGTAGACCTCTGTCATGGATGTATCTTGCTGCTCCTCAATCTCTGTACCTTACTGGTATAAATAAACATTAATCCTACTGAGGAGGTAGAAAATTTCATTTAATTTAAAACAAGCAAGTGTTTATCAAGTAGCTAAGTAAGAGAAAAGGAAAAAGGAAAGGAAAGAAACTTAAAAAGCTCTGGATATGCTGCATTGTAACTTCCTGTGTTAAAAACTTTCAATGCTTCAAAACCAAGGATGAATTTATTTTCTTTCTAAAGTGAGCATTGTCATGATAATTAACTTAATTAATGAAATTATTTATTAATAAACATAAATAAATCAGAACTGAAAAACAAATTTCAATAAACAGAACATGGCAAAAACTTAAAATCCAGTCACCTGTGTAAGAGCTGCAGGAGATGTAGATGAAATCCTATTAACTTCTTTATCCAAAGTCTGTCAATAATTTCACTTCTAAAATCTGTACTGTTTATTCCCTGCGCAAATAAGTAGGTTTAGGGGACAACAGAAAAAGGGAAGCCCTGATCTGATGAAGTAGGTGGTAAGATTTGTTTTATTTCTAGCATTCTCTACCCCTTTTCTTATTCCTTTTGGCTTATGGATCTCTTCTGTGTTACTCTTTTCTTTCTTGGGCCACTGAACTCATTTATTGTTCAGCCACAAGAATCTTGTCTCTTTCCTTGAAGTCTTTTGACAGTCCCATAAATTTAGGTTTCTTTACTCTCTGCATTGAGGAATTTTTTATTTTCTTTCTAGCCCATTCGCATGCTGCCAGAGCTGATTCATGGGCACGTACCTGCAGTTACTGTTAAAAGGGTGGCCCAAAGATCAGGCAGTACTAATGCTGCAGGTGTTACACAGGGCAGGTGGCTTTTCTTCATGAGAGGGAACTGTCCTATGATTTCAGGAGTTAGTTGTAGAAAGGACGCACAGTGGAAAGGGAAGAGAAATTATGACTGAGCTAAAAGGCATCAGGTATTATTGGTCATGCTTTGTGTTTAAATGGCTGCCCCTTCAGTCCTGCAGACACCACCTTTGCTGCACAAGCTTCAGATTAGCTAGAAGCCTGGGCTGGCATTTCCCTGAATGGATTCCTAAATTCCTATCTAGACTTACAGCTATATACAGGTGGCTTGACATCAAAAGATACTGCGATAGTCTCTCCCTGTTTGTCTTTTCCCCTTTCCAGTTACTGGAGTTTGAGTCCCTTTTTCCTGGTTTGAGGTCTTAATTTTGAGCAGTCACACTTGAAAAATGGGGTCTGAGCCCACAAAACATTTTTCAGTTAGAGTAAGAAAAATATTTTTGTTATTCATTCGTTTGTAGTTTTGATTGTGATGCCTTCGCTAACTGAGTGAGTATTAACATAGTTTAGCCTGATCTTGACTGGGTTCACTGGGTCCCCATTTTGTTTTAAGAATGGGCCCTCATTGAAAATAAGGATGGTCTGCCACCAAGACTTAGTAACTTTGTAATGCTCACCAGATCATAGTGGAGACACATTCTTCATGAAACTTGAGGTGAAAATGCAGGACAGGACAGTCTGCTTAGGGCCGTATAGAAACCAGGATTCATCCCCCAGCCAGGGCCAAGAAGACTGAAGGCCCTTTTTTCTTCAAAATATACTCCAAGAAATTTCTGAGTTACGCGGGTGTTTACCTCAGCAGCACATTAGACCACGCCACAAATACTTTCCAATGCATGGCATCAGAAATGCAGTCAGCACATTTCAGTTCTGGAGTCATCAGTTCATGGTTCCCCATTGACATGGTGCACCAGCACTGGGAGGTTAAGCTGCCTGATGAGCAGCTTGGTGGTGTTGATCTCTGCTGTTCTGCTGCTCTCGCCATGATACTTGCGGTCACATTGTCCCTACAGCTCATTTGCTGTGTGGGCTGGCTGCTGCCAGGAGGTATAACAATAACAAAATCAGCTTTTAAACCTGAGTAGAAAATTACTAGTAGCGTTACTACTTTTCATTTCTAAGTGCTGACAGCCTCCATGAGACAAGTATCAAGAGTCCCTGTCCCAGAGAGCTTACAGACATAAGAGGATAAATGCACTGTGAGGCCACTGCAGCGGAAAGGAACACAGTTTCAAAGAAAATAAATTACTTTACAACAGGAAGGCAGGAGACAGGTGGTTTCATAAATGAGTGCTTGGCTTTTCTAAAGTCTAAAACCAGAATCAGCCTATAATGGAGTGCATTTCCATTAATAAAGGATCCAATGTACATTGTATATTTAGTTTGGAGTTTTTTGGTCGTTGCTCTTCTTGATGGCCTTGATCCCAGGCACTCTAACTTTGCTGTACAAGTTCCTGAAAATATATCACATGGAATACCTAAATCTTGAGATTTACTAGTCCATCATTATATTTCTAGCAATCACCATGGAGTGTTTCAGTCCTCAGACAAACAGCAGCACTTGACAATTTTGTGCAATGTTCTTTTTTCTTCCAGTTTTCGTGATTCTTCCTTTTGCCATTCATACTTGCCCACAGGTCATACTTAACTATTCTTCAATACACAATCTAAAGAAAACTTGTCCTATTATGTCAGAATTTTAAGCTTTAATGGCTTTTTCCATCCATAGCGTTTCTGTTTTCTAAACTCTGTCCAACCGTTCCCATTGCACTTTCAAAATGGTATTTGGCCTCCAGCTCTAATGATAAAAAGTTTTCATGGCTTTCTGCTGTAGGAGGACAAGAAGTCACTGGGCATGGAAGGCAACACAGGCATGGGGCTCGCACCCAGCCAGCCACCCATGCTGGAGGAAGCAGCAGAGCCTTTGACAAGGCCAGACCCCAGCTTTAAAATGCCCCTGGATTTCTTCTCTCAGCTGTACATCTTAGAGAGCTACATGTGTGCCACAGATGCGCAGACAAAAAGCAGCAGGGAAAATGGAGACAGCAGCACTAACTGGTAACTAACTGGTAACACCAGTTACCTCTGGAGTGGCTGCCTTCAGTTCCCACAGACCCAGCTTAGCAGCAAGTACAAGCAGGCAAAGCAAACAATCGTTGGATGAAGAAACCTAGTAAAAAAAAAACATGTGAAAACTAATATGCCTAGTGGTCTGCAATATAGTGCCTTGAGAAAAAAAGGATTAAGAATGAGGAAGGGAAAACAAAAGTTTTGGAGTAAACCTTTGCAAGACAAAAAGATGCTTAGCATCAGTGGATGTTTTGCAGGATGAGGTATTCCCTTTATTGAGCCTTAGATGTGTAAGGTATATCCTGGTCCTGTTTTCTCAAGTTGTGACATTCTGATACTTCAGTATTTTCATTTGAGCCTTGAAGTACTGTTTTTCAGTTTTGAGATTTTCTGCCACATCTGCCTATTCAAATGTTTCTACTGCAAGGAAGAAAGATTATGAAGAAGGAGCTTTAGATAAACCAAAAGAAGATAGACATGCTGGGCCTGAGGGAGTTGGTTAGACTTTTCCTTCCACCTTTTTTACCTGGCAAAGTAATGAACTACACTTAAAGCTTATGATGCAAAATAATTCATCATCACTTTAGGGAGGGAAATATGAACGGTATCTTCTGGAGTTTCTTGCGAGGTCCCTTTGCCCACATTACAAACGAAAGCTTTTCTCTGTTGTTCTCTAGATTGTAAAGTCATATATCATCTCCTCTAACAGGTGCAGTAAAGAGCATACTTAATATGCACATATGGACTTATGCATGTAACTTATTATAAAATAAAGGTCTTTAACATTTAAAGGTATATTGTAATTTTGTTAGGCTTTTATAGCTCTTATTATTAATGGGAATAAAAGGCAGGTGTCTCTGTGAATACAAATACATTTTTCTTAGTTGCTTTAAATAAACTGAAGTTATCCAAGACAAAGACAGTGCTGAATGAATTCTGTGTTCTCCAGTATCTCATACTACGATGGCACTCTGCTTAAAAGAAATACTTGAACACATCTCCTCATGTGTGCACATTTGAGAACATATGGTGCATTCAAATTTGAATTTCCTTAATGTTGCAGGTTTAACTTACTCCCTTACTGATAGTATAACAGGCTTTTTTTAATTGTTCAGTTTTGGTTTATTACAGTTGACTTAAACTGATATTAGAGATATAAAGGTTATTAGAGTGATAGAAGAAGAAAAAATTGCACAGGCATGCACACAGACTTATGGAAGAGCATGCAATAGTTACTTCCATCACACTGTAATGTAACAATCTCCATGTCAGTGAGTGAAACATTATGTTTTTTCAGTCGAGATGTATTATCTCAGCTAAAGTATATTAGACAGTCTGCGATGTTATGTTCTGCTCCATCTGGTCAGTCATTTAGGTTCACTAGCAAGTAAGTATCAATGGAATTGTTTCTTATCAAGTGTTTCAGTGCGGTTAAATCCTTGATTTGGTAAAACAGTCTGAAAAAGTAATTACTGTGCATATGCAGATCTTCCTGTTTTTGAAGTTTATGGCACCCAACCATACTGAAAGTAAGCAGAATTAGAATGGAGAAAATGGAAGAAATGCAGATTTCTGTTGCTTGTACTCTGCCATCCCTAGTTCACAGAAGCCCTACCCAAACTACTCTGTTGGGAGGACCAGGGCTTTGGACTGGGACACAGTAGAGACAAAAAGCAGCAACTGTCTGTAAAGTACCCCTCTTTCCTAAATTTATGGCTACCCATGAGCATACCTGTTCCTCTTTCAGCCATGCTAGCTTCTCCAAACTGCATTGCCGTGTCAGAGAGCAAGGGCAGCTTTTGGACCACGCGCATAACTTTGGTAAAGCAACCAGGGACACTTCTGGGCTGTCCAGGAAGCTACAAAGGACCCAGATGCTTCCAGTGGCCACTTCTTGTGCCATACCTTAGTGGGTAGGGCTTTTGGGTAGGAGAGTTTGATTCTTGGATCTCTTACTTTCTGGAGCTCACATCTATTCCCCCCCCCCCCCCAGAACTCACTTCTGTTTCTCAGGAGCTTAGATTAACTGGATCTGAGCCCCTGCAGTTTGTGAGGCCAGAAAGACTAAGCAAAAATAGTTGACTGAGTGTGCTAGTGAGAAGGAGATTCTGTTGGGAGGCAGATATATTAGTTTCAGCTTCCTATTGCAGGAATTGTTTATTTATTTTGCATTAAAACATTCCTGGCCTGAGAGTGCTGTCCTGGGAACAGGGAACTAAGATTTTGGGCCCCTGTAACTAAGAGTTCTGATGGTCCCTTTATCTCAAATGAGTGCTCAAGCAAGTAAAGAAGAGGAATCAGTATTATTTCTGTTTCTACATGTTTTGGTCTGATCGCAGTCCTATTGTCTGTGGTCTGCCTCTGTGGGGACTCATGGAAAAGATACATTTAGTGCTATATCTGAACCGTAACGCTGTAAGCTACCTGTCTCTTCAGGCTGGGATGTTTCTGAGCAGGAATGCAAGTCTATATTTAGATCCCTGGAGCCTTTTGCATCACACAGTTGAGGTGCCATTAGCCTTTAGGCACCTCCGGGTTACAATAGTCATGAATTCTCAACAGTCAGTATAGCTCCTGTGGCATTCAGCACCTAAATTTTGCGCAAGCCTCAGGTGCCAAAGCTGATGGTTTAAACTGACATTGCTCCACTGACTGACAGATTTACGCCAGCTGAGAATGTGGTGGTGGTGGTGGCAGCTCAATTTATGGGACAAATGTGCAGGTGGCCAGTAGTGCCAGGGTTCTTCAGGCCAGAGGCAATCTGAGACAGGAAGGCTGAGCACCCAAGCCTTATGTAGCTGGTGCTTCTTTGCCCTCATTACCTTAAGGTCAGTGTTTTGAAGATCTCTTTTTGCCTTTTGCTTTGCTTGCAGCTCATTGAATGCCTCTACCCTCAGTAAAGTGTTCATCCAGAAATTCCTAAGTGACCCTCACAGGGTTTCCTAGTCCTTCTGTCATTCTGCTGAGTATTTCCACTCAGAAGGGAAGGCTGTGACCACAACTCAATTGCTCTAGAAGTGTCTTTGATGCTTTGCTCCAAGCGTGAAAGGAACATGAAAATGACACCCTAGCCTGTAAAACTCAGGGACTTCAGTTAGGTTTTTTTTCCAAAGAAACCAAAAGGTAATGGTGACCACAAGATGTATTTTGTTGTCCTGCCTTCCCTCTAGAAATACTTATTTTAATAAAAGTCATCTTATGGCCCCCTAACAGTTTTCCCTCTATTTTAAACTATAGGTTATTGTGCAACAGCTGGTTGAAGGTTGAATCAGCTCTTGAGTTATCTGGGTTTATAATGTTATGTTTTTAAATACATTTTGTTATGTCTTGGTACATTTACACAATTGCTGTGTTACTTTTATACCACTCCACAACTAAGATTGGTTTTGCCCAGTATTGTATAGATGGCAAAAGAAAGGAAGCTCCTGATTTGGAAGAGTTTACAGTCTTGGAGGGGAAGTGGTAGGAAGGGTGAAAGAGGAGAAGATGCAGTAGGATACAAAGGGCACTGTCTGTCAGTGTATGGCCAAGCAGTGAAACCCTTCAGGAGCACACCACCTGACACATGTACTGCCATTTAAATACCTCCAATGCTTCCCAGAAGAGAACCGTTTCACTTACTAGCAAGATGCAGTAGGTCTTCTACAAAAGACTGTTACTATAATTATGCATCCTCTTCACATCCGTGTGTGTGTATTTGCATGCATATATGTATAGGTTAATCTCTAATACACATTTGTTAACAATATGCCTTCCCTGTTGCCGTTGTCAACAGGAAGAACGCCGTGTGATTTATCTGGGTAAAATCAGACCTGACACAACCCGAACAGAACTGAGGGACCGGTTTGAAGTTTTTGGTGAAATTGAGGAGTGCACAGTAAATTTGCGGGATGATGGGTAAGAACTTTGGAGATTACTTCTTGTTTGGGAGCTGCCATACATAAAAAATTATGGCAGTAGGATTACTGGTATGGGAGTTACCAATGTAAGTGCTGTGACAGACGACATGCTGAGTTCAAAACCTTATTTATTTTCTTTCATCCTTATTTATTAATCTTGCTAGTTGAGATTTCCTGTCCCAGAAATAAGTATTTAGCTGCATGACAGGACAATCATGCTGATAAATGGATGCAGTACTTCTGGCATTTCCTCTGCTGGATCTCCTGCAAGTTCCTTCTTTCGGGAACGGGTTACACTAATGTGCATTAACTCTTTTTAGCTTTTTTCACAACTGTATTTTTCAATTGCAGAGACAACTATGGTTTCATCACCTACCGCTATACTTGTGACGCCTTTGCTGCTCTTGAAAATGGGTACACTTTACGCAGGTCAAATGAACCTGACTTTCAGCTGTACTTCTGTGGACGCAAACAATTTTGCAAGTCTAACTATGCAGACCTAGGTAGGTATTTTGCTTTATGTAACTTAAAGTACATAACTGGAACCTTGTAACTCAGGAGAATTCAGGGTTTGCTTCTTTTTTGTTTGCTGCATGTATTATTGAAATGATTGGGGGCAACTTTAAAGGAAGTGGCCTTCACTTGCTGCAAGATGTTGTTTAAAAGTCTTCTAATCTGAGCTCTGATGAGAGCTGCCTTCTTTCTGACTGTGAAAATTCTTTTAAAGCCTGTTTCTATCATTATCAAGTACAAGTTCCCAATATTCAATAACACAGTTCTGTATTGAAATGATAGCACCCCAGAAACCTCCTGCACACTTTACTATTCATTGCTGTACTATGACTGCTTGGCTCTAATACCCAATTTATTCATATAAATAAAGTGGTGATAAACAGAGAACAAAGTAGATACCTCCCCTCAAAAAAATCATTGATTCTTCCTTTGCTGTGATGTGTGGCGTATATACATAGAACTTCCCAGAGACCCTCCTCAAACCCAATTCATAGTTTCTCAGGTTTGAAAGATAGAAGGATTTGTGACCAAATCCAACCCTTAGTGTAGCAAAACTCATGGATCAAAACTGGTGGTTCTCCAGTTCTGCATAAGCATTTATGTATGAAGGTCTCTTATGGCAGGGACTTCCAGTCCTGATGTCTCCAGCCTGTGGGGAGCTTAGCAAATTTCATGGTGTTTGCTGTTCCATCTGATGTGGGGCAGTATACATGCCAGTCTCTAGACCCCAGTATGCTATGATAATGCCAGTCCCAAGTGTGCATACCATGCTGGCTGCGATAACACACCTGACTTAGGTGTGTTAGCTCTAGTCTGGGTAAAAATATATGGTTCTGTCCTATGCTCTGGGTCAGGGTACAGTGCTTCCCCTTGTAGGGATATTTGGAGATGTTCAAAGTCTTACAGCAGCATTACTGATGTTAAGTACATGCATAAAAAGACCGTGCAGACTACCAAAAAATCCTCTCTAATATTATAATTTGTTGTAAACTCCCTTTTTATTTAATTGCCTTTTAAAATGTAGCCTATTCATTAAATGTTAAATCTTTCCAAATACCTGTATAAATAGACTAAAGGTATGGGAGACGCTCTTTTATGAATGACATACCAAGGGACATTTTGCTGTTGAATCTATATTAATCAGATATTGTGGGTTTTTATGAATAAATGACCACAGTCATTAAAAACTCTCATAACCCTGTAACACAGTGCTAATGAAATCTTGTATGTGCTGCCCTCAGCTTTGTACAGTTCAGGAAGTGAATACAGATATTTTTTTCTAACCAATTGATGTCTTTTCAGAATAAATGATAAAGATGGTATGCATTGTTCACAATGAATATGCTATAATTCACTTCAGTGGCTAAACAGATAATGTAAAGCTAAGAAAAGGCAATTGACTGCTGAAGAGATACAGGGTTGATGTTGAAAATATAAAAGGTAGCGAGGCATTTGTCTTGCAAGGCAAATGTAGGCTGATAAAAACAGTAAAAACAGATTGAAGTCTTGACTTGATTTGACTTATCTTCAGCAGTGGAAGCCAGGGTTGTCTCTGTATCTCAGAAAATCTGGGATTTAAAATAAGTTGTCTAAAGGGAACCCTCTTGAACATTATTCATCACTGGGAGTATTCCCTGGCAGGTCTCTCCATCCTGAGTGGGATTCCCAAAGTATCTGTGAGCAGAGTATTTTCACTTTGTCCTGCTGACAGCTTGAGCTTCTGTACTTCAGACTGAATTCTCTGTATTTTGCGGAATATCTGATAGAGCTACATAAGGAAATGGCATGATGAACTTTAAAATTCATGAGCTAGTACTAGGACTCAGAGAATTACTCAGCCTTGGGTTGAGTACAGAAGAAAGAAAACACTTGGAAATGGTAGTCAGAAGTTTAACACCTCTCGTCTGCGAGAAGATATTGCCGTAACAGAACTTGTAATGAACATTTAATGCACAGTGTGTCTTACAGTGGTAGATGGGGAGTTCTGATTAATTCAACACAAGAAATGGCAAGAAAAGGCCATTCTCATGAAGGAGCTGTGACACAGGAACCAGGAAGAGTTGGTGTTAAGCAGGGATGACTCAAAAAGAAAATTCAGTGCTTGCAGCCACATCAATGATTGCCAAACGGGAGCTGTACGGCCACAAATGTACAATCCCTCCTCTGCACTAAGAACAGACTGACGTCTGTGTCTGAGCAACTAGCAAAGCTGGAGCAGGTATCATAGGTCACAGGAGGTGCACCATTATTGCTGCTATAACTTATCACATATGCTGCAAAAAGCTGAGGAGCCCACCTGAGGTTGCTTGTACAGTGGTACAGAGGCCTGCCCTGAATTGCTCACACTCTAAATAAGCGAAAAATCATCATGGAGGCAAAACCAGAAATTCAGGGAGGTGTACTGACTTGGTCAAGATGCTGAGGCAGGGCAGGCAGAAGCAACAGTGTCTCCTGTGCACTGCCTGCAGACTGCCCTGGCTTTCTGCAGAACCATCTCCCTAGTACCTTTCTCGGGAATTCTTGGATATTGCATGTTGCGAAACAACAGCTGCAGAACGATGGAGTTTTGGGTAAAGTATCTGTCAAGATTATCTAGGCTGCTCTGAGACCTATACATACTAGTGTGTTGGTGCTCAGGTCCTTGGAGAAACTGTTTTGATTTTACCAGCTCTATATGGTTCTCCCCCACTGCTGGTGATGTGTACCACTTCTTTTAAGTCCTACTTCTTACCAGAAAGCTCTGTCCCTACCTAAAGCTTCTCTGATGACCGTTTCTGGGTTTCTATCATCCAGTGGATTGTTTCTGTAGTGCCTTGTTCATACTGTTGTACAGAGAAAATAATATAAGTACTCCCTACTGATTCTTTTCTGTTATCTAAACTTGCATCATTTGGGTTTCAGATTCAAACTCAGATGATTTTGATCCTGCTTCCACTAAAAGCAAGTATGACTCCATGGATTTTGATAGTTTACTTAAAGAGGCACAGCGGAGCCTGCGTAGGTAACATGCATCAGACCTGAAGAAAACGGAGGGATGGCGAATACCTCACGGACATCACGTCCTTCAATAACGGACAATTGAAAAGTCATACTTAGGAATTTCTCCTACTTTACACTCTCTGTTCAAAACCATGGTTTACATGAACACAGCTGCTCGACAAGTGGAGGGGCAGGATGGCTGTCCAGTAAGCACACGCGTGTCCATGGGTGTCAGCTTTGCTTTCGCGGGTGATCGGTGGCAGGGGAGCTGGGCGTTCCTTGCGAGTTCAATGCAAACCACGAGACATGGCAGCAGTTCCACAGAGATACACGTACAACGATGAACTGCAAAATCTGTACATACTGCATTTTAACAAAAAAGGAACAAAAACAAACAAAAAAAAAAAAAAGTAATTTGAGAACTATGGATGCTGATGTCTGGGAGTCAGACACTGCAATTTTATTTTTTTTTTAAATGAAGCTTCTTCTCACAACACAGTGATAATACGACAATCCAGAAGGAACCACAGGTCCCAGAAGCCTACAGTCTGTTTTAGCTTTGGTTTTAAGATTTTTCTTTATGTTTTTGGTGTTCCTTTTTGTGTTTTGGGTTTTTTTTTATTCCTTGCAGAAAAGAAAATGAAAGGCTCAAGCTTCCCTAACATTTTGAAGTTTCATCTTTTAATTCCGACACCCATGTAAATGTCTACAACGTTGATCTTCCACAGCAAAATTTTCAAAGCCTTGTTAATGGTCAAATGTGCAGCTTGTTCAGCGATTTATTCTAATGAGCGGACGTGGTGTTACATTATTAATGAGAGTTGGATATAACTATCTGGGTGTGTGCACAGATAGTTTATTTGCAACGTTCTCTAAAGTAGTTGAGTATTTACAAATGTTAAATGGAGTATTTTTATTTATGTACATACTGTATGACGTTCTTTTTTGTTACAGCTATGCACTGTAAATGCAGCCTTCTTTTCAAAAACTGCTAAATTTTTCTTAATCAAGAATACTCAAATGTAATTATATGAGGTGAAACAATTATTGTACACTAACATATGTAGAAAGCTGAACTTACGCTTATATATATTTGATTGTAAAAAAAAAAAGAGAGAAAAGCGTGTGGGTGAAGGCGTGCGTGTCTATATGTGTGTGTGCGTGTGCCTGAGTGCAAAAATGCTTTACACACATTCATCCCTTCTTTGGTGAGCTTATATAAGTATTTTGTCAATAATTATCCTAGCCCAAAAAGATATTAACCACTTCTGCAGTATTTTTCCACATTTTTCTCATTGCTTGATTTTCTTTTGCAGTTTTATACACTGAATTTGTTAGGGGAATAAAATTTTCTCATCTAAATTTTTCTAGGAGATATCATAATTTTATGTAAAGTCTCTCAAATGGGTAATCATGAAGAAATGTTTTTATTTTATGTATCAACAGTAGTTTTGGAACTAGAGATCAAAAATCTTTTTAAAATGCTATTTTGTTTTAATTTTTGTGATTTTAATTTGATAAAAATATGCTGAGGTACTAAGTACAGTATGATTTTTACAGTAATTCTGTGTCTAAACACTGTTCTCAAAGCCAGTAATCTTTTCATTGGCAGAGTTTAACGATGGTATTTATCTATATTTTTTACAGTTATGCATCCTGTATAAATACCAATCCTTCATTCCTTTGTTTACTAAAGAGACATATTTATCAGTTACAGTTATCCTATTTATTATAAATTATGAGATGACTAAAATAATAAAAAGGCCAGTGGAAATTTTATACGTAGGATGCATGACGGTTGTCAGTTTGGAGTAAGCGCTTTGTTTGGAAATTCAGCTTTTGCAGAAGCAGTGGGTTGGTATTTTTTCTTTTTTTTTTTTTTTTTTTTTTTTACTATGCACTAGCATGGCCTCAGATGTGCCCGTGACATTGTTGCTGATGACATTGCTTCTGCTAAATTAAATAGAAACTTCAGGAAAGAAAAAAAAACCACAAGAGTAAACTACTGCTATTCTGAGCATCAGAATTTCATCTGAACTCAGAGTCTCTAGACTGAATCAGCAAAGTTTGGAATTTGCTTGTGAATGTATAGATTTGGTATTCTATTACTGTTTGGCATTCATGACTCCTCTTAAAGGTATGGCACACCTAACTATTTAATCTCCTTTCCCACTCCCAATCTTAGAAAACTGATTTCACCCCCATGCCAGTGCAGTTGATTTTGATGGCTGCATTCATTTTATCACCAGCATATTGTGTTCTGAGAGATTCCACTGTCTGTCCTGTTGGATGCTTGCTTGATTTTTTGGCTTCTTATTTCTCAGTAGATAGATAGCAATAAAAAAAAAAAAAAAAAGAAAAGAAAAAATAATAAAAAATTAAAATAAAATAAAAATAAATAAAAAAAAACCCCCAACTTTTCCCGAGGTTCTGTGTTACAACTGTAACATTCTTTAATCTGCATAATTCTCGTTGTTGCTCTGTAGGTTAAAAATGCAGGTATTTTAACTTTGTGTGAATGCCAAACTAAAAGTTTACAATTTTCCTTTCTGGATTTTGAGTATCTTCTGTTGTAAAGAAAAATATTAAAAGCAATAAATTATTTTTAAGAAATCAATATTTAGTATATCATATTATGTGTTCCAAGGACCAGACGCATTACCTATTTTGCCTTTAAATTTACGTGATTAAATTTTAAATACATTCTCTTTTGCCCTAGATTGCTGACATGAATAAATTGGTGTGGGGTTTGGGGGAGGGATTATTTATTTTTCACCAAGCAGGCATAATGACATGAGTCAATTTTTTTTTCACTGGCCTGGCAAACACTCTCATCTTGAAGATGGCTTTCCTCTGTGGATTTACAAATTACATATGAAATTAATAGAGATAGGATTGCTGAATGAAGCTATTTGTATCCTTTGTAGACACTGTAGTAGGTAACTGATCAAAATATAAACTCAGTGTTACCTTTTCTGTTTTTTCTCCCCCAAGAGCATTTCAAATTAGTACATGTACCACATTGTCACCAGAGGCAAATTGCAACATAGCTCTATGTGTCTTTTAGATGAAGATTGTGCTGTTGCTTTCATGCTGTGGTAAGTACCACATCCACAATACAGGTAACAGAGCTGGTGCTTAGAAACTATGGTCTTTCCTAGAGCTGTAACAAAGAAATTCCTACAGAATGTAAAATGATCCAAATCCAAACAGAGGGAGCCTAAAATTGAAGAACAATACCTGTGCTAAACTACTCTGAAAAGCAGTTGGGCTGCCGTCACCAAGAGCAGCACTGAGAGGAAAGTTTGTGCCTCTGGGGTATAATACTTGGGTCAGCTGAAAAAAAAAAAACAACCAACCACACCTTCTTCTCATCCCTTTAGATGTAAGCTTACAGTAGGTAATGATTATGTGTCCTTTTTGATGGCTGTAATGAGAACTTCAATCACTGTAGTGTAAGATCTGATCTATAAATGACCTAGAATAGCCATGTAATATAATGTGATGATTCTAAATTTGTACCTATGTGACAGACATTTTCAATAATGTGAACCACTGACCTGATGGAGCTGCTGTAAGATTTGTACAATAGGTGGACATGTGAAGCTATTGGTTGGACTACGCTGAACAGGGAAAGCGAGATGCTAGTTAAGCCTAAGTTGGGCTATTTTCCACCTGCCAATTCTACATGTACTTTTGTGGTTTAATTCATTGTATGGAAATTCCTGTGATTTTTAATTTTTTTTTTTAATGTGCAGTACACATCCGCCTCACTGAGAAAATAAAGGGAAACGAATGTTTCAAATCCATTTCTGTTTCTCTTTTTTATCACAAGTGACAGGTTTTTCCCCCCTCAAGTGGTCATGTACTGGGTTTTCCGTTACTCTTTCTAATGGTTGTAATTGATTTCAGATACATTCCAGATCACACATGCATTGCTGTGCTTTGGGCAGGGACAGAACCACTAGTTTTAATATATTTAGTGGTAGAAAGGTGCTATCTGCCTTTCTGCCTTGAGTACCCAAGGCTATTGAAGGGATGACAAAAACCTAGGAATACTTCTGAGAAATTCTCAGTGGAGTTTTAAGAGCTGCTGGCTTGAATTAGGAGGGGGGTGGGGAACGTAGGGGATTTTCTACATGGACATGCTTGGATCCAAACTGCGCAGACAGCAGGGACTGACAAGTCCAAAATGGTTGGCATCTTCCATCCTGGGATTAGATAAATAACCTTTACTATGATTTTTTCCTAGCACCATCATGCAAGTCCTTCACCAGCCTGTCTCAGCAGAGAGGCTAGGAGAATCAGACAGGTAGGTGGCTGCACAGGCATGGGTTTTCTGAAGTCTTCCTGGAAAATACAGGGTGCAGCTTGGCGGGCTTCCACACCGGCCTTGCCATTGGGCGGGCAACAGCTGGGTGTGAGACTGGCAACGGATATTCATAGCCCTCTCCTTTACACAGACATAAAAAAGAGGAAGGAATTGCTTTGATTTGGCTTGCCCAGCGTTGGTTCACAGGTAGCCATTTTACCACTGTATGCCTATCCCATTGTGTCAACAGCCTGCCCGTGGGGCTCACAGCACAACGCTGCATGACTGAGTCTTCTCACTTTGTTCTGTGCCGCAGAAGGTACCTGAGGCACGGTGCAAGGAGCAGCACAGGGCAGCCTGCACGGCTGGTGGGCAGCCTCCTTATGCTCCTTAACTAGAGAGGGCTACTGAATTCATTTGAAAAACTTGACTTTCTCAAGGCATCTCGCCTCCACCTCATCTCTCTTCCTAACATTGCTCTTTATTTTATACTCTATAATGATACTTTTTTTACTTGCAAAAGTGATTAGCTTTTGCATTTTTACCATTTACTAATCCAAACTGTTGTGCTTGGTGCTCGCTGTGTGGGATTTTCGTTGTTGACTCGCTGCTCCTGATCAAATTAATGCTCAAAATGTGGTAGGCCAAGTTCATCCCTGATGTACTTCTTCAGTGTTGCTGCTATTCCACAAGGCATGCATTTAGCCCAGTATTTCTCCAGTTACTAGGCTTTTTAATTTGATTTGTTGATTCATTTCAAAGTTTTGCATAGCACTTCAATGCTTGCAAAAAAAGCACTCAGATTTCTAGGAAAGTATTGCTTTTTGCCTCCCATCCCCTCATTTCATGTTATTAAGGTTTATTGCATAAAATCAGGATCTCATTTATTAAGAAATCATCCCTTCCATTGCCTATTCTCCTGGGTTGCCGTTTTCTCCCACAGAGAATGCTGCAGGCTGAGCACCTGAAATCAGATTCAGTCGCCTCAATGAGTGGCCTGATTTTGAGAAATGCTGAGCATCTTGCAGCTCCTATTGACTTCAATTAGACCCGCTGGCTCTCAGCACTTTTAAAATCAAGCCACATATTTAGACCCCCAATTCAGCACAGCATTTACATTTGTGCTTAAGTCCATCCTGATTCAGCAAAGCACTTAAGCACGAGTGTTTTTAGATCCATTGAAGTCAAGTGCTCGGCTGCTTTGAATAAAAATAGACTCCTGGATTGAGGCCTAAGATTCCAAATACAGACACCAACACCTAATTTTAGGCTCCATTTGGAAAACTTCGGCCTTGCCTACCACCTTTAACCTTTACTGCTTACAGAAAACATAAAAACACCCATCAGGTCATAGGAGAAGAGAGGGGAGGCTTAGGAAAGAGAAGTGGAAGCAATGGACAAAATTCTTCCTTGCAGAAAATGTTTTGAAAACTTCCAACTCTTGCAAGATGCCTTGGTTCCTTGGTGTTACTTCACATCACGCTTCCAGAATCCCATTCAAGATTGTTGGGAAGTTATTCTATTGTCCTTCACCATTAATTAACTGCTATATTAAACTTTAACCAATGCCATCTTACCCTGTTTTTCCACGGATCACACTCTTACCATTGATATTCCGTGTTCACAAGCAAACTAAACTATAAATCAATTTTCTCTACTTTATCAAACAGCAGAAAGTAATAAAGAAGGTCACAAATAGTACAGTAGTTCCTTGGAGGTTTGTAACATCATAATTTAAAGCTCAGAAAGATTGAATCAAAAGTTGAATTAATCCCTAAGGGAAAAGATTCTATATAGATTCTATTGATAGACATAGGGCAGCCTGTCTTCACTGGGAGCTGCTGTGGAGCTGCTGTATTTGTTAATACTTCGGGGCAAAGGAGCCTAGTCTTCTCAGTGAAGAAGAAAATGAAATCTTCCACAAGAGGAAGTGAATATATCCTGTGTTTCCCGTCGCTGTGGTCTCCTTATACGACTCTGCTGAAAGAAAAAAAAAAAAGAAAACCAACTCATCTTTTGCTAAGTGATGAGCTCTTCTGAATAGCCAGTGTCTGTGCAATGCAATTATGGAACCTGTAGCTGAATGGAAAGCATATATAAACCGTAAATGCTGCACTTGATCGGTGTTCACTTTTCGACTGATGCTTTTTTAGTCGAACAACCTCAACCCCAAATCTTAGTAGTCTGTGAACCCAAAGCAAAACAAAGGTGGTTTTTCTGCAGTGACAAGTTTTTGTGAAGTTACAAATATTTATTTTGCGTCTGGAAACATATTCCTTAAAATACCTTTAGCTTTTGAGGTTCCTTTGAATTACTGGGGCTTCCTTTCAACATGCTTCTGAAATCATAGTTTTGCAAAGGCATTTCTGTCTCTCTTTTATAAAAACTCTATAACCTTAATGACATAACTGAGCCTGATGACTTAAACTCTTCCAAATTCAAATGGAATTAATGTGGAAAAAAAAGTCTTCCATATAAAGGAAGACATATTAAAAATAAAGCTCACTAATCATCCAGTTGGAAAAGATGCATAGACAGGTATGGTAAACAGTTCGATTTGGGAAGAAAATATACCTTTTCCGTCTGCACGCATGGTGAAGTACAAGTTCGCATGCTATTTTCTTAGGATATTTGCTAGTAGAGAGAAACTGAGCTGCTCTGACAAAGGCATCTGAACACAAAACAGGTGCAAAACCAGTTACTAAACTCCAACCCGCATCAGCCTTTTGCATTAACCTCAACTTGTGTAAATAGTGGGCAGCGATCAAATGCAAATAATCTCATGTGCCTTATTTGTGTCATGATAGACTGTCAGCCAGATGTAGCATAAATGAAAGCCAAAGCTAAGTATGAAAAAGCCCCACATCCTAAAGAGCATGATATTTAAATTACTATTAGGACTCAATCAAATAAAATACTTGCTACAATTTATTTTTGACAATGTACATTCCATTCTCTATTAAATTAGCGCTTAATAAAGTAATAAAATTATTATAGCCATAAAGTTACTGCACTATACCTTCAAGGCAAGGCATTTGAGACATCTTCACGTTGTCCTCGGATTATTGACTTTGGCATTATGAAAAATGCACATTGGTGCCTTATACTAATTCTTTACTACTGCACTTGCAACTCGGGACCATGCTTATGCATGCAATGTGTTGGCAGTAAATTTATTAAAAAAAAAAAAATCAGCCACACACTTCAAAACCAATGGAGTGCTTTCTTTTTTTAACCATTTATTGGAACAATACCACAGCTAACTAATGATTTTCTATTGCATGAATAATGTATTGTCATAGCTAGGCGTGCCCTCGGTTATACACTTGTGCCAGCAAGGAGTGGAATGGTGAGTGCTGTTGCTGAATAATGATTAATTACTTGCCCTTCTGAAGGAGCCTGGTTTTACAAACTGGTCACACAGCTTGTTACGTGGATTGTGTCTGCTACACAAAAGGTTACTTGCAATCACATAATGACACATAATGATGCACACCACAACAATTCTTTGGTACAAATCTGTACACAATGGAATTTAGATAGAAACCCATTTATGTATGTATCCTCTTTGCCAGAGGGTACAAAACGTCACTGCATTGCTACTGTGCTGCCATTGCTCCTTCTGCAATGCTGACATTTTTGCATGAAAACAGTATGATGGCTTCTTTAGGAACCTCCAGCCACAACTTCACAGAATCGCCCCATGATGGCCTGCTGGCAGACTCTGGGAGGGACTCGGCTCCCACCACGTGACAGCTGACACCTGTCCAAACTCTTGATGGGAAGCTGGGATGCAGGTCTTCACTACAAGTTGAGGAGATCACTTGCAGTATGGGGTGAGCTTACCTGCATGCACTCATACCCATCTGACCTGGACAGGATGAGCAGCAAATCCAAGTTTTGCAATATATTGTACTTCAGTGTGCGGCCGAAGGAAGAAGGGCCTTCAGAAATACCATTCTAAAACCTAGAGCCACAGCTTTTCTAAACTCTAGGGGGAAAAGACCTAGTTCTTCTCAGCTCCTGCTCTCTGGGAAGCAAGTGCTTGGCCAGGAGTGTCCCAGGGTTACTGGGTCTACTGCTGGCAGCAGGGATGGCAGAGCAGTGACTTCTAGTTCTGCCTGATCTCAGCGGGAGTCATTTGACTACCCAGGCAGGATCTGTGTTCTACTTTGAAATTGTTTGTATGCCACTAAGGTCCTGTTGGTCAAGCTTATCAACCAATCTGCAGAAGTTTGAGTTGGTAGACATGTGTCATGGGGCTTGTTAAGTGATGAGCCTCCTCTTGCTCTGGAGAGCATGGAAAGTTCTGGACCTGCATCTCTGTCCCACAGCAGTATGTCAAAGCTGACTGCAGCAGCCCATGCTGTCTTCTTCCCTTGTGCAGTGACCCGGATTTCCCAGCAGTCCCAGAAAAGCACTGTCCTGATCTGGCCAGGTAGGATGGTTTGAACACAGGAACCGCATTTGAACAGGTATGGACATATGTGGTTTGAGAACCATGCTTTGGACTCTCCTATGCTACTCTACCCTATAAAGCTTTCCTATAAGTGAGGTGGACTTCGCTTATGTGACATGCGTTTCTCCTCCATATATCTAGCAATGACAAAAGTGCCTCCTATGACCAGATCTCAGCAGCCTCTAATGCGATTACGTACTTACATGGAGCTAGAAAAGGTTGTGGGGGGTAAGACCAGCAAATGGCATCATGCTACAACCAACGTGCCAGGTATTTCTCCTGACATTTCCTACAGCCTTCAGCTTTGCTCACTAGCAACGTCACGGCCTCAGACACTGGTGTGCCCTCTGATGCATGACAGTTATGCAAACCACGACGGAGTGCTATGCGCCCTTTCAGTGAGCACAAGGCAGCCATGAGACACTTTGTGGGGTGCCAGGGCCCTAGTGTAGTGCATTGGCACCCCAGAGGGAGGGTGGCCACAGCACCGGGAGGGGATGCTGTTTGCGTAACGGCTGTTGTACACCAAGTCAACAGCTGGCATAATTCTGCAGCTAACAAATATAATTTTTCTTCCACAAATAGTTCCTCGAGCAGTAAATCATGCACGGGTTGATTTACTGCAGCACTCTCCCATGCAGTTTTTCTGATTTGCAGTAATGTCGCTGAGGTGGCTCTGCAGCCTTTCCCTCTGCAGTGGCAATAATGGAGAGTGTCTCTGCCTCTCCCCATGGTTTCGTAAAAGAAAATGTGGTGTGCTAGACCGCAGCATGCTGTTGGCTTCTACCTTGCTACCAAATTTTGCTGAAATGGACCAACATGGTCAGAATTAGTGAGGAATGGGAGCCAGGAGGGAACGACACATGCAGGAGCAGCATGTGGGCAATGGTGGTCAGAAGGCAGAAGCACCTGAGTCTCATTCTCTCAGGGAAATAGGAGGAAAAAATCCTAGTGGGTTCCTTCTCTTTGATGGTTCAATAGTGTTGGAGTATTTCCTAGCCACCCAGACAATGTCCATCTGACTAATAAAGTGTCAGTGGTTTCAGATTCAGACATTTGCATATTTACAGCTGGGCAACTGTTTTTGTGGAAATCTAAATGAGAGTGGACAGGGAATGGACAAGAAGCATTGAGCATGAAGCCTCATAGCTCTGAAGCTGTACAGAGAGGCTTAGCAGATATACATCACAATCCTACCAGCTCTTACTTGTGCTGTCACCAAGCTGTTGACATTGTATGAATGCTGATATATAATTAAAGATCCTATGTATACATCTAACAATAGAAAAGGCATAGCAATAATAAGACTGCTCTGTAGTGAGCCTCCTAGGATGCCTCTTCCTAGCAGAAGCAGCTTTGCAGGTAGCAATTTATGCTTTTACTCCGAATCTCATGGCACCGGTCTTGCTATACAATGTTGGGTCTGATGAGATCAGATGAGGTTTAGCTGCAACGAATAGCTGCTGACTGGCAGTTTATTCCCTTGCTTGCTCTACAATGCCAGACTCACTATATGTCTGAGAGGCAAAGAATACAGTTAGGCTAGACAAATGGAACAGGAACCAACAACAAAGTGAATCCTGTGCTGTCATATACATTTTTTATTCACATTGCACATAAATTTCATCCACGCTCATGGGAGAACTTTAGCATCCCCTTAAACTCCCATTTATTCTCCATCCTTCTCATTCTTTGCACTATTAAGGAACAGATTTATTCTCTGAAAACTACTCTTAATCATTGTGCAAATAGCAATGGAACATTTATACTCAAAGTAATAAATAGATGATTCGCATCTTAATACGAGACTGGAGATTATTCTGACTTCTTTGTGTTTATTGCATTTAAAACACAGATGCTATTCTCACTCTCTAATAGAATTGTTAATTATGGGATTACATTATTCTTATTTAGATTTAGGGTTGGTTTTTTTTTTTTCTGTGACACAATGTGCACAGGATGGTTCCGCAAGACATGAAATGAAGATGTTCAGCACTCCAAAATGCTAAGATAGAGAAAAAGAAAATTAGGTTTAACCAGACAGGGGAATAATCTGAAGATCTCTGCAAAACCCAGAGTAACACAGAATATGTAAAACTGTCTGTTATTATGCTGGTTAGTGGTGAATCTCTAGAAGATTCAGTCCTAGCTTTTGATAATGAGAACATAGTAAAGCAGGGGTATCGTCAGCTACAGAGTTTATGTCCTTTGCTACAGAATTAATATTGCCAATTTAAGTACCTCTGAATATGGGAAAGTGGATTGTCAAGTCCTGATAGAGTGGCTCTTCTTGGATGAATAGGAATGTTTTCTTTCTCCTGGTTATATCTGCCATTATTACTTTATACTGCCAAGGGCAGTGCCTGGCCCTAGGAACTATTTATTTCTTGTGTGTAGAGAAACATTACGCCATATTTTCATTGCTCCATTTTGCTCACATAGGTTCAGGAAAGGCCAAGGAAACTATTCCTTTGGTCAAACTGGGAGTCATATCTTTGGTTCCTTTACCAAGACTGTAAGACTTGTTTAACATTTAACCTTTGAAGGTATGTTTAATCTTCAGCATCTTGCTGGCATGCCTGTTCTTCAGCCAACATATGCACATACCGGCATATATACCAAAGAAGCACATTTATATGTTTTTATATATATGCATATATATATCAATACCTGCATATACGAAACATGTATATGCATGTAGACTCCTCATCTGGGATTTGTTACTAAGAAACTCATCTGTTACATGAAGTCCAATAATAGTTTTCTCTCCAAAAAAGGCTGTAGACTATATCTACGTGCTTATGTTGCAGAAAAAATTAATTCCTACAGGCCAGCAAGAAGCTCTGATTATACTTGCACCTTAGCTGACATTATTGCAAAGAGCCTTCCTGCCTGGGTCACCGTTACAAATGAAGTCAAAGGGAATGCTGCCTTCTCTCTGGTCATGACAGCTCACTGTCTCAGGGCATTGTTTCTAAACTGGACAAGAGATAAGCAGTACCTGCTTAACTCATACTTGGAGCATTTCTGATCAATCATCTGAAACTTGTTTTCTATATTTTTGCAGTCATGGTAACTGAATTCAGGGCTGCCTAAAAAAACCTCAAATAATTGTTTCTGAAGCTGTTATTTAAAGACAGATTTATATGCTCTATAAGCTGTCAGTGATGGGCATTCTCAGATCCTCTGAATTTATCCCAATAAGCCCACAAACAGTTAAAAGATGGAAAGCAGCATTACTTGGGTTTTACTCATACTGAAATAACAGCCATTGAAATTGCTCTGCAGGAAACCTGTGTTCCCAAGACTGTAGGGTCCAAAGTGCTTCCACCCCCACCTTGGATCCTTCCCAGGAATGGAAACCAGACTGGGGAAGAGTCCCAGGCTTGACACTGTGGAGGTACAATCAATGACTACTTCAACTTGAAGGAAATTGCCATTTCCTTAAATCCAGGATGGTGCATCAGCCAGTCCAAGATACGTGAACTGGTAATAGATACTTTTAGCTAATAAGCTCCTATGAACTCTTTCCTCCATTAATAGAAGCCATACCTGACAATTGGACAGGGATTTGATTTTCTTTCCCTATTTCTGTATGTTTGTTCTTTGATTAAATTCATAGCTGGCTGCAGTATTTTAAATGTCATTTCCAATCCCTGGTCATAAACCAGGAAACAGTCTCCTTCAGTACATTCAGTTCACAGTGATGACATTGTGAGGATTTTTCCAGCTTCTGTATTTAAGAATGCATTAATTGCTTATTTATTCATTATGACATACTTTGGTACTTTTCAATAGCACCTCTAAACTGAAATAGTTCATGTTAGATGCAACAACACCAAGTGGCTTCCCAGATCACCTCAAATCGCTACAGCTTGGCAGAAAAAGACGGAAGCACATTGGCTTCTGCAGGAGTGCCCTGGACAGACACACCAACAGTTACTCTAAAGTTGGAGTTTTGTACCGTGTGACATAGAGGCTCAGCATTCAACAATCACACTCTATTTTTGAGTGTTACTACTATGGCTCTTCAGGGGTAAGTAGCAAATGTCATTTCTTCTGATTATATCTGACTTTGTATTTACAACATGTAGCACTATCCTATTTATTTAATAAGATCTATCTATTCCCATTTAAGAAATCTTTCTATTCAGATCTGTAAAGGGAAATAATTGCTCAGTTCTACTGAATGTCTATTATAAGGGGAAAAAGATCTGAAGATACCCCTGCTGCACCCTTCAATGGCTTTACAATCTCTTCCTTGTGTTTTTATCACTGCAGCATTGCACTAGCTTTCTTTTAGCTTTTGATGAAATCACCTTCTTGATGAAATCACTGGAAAACCAGGCTCTGGGAAAGTGCTTTATCTGAGATCCCAAAGACAAGCTTGTTGCAAAGATGTTCATGCTTTACAGTCTTCATATTTATCACCTCTCTGGTGATACCACAAATTCTTTTCAAATGCTCATATTGTTTCTCCAGGCTTTGGGTTACCCTGCTAGAGAGGTGTTTCTTTGTGAATTAAGTGCTCTTTGAGGATAAAATGTTCATTAGAAGCCTTCAGAGTTACAATATCATCATTTTCATCATATTACTTTGAAAAGACATCATTTATATAATTTTTTTTTTACCTATTTTCCTAGGGCATATGCAACAAAGGATTTTTCCTGCCTCCTCATTGAACTTCATAGCAATCATGTAATGGGGCAGAGCAGAGCCTCCAGCCAGCCCATTTGACTGGATATCTGAAATTAAAAACCTCTTGTGGATTAATTTTTGGCATCCTTTTGCAGTCATACATTGTTTTACTTTCTGTCCCTTTTTACTTCTCTTTATTATGTGGTGCTCCCTACCATAAAATGCAGATATACAATTGGTGGCAATTAACAAAGTAATTAAAAATAAAACTAATGATGCCTAGTGGTATATACTAGAGGCAGATATATATACATGTATAAATACATATAAGCTCATGAGTATGTGTGCACATGTGTCTGTATATCTGCATACTGAAAATACTCCCAGCTTGAATAGGGAAAACAAATTCTGGAAGGAACTGCATAACATCTTTCACAGGAACAACCCCAGCTGACCCTCAAGGATGGTCTGATAGATATGAATTGCTACTGGCATTATGCTACTGGAGAAACAGGGCTACGTTGCCAAAAAATGAATCCATTTAGTCATAAATGCTACAGCTAAGTTGATTCAGAGTTTATCTAAAAAAGCCCAGCAGGTTTGGTGTAAAATGAAAGGCAGACTGTTAATTTGGATGACAATTGTTTTTCAATAATGCTAACTTGCACTAAACATCCTGATTTACATAAGCAAACAAAGGCCAAATATTAGGCCTAGGAGCACAGTCGAAACTTGGGTTCAATTATGGGGAGAAACAGGCTCCTGGAATTCACTAAACCCAACCTTTTCAGCTTTTGTCAACATTCAATCCCTACACATTTTCCAGTGGAGGTGTGGACACTTTTGTCATTGAGCTTAACCCAGTACATGTATACTTGCTTTCATTAATTTTCCTTCATAGATACCTTGAAAGTAACCCAAGGGGTTACTTTGACCATAATCTGAAAAGCCCTGCAGTTCTCCCTCTGCTCATTCCTGCCTCACTTTATCCATGGTTCTGCTGTTTCCTTTATGACAACCACCTCCATCTTTGGGGTTATAAGAACTTCTTATTCACCCTGGTACTGGCCTAGATCTGCCTACAGCCACTTTATTGCTCTCATCTAATACTCTTTGTTTTTGACTTGTCTTGTAACATAGCCCCTGCTGGAGCAGGTGGGGTTATTTCTCCTGAAGAACAGGCAGATGTCACAATCTGGTCCAACGTAGGTCACTGATCCTAGATCAGACTCCTGGATTCATTTTGTGCCTTAAGGCAGATACTAAACTGATACCACCAATAGACAAATATTTCCACTGTAAGCTTTTGTATTTGGGTGTATCTGTGTTGACAGTTACGCAAAGGTCTCCCCAGGAGAAGCCCCCATCATTGCTGATGGACCTGTAGGGTTCTGCTTCTCCCTGGCCCTGCAGTTTCTGTTACCACAAGCCCTGCTTCACTCAGTCTCATGGTTAAAAAAGATGCCTAAAGCCAGTCCATCAGCTGCTTTCTTGAATGTGCCCCTTCTCAGCAAAAAAATAAAAAAAGGAAACTTTCATTTTTAAAAAGACCTTTTTTCCTCCATTGTTTTTTGAGTTCTTGGTATAGTAAAACTGGAAATCTGGAGAAGGCAAATTGAAAGTCAGCTATTATCTCAATGAAACATTTTTCTTTAATGAATGAAAAGTGAAATAATCTTTCAAGCAATATTTAGAATTACATTGCTGCTCTTTCAGATAAGTTCATCAAAATGCAACCTACAGCTAATACCTATTCACTATGAAGTTGCTTAATTCAACAAATTGAATTAAGCAACTGTAATTCCCATATATCAAGTTTATTGGACTTGGCAGTGAATTA
Organism: Todiramphus chloris collaris; assembly: GCA_025345505.1. Lineage (NCBI taxonomy): Eukaryota > Metazoa > Chordata > Aves > Coraciiformes > Alcedinidae > Todiramphus > Todiramphus chloris. Next base: position 24,910,202 of record JANVCC010000035.1, read on the forward strand.
AGGTTATATACGATATAATTCTCATTTTCCAAGCTTATTTTCTAGGAATCTGAATTTACCCTGCATCATTTATTATTACACGTTACATCTTTACAACATTACGTTATTGTCATCTATTAACATACTATCTGAAAGCCAAGAGTATAGAGAACTTGCAGTTATGGTAGCAATATTAGTTCCTTTTTTTATCAAAGCATACTTTCTCATTTACAGGTACGACTGGATATACATTTCCTGAGAAGCGTACACTGGCTGTATTTCACCTGGCCCTAGCTGTATTTCACCTGGCCCTAGCTGTACAAGAATTAGCCTAGTTGGATACGTAGGCTTGCACCTAGTCAGTGGACTTCATGCCCCATTCCCTGACCCTTGTAGCCAATGTAGCTTGTACAGTGGTTAGGAGGGAATGGTTGCCACTTGAGGTGCTGAGCTGATTTCATTAACTATGTAGAAAACAGAGAGGCTGATTTAGAGACCTAATATTTGGATGGATGAAACCAGAAGCCATGAGACCTGCCCTTGGGGTGTAGCACACCTCAGCCCGTAGTAGTTGGTGTGTTTGTCCTTACCTGAAACAAAGAATAAATGCACATTTATTTCATAAGCATATGTATGAATCCTCTATGTGCTGAATAAATTACACTCAATAGCTTGCCCATTCTTAAAGAAGCAAAGGAAGTTTAGTTTCAATAAGCAGAGACACCATGAAGACATTGCTCTTTCTCCTCAAATTTCCCTCCCAGTATCTCAGAGAGGAGTGACACTGCTTCTTCCTTGTACCTTCAAACATTCAGCAACTAGGCTCAGAGGCAGTGCTCTGAGCAAACTGCAGCTGAATTACTGCAGCAAAAAAAATCTTGTGTCTGAAAGCATTTGAAATACATAAATGCAGTATCAAGTCCTCTCTTCAGCCTGGAATCCAGCATAGGCTTTGCTTTTTTCATTGCACTGGGTTACGGTACAGTTTTGTGAGAGAAAGTTAAATAAAATTCTAAAATCTCACCAAAATCCAAGGCACTCCTTTGCAGTTAGCTAGAGGTGCAAAAATCCATGCAATTTTTTTGTTGGTGTTGTTCATCTGTGACAGAATTAATGTATGTGATGATTTACTGTCTGTAAAGAGACATGTCCTTTTTATTTTTAAACCTAAGCAAAAAAGCTTCAAAGTGCAAATCCTTTAAAAAAACCCCAGATTTCTGGCTCTAGCAAAATAAAAGTCAGCTTTCAAAAGAAAAGCAGATGTTTCCTTAAATTAATTAGACAAACACTTCCTACCGCTGGCACATGTTAACATCCTGTAAATCAGACTCTTGTATTATTTTACCTTATTTTTGTACCTACCGCTCAGATCGAGGTTTAAATATATATATTATACAACGAACCATTAAGATTTGCTAACCTTGTTGTGCTCTACTGTTCTTGCTTATTGAACAGTAATAAAATTAGCCAAAGGGAACTGGAGGTTATACTGGTAACTATGTCAGAGAAAAGCAGTTGCTGCGCAGTCCATTTCTTGCTCAGGATATGTGTCCTTTTCCCACAGGCAATCGTACACTAACTACACTCTGACCCCGAAGACTGTTTGCTATTTCTTTTTCACACATGCCTATGCAGGAGCATGGATTCTCTACAGTGGGCTTTAGTTTGCCCCTGGCCTTTTAGGCATTCTTTCAAAACCTGTTCTTGCAATAGTAACCAATTAAACTAGTTACTAAGAAAGAAGCATGTTTCAGCACTAAAGTTAATTGAACTGTTACAAACTAAATATGATTCCAAATTGTTTCTGTATTCCAAATCACTTCATGCATGCAGCTAAAATGAAAAAATTACTAAATCGTTTTGAAATGTGCAAATCAGGCATACAATACTGACATTTAGATCTGTGACCTGATCACAATGTAGTAAGTACCTTTGAAAACTTTGCAGATTTTAAAGCTGTCATATGAAACCCTTGAACCACTGCTTGATGTGATATTCAATAAGTGGAAGTCAGGCTGCAATCAAATTGTGGAACTGTCTGCATCAGGCTTTTACTACCAATTTACCCAGAAAATAATCTTTCCCTGATTCATTTCACGGGCCAAGTAAGAAAGGAGGAATGACTTAATGTATAAAACACTGTGCTTTATTCTTTGGGACTTGGGTTTGAGTTCAATTTCTTGTCCTAACTAAAATGAGCAGCTCAATCCCCAGTGAACAGCAGTCCATATCGTTGAACTACCACACGCAATTAGGCACAATTGACTGTCTCTGCTTTGGAGAAGTTGAAGACTGATTTAGCATGGAGACTGCATCAATTCTTTCAGCTGTGAAGTGGGATAGCCCTTTCTGGGACTCTGTGGCAGAAAAACCCAAACCATATTGTTTCTTTAGTTCAGCATTTCTTTAGTACAAGAAAAAAAAGGGATAGGAAAAGTCTCTTCTTATAATAAAAACCAGATGGCAGCCCTAATTTGCAGCTATTCTCTTTTATTAAGAAGTTAGCAACTACCATAACTGGCAGAGTGATGGTGAAAATCCTGGTACAGGGAAGAAATGGATGCCACAAAAAAGAAAAGTGGAAAAAAGATGATGAAGAACTAAAGCAATGATGCTGGAAGCTGGCAAAAGCTTTCCTCTCTGAATTCTAGAGCAGGAGAAATGCTTGCTGGGTAATACATCTATCTAGTTACATGTCATACATGACCACAGTATTGAAGGGTTTAGCTGTCCTGGGATCTAAACGTGTCGCTGCTGGGATAAGCTGCACTTGTACAAAACAGAATACTGTAAACTGTTTTGCCAGTGGTATGAGTGGTGAAGCTCTAGCAGAGAGGTGAATTGAGAGTATCAAGGCTTGCACCGTAGCACAGGGAGGAGAGGGTGATAGCTGGGCAGGTTGTGTGAGCAGCAGAGAGAGCTCAGCGAGGGGTGAAGGAAGCTGCACAACTGCTAAGTAGGGGATTATAGGGAAGCTGAAGGGGGAAAAGCCTACATCAGTGTGGTGTAAAGAGAGAATTAAATTAAGTCACTGGATCTATTTCCCAATACACCAACAGAGGATATTGGCTAGTACTATGGAAAAGAGAGATTTAGCATCTGTACCTAGAGCCTTCCTAAAACGTAAGGATCAGAATAAGTCTTTACTATATTATTAGGTATAAGCATCAAGTACTGGAAGACTGTTAGTATGGTGCTCCACTCTGAGAAACAGGTTACAGTAGCTTGGCAGAGGGATGAGCAGTCATGGTGTCTGCACTGCTATCAGTACCTGAGCTGGTGCAATCTGGGTTACCTCCCAAGCCTCAGCTGGGCTAGGCATTCCCATGCAACACTTCACTGTGACATACAGACAGGAGTCACAGCAGCTAGTGGAGAGAGCTATCAGCCCTTGCTCTGAAAACTTTTGTTCAACTCTGTGTACTAACATTAGATCTCAGAGGAAATTCACAAGCTTTTATTTTTAACAGTGGTTTTTTTAGCTGTTCTCAGGGATTTCATTAATTTTCATTATGAACTATACTTGCCTCTTTCATCTCAGGAAGAAAAGACTGCGACTGGAGGTACACGGCAGCTCTCCCTTTTTAGCTGCTGGAAAAAAGTTAATAAATGCAGTCACAATACAGGGTACCATTCTCATTCCTTATTGATACCAACTATACTCTAACAATGAATTTCAAAGTGCTGCTGATGTAAACTCTACCTGAAGCCTGTTTGATCTCAGATAAGCATCTTCATCCCATTCTTCATTTGAAGAAAAGAAAATCTTACTGCACAGTAACATATTCATCTGCTTTGGGTTCAGTTCAAGATAAGCTCTGCTTTGCAGAAAACCTAATTAATATCAATCACAAGGAAAACAGAAATTGGAAGGAAATTTTCTTTCATTTCTTGATAAACAGATCACCCATGATACGTACGCAAATGGACATACCAATTTGCTTTATTATGGGAGAAACAGTCCCTGGAGGGAGGATTTTTTATAGAATAAAGGAGTAGCTGCACTCTTGTTGTGGTGTAAAGAAGACTAACTTGATTCTATTAAATGGGAGTTGAACGGTGTAAGTCAGACCAGAATTACATCCTGCAGTGGTGGATTTGTTGGCATGTAAAAGTGTTTACACCCAACACTCAGAATAATAACTAATGACAGTTCACAAATTCTTTTTTTTTAAGTTCCTATAATGTATTTCATGCATTTCTTTTCTCCACTCTCTTGACAAAAGAAAAGCCATGGCTTATGACCTACGAGACCTTGCAGGTTTAGAATAGAACATTTAGGGATAGGTACTCATGTCTGAAAAAAATCTTGCAAAATCAGAGGAGCTCATTTCTGTCACAAGCCCATTTCACATAACAACATTTCAGCTGACCTTTGAGGAATTTTGCCAATGACCAGCACACTTTCCCACCCATGGATTTTAGTCTTGGGACTGGTCATATAATACTGGCAATATAGCTGCTTCCAAATGGTGTAGGACTTGCTTTTGATCCGATTCATAAAATTTTCTTGCACACAGCAGAGGTCTGCTCTTACCAGTGCTCTCGGTCATTTTGGAAAAGGAAGGGTTTGGAGGAAAGGTCACTAATCTTTAAAGAGGTCCCTGCCTTGGACATCAATCCACCTTTAAAGGCCTTGATGTTAACATTTCAAGTGACAGTATAGTATATATCAAGCTTGAGAAGAAATACAAGCATCAGATGGTTTAGTTTTATTAAAGCATTGTCTCAACAAAGAATTTATGTGGATAAAATACCATTGCATTTGGCACCAAGTGAATATAAAAAAAAGAAATATTCCATTTTGTTATTTCCTTTGAGCTTTCCAGTACTTCCAGCTTAGTTCTAGCTTGCTTTCAGCTGTCTTCATATGATGCAACTTTTTCAGCTGCAACATTACTAGGGTTTGCCCGCACAAAAACTACCAAATGACTGAGCTGTTAATATACTAAATGTTTAAAGGAAAGGTCCAAACACTGGATCAGTGGAATGGCTGGTGCACGATAGCTAAAGAAGCCCCTTTTTGTCCTCTTAGCGCTCATTGATATGACGTATATGCGCACATTGTTTAGTGTATTTCAGATTATGCCCCTTCACAGCCTCTCCTTTCCTCTGCTTAGTGAGATGCTGTGTTTGCCTTTGAGAATGATTTCTTTTTTGGCATCTTGCAGCATTACTGAGGAAATTTCTGATGGAATGAGTCATTTTAAGGACACAGAAATCTGCTCCCTGGTCCTTTCATTGCAAGAGGGAAAAGTAAGAGGAAATAAAAGAGCTGGAAAAGCTGCCTTTAACAGCTTTGAAGGAGATGTAAACATGAAGAACAGAAATCACTGGCTGAAGATGAAGCTCCAGACATGGCACTAATTCCCGATTCATCAAGTAAGCCATTGGTGCACTGTTATTTAGCCACCAGTCTATAAGCTGTTGGTGGTCCATACAAGTAATTCTTGTCATTGCTCGTTGGCAGACATAATTAGCAGACTGCAAGCCCGTCCTTAGCTGCTCCTGAAAATCAATGTGTCTCTAACAGAGAAAAGAGGAAAAAAACCCCAACAGATTAAGAGGAACCACAGTAGTTAATTTTGCTTTCTTCTCTCTCTTTTTCTTTTTTTTTTTTTTGTATTTCTTAGTGTTTATCTGTGCTGACACTAAGACCTGACCTCTCCAGTCTACCTTTAACTGCAGAGTCTGTCTAGCAGTCTAGCTGCATCACTGCCATCTTACTGCCAAAATACATCATCAGATTCTCTGTTTGCTCGAACCCCTGCACACATATTTTCTGCTGAAACTTCCCTGGTTGAAAGATAGCTAGGATGTGTTTGTGTGGTATGTCTGTAGTAATAAAACTTAGCCACAGCATGGACCTACTTCACAGAATGCATTTGGGTATTGTATTATGCTGTAAATAATATGAGAAGCATGCAGATAGATGGATTTATGTTGCTATTTTGCAAGTAACAGTGGCTTTGAGGCGTAGTGCATGTATCTGTCAAAATAATACACACATCTCTGCAGTTAACTATTTACAAAGGATTAAAGTTTAGCTCCTAATAAGATCTTCTCTCTGATGCTTTTGCATTTGCTACCTAATACCATGAGAAAAGTCTGTAAAAATTATGAAGAGAATGTAGGAATTCCTGCATCTGTGAAATATTCTGTTCAAAGGTGGATATCTGGGATAGGAAAAAAATGTCCAGACAAAAGCATTTCTTGCACATTGTAAGAAGAAAAATAGAAGCAAACCTTTATTGATGGTCAGGAGTTATTTAGACACATTTTCTTTTTGTTGGGTTTCTGTAAGGCCAGAGAACCATGAAGCTGTAATGGCACAGCTCACATTTCTCCCAGCACTTCTGATGAAACACTCCTGTCCTGCTAAAAAACCCATAATCTATCTAAGGAGAAAGCTACTTAAAAGGTGTAACTATATAAAAGCTACAAGGAACTGGTACAAAGTTTACAGGCAAATACTGCCTATTTGCTCCTGGGTTGTTTTTTTTTTATTTGTCTCTCCACCATTTTGAATGTTTCTTCTCCTCAGCCTCCTTTTGGCAGCATAAGATTCTTTGAATGAGGAAAAGTGGAGACTACAGGGCTACTCCTCTGCAGCTGTGTTTCTAAGTCAGCTGCTGTTTATTTTCTAATTAGGATCTATGTTAGCATATGGGCTCACCTTTGGTAAGCAATATTGTCATTCTACACCTATCCACTGAATAACTGGGATTTTGGAAGCCCTAATGACTTCATTAAAAACAAAATGGAAGCAGACAAATGGCATTTTAAAGTAGAAAGATTATGGGAGAATTTTAAAAATAAAGACTAAAAAAAAATGCTAAAAGCTGTAGAAGATCATAGGTTTCCTTTCAGCTAAAATCATAGTGATGCTGTATTCTCAAAGATAGAATACATTAGAGGCTGACAGAGCTTCAAACAGCTAATAATAAGGGCAGGGTGATCAAATTAGTTCCTATTTAAACAGAACCCAGAAAAGTGGCAACTGGACTGAGGACTGGTACAGTTTTATAAACTCTAGAAGTCTAAAAAAATAGGACAACAGGAGTACATGGCATTAAACAAGGATTTGACTTACCATGAATTTGGTGGAAGAACGATAATCAGAATAATAGAATCATTCAGTTTGGAAAAAACCCATTGAGTCCAACTGCAAACCTTACACTGCCAAGTTCACCACTAAATCATATCCCCAAGCGCCACACCTACATGTCTTTTACATAGCTGCAGGTACGTAAGACCTCCAGGTCTTTTACATGCCCCTCCCTAGGCAGCCTGTTCCAGTGCTTGACAACCCTTTCTCTGAAGAAATTTTTCCTGATGTCCAACCTGAACCCAAACGTCCCCTGGTAAGGCTGTTTCCTCTTGTCCTATCACTCATTACTTGGGAGAAGACACCAACGCTCACCTCACTACAACCTCCTTTCAGGTAGTTGTAAAGAGTGATAAGGTCTCCCCTCAACCTCCTTTTCTCCAGGCTAAACAACCCCAGTTCCCTCAGACACTCCTCGTAAGTTTTGTTCTTTATATTCTTTATACCAGAGGGCAAAGTCTTCAGGAAAAGTAAAGCATTTCTTGGAAGGGAAATAGTGGTGCACTATGTGACAGCATTCAGAGAGTTAAACTTTATGAATAATGTAAGCATATCAATTGATAGTATGGTTTCTGTACAGACGGCAATTCTGTACCTACATGGAGAATTGACAGCACTGCCTGTTGACATCAGCCACCCGTTCAGGTTGGTTATAATGCCTCGTTGTGACAAACAGCATGATCAAAGAGGCTATTATGATAGGATACTTCAGTTGTAAATTAGGATGTAAATTAAGATGTCACAGACCCAATATGATAGCAAGGTTAGGTTTTTTGATGTAATGAATGATTGTTTAATGGAGAAACACCCAGGAGTCCCAAAGGAGAAAAGCAGCTCTCTACTACTGGAAGGTAAGTTTCAAATATTTGCTATCAATAAACCGGAATAACAGTGCCTATGATGTACCCATATTAAAAAAAAACTTTTTTTTGTCAACAAAACCCAACAGAATGTGAAAATAAAAAGGGAATATTTTAAAAATGGAAGGTTCACGTTTTCTAATTTAGCTTTTTACTATTTTAACTGTGAATGCTATGTTACTTGGTTTAAGGAAGACCAAAACCAGCAGCCTGTTGCCAAGGGATTCTACAAAGCCAAGCTGCTGAGCAATAAAATGGCAGATATATTTGAAGTTTATAAACGTGATGTGACGTGTGTTTGGAAAAAAAGATCTAGACATTATATTAGTAATGCTCAATGCTCTGTACTGGTCAAGCAAATAAGATGAATGGCAGGAAGCACTAAGAAGGAAGCAGCAACAAACTTCATTGTGTCATTGTTGGCCACAGCTATTGTGACCAAAACTTGATTATATACAGTTATCTCTCTTCAGTCTTGAAAAATATATAACAGCATTAAAAAGGTTATAAAAAGGGATGATGAGAGAAGCAGCTTCTGTATGAAAAATTACTACAATGGACAAGAACACTTCAGCCTGGAAAAGACATAATTGAGGAACAGATGTGGTGGACATGAAGAAAAAATAAATGGAAAGAGGAGGGACATAGAAAATCATTATTCATTGAGTATTATAATGCCAGAAGGAAAGGACATCAAGTCTAACTGTCTGAGATGCCTCAAACAGAAAATGAGGAGGAATTTCAGTATGCTGTGAACAGTTAAACTGTGGACTTCATTGTCACAGGAGGTCAGTATGGTAGATGTCAACTTTTGCATGTGTTCAGAAAGCTACCTGACAAACTCATGGAAAGAAATTAACCAGAATTATTAACACAAGGATACTCAGAACAAGTCCAAGCTGCAGATCACTGTAAGGGAGAAGAATTTACCAAGGGAAACAGTGTTTTCTCGGAATTTCCATCTAGCTCATCCTGTCCTGACACTCCTCACTAGACTTTATATTAGCCATTAAACACAGGATGACACACATACAGAGGTGGTACAATCAGCTCTATGTTTTTGTCATGCCCTTATTCCATAGCACAGAAGCAGTGCTCAGTCTTTTCGGTTGTTCCAGTTGGCCCATTGCAGCACAGAAGTATCTTCCACTGATTTTATAATCTGAAGGAGGCTAAATCAGGCACTGGGGTAAAGAAAGATGTTCCTAACAGCCTTTGGTCTGTCCATCTTGAAACCAGCCCAGGAGTGCCAAACATGGCTGGGGAGAAAACTAAAATAAAAAAAAAATAGTGTGAAATTAGTTTTCAGTTGCTCATTTACAATTGCTAGTTTCAATCAATGCCAATTTTAAGGCATTAAACACATTCCAGAGTAACTTGTCAACACTACCCCTTCCAACCCCCCCCAGTTGCTGATATTCTCAGAGGTTTTTTAATAAGATCAGGGTCAGTAATGGGAAATAAGCAGGAAGATGAATAGGATGTCAAAATTAAATTGAGTTCTAGAAGAGTTATCTTAAGTTCCCAGAAAAATAGAAACTCAAGAAACTTTGTCTCAAACTAAAAGGGAAATGCATGTTTTATCCTAGAAGGTAGTGGGAAGGCTGATGACTTTCTTTACAGGTATTAACAACCCATGCTATTTTAGCAGCTTGCAAAACACCTTCGTCCTTTGAATGCTGGAACATAGAAGGTTCTACTTATTTTAAATCCTAATGATTTCTGCTGCACCAAGCTCTTTCATTTTTATACAGGAAACCCAGATTAATTGTTTCAACCATCTGACTATCCATTACAATCAGAGGATGTACTTCTTGTTAAAGTTTCAGAATTGTTGAATAAAATACCATTTTAACAACCCATATGTCTGTGTTTTTTGTTTTGTTCTCTTTTGCTAAATGTTGTAGCATTATGTCTTCTGGAGTATAAATACACTATTGGCCAGGCTGTCATTAATCAAAATTGTTGTCAATGAACAAAAATCCAGTGAAAGAAAAGAATTGCATATCTAGGACTGCAGAACAGTTCAGGTTTCTGAATGACCGCACTGATTAATAATGTTACTTTCACTTGGGAATTTGTCTATGCACCATTTATGAATTCTGCTCAGGTCTGTGATCTTGTCGTATATTTATGCCATTGTTTAAGACAGCTTGTCTACCTACTTCTTGGGCTCAAGAAGGGAGAATACTGGATCTGAATATGAGTATGAAACCAAAATCATGAAAAACTTCATCACAGGAAAATAAATTTTCTCTAGTTGTCTGTGGATGAAAACCTAGAGTTGGACCAGAAAACCCTTGAAAAAAATAAAAAGGCCAAGGAATGTATAAAGGCAGGGCTAAGTAAAGAAAAGCTTGACAAGCAGGGAGTCACAGAGGAACAGATTTTCTACTGAAGTTAAGGACTGCCAAGGTGACAGGACCACTGGAGAAAACAAAATAAAGAAAACAGAGCATTTCAAGGACTCCCTCCAAGCTGGGCAATTCAGTCCAACAGGAGGGAACTGGGACTCCAAAGGTCAGTAACATCTTTGGGACTCTGAGGAAGAGGGTGGAGATAGAGAAGCTGCATGTTTTACATAAAGCCATACATCTCTTGGTCTGCGTGAAATCAACAAAGATCATGTAATAAGTCCTGTCTATTTTCTATGAGTAGTTTGAAGATGGTAGACTAACACTGAAATTGCCCTTAAGAATGATGATATGGGAAAACATGTTTTTAAGCTTTGTTTTTTTTAGGAGCTCTCTTTTGGAAGAGACTGTCTCTTCTTTACAGATAAAGCAAGCAACACACAATATTGTATTTAATAAGAGTATGGGAAGAGTTAGACCCAGAAATGATGGCTAGAGGCAACCCAGGAACAATAGACAGCTTACAAGTTCAGAGACCCAACTTCTACATTCATTGCATCAGCTTGGTGGAATCCAATGAAGTTACTGGATGAGCTTCATGAAAAATGTTTGAGTTAATTTCTTAAGGAAGTTCACAATATAAATGTCATATTCCAACTACTGGCTTAACTGCACTGTTGGTGTAAGTACCTAGTAGATTGATTTTATAGTTACACTTATCTATATCAAATTAGTGTTGTTTTCTCCCCCAAAACTTGGGATTTTCATTTCTGTTCTGCTCTTAGCTGAAAACCAGCATTTTATCTCTCTTTAATCTACAGTACAGTCTCTTAACTAAATGTCATTTCACACCTTCTTGGTTCTCCAATAAGATGTTCTTGCCTTACTACTCTCTAAAAGGCACTGTTGTAGGGACTTACAGCATCATTAGTTTCCATGCTTAAACATGGAAAATGATATATAAGAACTAAGCTTTATTATTCTTAATGTTTTCATATGCTTGCAGGGAATGGAAAGTCCACAGGGGATAGAAATAAAAATGGAAATTTAGTAACATTTTACAAATATAGGAGTGTCTGTGAAAGAATGAATGTTATGCTTCTGAGCTCAAGGAATGTTCACACAGAAAAAGACTGACTCAACTGAAATTGGAAACCAGAGAGCACCTCCATGTGCTAGCTGGACACATAGGAAAATGTTGGACTCCCTCACTACATCTTCTTATAGCTCTGAACTTGAATCCCATGACATAACACAGATGTTTGATTATGCAAAACATGAACTTGGACATACAAGGATATGACATATATGTGTGGAGTAGTCATGTTTTGGGTGCAGGTCCACGTGCAGCATGTCACACAGTGAGGGGCTGTTGTTGGGGTAAGACTGTCAGTGAGAAGTGCATGAGTGCAAGGGTGCGCTTTCATCTATGATCATTATGGTCAGGGAGTCCCACTTCGTTGGGTTCACGGGCAACCTGCTATTCATTTTTCCCCTGGAATGAGCTGCTGCTAGTCTTCTCCTCCAGACTGAATGCAATGACATGGTGTCATCTGTGGAGATTTATATATATATATATACACACATATATAAAAGTACAAATCTGTGTTTGTATATATATATATATACATGAGTCGCTGAATCACAGCTGTAGGCATCAGTCTGTTGTACTTTGTATTTACTCTGGGCCTGATGGAAGAAAGTATTAAAATGACTGATAAGTTTTCTGTGTTAACAGTTTTTAAAGCAAAGTTACATATTCTGGATCACTGTGCAGGAAGTTTATTTACTTCAGTAATTTAAAATCTAATGACTTTCATGGTTAATCCTGTTTCCTGTGCTGCTGCTTCTTTATCTCTTTTGATAATGATGTAAGCTTGAATTTAAGTGTGAAGGGCATAAGTTGATACCTGGAAAATCACCAAGGTCCTGTATTTGATCATACTGATCTGTCTCACAAAGACCTGAAACCTTGTGAGGGACTATGTGCTACATTTATTTCAGCGACAACATCCATTTCATTCATGATGTTCTCACTGAAAATGAAAATTTCCTACTTCCTAGTCCTAGAAATACATAATTTCTTGTATATTTCTTCCTGCTATTTATTTCAATCCCTTCTTCTAATGTAGCTCAGCATTATATATATCAGCACTGGTGACAATTCAGGGAAACGAATTTAGAATAGTTTGCTTCACTGAAGACCTGACTCTTTGCTGTTGACATCAGAGGCAAAATGCAATTATTTCATTAGTACATAGAATCTGCTATAAATAACTAAAGTCAGAATACAGAGAATGGGTAGAAATGGTTCAAGATACCTGAATACAAATTTAAAAAGAAAGTTCCACAGGGAAGAGAGAACTCTGGAGAAAGCTGAAGTTCTTCAGCGTAGGTATATACTGATATCTCAGAAAACGTTCTCAGTGAAACACTGGTGGAATTACGTGATTCTTCATATTTTGCGATTGTCCTGGTTTGAGTTAGAACAGAACTAATGCTGTTCACTGGTTTTACTTTTCAGCTCAGGCTCTTGTAAGTAACTGTGTTTTCTGAAGTTAACACCGTATCTTTGCAGACAGTGTCTGCTTCAAGCAGTGATAACACTTGATGTTTATAGGTTCAAGGACTGGTGTGCAGACCAAGGTCACTGCTAAATCTTGTGTACTTCATTGGGGGTGCAGAAAGTAAAAGGTTGCGCCTGCAGGGAGGAATGGACAGGACAGGTGACCCTAAAATGACCAACAAAGGATTCCATCCCATATAGGTCATATTTGGTATAAAGCTGAGGGATCACGAGGGTTAAGTTCTCTAATGGCTGGTGTCTGAGGAGGACTCTATTCTGCCTTTCATCCTGATCCATGTGTTCCTGAATCCAGTTCCAGAATCCAGCTTCTGAATTTGTTTCCCATCTGCCACTGAGTTCAGTCTGGGACTTTTCCAGTGCCTACTCCATAGCATCATCTTTCTCTTCCCCTTTGTGAAGGGAAAGGGTCAGTAAAGAGCATCTGTCACTCATCTAGTGGAAGGCACAACCCTAAACCTTGACAACTATTCACTTTGGCTCATGAATGACAAGGACAGTTTGTGTTTCTTTCTGGAAATGAGCTGTCCTCAGAAGTAGCTGAGCCGTATGACATAGCCATGACTCATTTCTTGACTCAGCTGAATTCAGAAAGAACAATGGAGAAGGATAGATAAAGCTAGAGCACAAAATTGATAGCCATTCCAGTTGGATTGTTTGCTCTCTACATGAACTGGGCAAAATTCTGAATCTCAGAGAAAAAGTAGATTATGGTAGCAACTTGCATAAACACTGCAAAACCAAAATTTCTCTGTAAGGCTGTAAATTAAAGGAAAAAAGAATATTTTTTCACGCGCTTAATAGCTTGCATGTAAATGAATAGAATTCCATTTTTTTTTGCATTGTATTCCTTCTCTATTGAATTAAACCTTTGTCCCATTTAAAAGCTCCATCTTGTTCTGTCAATCTCTGAAGCAGCTATTCAGCAGCCAACCAACACAACAGAATTTCTCTATGCTGAATGTTCTTTTTCATTTTTGCATTGTATCCTAGTCTCTTATTATAATGGTGCTGCTAGCAGAGCTATAGACAAGCGTGTGTCAATATTTCTATGCCAAACCCGGTTTTATTAGTGGATGTTTGTAACAAGACCATTCTAATTTGTGTAATCAAGATGAAGCTAAATACAATTATTCTCCATCCTGACACTAATTTCCTCAAAAAAAAATGCTTTATTTTCTCAATCACTTTTAAAAGGTGGACAATCAAAAGCTAAAAGTCTGCTGAGGTTGCAAAACTCCATGTTGCTGGCTACTCCACCTCAGATAGACGGGGACAAGAAAGAGTGTGAGAGACCATATAGGCATTTAATTTGAGTATTTTGATACAAAACACTGGAGGCCAGGAACTCCTTGTCATGGCTGAAGGAATTTTTTATCTTTAAAACATTTATTTTGACCTTGGTCTACAAAGTAAGAGACTATCTGTATGTATTTTATCTTCAATTTAAATAACTTTGTATGCAATTTGTATTTTACATTGTAAACGATTTTGAGGTTTGGGGTTTATTTTTTGTTTCTTTTTCCTTTTCATGACTGAAGAGAACACAAATGACAGTTGTGTCTGTGCCGTATTTTCAGGAAAAGTGTTTGCTACTGACCATAGCTATGAATGTAAAGGAAAAAATAAAGTGGTAGAAAGTATGGCCTCATTTACATACTATTTTTAGTAAAGACCAATTCTTTCATCTTTGTAATGACTTCATTTCTTGCACAAGGTGAACTAAAAATAGGATTTGTTTCTCCTTTGGTAGTATGCAGCAATGAACTGTACTGCAGCTGTCCAGCTTTCAGATCTGACGAGTTTTGAAGTCCAGAGCTCTTGACATTTGCAGACCTCACAGGCTCTCTTAAAATAATCCCGAAAGCTCAACCAATGACCAAAAGATTGCTTGAATTCCACCTTATACCATGGTACATTTTCAGAAAACCAGACATTTCTTTTAATGCTGAAATTAATAGACAAGGGCAAATCATTGGCATGGTTTTAGCTTGCAGTGGTGGCTACGGATGTGAGCCTAACAGCTTGATGCTACAAAAGAGCTCTCTCCTGTCCTCTCTTCTGTCTCCTTTTCCCATTCCTGTACCCATCTGCATTCGTCCAGCCCTCTTCCTTCCACTAGCTCAGATAGGTTTGGGCCTTTCCTGTGGGCTGATTTATCCACTGACTAAACAGGCAGATAACTACAACTCTGATGACTTTATTTTTTTCTTGAGCCAGTGAGATGAGTCAGTCCAGACAAGGTCCGATGTTAAATGGTGGGCACACACAGTCTAGAGGATTGAGGCAGAAGAGGGCGGGTGTGTGTGTGTTTAGAGACAATCTACCCTTTGTGCCGGTAGTGAATTGTGAGATTGTCTCACACTGTTTCACTGAGCTGCACCCTCTGTAATCTGCAATATAGCAAAAGTACAGCTACTGCCATTTCCTCTATATACTGGTCCAGAATTGAGGTTCAGTGATCTTTCTGTAACAAGTATTTGAAATATCTTCTTGCTCAGTATCATTGCTCAAGTTCATAGCCTGCTTGTGAAAGTGGCTTGTTGGAACTGCCTCTCAGGGGAGCTCTGGGGCAGTCAGATTGACACCATGCCGTGCAACCTGGTTGATACAGCTGGTGCCGCTCCTGGACCTGCATAGTTTAGCATCACATCCATGATCACTTGTAGGCAGCTTGTTATAAAAACTCAAATGGCTGCTCAAATCCTTGAGCTGGAGGGGCACATTAGACCCACCAGACTAAAGCTTCACCTTTTTTTTTTTTCTATTTTTTCAGTGGGCAGAAGAGGAGGGGGCTTATGCATGAAATTTCACCCCTGGATAAATGTACACCAGGAGAAATTTGCATTTATTCATATTTTTTTTTTATCTGAATTTTGCACTAAAAATCCCCAAATGAATATGAATATTGTCCTCTGTTCACAGACTTGCTCTTTATGCTTTCCCATGGTAGTAAATTTGACTCCTGCTAACGGCAGATGAAACTGCTCTTCATGGAATAAGAGACTGCGTAAAATCTTTAACTCTTTTCTTGATGGATTTGTGCAGCCATTTGTGAATTCATTCATTTGAAGTTTCATTTACATTTTTAATTAATAAATCCATTGGACTTTTTTATTATATGTTGTTGCTTTGCCACAAACAAGTAAAACTCTCGCTTTTGTAGGCTGATGAGGATGAACCTTCCCAGTCTTTTCCCATTCCCCTAATGAAGCCAGTGACCCTTTTCTGCACCTGTTGTTATATGACTTCATTTTCCTGGCTCTGGATGTCTAGGAATACCTAACTTTCCGAGTGACAATTTCTCAGAATTACTGTTCAAATGAAATTAAGAAACAACTTTAAATGATGTAAGCTTTCATATTTCTTGCTCTATTTCTTTGGTTATATCATAGGACCACATTTTTAGACACCTGTTCTGAAATACCTATCAGTTTTAGCTCATGAAGAGATATGTTCAGCAATATGGGTACAACGTTTTTTCCTTTTTTAATTCCTTTTATTTCCAAGGGACAAACTCAGAGCTTATGCATGGGTTCATGCAGTAAAACAATGCTCTGTAGTATTTTGTGATTCCTACTGATTTATTCCACCCAGAGCCCACCATTCTGTCACTGAGTTCATACTGCTCAGTGCGGGTATCATGTTCTGCCTCTTCCTAAGAAGACTGATTAAAAGTGCAGTGAAGCACACTGGTCCTGGATGTTTTCTGTGTGCTTGACAGTGCAAAATGTTACCAAATATCAAATAGAATTACTAGCGTATTTAACGCCTTACTTATTACACTGAAGTGTTTGCTTATTTTGTGTTTATCAATATTTCCAGTTGTGTTACACAATCTTTTCTAATGCTCAATGTCTCAGTAAATATGTTTTTCTTTCAAGGTGTCATGGTCCTCTCTTTTAAGTTAACATTCATTGTTACATCGTATTACATGTTCATTGCCACTTGGCAATTCCAATGAATCAAACACCATCTCTCTATTCTGTCCTCGTATTGTCTATCAGTGGAAAAGTTTAGGTACCCAGTATTTTGGCTTGAAGAATTGATAATATAAACTCTGAAGAAACAACTATTTGATTGACATGGTGGAATGCTGTGTGGCAGAAGAATTTTTCCCAGGAAAAAAAATTTTAATCCTAAAACTACAAAAATATGTACATTTCCAAAAAAAAAAAAAAAAAAAACCAGGGAAAAGTAAAGGAATTAAGTTAATTATCACACAATTACAGTAATGGAAAGAAAAAACCTAATCAGACATGAACAGCTTGTATAACCATTAACCAGGCTATGGCAAACCATTACTTAACTCTGACTTAAGAGATCCATCATGGGATTCATGGCAGCCAGTTAACTAATGCTTGAACAATTCCACAGTAATTTAAAGCTGTGGTAAATGGCATCACTCAACTAAGCAGTCACTCTCGGTCTCAACAGTTATTTTTAACTGGTATGAAGTTATGCTAACTCCCACCTCCCTTTCCCTGCCTAAACTGCAAATGTTAACAAGACTTTACTAGCTGTGTGACACAGTATGAAGTCCTTTACTGAAGTCCAGGCAGATGACATTCATTATTTGTTTCTTCCTCAGAAATAAACAAACAAATAAATAAAATTTCTACGCTGAAGAGCAGTGTTAGATGAATCTGGCACAATCTCCCTTGGCTGAAGCCGCATTAAATCTCTTTACAAAGATATAAATCTTTATTTCCTCACCTTTTATTATTTTTCACTTAAAAGTTGTTCCAAAAATTGTATGTTATTAAGTTCAATCTAACAGCTGGTAGCTATCCAACTCATTCTTTTCTGAATTCCCACTGACTAATCAGTCAAAGTAGGGGAGGGAGGTGAGTTGCATAAGTGAGGGTAAAAAGCTGGCTAGAGAAAACGTGACCCTTCTGAATGTGGAAGAGGTAGTGGCAGACAGGAGTGAGGTTACCACTGGAGTGTTACAGTGGCTGAGAAAAAGGCTCAGCATTTGTTCAACATTCTTAATTCTAACCTAAGGATCAAAAATGGGAGTGAACTGATGATTATGCTGGTGATACAAAGCTGGATGACATTGCCTTTGCAGAGGAGGATCAAAATATCATGCAGGAACAACTAGATCACTGAGGATAGAAGTAAAAAGAAGCAGATGAAATTCAATAGTACAAAGGTCAAGGTCATGCAATCACAGCCCAAGAAGAGTTTTCCCTGAAAACTGCTAACATATATTTTTGGAAACACCTGAAGAGAAGGAAAAGTCTTGAGGCTACTGTCTGGTTATAGGTGAGTAGGAAAATTAAATACTTTCTGCGTTTTGTTTGGTAGCAAAGCCACCTTCTGTGCCTTTCTTCCCACGTCTCATAAGGCAAAATGCATTCCTGTCCCTGTGCCACAGATCCCCGCCTTCTCACTGGTGCCAATGCAACATGATCACTCCATGAAGTAGATGATGGAGAAAAAAAGAAGTTGGAAGCTGTTTCAGGTGAAGTAACTGCAAAATGTCCAGTGCATATATGGAGGCCACATCATGGAGAGTGCTGTGTGCAACCCAGGTCAGACACAGGCAAGTAAGATTACTGTAATGCAGAAGAGCTGCACGACAAGAATATAAGGCATATTTTGGGGCACAAAGCTCTTGTCTTACTAGAAGACACAAAAATTTTGCTAGCTTCACTTAGCAAAATGGAGTCCCAGAAAGTTTCAGTTGGGGACTGCATCGTGCCTTCCCTCAGACACTGGTGATCCTGATAACAAGGTAGAAAGTGGTAGGCTTGGCCATGCTGCCACATGGAAAAAAGGAGGACTGGGAAGAGGGAGAGGAAGATGATCATCTGGTGTTAGTCCAGGAGGTGTGGAGTGTTAAGGGTCAGCATGCATAATTGTCTTGCTACAGCTCAAGATTAAAGTATTTGAAAATTAGTTTAAGATGAGTTATTGAATGGAAAGACCTGCAAGGGAAAGAGCGTCATTCTTCATTACATAAGCTTGAGGTGGGATCCAAATCAGACCTGCCACATATATTGTCTCAGCTGCATGTGCTTGTGGCCAGAAGAATGACAGCTTGATACCTACCTGCATGTCAGTCAGTCTCTTTACCCCAGATAAACTTTTACTTCTATGGTATCCTTTGCTTCAAAGCAATGCTGACAAGGATTTATTGAATTAACCTAAATGGCTTTAAGCCCCAATTCATGCTGGTACAGCATGTCTCTATCAGGGGTTTGCACTGGTATAACTAATTGATTTAGTTACAGATGGGAAAATTTTCTTAACAAGAGAAGGCCTAAACTGCTGTCCAGGCTGCCTTTGTTGTTTGCAAGTAATCTCCCTCAGCCCGTTGTTAGCATAAATCTGTTCTATTTTGGATTCCCATAGAACTAATTTGCACAGGATTCACATAATAGCATCGTTTACATTTCTTGCTCCTTTTCAAAACAGGACTGCAGTATTTAGAAAAAAACCTACTTTTCACATGTTTTCTGCATTTCTGGGGATATTTCATTGCCTCCATCTCAATTCTTATGTATGGTGTGGAAGAGAAATTAATTTGATAAATGAGCTTTTTCTAATTGGGCACAGAGGGAAGAGTGTGTGGTTCTGATCATGGAGTGGCTGGACTGGACATATAGAACCCTTTGAATCACATTTATGATACTAAGTGTTATATTAACAAATCTGACAACTGCTTCCTTTTGCTATTCTGTAATAGTTGATATGAATTTTCTCTTTTTGATCTCTGTGTTAAGCTTATCAACAGATAAGCTGATGTCGCCATGTCCATGTGAGCTGAGATGAAGACCCATGCACATGTGTGAAACCAACATGATAAAATCCAAGTTTATTTTCACAGAAAATGTACATCTTCTCACCTGAATGAAATTAAATTCAAAATTAAAACAGCCTTTTTTTTGGAGGGGGGGGGGGGGGCGGAATTATATATGAGGCCCAAGTTTAGGTAAATCAGGTTTGGAGGGTTGTTATATATGGGCTTAGAACTTGAGACAACTGGATCTTGGTCCTTTTTAATTTTTATACACGTTTGTGATCATAATGAGTTACTGAAAGGTTTTTTGATTTATTTTAAAAGACCTTGGAATTTGGATTTTTTTTTTTTTAGTCCATTTATGCATTTTCTCATTTAGTACTCCTTTCAGAAGAACAATGATGAAATCTGGAGACAGCGATATATCTTCCAGTAACCTGCACCAATTGCTATTACTCCTCAAAATGAAGAGTGTATTAGGAAAGTTTTTACGTACGATAGTATGGAGCATTAACAGCTCATTTGGCTCTGCTTGTTACCTCTCCAAAGGTGGCTTGTTTGTTGGGATTTTTTTTTTTCTTTCATTATCAGCTTGATTCCTCTTCAGTTGTAGTCTGTTGTATTGTTCCAGTAACTATGAAGTAGAACATTATGAAGTTGCTTAGAAGAGCTCTGGAGGGCCAATGTGCTTTGAAAGAATGGAAGAATATAGCAAGGCAGAGATATTTGACATTGATATTTAACATCATCCTTTTCATTAGGCAAAAATTAGCACTGGCTTAATATTGGCTTAAAATTTTTTTCTACTGCATTAAACCACGAAACATCGAATGTGCAGTGTGGTAAAACAGAACCCTTCATTATGGAAAAAAAAATACCCTCTTGCTTGAATTAGTAAAGTTCTGCTTGTTTTTCTTTTCAATAATATAAATATCTACAGATGCTACCAGTTTAGTTTCTGAGTGCCTGACTTCTGAGTAGAACCTAATGTCCCCCCTCCCCAAGGATCTAAATTCCTTGTTGTTCTCAAACATGTCAAGCTGCAGTGGGTTAGGAGGTGACACATGGGACTGTGATCACTTCCCTCCTCTGTGACCCACTACTTCACTCCAAGTGATGGGGTAGTGCCGCCTTCTACTGGGGATCATAAACCTTGAATCCTCTCCTGACGGCAGCCTTCTGTAAAGATTTCTTCAAAGAATTGATCCCAGTTCTCTCTTTTGACATTCAGGCAGGGAGAGGTGGTTTCCTCAATTCCTATTAGAGATCAGAGCACTCGCTGAGGAAGTGAGACACCCAGGCTCAATAGCTTCCACAGCATGAAATGGCTCAAAGACACAGCTCTCTAATTAGCGGGGGATGTGCAAAGAAGCCTCTTGAAACTCTTTGAGAACTTCAGGGTTCAGCTGAAAGAGCTGTAGTGCACTTACCGGAGGCGGCGTGGACTGCCTCCCCCACCAGCGCCGTGCGCGGGAACATGGCTGGATGCTCTATCCAGCAGGTTGTTTTCCAAATAGGACTTTCTAACGAGAGGTGGAATGTAGCTGCTGCTTTGGACTGCTGTGGAGCTAGAGTATTTGGTGGGAATTAAGCGTTCATTACCCCAGGGTGGGCACTTAAAAGCATATCTGGGGAAATAAATGCCTGGAGAACTTGCAGACAAAGTAGGGATACGCCTGATAATTCTGGGCCCTGCAATAGACCTTTGGTGGGCTTAGAGACTCTAATTTAGTGATAAGATGTTGCTGAACTGGTTCTTCCCAACATAAAGCTCAGATGGTCAGAAAAACCGACCAAATGCATTTAGAAGAAAAAAAATTAAATGAAAATGTTTTTAATTCATTCCCTGCTCTTCTCCTTCTTTCCTTTTTATGTCCTCTTATGAATTTGAACTCTTTCTCAGAATTTGTCTCTGGAGGTCTCCTCTAATTCACTCCTTAGGTTCTTCAGATATAGAGAGGAATATAAATACTATTTTTACTTCTACACTGGGATTAATAGAATCCAAACTGTATAGCTGCAGGGTAAATCAGCACAATTTCCCTCTATGCCAAATGCCAGTGGTTTGTCATAGACATGCTTAAGCCCCATCATTAAATGTGGCTTGCAGTACATGCTGTGTACTAGTAGTGGTTAGCTAAGGGGAGAAAATTACAAATGATGACCAAAAGGCTAAGTTAGACCCACTTTCCAACATCCTGTGACGGTAGCCCCAGACTGAGGGCAGATCTGCTTTGCTGATCATAAATGTTATACTATCTGGATGGACTTTTAAAACACTGCCATTTTTGGCATTTAAAAATAAAAGGATAAACAAAACCACATCTGGTCTGCAAATGTGCATGCCATGTTTGAGCTTGATGCAATTTCGAATTAGTTGTTAAACATTGAAAATCAGGGTTCATAAGGGAAATGCCTACTCAGCTGATTGTAGTGCAACTGGTGCAGCTATAATAGATGCCAGACTCTCCTGGAATAGCAGATAACTGTGTATGGCTACACAGGCATAGATGGAAAGAAAAGCCAGATGGTGTACTTAACTGCACTTAAAATCTGATTGTGTGTGTCAATAATGAATGCCCAAATCGGATTCTGCCATGAAAAACAACTATATGTGCATACTCGCAGAACAAATGCAGCCCTATAGAAAAAAAAAAAAGTGTGAATTCCATCACTATAATGATGGTTATTATGATGATCAGTTCTTTTGTATTTGCTGTAGATTTTTAAAGTCTTAAACATTAAATATGTTACAACACAGTAACAAAAATAAGTAAATCATGGGGGTAATTCTGACAAATAGAAAACTATTTTTTATAACCAGTTTTCTTAAAAATACAAATGGTGTCCGTTGCTCAGATTGGTGGCAAAACTTGCTGGGTGCTACAGTCATAAAATACCTGCCTTCCTTGGACATAAGAATGAAATCCTGGCAGGGTCAACTGAGTCCTTTATCATTTCAAGGTAGATTAAGTTGTGTATTATGAGTGAAAGTTAGGCCTAGTGATAATTGGCAGAAGCTTTACTGTCAACCGCAACATCATACCTATAATTAGATATTTCAATGAAGAAATTTTACCTTTCTGTATGAAAATTGAGATTCTCACAGTTATTCAGTCTTAGAAAAAGAATTTGCTTGGCTCAATTAAATTAGAACAATTAAAGAATATAATTGCCTGTAATTTCTCCATATGCTCTTCTCTGACTCCCTCTCTCTGCAATGGAGAGATTCTGTATTTACTGTTAGCAGCCCCACTGATTTCAGCAGGAAAGCTTTTGGAGTAGGATGCTAATCAGTTTGAGTAAAGTGATCAAACACTGTCCATAAACAAGCACCAAATTCTGTCAAACTCAATCATATTAATCAGATTTGTCTCAATGCCTTACCTGGGTACATTCAGATGGCACAGTATGCAACAATAATAACGCAGATACATTGGCTAAGGCAAATTTAGTAAGCGTTTCCCTCATGGTGTTTTCTCTCTGCATGGAGTGCCATACAGACATATCATCCTAATGCTTCCACTTCTGGAACTAGCAGAGTTTCTCTAGCTGAAGTAATAGCAGCTTAGGTTGCGATGACACTCACAGAGTGAGTGAGCTCTCAAATCTCCAAAGTACTTTTGAAAATTGTATGCAATATTTATTACCCCTTCAAATTGCAATTCAGTGGAGTAGCAGAAGAGAATTGGACTGCCTTTCATTACAGTTTCCTGACCTTTTATCTAATGTAAAAACCTATTTTTAATTGCTAGTATCTTTGCCAAACCTTAAGAATTGCCTTCTATGGCCTTAAATGAGCCCCAATGGGTGTGGGCATTATGACATTGTCTAATTACTTGGTCACATTTGAATCTGAACTATTTGTGCTTCAGTCTGTGCACAGGACAGAAGGAGCTTAGCTCAAATGCAAATATTCAATTCTAGTTCTCTTCCCATTGCTCAATATGTCCCCCATGCCTTATTTACTGCACGGTATCCAAACGCTGCTATGAAGATAATTACTACGTCCCTTCCAGGTTTTGCTACGGTGCCCGTTGCTATAGTACCTGAACATTTTACAAACTTTAATGAATTTATATGCACAAAACCCCTCTGAGGTGAGGAGCAGTGTTATTCCATTTTGCAGATGCTAAACTGAGACACAGAGAGTTGAAAATACCACACCCTCCCCCCCTACTCCATCCCTCAGATTTGAGGTGATGAGGTCTGAATTTTTACTGTGCTACTTTATACGTTCAAAATTGCACTGTGCTACTTGTATACCAGAGATATCAAATCAGTCACTCAGAAGACGAGGAGTGAACAAAGAGTGCAAACAGAAGACTTAAATAAATCACTTGCCTGGTGTGTATGGCAGTGACAGAAATCCACCTTTCCAGATCAATGTTCTATTGTCTTAACTTAAGACCATCTTTCTCTTCCCAAAATACTTGCCCAAGCATCCAGTTTTTACAGCAAAGAGGTGTACATGCCTCGCTATACAACAAGACACATTAAATTCTTCTCCCAGCGGAGCAGAAGGAAACACTGGTAGCTCTGCAGGTCAGCCAGTGATGGGGTTATTTAAGGAGAGCTCAGTGAGGACAAGGCTGTGGCAGAGATGGTAAATAAGTGTTTTGCTCTGATGCTCCCTGTAGGAAGACTGGGGGGAACCCCAAAGCCTTTGAGAGGGCTCAGCAGGAGATCATCTGAAACAGAAGAAACTGTGGAACAAGCGATCAAATAAAGACATAGAATAAACACTAATAAATCACTGAGACTGTGTGATATTCACCAAAAGTCTCCAGAGAATTCTTGCCAGGAATAGTTGAATTAGTGATGGTGGTGTGTAAACTTTCTCTTAGGGTTTCACTCATTCCTGAGGAGAGGAGAGTGGTGAATGCAGCACAGATTTTTAAAGGGGTTTATAGGGCAGATCGCCAAGCCTATGACCTGGATGCCTACACTTGGTAAAGTGGCAGAGGCCATGTTAAAAGATAGAATTAGTCAAAATTAGGGTAAATCTGACTTACTGGAAAGATGAAACATAGTTTCTATAAATTCTAGCCTTGTCCCTCAAAAAAAATGGAAGTCTCTTGAGGGGCCAATGAGGAAGTGATAAAGGATGACCCTGTTGCTATAATCTGCCTGGATTTCCAGAAGACTTTTGACAAAGCCTCTCATCATAGGATTTTGAGAAATTAAGCTGGCATGGCACAAGAGAGAAAGTCCTAGCTTGGATAAATATTAGGCTCAGAAACATAAACAGAAGGTAGGACTAAATGTTTGGTTTTCAAAATGAAAGGAGGGCTTCAGGACTCTTCTAGAATCTGTGCTATACAATGTGTCTATAAATGACCTGGAAAACACAGCAAGCAGCAAGGTGGCAAAACTGGCTAAGATGATGGCGTTAGGCCCTAGGGTGGCTATAGAAAATTTCAGAATGGAATTATGAGACTAGGAAGTAAAACGGCAGGTAAAATTCAATATAGAGAAAGTGGTACAAATGGGAAATAATAATCCTAAATTTCTGTATTAAATAATTTCCTGTGACTTACTACAACTCAAGAGTGAGACCTTGGGTCTTATCACAGCGATCTCCAGAAAAACAGCTCAGTGCTTAGCAGCTATAGGATAAAAAAAAATTGGATTTTAGGAGGAAATTAGGAAAGGAATGTAAAGTTAAACAGAAAAATAGCATTATACCTCTGCAACTACGGTAAAAATGCACCATGAACACCATGTATTGTTTTTGTCCTCTTGTTCCAGAAGTGTATGGTAGGAAAAAGAAAGATCTGAAGAAGGGAATCAGGACTGACAATTCACACTACAGTCTATAACAGGAAAGATGAAATGGAGTGGGTTACTGCTGTCTGGAAAAGACACAACCTGAGTGTGGGGCATGAGATGCCTTTGAAGTCATGAAAGCTGTAAGAAAGGTGCAACTGGGAATTGACTGCTCACTACCTCTTCCAGTATGGGAATCAAGGGGCCATGACCTGTTTTCTTTCATAGGTAATAAACCTGTAAAGTTCCTCACTGAAGGATGCTGTACACCTACAAAGTTTCAAGAGGAGACTGGGGAAGCACTTGAAAGGGGGACGTGTTGTGGGTGACGAAACAGAGAAACCACAGCAGGTGCAGGATCCCCCCCTGCTGAAAAGTGTCAGAGCTGAGAGACCACAGGGGGAGAGGCTGGCTGTGCTCACCCTGTGTGACACTCTGCCTGAGATGTCTCCATTTATGGCACTGCTGGAGGCAGAGTGCCAGGCTGGCAGGACCCTGCTCCGGAGCTGCATGACTGCTCGATGCTTTATCTTGCTCTGAAGAAGGCAACAGTCTCAGGTATGTGGTCAGATATCATAATGCATAATGCAAAGAAGCTGAATTAGGTCATATCCTTTCCTCTGATTATAGAGTAGAAGAACATCTGATTACAGTGTCTTGAGACTGCTACAAAACAGGCTTGCGAAATCAATGCCTTGTTATATTTTGAAAATGAAGCAAAACTGAGAAATGAAACGCACACATTTAGAGATGGTGAGGTTGATGATAACATTTTCAATTTCTCCATTTGAAACACGTACAATGAAAGCTGGGCATCTGTTTAGGGATACTGCCACATTTGAGAGATGCTTACATCCACACTGCACACAGGGCATTGTGGGAACAGACAAGAAGTAATTCAGAGCTTAGATTCAACTCAAGAGAGAAAGTAGACATCAGTCAGTAGTTGTAAGTAAATTGGACCTGGCACCTTAAGTGCCTTAAATGTTAGAAGTTAAACCTGAAATGGTATCCTGATTCTTAAAGGAAGGCAGTAAATTACTTGCTGAACAAATGGGTGACATAATCAGAATGAGTAATGTTGCCAAGTCCTAAAGAAAACTTGAAGTGTGGAAGTAAGGAGACAGGGCAGGAGTGGATTGCCAGTATCTAAGTAAACATCACACAAAATACGAGCTGTGTAAGAGGCACAGTTGCAGAGAAGACAGCCTTTATTTTGGGAAAGTCTTAGTTGAGCATAGTAAATGAAATCACAACTCTCAGGCGATTCACCTTATATAAATTTTGCTGTTATCTCCAGTGTATGCAACAAAACCCATGAACCCAAATAGCAAATAAAACAGAATAATCCTCCCTCCTAAAAACTGAGATGAAATTAAACTAGATATATTTTCCTTTAAAAGAACCTCTCATTATTATCTTCAGAGTGTTTTTCTGATAGTGAAATGAGTGATAAGATGGTTCTAGATGAGAAGAAAAGCCTTTTAATTTACTAAGGAAAAACCCCAGAAGGCTGCTGTGACTGGCAATATTAAAACTTACTCTTCTGTAATTGACTTCCATCTAATCTAACTTATTTTTTCAGCATTATTGTTGGTCATGACAGTGAAACAATATTACTCACTCCAAGAAATATCAAAGATCTGATTTTTTCCAGAAAATAAGCTGGATGGCTGAGACATAGAGAACCCACCACGGTCAACAGAGAAGGATTTTGCTTGTACAAAGAGCAAGCCAGTATAGATATATTTTAAAGTCACTTTTGAGACTGACCTCAGGTTGCCCCACAGGGGTACAATTGACATCAGTTTGGAGATTGACCTCAGGCTGCTCTATTTAACAGTGTATGGCTGCACCAAAACTATTAATTTGTGATGCAGAGCTCTAACAAGAACTGAACTGCAGATAACTCATCTCTCCTCCTGGCCTTGTCTCTCTTGAACTAAAAAAAGAGAGGAGGAAAGGAGAAGAATGGCCTGGTGTTGGGAGCAGGGAATTTTGGCACAGATGCTGCCCGGTATGGGATATCTGCCTACGAACTTGTATGGATTTGAGGTACAGCAAGTTGAAGCAGAGTTGACCTTGCAGCTGGGGGTAAGTTCCTTGCTGTTTCACTGGGAACTGAATGAATTGTTGTGGATGACTGGCTTTTGTAGACTTTTAAGTAGTTCTAAGACCAAGAATCATTAGACATAATGATATCTTGTAGATGAGATCATGATCCATCAGATATATTGACTATGAAGTGTACTTTTTCTCACACCCATCATTTTGATATTCAGTCAGGTCTGTTGGAATTACATTACCTGTCATACTGATTTATTTTGCATTCATCAAAGGAAACTAAGATTTTTAAATAACTAAAATTGGAAATATATTTTAATTTCACACTCAGGCAAGAGAGTTACATCTTTTGTGAAGCTGAAATTTTGACAGCAGTGAATTTTGATCTTCCTACTGGTAGTATCATTAGCTCATATTAATACTCTTTCTCCACTCAGTGATGAGTATTTATTTACATGAAGAACCGTGGTTCACATCACTTTACAATGTAGATAACCAAAAGCAGAACTGTAAACAGAGCATCAATTCCTGTTGCAGTGGCTTTTGATTCAGGGCTGTGCAAAAGTTGTCCAAGCACTTCTGTTTTTCAAGTCTGTGGTGTTTATGAAGTGAATATCCACTTGCAGCTGTTTTTAGATAATTTTTATTATTTCTTCTTGCCACTGTTATTCTATGTCAAGATTATGATAAGCAGTCCCTTTGCTGAATGTTGTAAAATCAAGTATAAAAGTTATGCATTATATATTTATGCAAAGTGAAAGCTAATTTAGTCTAACATACTGCAAAGTATTATCCTCAAAAATTTACTTTTATTTCTCTTGTTCGTTTCTTCTGTTTTTAAGATAGATATACAGAATCTAGGGCTCTTTTAGATAAGTTCTGTGTGTCTTTATTACAGTAATAATTTACCTATTTTTCTTATTTGATAGAATTCTTTATTCTTTTTTTTTTTTTTTTTCTGACCTAAAATAGTATATCTCTGAGATCAAAAGTTTTTACATATTAATGAGGATTAGGTTGTTTCAGAGCTCGTAGGGAAACCTTTGAGTACCATTAAGGTGTTGCAGGAAGAATGTGGCTTTTTCTAAATCAATGAGTGGCTTTTATTCAACTTCTGCACAACGTTTTTACAAGATACAATGGTTCTTGCAGAGGACAGACCTTAAAGACAGCATCTGAATAGACTTGGTCAAAACTCACATTTTCCATTGCATAGAAACATCAACAATTTGCTCAGTATTTTATTTCCAGTTTAGACTGAAAATGTGAGTTTGACAAAATTGCTTTTTCTGATGTGTGGCTGTTTTGAAAAAACTTACCATGTTAGTCATCTCTGCTTGGCTAGACTATCCCAACGTTCTTCATTTCTGTTTAGAACTATTGTAATTACACTTTTATTCAGTAGCAATGTGCTAATTGAGTGAGAGAAAGAAAATGAGGAAACCATAAGGTTGTCTCTTTGCAGTAGTGGTGGAGTTGTGAAATAGTTGCTCTAAATTTGCAGAGAGGAATTAGACACTTAATTCAAAGAAAGAGCCTGGATCTGAGGTTTGGAAGCAGAGATCATCACCTCCCATCATGCCAGAATTAGATACTAAGGTACACTTGTAGCTAGATTTTGTCTTTTACTTTCTCCTTGACATAAACTATGGCTTGGACATCTTGTTGGCACTGAGAAGCCTAGTTAACATCTATTCTTCTACATTTTACAAGGAGCCTACAGGTTACCACTGAAAACTAAAAGTTACAACACCTGTTCTAGAAAAAGCCCTACATGATTTGGGAGCTTTTTACAACTTCTGAAGTGACTTGGGCTACATAAGTCAGATCTTTAAAGGGGTTTAAATGTAAAAAATGTCAAGGGCTTTTGATACCAAGGTATTTAAAAAATTAAGACCCTTGAAGATATAAATAGCTCCTGTAGCAGGTAGGTGGTCTGTGTCCAAGAGCTTAATTCACTTCTGAAAGTGGTCTCACATTTCCTAATTCACTCAGTTTGGAAATGTGGTAATTTTTCTCTGCTTTCAACTGCTCCTCCACTTATCACGCTCTACGTATAAACTTAAAAATGAAAGAATTTATAGCATACTTATAGCATAAGTCCAACTTGTTTTATTTCTAGCCTGCATGTAAAAGCTGAGTAACACTTCTAACATATTGAGGTTGAGATATGGGGATCACATTTTATTTATCTACCTGTACTTTTTGCAGACCAGCTATTCCATTTTATTGAAATACATAATCTTAGTATGCTAGCCATCAGTGCTAATAAATGTCATCTGTGCCATTTCTTTATATTACAAATCCTTGCACATTGCAAAACCAGTTAAAGAGTAGAAGCAGTTAAAAGACGATGAAGAAATTTTTTTTATATATATATACACATACATATATATATATGTGGGCCCAATTCTCATTCCTACCCTGATCTGTTTACTCTGCCTGAAAAACATGACTCTCAACTAGGTGCAGGTGCATTTTGCAAGAAGTTCTTCCTCAGTCTAAACTTGGACAAGCCTGGCTCCATGCTCCTACCAGCCATGGGATCATGGTATTGGGCCCTTTATAGCGGTGCAATTATTTATATCAGTGTAACAATTTGTTGCTTATACAAATATAAAGCAGATTGAGATCTGTAAAGCCCCCATAAAACATATAAAAGGACTATATACTTACTTATATTAAAAAAATTGTCTACATGGTACTCTGTAGGTGGGTAAGAATGCTTTCATACTTTGTTCACTTTGGTTTTCCTCCAAACTATTTGGAAGAAATGCAAACTTGATTTGTGAAATATGAAGAATTGGCTGCCTACCTGTAGTCAGAAGTGGGTTGTATAAACTTGAGCTTGATGATTTCCTAATGATAGTTACTGGACAGACCAGCTGAAACCACTAACACTTACAGGCAAAATACTGCATGCACTCACTAGGAGTAAATAAAAACCTTGCCTTATCTGCACAGAAGCATCCTCTATTAATTTTTTATAGATCTGTCTCCGATATGAATTGCTGAGGTTAATTGCATTACATGGGTACAAGGTTTGTGTAAATGGATAAACTGGACCCTACATGTTCAAAGTAGCATACTTAGTTAACTCATTCATTAATTGAACACAAACCAAATTCCATTACAATGGGAGGAGGAGGAGTTGTTTATATTATAACTTCATCCGGCCTGTACCTATTTAATTGTGAGGATCCTACAAGTGCTTTTGAGGCATATTCGTCTCATATTGACATCCTCCCTTTCCATATGTTTTTAGACACTGCAATATGAATTATGTTTATTATGGAAATGACAGCCAAACCTATTTTGCTCCTACAAGTAATGTGCCAAGACAGACTCTGTTCTGTCAGCAAGCATTGCCAAAATACAAATGCATATGGCAGCAAATCTTTTACAAGTTAAAACAGAAATGCTGAAAACTGACTTCACTAATTTATCAAAACTGCTTCCTGGCTCTCCCAGGATTTCTTCTGGCGGCCATAAGACATCCTTCTCCAATGCAATGGGAAACTTTTTGGAGATAAGTCAATATTTTCATTCACAATTCATGTTAACACTGGACCCAAACATTGCAAGGTGCTGAATCTGTTGACAGGGAGGCAACCAGCACTTTCCAACAAAGAAATCATAGTCCTGCTCTAGTGGTTTGCTGCCATTGTAATCGACTTTATAAAATTACTTCTAGTTGTAAGAAATTGTTTTGAAGTAGTACTAAGTGAATACCAGCATTTTATCCTCATTCTTAATTTGAAGTGTGTATGTATGCACCTGTGAGGTCAAGATAGAGTAAAAGAAGCCCCAACTCCTTTTCCTTCCACAGATTTAAAAATCCTAATACTGGAAACAGTGAGAATAAAGCCTGCCTCTCTGCCCTTCCTGCAGAAGCTCAGGTGCTTCATAGTCCTCCCATAGGTTCTTTAGTCTTGAGGAATGGTTCAACATGAAGAATTGCTGCTTAGTTCCTTTTCCACACTATTCTTGTTTTGATTCTGAGAACTGGAGGGCCCCATGGCATTCTCCTTTAACCAGTGGAGAAATATCACTCGGCCATTCCATGTTTTATGAACCTGACTTGGAAAGAGAGCTTCATGTTTTACATCATCAGGAATTATTTACTATGTTGCTTGTTAGCTGAACGCACTGATAAAGTTCTTCAGTGCCTTTAGACATTTATGAATCCTGCTGTCATGTTTCTTACCTTAGCTATCTCTGCTCAGAATGCAGAACACCCCTTTTTATAATCATTGTATCAGTTTCTTGTGTATAGCAAATCAATTAGTTAAACACACTTTCGTTTTGTGTAGTGTAAGGATCCTTCTGGGTAAGGGCTGTTTTTGAAGGTGAATGGACCCTGAATTTCTTCAGTGGAGTAGCAGTGACACCTCTGATAGAGGATGACAGTGTAATCTCATGTAAGAGATATTGTAATACAGATTTCAGTTAATGTCCCCCTAGTCTAAAGTTTCTTGCTCAAGAATGGAAGCCACTTAAACCACTCAAAATACTAAAACTTTGTTTGGCGTTTTTAAAATTAATGCCTTTTAAGTAGTAATGATCATAACCCAAAACCTTAGCTAGTATAAAATATGATAAACCTTACTGGCTTCAAAGATGATACTGATCTACACTAGTTAAGTGTACAGACAGGGCCTGTAGGGCATAACCATTGTGAAAGGGCAAATTTCCATGGATTTTATTCATTTGGGTCATGAACCAGCAGCTTTTGTTGTAACTCACTTGAAAAACACCTTTCTGAGATCTAGGCACGGGCAAAACTAATCACATTGATCCTGGTACAGGAATTCCTTCAGAGAGTGGCCAATTACACCTATTTTTCATCTCTTTACAAATCTGAGGCTATATACCTAATGACTTAAAGTGTTTTATATGTAGTTTTGTGGCTTGGGACTTTTAATATATAACAAGATCATGGGTCTGTGTTGAAAAAAGAATACTTTATTGTTTCTCAGAAAACCCAACCTTGATATTTCTTTTTTTTCCTTGTATGTTAAACTTCAAGCATGTCCCCACTGAAATCAGTGTCAAAACTCTCCTTGGCACCAAGCAAGAGCAGGGCTGAGTCAGCAGACAGCTCTGCTCCTGCAGGAATGTGAAGGATGAATACACACAGAGTTGTACCACTAGAATGGAGAGTCCCTAAATTGGATAGTCTGCCCCTGTGTCTGGCCATCTCTTGGCAGACATAACAGTGCTAAGTTTAGCTTTGTATTGATTGTAATTTGCTGTGGGATGCTGGGCAGGGAGGGAAATCTCGAAATGGAAGATTATAATGTATTATTGCATTTACAGTATTGATATTATTGCAAATCATTCCCTAATTTCTACAGGAATATTTTGGGCACAGCCACATGAAAGTATTAAAAATAACAGCCTTGTTTCATTGTTTGGAGAGCCAGAAAAGTGTTGGATTGCACAATGTGTAATAGAGTTAATTCCTTTCATAAATTGGGAATTGTTTAAAATCTGTCTGAACTGAACTTATTTCTAACTGAATTTTAGATTAACCAAAGTCTACAAATTTACAATAACAGAATTGGAAAGTGGCTGTTGATAAGGAAGAGTTACAAAATGTCCACTTGAATGAAAACCTGAAAATTCCGAAGTACTTAACTTTCATTAAATTAAGGAAAAGTTTCCAAAGACTGGTATAAAATAACCATGCGTTTCCAGGCTTTCCAGCGCCTTTACAGCTGTACTTCTGCACTGAGCTTTTAATGACAATAGGCCCAGAGGGGCACAGGTATACCAACAGGGTGTGACTGAGCAACTAGAGGTACCTGCT
Source organism: Todiramphus chloris collaris (assembly GCA_025345505.1). Lineage (NCBI taxonomy): Eukaryota > Metazoa > Chordata > Aves > Coraciiformes > Alcedinidae > Todiramphus > Todiramphus chloris. The sequence goes on from JANVCC010000035.1 coordinate 24,943,483, forward strand.
AAGGTATAAGAATCAGCTGAAGTCACCAGTGCTGAAAAGAACTAGAAAGGAAGTCTTTGCAAGAGAAGGAACACTCAGCTCAGCCTTTGCCTTTTATTTTGTTTAAAAGTACAAAACTACTTTTGTAAGTAATTTTGTTTTTGGGGACCACCAACAGATGGCAAGGCTGGAGTGAACAACTTCATTGCAGAACAATTAATCCAGGTGTGGCCATGAAACCTATTGCTTCATATATGACTATTGCTATATTTGAAAATGTAGGGGGATGACAACTAGAAACTGTATTGAGTGTAGAGTACATGAAGTCCTTAGGTGTTCCTTCTTTTCTTGGACACATCACAACAACTAGAATAAATTTACCAAAGATGCAGAACCACTTTACAAGTCCTTGCAAAACAAAATATAAGAAGCTAAACTAAACACAACCCATCCCATTTCAAACTGTTTTCTAAGCCATGTTTTATGGAGTTTATGAAGTTTGCCAGAGGAGACACTGATGAGAATCACAGTCCTTCACAGTCCCAGTTGACTACAAGGCAAGGAAGTCTAAGGTACTTGCTGTTTTATAGACACTCTACCCTGAAGCACTGTCACTTACCTGAAATGGTTTCAACTCGTCCAACCCTCAGTACAAAGTAGTACAACCACATCTGCACAATACTGCATACTAAATGCCATTTAGTCCTTTTAGAACTGGTCAGGTATGAGCTGCCCTTGGTAAATCCATTCTGGCTGTTCCCACTCACCTTCTACTCCTCCATGTGTTTGGACGTAGCTTCCAGGAGATTTACTCCCACTGCTTTCCTGTAAACAAAGGTTAGGATGACTACTCTGCAGTTTCTCAGGTCCTCCTTCTTGCCCTTGTAAAAGAGATGTGGTGTTAGCGTTATTCCAGACATCAGGAACTTCCTCTGAGTACCACAGCCTTCTGAAGGTGGTGGAGAGTGACTTTGCAATGACATTGACAGCACCATTAACACCATCCCATAAATGTCCAAGTTGCTGAAGTGGTCACTAAGACTTTGGCCTTCCTAATCGCATCCCTGAAGGCTTGGACAAAGCCTTGGTATTCCGCCTGGCTTGCTCACTGCTGCTTCCACATGACATAGATTCTAGGACTTGTATAGCTAATAAAATTCAATGCTTTGTGCTGCAAAACTCCTTTTCATCCTAATACCATTTGCTAGGATCAACTCCAGTCATCTCTGGTTACCCTGTAAATCAGTTTAGTTCCTGCCATCTTGTGATCACTGCCACCTTGTGACCAGCCTCTACAGAATGACAGATTTTAACCTTTTATGGTAGCCTAGAAACCAGGAGGTGGAGCCAAATTGTTGTTTTCCTTATGGTAAACAGAAAATGGCTAACTAGAAAATAATTGATTACTAGGACAACTGTACTGAATGAATATTTGCTTTCTCTATGTGAGTTGTGGATCTTTTATCCAACAGCTCTTCACAGATGCTTGGGTCAAATGATGCTTAGTTCTTCAGTTGTAAGACGGATAAGCTGGCACTCCCAAGAAAGGAAATATAAAGGTGTACAGCTAGCACATTTACAACTAGGATTATACAGAATGAGACTGGCAGAACATACAGCATTCACCCTCCAGATGTTAATCATAGTAATGCATTATGCATAATAAGGCTTTCTTTCCTCCTAATGGTGTTCAGGAATAAATAAGGAGTCTTAAGTGCTTACAAGCTACAATAATGGAAGCCCACTGTGTTATTTCAGAAGGGATAAATAGACTGAGATGCCCATATATGAAGGTGAGAGAGAAGAAACCTTCAGTGATATAAATTAACTGAGCTTTGTGAAACATGGTTTTGAAAGAAAACATTTTCCCCCTCCTCCATCTTTTTACAGGATTTTTCCACTCAGATAATGTAGATGCTTAAGGTACAATTATAACATCTTTAAAAGATTGTTAGATTATATGAAAGAGGAAATAGTAATATACGTACAGAGAGATACTGAGAAAGAGGGTATGTGGTTTGAGTCAGAAATCCTCTGATCTCAAAAGAAGCAGATGATGCAGATAAAACACAGGCTTCACTGGCACAGCTAGCAGGGAACTTTTATGTGTACATAAAGCAATTATACAAGGTGTTTGATTTTGCATTAAAGCAGCCAATTAGTTCCTTTTTTGACTAAAAATATATATTTCTACTTGTATTTTCAGCAGACAACAAAACAAAATGAAGCTTGGTAAAAGTCATTGGCTGGAAAAAGCTTTTAATGGAATTCTGATGGGAAAAGTCCCCCCCCCACATCAAGATCCCTCATAAGTTTCATAAGCTGCATGAAGTGGCTTTCCAACAAAACTGGCTTCAGAAAAATACTTTTGCCTCATGGTTAAAGTTGGGCATTAAACAGAGCTGAGGCGCTGTTTGCTGGGCAGCCCACATGAATGACATGTTGGTTATAGCTGTGGTGAACCCTTGCTGTGGGGTTATCCCATGTAGTGTTGTATGTTGGTTTTGCAAGCGTATTTCTCTCAAAAAACAGGAAGGGGTCAAGAAATCCCAGCAACAAGTAGCTGACCATGACACAGAACAGAGCACACCAGGGTTGCGGTACACAGGAGAGTGCTGGAGTCTCTCTTTGTTTGTCATTTGAGTTTGTTTTTTTTTTTTTTTGCTGCTGTAATTGCACTGTTGTATTACACAACATATTTAGCTTTTGCTCTCGTGTGGGAGCAGCTTTCAGGAAGGTTTCTGCAGCATAATAACTTCCCATGAGGAATGATTTCAAAGGGCAACTCCGAGATATAGATGTAAGAGTGCTGCTGATTTTAACATGTTTTCACAGCAATTGTTTCAGAATAGCTATGTTTTAGAGTAATAACATTCATTTATTAACAGATATTTGCTTAGAGGTAAACACTTCGAATTGTCTAATATTTCTCCATTTCTTTTAATCTCTCAAAAATAGTTACTGTTATTTCCAGACATTAAATATTTTAAAATTAAAATTACTAATATTGATAAAACATGATGGTTGAGACGAGATTAAATTGACTCATGAGAATGTTGAAAACTTGCATATAAAAAGTCTTGGAGGCTATTTTATGAGACCTGAGGATCAAGGTTGCTATCCTGGCACAGAATGAAAGGGGTGTGTCCTGTCATAGATATGTTTGGCAGCATTTTAACGATCTGAGAATGCTTCATTCATATTCACAGGAGCACTGAAGTAGGTCAATCACCACTATGTGTCATGCTCATGGAATACACCAATAACACTGATTTTTCATCCTTTCAGCTATTGTGTATCTATTCCCATTCACTGAGTAAGGGAGATGCCCCAAAGCTCACTTAGATTTCCAGTATGAAGCAATGACAACAGTGTTATAAGATTTTGAATGAATGGGACTAGCACTAAGATTTTAAGGCTTATGTGAACATCTGCAATTGGTTTTGATAAGACTTCCCTGAATCTTGTGTAATTCATTTGGAGCCATTATATGTGCTTATTTTCTTGGGCAAGTTCCAGAAATCGAAGGACAATAGGACATATTCTTCTGACCACCCTTGTTTATTACCAAGGGAAGAACTAATTTTTGCTGAGCATAAGGTATACCTTCATTCCTTAAACTTACATGGCGTGTTCTTCTCAAGGTAGCAGATGAAGGAAGAGGACGCAAACAATGCTCTGGTTCATAACATAGACCTTGCCTTTACCACCCTGAACTTAAGATGCTAAATCGAATACTTCTTTTGCAAGTATCCATTCAAAAATTTTATGTATGCTGTTAACATGAACAACCTTGATACCTTGTTACTCAGCTATTTTTAAGATTTTCAGGTAGAAAGAGCTCAGTAAAAAAAAAAATCAGGATGATAAATTCAGAAGGTTTTCACTGCAGGCCATGCTGTATAAAAATATTTCCAAAATACCTTTCTCCTAGAACTCTTAAGTAAAATAAACATTTAATGTTGGCAGAGAGTGCTGCAGTTAGGTGCATGCTAGCATTTGGCATCCCTCTCTTTTCTTTCTCTATCTCTTCTTTTTTTTTAT
>JANVCC010000035.1:24947605-25077808 GCA_025345505.1 Todiramphus chloris collaris
CCCCCCCCCCCCCCCCCCCCAGGCTGACCCTGTAATTCAAACAAAAAAAAACAAACAACCAACCAAATTTCTATCTTGTAGAAGAAGAAAATATGAACTTTTTCATATAAACAACAAGGACAACCTCTGCAAAGAAACAGTGTCTGTTCAAAACCACACTGAGTAACTGAACTCTTTAAAAAGCAGGAAACTCTCCAAACACATGATAAAAGATTAAGGTGTGTTTCTTTGTATGGGAATAAGAAAGTCAGTTCTAAGCCATCCAGCTCCTGTATTACTTTGATCTTATGGACTCTCCTTCCTACTAAAAGTAAGCAGAAGAAAGTTGTATAAAGGCCAACATGGACTTTGGGATGTTATTGTGTAGATAGTTGAGATAAGGAGGGTTTTGCTCATGAAAATCATGCTTCTCATTGATACAGAACAAATAGCACTGTAATTAGTCTGCTAGTCAAAAACAAGGGGAGCCTTGCCTGCTGCTAGGAAATCATGAATTTTGGATGCTGAGATTATGATCTGAGGGACATACTAAGAGGAGCATATACCACGATGCTGATGTTAGCTGGCTTACTAGCTGAAGTGCCTTATGCAGGGACTAATCACCTGCTTCTGAGAAGGAGGTACAGGGACAGTTTGTTTTTCTTATAAACTGATCTCTGATCCTTTCATCCCTCGTATAGCTGTACTTGTTTAGTGTTCTGAGGCCTCTTAGGGCTAACATGTAAAGAAGTACAATCACACAAAGGTGTTCATAGCTACAGCAGTGCTATTAGCTGTGCTCTTTAATGGATTTGGTTAAAACCTCCTTCAGCAAATAGCACGCTGAAAACAAATATTCTCTTTGTTGTCTTAGGATATACTGTCCTCATTACTGCACTACATTTGTTCTCAAAACAGACTCACATACAGTCTCATTTTGATCTTTGAACTTTGAGCTGACCGGTTGTCAGACACTGATGCCTCAATGTGAACCTTAGCACAGAAACAGATCGTTGGATTTGAAATAGCAAAAGAATGTGTGCTGTCCTGGTGGGCAAGCCATGTGGTAGCTTTCTAATTTATTCATAATTTTACTAAAATCAGAGGTTGTATGAAAAAGTAAATTAAGTAAATACTCAGCCAAATGCAGTTTGTTTGAGCTGCTCCTTGCTGTGCAGCCAGCTGTGAGGGGGGAAAATACAATCATAGGACAGCAAAGGTTGTGAGTCAAAAAGCTCAAGGCACGACCAAAGCACCCAGCACATTCTTATGCAGTTTATAAAGATGGCAAAAATCATTAAATCTGCTGCTCACTAGACACCACTGCAGAAATTAATTAATTGCACACTGTGAGCCAAATGGTGTTCCCCTTTCTGACACAGGGTTGCATCTTGGTTTGGAGTATACAAGAACAGAACACAGGTCTTCACCTCTTGTCATTCCATTTTTGAGCATTAGGACTTTTACACCAAGGGCTGTAACCAAATAGGTGATGGATTTCTCATTGAAATCAATAACGAATATAGAATTTTGGTTTTCCTTGCCATGCATTTAGGGACAACTCAGATTCACCCTCCTTTAATGGCTGGAAGAGAGGAAACCTTTTGGTTTCATCCTTCTGTATGCTGGCTGATACAGTGTGGCCAGTGCTGGGGTTTAGAAATTTCTCTCACATAAAAGCTGGGAGTCACACTACTCCCCGGGCCAATGGTGGGACAGCCCACTGCCTTTAGCCTGAAGCCACAGCCTCACCACCAGCCATTTCCTGGAACTCTTGCCTGGTGTGTTTGCTCCCCTGCTTGGCTAACAGATGCAAGAAGGGGTAGCAGGAGGGCATGTTCATCAAACAGGTGTGCCTTTGGCATACCACGCTGCAGACTGAAAAGGCATGACGGTGTAAATCAGAGGTTGAATATTTCACCAAAATGTCAAAGATTAAAATGCCTGCTGGAGCAACAAAAATACCTATGTGAGGCTGGAGCAAAGGCACAAACCACTATAAAATTCAAATAGCATTAATACCAGTGTGATCATTAGAGTAGTTATTCACTGTGGATAAGGTTAGTGGTACGTAGGCAGCAGGTTTTTAGTTCTGTGGCATTTTGCTGACTTTACAGTAAAATGGTCTTCCATTCTCAGATTTTAATGTGCTATGTCAGGAGTAAATTATATAATGGATGCCTGGGACTTTCTGTCTTGTGGTCTGATTCTGTAACAAATTTCACCCTTCTTTTCCTCAGAGAGGGTAATTAATGGAGTGTACTATGACTTCCATATGAGATAATCTTCAGAGAACTTTTTTAGTTGTGTATGTATAGCCTTGTGAATCACTTGACTTTAAAAGAAACTACATTGTGCAAAGCTAAGTACAGGTGATCCATTTTTCTGCAGAGGACCTCTGTAATGTATTCAGTTTTCTGTTTCTTACTAAGATGAAGATTTAGATTTTTTTTTAGCATTTACCTAGGTGTATAGAGCTGTGTACAGCCTTTTGTGGTAAAAATGGTTTAATATTTATGTAGGTGAACTAAGAATGTCTTCCACAGGTAGGACTTGTAGTTAACTCTTTAGTTAAATTACTGTTAAGTGGTACGTGCTTCAGTTTCAGAAGGCAGATCAGTAGAGGAAAGGCAGGTGTCCATAAAGCAACCACCTTATTGTTGCACCAAAGAAAATCTGATGATGCTGATCTTAGCAAACTGAATTGACTCACTGAATTGTGCTGAAGATTTATTATTATTATTATTGTTTTACATATATATAAATATATATATATCTTTTTTTGTACCAGAAAGACAACATGTGGGATTGATCCAAGAAAGAGGGAAACATGAAAAAGAGGAATGAGAAATCTCTACAGCTTTTCTGTCTTTGCTCATCAACAACAGTAAAAGTTGCCTGAGTATGTGGTAAAATAATCATTTGGCAAAGAGGTAAACTTCGTATACACCTATGTTCTGCATTTAAAAGATCCCTGGTGTACCATGAACTATATAGAGTTCATAAAAAGTCATACTCAAGAGTCAAATGTTCTTCCTTCTTTAGTTACTATAGTTTTCTATTGTCTCTAAAGATGGGCGATTAAACACTCAGTGTCAAGGCACACCACACTGCACTTGTTTGATGTGTGATATATTCATTAGGTTTCTTTTTCTTTTCTGATTGTGTGTGTGTATGGTTATCATGGATGACAAGAAAAAAAAGTAAAATGGAAAAAGGAAAAAAAACAGGAGTTGTCCCCTAAAAGACAAGCAATCAGTAGGCAGAGTGGTTCTGAGGATACTGTGCTTTAGTCCATGAAAGCCTGAGGTCATTTTCCTTGGACATTGTATAAAGTGTGCCTGCCAGATTCAATATACATAATCCTGTGCCAAGTGACTGAAATTAGAGTTTTACTGTTTGATCTTTCAGGCAAGTAAGCAAATTGTCACTTTCGTTTCTCAATAATTGCTGGGATAACAGATCTGGCTGTTATTTTTTCCAATCTACACTATTAACCAAGGTATGGAGGAACGAGTCTGATCAAAGGTAATTAATGATTCTGAACAAGATTTCATTGGGGTATTGGATCACATTTCCTTTACACATGTCAAGGGGAGTATATCTGAAAAAAGGACAAGGCTGGTTAAATGGAAATGAAGATTCCAGAGGAAGTTATGTTCTTTTAGAGGTAATATGCTAAAAGGCTGAGATTACAGAACTACTGCTGAAGGAGCAGCATGCTCTTACACGTTGCTAAGTGCCCCCAAGCTGACATCATCATTAGTTATTTATAGCACACTAATATCTGAAGGTCCTAGTCAGAAGTAAGGTCTTCTGATATCATCCTCTGTCCAAATTGGAAGAATGTCCTCGGTCCCAAAAAGCTCACACTGTCATTTAATCTCATTGGTGTTGAAGGCAATCAGAACATCTAATGAAGGGCTTCAAACTTGTATAGAGAAAAGTTTTTTTGCAGGAACAGCATCTCAGAGAAACCTTTCTTGATGGGTAGATTAATAATTCCTTAATGAAATATTTTAATTAATTTGGCTGACACAGACAGATACTATGAATGGAATGGAATGGAAGTAAAAATGATCATATACGACCCTTCTTCAAAGCAGCATAAATTAAACACAGTAAGGGCAAAATTTCTTTAAGTACTTTTTTTTTTTTTTTTTTTTTTTTTTTTTTTTTTTAAATCTTATCTTTCATGATCTAACAGTATATGCAGTCACATAATCCAGAAAAGATGTCAGAAAGATACAGGAGCATATATATTTGTGTGTTGCAGTTTCTGTCAAGTGATTGTCAGTGGAGTGAGCAATTTGAGAATTCAGAGTGGTGGCTGTACTCAAAATTGGAGGTTGTGATAAAACATTTTTGAAGGTTGCCTATTTTACCCAGCATTTAAGTCAATACAGCTTCTGTGCCTGCCTTACAAGAAATCCATCATTTCTTACCAGAGAGTGAAGAAGTGCTGTTTTTTCTACTTTTTAGAAAGCACTTTTTCATATCTTACTAATCTGTATTCTGCAAACCCACCACTAATGGCAGGTTTATTGGAGTGTAAACCACTCTCTACTTTGCCTTGGGCTGTCTGGTTTGTGCAAGTTACCCTGGAACAGAAATAGCTGTAGTTTTGGCAGTATCAGTCCTGCTTTACTATAGGGAATACATCACTATTTATCAGTGAGCATTTCCAAATGCAAATGACCCTCCAAATTAGGGATGTCCTGCCTCTTAGAACCACTACTAAACGACCACCTGCATGTGTTCATATTCAAAGCCGATCTACTCACCCCATATGCATCTCCTCCAGTGTTTTATTCGACAATCTGTTTCAGCTTTCGCAAGGGAGCTAGAAAATTATGTATTGCTCATTTTGTCAAAGTCATCATTGATGACAATTCCGGCATCAAGAGGCTCATTTTGTTCTGCAGATGTTTTTTTCAAATAGAAGATAAATCGTGGTTTTCAATCTCTCTCTCTCTCTTTTTTTTTTTTTTTTCTTTTTCTTTTCTCTTTCTTTCTTTCTGAGAATGGGGATACATACTGTGCTGCTAGGAATAGGAGTGGAAACACATAAAAAATAAATTAATACAGAAAATATTGAACCTCAAGAGGAAATCCACTGCAAACCTACAGAGCACATTAGTATGTTATATTTAGCACCAGCATAATGGACAGGAAAAAATACCAAGTTGTTTATATAAAGGGAATGGTCTCATTCATACTGGATAGCATCCCAAATTCCAAACCATGATTTACAGTCTCTGGCCAACCCACAGCTATTTTGTAACACAGGATTTCCCAAGTTTGTAGGGTGGCATCTTCAGATGTAAAGAACAAGTGACCTCAGAGGTAAGATGCTGTAAGAAGCTCTTGTTACATTCTTTACAAGTGCAACTTGTCCAAGGGCTGTACTTTACACTGTGAAAGGAACACACTTTACTGCCAGTCTCTTGAAGTTGGCAGTTAATGTTCTTAGTTTCAGGGCATCACATACACAATAAGTTCCGTTTTTCAAGAGTCCTCATTTTTTAATTGATAAATGAGTCAATCATATTTTCCAAGAAAATAATCCTGTCCATACTCTCATTTTTAGCAGAAACTGTGGATTTCCCCAAGCCTTATTGGAACATACAGTGTCCTCCACAGTATGTCTCAACTTTTTTGGTGGCCAGCTCCCTCAAATAATTTAGAGATACTTTTTCATTCTTTTGTAAAGAAATGACAGTATTCCTCCTCTGTAATTGGAAATGACATGTCATGGAAGTCTCAAGAGTTCAGTGTATCAAGAAAAGTAGACATAAAATGTCTGGTTAAATCTCATGGAGAAGGGTAGATATGTAGCCCATGTACTACAGATCCCTTGGAGCTGACTGGAGAGGCACAATGACACACTGTTCAAATCTGCAGGGATGGGGTTAGGAAAAGGAAAACCCACTCAGAGTTGAATCCAGCAAAGGATATGAAGGCCACAAGAAAGGATTCTACAAGTCTGTCAGCTGCAAAAGTAGCATGAGGGGATAGGTAGGCTCACTGATGAGTAGGTCAGGGGGCCTGGTGACAATAGACAGGGAAAAGGATGAGGTACTCAGTGCATTCCTTCCTTCTGTCTTTACTGGAAAGACAGGCCTTCAGCAATCCCAGGTTGCCAAGACCAGAGAGCATGTCTGGAAAAAGGAAGACTTAGTAAGGGACAATCAGTTTAGGGAACATTTAAACAAACCTTACATACACACATCCGTGAATCCTGATGAGTCCAAAGAAACATAAGAAAAAAAATTATTTATACTGTAAGAGATCAAACACCAGAAGAAATTGCGCAGAGAGTTTGTGGAGTCTACATTCATGGTGACATTCAAAACTCAACTGGGCACAGCCCTGATAAGCCTGCTCCAGCTGACCCTGGTCTGAGCACAGAGTTGGATAAAATAATCTCCAGAGGTGTCTTCCCACCTCAACCATTCTGTAATTCTTTATGATTCTGTACGAGTCCGAGAGACAGAAATAGTCGTGATTTAAACAGCACTTAAATTCCTTCATTACTGTAGGGATTGTATTATTTTTTATCAATACAGCATTTCAAATACAAGTGAGACTACCACAGGAAAGTATGTTTAGCTGAAAGCACAGTTTACCAATAAAACCCACATGTCAGACAGTTGTTTGGTTTTTTAACTGGGTTCAATAATGAACACTTCTGCAAAATGTAACCATTTAATTTAAGATCTTTACTTCCACTTCTTTGAAAATATCTCTTAAAAATCCTCTAAGAAGCAATATCATCTGGTAATTTAAGTACACAGGATATTTCTAAAATCAAAACATTCTGGTAAAAATTGTCATCATCAAAACTTGTGACCACTACACCAAATAACAGACCCATGCAAATGTATCTGATGTGAAAAGGAATTACTTCCAATTGCTCTTAAATGGGTAAAATTTTATTCTGTTTTTCAAAGTTAGGAACCTCTGTGTGGAAAATGCCCACTGCACAGCCTCTTACACAATTCTTCTAACAGCTTTTAGACATTTTTGGTGCTTGCTGTTGAAGCTTTGTGTTATATTTTAGATGAATACTACACGAAAATGATCAATATGTAGTTAGTAGATTTTCTATCCAGAACAGCCCTACAGGACAGAGAACACGAGAATCTTGACCTCATAGCAATTTAGAAGTGACAGCCAGCATCAACCAGGCTACCTCCATGCCAGTTTAAGAGCAGGGTCTTAAAAGAACCTGTGATGAAATATTAGACAACTTGTAAGAAATTCACAAAACCAGATACTCATGTATGTCCTTTTGGAAGGACGGCCCACTTGCCTCTGAAGAACTCTGTAACTAATTTGTTGAAGACACCAGATAATGTCACATATAAAGGTAGCCATGTCATATTTTCAGACTGTCCAGAGCAGGAATGCTACGAAGCTATTATGGAACAAGCAAAGGCTGTTTGATATAGTGGCCAAACATGACAAATAATAATTTTGAAATCTGTTAGAACAGCAGCCCAAATGGAAAAAAAAAAAAAGTGTTAATATAACTCTGCAGAGTTCACAAAGGACTGTAAAGAAAAGCAGAGACAGGTCTTTTCACCATGAAACATGAATCTTGTTAATGCTAGAAATTCTTTAGACTCTTAGAAATCAGACAAGCTGCTGGAAGTCGCTGCAGTGCCCACCCCCAGTAATTGACATCTCACCCAACTTATCATCCCAAATTATTGACTTTAGATAATGGAACTTAGATGACTTTTCATAAGTTGGTATAATATGGCAAGAAGTACTAATTTTTCCAAAGTGCAAGATGATTACATTGCTGCTAGAAAAATGCCAAAGTCTGAGTGAGTCACTGTTGACAATGCTGAGATTTTAATAAAGAAAGCTGAAGAAACAAAGAAATTATTCTTCAACAGAGAAACAGTTCCATTCTAATTCCTTTATATCAAATATGTTCCATTTACAGTCTGCTTTTATAGGAGATAAGTTACTGAGGATTATTATTCATTGCAAATACCAGTAGGAAAGTTGCCTTTTCTAGAGAATGGCATCGTGTTTAAAGGTGAGTGAAGTTACACCGACATTAAGCATGGTTTAATAGCCTGAGTAGACACAAAGTCCTTGGCATAAACAGAAACCCTTTGATTTTGTGTCAGTTAGTTACGGTCGGTGGGAACAGGAGTATAAGAGCACTGAAAAAGATATCCTGTGTCACTGCTTCTACTCTCTGTTAGGCCACCAGACAACACAAAACCTTTTTCAGGTGCTCTAAGCTGGACTGAAGACTGTGGACATTATACAGCAGTCCTTCAGCTGTATCACCAATTGGGTTTTGCGTGCTCTGATGGTGGCACTTGTCTCTCCTACATCATTAGCAGCTCTGTGTGATCACTAGTATGTTAACTTGTCCAAGCAGTCCACAACTCCCTCATGCAGATAAACATGTGAAGTGCAGTGAAATGAAAAGGACAATATTTAAACAATACTCCTGAGAGCCCTAGAAGTAAAGAAACCTGTTTTCCCATCAGTTTTTATTTCACCTTAATTATATATAAAAAATCTCACACAATTTATCATGAAAAATTATTGACTTCAGATAATGAAACTTAGATGCCTTTTCATAAGTTGTTATAATATGGCAAGAAGTATTAATTTTTCCAAAGTGCAACATGATTACATTGCTGCTAGACAAATGCCAAAGTCTGAGTGAGTCACTGTTGACAGTGCTAAGATTTTAATAAAGTTGAAGAAACAAAGAAATTATTCTTCAATAGAGAAACAGTTCCATGGACTCTTAATCCCAGTAACACCCAAGTGTTTTGGCACATTCAGCAGGTCAAGCACTAAATCATGCTGTGGCTTAAAAATAATAACAAACAAAAAAACAAGACACCTTTGTCCAAGCCAACCTGCACACAAGCCAAATTTCCGCAACCACTTCCTCATTGCAGAATGTGTACATGAAAACAAGTTACCTGTGCTGAACTGATGTGTCTCATTCAGATAGTGCAGAGCGGAGAGATTGATATTTCACCAAACTCCCTAATGCATTTACTCACTATGAGTGCAACACAACAAATATTCATCATACAGGATGATGAAATATCTATTCCATTGAGATTTGATGAAGAAGACTTGAAAAGAACAAAGTTTGACAAGCAGCTGAGTTATACGGGAATAGTTAATTAAAACAACTTATCTCCAAAAGCACCCAAGTGTAAAGCAGACTTCTCAGGCTGGAGTGTCAGTAGAGTCCTGTTTCTTCCACAGACGCCATGAAATATGCTCACTTCATCTAAATATTCAAGGGAGAAATAGTACTTTATTTTCCAATCATTCACTTAGTGAGGCTCGATAAAATCAAAATACACTGCTAAAACTTGGGCTAGTACTCTAGCATTTACATATGGATTTTAAAAATTTGATTTCCTTTTATGTGAATCACAGTAAAGATTTAGGCAGAAAGAGATACAAGAATTCAAATAAGTGTTTAATAAACTTTCACCAGACTGGTGTAAAGAGACAGAAACCCAGAAGTGTGAAAATAACAAGAAAGTAACAAGCTACAGACTTGTCAGCAAATAAAGCCTTCCAACAGATGTAAAATGTGACAATTTCTTAAAAACTCCTTTAAGTTTTGTTTTAATATTTTTATTTCTTTCTCTTAGGAAATCAGTTAAGTTTTATTAATCTCATACGGCCTTTTGTCATTTTATTGTGTGGCCTCTTTTATTGCCTTCCCTTACAATGTATTTTACATACTGATTTTCAGGCATAGTTTACTGTTTCCTACAAAGAGCAGAACTGTGGAACTAGCAGCTAGAGTTATTGTTAGCACACAAATAGACTAAGACAGATCGTAAAGTCCCTGGTGATCCAGGAACTATATAATGCTGACTAGCTCCAGCAGAGCCAGCAGATATTTCATAAGCCAGTGCTTAGATTTCAGCAAGTTCATTCCGTCCAGTTCTTTCCACTTGAGAACCAGCTAAACCTGACCTTATCACAGTCATAAGCACCACACTCTTCTCAACCTGGAAGGAATTTTTGGGTGGTTAGTGTCAAGCCATTTCTTTGCAAACACCCCTCAAATGCCTGACTGGGGTGGTGGTGGGATGAGCACCTTCAAACACTTCAGTCTTCGTCCAAGGTATTTGCTCCCAGGGCACTCAGCACTTGGGTGTCTCAGGCTTTGGATGGGTAAGAGAAGTGGACCCTGCAGCGCTGCAGAGAAATAGCTTTGCAGGTTGTTTAATCTGCAGTGGAAAAGTGTTACTGAGTAAGACGGGTTACATGAGGAGCTGTTTCAAATGCTTTGCATTCCTCTGCAACTGTACCCTGGCATAACTTACAAGCGGAGACAAGCCCTTATACACAAGGCATAAAAAGTAACAGAGGGACTGCTGCCATGAAGTGCTGAGTATTTCCAAGCGTTAAACATGCTCAGCACCAGAAATATGGGGAACAAAATCACCTTCCTACTTTTCTGAAGAGCTGCAAATAGGAATTAAGTGTAAAAGTTATTTGGATCTGTCTTGGTGCTTATCTGCTTGGATGAGATCAGGATTCGATGTATGCTTTTTCCAGCTGGACCCACCTTGTACTGCAGTGTATCTGTCTATTCCACTCCTGTGGAGTGAGCCCAGAAATTCTGTAACAGGTTCGTTTACATTTAAGGAAGATATTTCCAGAATCGAATGTGAGCATGAATAATAATAGCAGGACAGAGGCTTCTGCTTTATTTATTTTACTATGAAATTTAATTTATTATGTGTTTTTCCCACATTTTTGATCTTGGTCTTCAGTATGGTATAGATTCCTGTCCTGGTAGCAAGCTATTCCATTATAGGTGCTGTAGATAAGATGGAACTGGTAGGTCTGGGATACTCAGTCACTTGGGAAAAGCTATGTTTAGGGCTTAATTGCATTAGCGAGATTTTTCATTCAAAGTGATCAGCAGTGAAATGGTTAATGAGACTGAAGTGTAGGCTGTCTCTAAGGCTTCAGAGTGAACATTGATTGGGATGAACAGAACAGTTCACACCTCTCAGAACTAATCTCTCAGCCTGAAAGTTTTGTTCACTGTTCTGGAAGGTCACTTAATTACCATGAGAAGTACAGACATAATCATATGATGAAGGTTAAACTCCAGTATGTTATTCTGGGGCAAGGAATGGAAAATGAAAGCAGATTCAGCAGCTGTGCAGGCATGAAATACATGGTCTATGTTTATAGCTGTTTTGAGCAAGTCTCATTCTTCAAAATAGACAGCAGGAGTCTCATCATCAAATATTCTTTGAGGTGAAAGCATAGCATTTTTGTATCAAATATGTTCCATTTACAGTCTGCTTTTATAGGAGATAAGTTACTGAGGATTATTATTCATTGCAAATACCAGTAGGAAAGTTGCCTTTTCTAGAGAATGGCATCGTGTTTAAAGGTGAGTGAAGTTACACCGACATTAAGCATGGTTTAATAGCCTGAGTAGACACAAAGTCCTTGGCATAAACAGAAACCCTTTGATTTTGTGTCAGTTAGTTACAGTCGGTGGGAACAGGAGTATAAGAGCACTGAAAAAGATATCCTGTGTCACTGCTTCTACTCTCTGTTAGGCCACCAGACAACACAAAACCTTTTTCAGATGCTCTAAGCTGGACTGAAGACTGTGGACATTATACAGCAGTCCTTCAGCTGTATCACCAATTGGGTTTTGCGTGCTCTGATGGTGGCACTTATCTCTCCTATATCATTAGCAGCTCTGTGTGATCACTAGTATGTTAACTTGTCCAAGCAGTCCACAACTCCCTCATGCAGATAAACATGTGAAGTGCAGTGAAATGAAAAGGACAATATTTAAACAATACTCCTGAGAGCCCTAGAAGTAAAGAAACCTGTTTTCCCATCAGTTTTTATTTCACTTTAATTATATATTAAAAAAAAAATTAATAATTTATAAACTGTACTTCACATGTAGATTTGTCAGTGCATAAGGCATGTAAAGGATATGCATGCTCACATGGCAAATTTTCTTTTTCCTGTTGGGAACACTTGCATGGGGTTATTTCTTTGTGTGGTTTTATAATTTCATAGAACGTACAGATTTATTATTTCTTTAATTATCACCTAATTATATTAATTAATTATTAATAAAATGCAGATTTAATTATTTTAGAGAATGAAGGGTAAAGGTACCCTTCAGTCAAATTTGGCTGAAATCAACTAATGAGGTCAGAAGTTATTAGCAGAGAGATAGAAACTGATACACACAAATATGCACACACTGTGACCTTCTCGGGAGTGTGACTGAAATAAATCTCTTTTCATCTCAGTTTATAGAAGCTAGAGTTATAAAAGAGATATCTGCTCTCTCCACTCTGGCACTTGTGTTTTGAATCTACTGGATCTTTTTTTGGCCAAGTAGCTCTGTATTTCTCCTCTCCCAGTCAAGAAACTGTATTTGGAGAAGCATTATGGACAAATCTACTTGTCAGAATCTGCGTGTGGTAAATGTGATGGTCCTGTCAAGAAACACTTAAAGCATTTGGTGCAAGGAATTGTGGGGATGTCGCAGGAAAGCCTAGACTGAAGTGCTGGATGTGTTTGCAGTGTCTCTGTGTGGACATGACTCAGCAGGCAGCATGTGAGACATGTTAGCAACAGTCAGGCCACTGCATCTTACAGCTAGAAACTGTCTGGTTTGGAGGCAAACATGAGCTAAGAAGCAAACCAGAGAGGCAGCATGGAAGTAGCACTAGAAATATCTTTCCACAAAATCACTGCATTCTACAAACCCCTTTTCATGAGAATGAAAATATTGGAAATGAAAACTGAGCGTCTACCCAGAAACTGGCATGTTGGAATAACATTGTCTTGCTGGAAAAAATAGATTAAAATTGAATCAGTGGTAAATTTTGGTAGATAATATATTTCCTACATGGAGTATCATTGTAGCAGTTCTTTTTTCACCTGAATCTGAGAAACCTCAAGGAAGATAAACATTCGTATAGCAGATCTGAGAACTGAGATTTCCAACACAGACAAGTCTGTCTGCAAAGTGACTTTGGCAAATTCAAAGATACGTGGTGATTCAAATCTATAAATACGCTGCAGAAGAAGGTTGCTGATTGAAAGCTGCCATATTGGTAGGGTTACTAAATAATCACCAGCCTTTTGCTGGTGTCCAGATGAATTGTGAAGCCAACTGCAGCATAGCTTCAGCACCACATGTAAGTGTTAGTATCAAACTTCAAAAGTGTGACAAAGGACCAATGATACTTAGCAAAATCTTCCTCAGACCACTGGACACATGCAGGCTGTCAATAAGAAAGCTCCTGAAACAGGCAATATTATTGCTTGGACCACACAGCAATTGACACAAGGGGGTACCAGTGGTTGTTAACCAACAAGGCAGAGAAAGTCACAGAGCTCATCACAGGACAGACCTAAAACATCCAGAGGAAAACAGAGAATTCATCTTGAGGTCCATGAAGAATTTAAACCTAAGGACATATTTCAAGGACTGGACACCCTGAGGGCAAAGTCAAAGTAGAAATGCATCTCTATCTGCAGCTGGGGGAACTACTGAAATGCAAAGTACCATTAGCTGTGATAAGGCCACTAAAGGAAGAACTGACAAGGCTGGAAACAAGAGGTATTATTATGCTCATTGAAACTAGCACAGAGTGAATCAGCAGCAGAAAAGTAGTTAGAAAGTCTTCAGGTAAACCAAGGATCTGCTCTGAGCCAAAACTACTGATCAGAGCACTTGAAAGAAGTCAGTATCCATTGCCAGGTGCTAAAGACATGCTACTGTGATTTATTCATGGTTAAACTGCTTGCGACGTCAAGAACGGATTCTGGCATGTAAAGCTAGTGAGCCATCTAGCTTCTTGACAATCTTTGCCATAGCTATTGGCAGGTATTTTGGACATGCAGGCATCAAGCTAGGCCTGACACAGGCTGAAAATGGACTTTTAGATGTAAGGAGCATAGCTTGTCATAGAAGAAGGGGTTTTTGAGGTGATTGGGGTCCATGAGGCAACTTCTTAGCAAATGCTAATAACATAATATTAAACTACAAACAAACTAGGCTGAGAAGACCTGAGTTTGTCTTTCACTACATGTATTCTGGTGTTCTTTTTCAGGACTGTGAGAACCGTGAAACTGTAAAAAAATGCCCAGGCTGGCAGACATGAGGAAGACATTGTGTAATTTTCAGTAAGTTTTCACATTCTTCACATGACCAATATCCTTAGGCCTCTGAACCCTTAAGACAGACCACAATGATGCAGCATGGGACTTGTAGGAGAACCTGAAGTGGGTACAAGAGAGAATAAATAAAACTATAAGCAAGAATCAGCTTTAAGGTGCTAAGGTATTTATACAACAGCTGGAGCTACAACATGACACCTCAGGAGGAGGCAAAGAGGCCTTTTGGAAAGCTGTAACAGAGCCCTGAAAGACACAGGGAAGTGATAGGGTCACATTTAAAAGGAAGAGCTGGCTCTCCTTTCTCTAGTGAAAAGTTTAATTTGAGCACAAGATAGACTTCTGCCTAGACATAATGGAGCACCATAGAAAGACAATGCTGAAGGCAGCCAAATACCTGGAGCACATCTCTGAGAATCTAGAGAAAAAAAGATGAAGAAGGGGTGATGCCTAGAACTCTATGAGGCAGGTAAATTGACCCAAGCACACATTTAAACAAATTTAACCGCAAGATTTTCCAGATAATCTTAAAGTCAAGGTTGTCTTGATTTTTTTAATTTTTTTTTCCCCTAAAAAGAATTCAGGGAATTTCTGTGTTGTGCAGGTTATTGGATAAAACAGTCTTACTTATTTTCTAATTAATTTCTTATAAGCCCATGATCAATCTTAACAGCTACTTACCCTTACTGGTAAGAATTTTCTTCTTATGTTTCTTCCATTATTATAAAGACAATTTTGAGAACTGCTGAAAAAATTACACTTTGCAAGCCCAAAATTAAATTTATAGATTTATAAGTATCACTATTTCATAAATATTTCTAGGCCTTACCCTGACTGAAAGGTTCATAAGAAGACTAGAGTTTCAGCCATAGAACCAGGAGAAATGCTTTCAGTTCCATCACAGACTTCCTGTTTGAACTTCAGTTCCTTACACTGTGTATCATGCCCAATTTTGAAAGCGTGTGTATGTGTGTGTGTAATTGCACTTACCTATCACAGTGCTGTCTGATGAACTCTAATGACTGAAGAATGCTGTAAAACGTGGTAAGGTTGGACATATATACACCATACCTATACATGCCTACAGATACTTTTTTCTCATTAATAGATCTAGATGTTAATGATTAAATAGCATCCAATTAACTACATAATACTATTTACATGAACAAAGTTTAATCACATTTTGATTAGCAGATTATTATAATCATTATTCATTTATATACAAAGCAGATGACATAATTTTATGTGCATTGAGCATATGACCATATATGTTTCAACTATCTGCCTGATTTTTTACTACATTGCAAGCAGCTAATCATTTCACTAATTCATCAGTCTTTTTTTGCAAATTTCTGTATAATGTTCAATAATAACACGTCTATTCATGTTAAACCTATTATGGATGCTTTTGGTAGTATTCCACTGGCTGCAACCAAAGTTACATCTCTTTTGCAATGTTTTCATAAGATGTCCCAATTAAAGATCTTTCTGTTTCCTACAACAGAAACATATACTTCTCACATACCATTTGTTAGAAGCAATAATATCACTATGTGCTAACTTCTTTACACAACTTTTTTCAAAATTAAATAAATTGTTAATATTGCGGCACAAGAAAACCATGCTGCTTATTACACTTCAGGTTTCATTACTGCTGATGAAGATAATGTGAGACTAGAATGAATTGGAAGACAGAGATTTCAACTCAAGACAGATGATTAATTATTTCAGAAGAGCTGGACAAAAAGAAGGGCAAATAAAAAAAGAAAGTTGTTCTGCTATTTTAACCTAATAGCACCATACAAATCTGCAGGTTCTTTTACTGACGTAACTAAACCCAATCAAGGCAACAGCGTAAAGATCAAGCAGGACACTTATTCTGGCTTCATTTTATGCATTTAATGCACCAACCCCAAATGACTGCAGCCCTCTTTCATTACATGCAATTTCATGTCTCCTGCCAGAATCTGTTCCCTTGTAGAACAAAGAAGACAAGAAAACAGTACTGCTGCCAGTCAGACTGTCATTTCAAGACCATAGAAGAAAAAAACTAGGCCATAGAGAGAAAAGAGAAAGGGAAGGACCACCCTTTTATATGGCATTCTCCCAGAATCCCAGGAGAGTCACAAGTGCCAGGCTTTTTTGGTCTGCATGGGTACACAGGGTTGATTTCCAGATGTACCTGTTGTTTCTCCATTCTTCACTAAGGTGATGGTGGAGGCAGGCAGACAAATCATTTGTTACCATCTTCCTATATATTTTTGACAGGAAAGTCTCAGGACACATACATTTTCTTTTAAGATGTTACCCTTCTATAGTGGATTAGGCTGCAACTAAAAAATTTTAACCTCAAAAGAAAAAAGAGAAAGGATATAGTGTGCAGAATGAGGGATTTGCTGGTGACTTATGGATCCAGGCTAGCAAAAAGTTCAGCTTTTCCTAAACTGAAAAGCAAACAAGAAGTTCTATGTTTGCTGCGGGAAGGTAGTTTTGCTCTGATCAGATAAATCAAATCAAGCCTTCTCCTTTCAGCATGGGGTGGGGAAGTATAATGCTTCCTTTCAGTTTCATGATATTTTGTGCTAAATCCATTGCAAATTAAGTTGATTGCCTGGAGACTATAGCTACTGCTTATAGCTCACAAGAGAGACAAGGCAGTTTAATGATCTGTGACTGCATACCATACGTGTAGACTACAGCCATCAGTCAACTACATAATCTTCAACATCAAAATTCATTAAAGTCAGTGGGAGTCATGTGCTTAAGATGATGTGTGCAATTTGGGAAACATAGGGGTTAATACTATAGAATCAAGAAAATGGATAAAAAAAAAAAAAAAGTGAAAAAGAAGCTGCTGGAGCAGAAGTGGATGAGTATACCAGAGTATAATGCTTGTGGCTATAGATTAGTCTTAGATTTTTGCCACATAAACATTTTGAAAAGAAAACAAATGACAATCTATCATGTCCTAGGAGGTGGCATTATTTTACTTTTTTTTTTTGTTATACTCATCAAAATTGCTGTTTCCATTTATTAAGAAAAAGTTTTGGGTTTTTTTCAAAATTATTGCATACTTAGGAGTATATGTCACTGCACCCTCTTCCTTCTCAAATAACTAATTTTATTATACAAATAACTCACTTTATTATGTGGGAATTTGGGATCTGAAAGTGTTAAAAAGAAAGTTAAACCTTAATTATGGGCTGTAAGTTGCTGAAGGGAGAATATTAGAGTGTAGCAATGACATCTGGACTAGTACTAGCGCACGTAATGCATATCTGTCACTGACAACTCACTGGATTACATTTAATTCACAATCATCAGTCATGTCTTTTTTTCTAAGCAAAAAAAAGAAACTACACCAGCATCAGTAGTAGAAAACATGCCTTCAGAGGACAGATTCTTCCGGGTGCCATGATTCAAGTGAATGACCTTACGTAATGGACAAATAAATGGACAAATAAATGTCAATAAATATAAAGCAACTGAGAGTTTAAACTTCCACACCTAATGAAGTTTTGTAATTCTTCTCTTACCCAAACACACTCATTTTCTGAGTTTGACTCTCCTTTCTCTTTGGTTTTGGGTAAATGACTCTATGCACTCGCTATGTAAATCAGGACACAGTTTGAATTTACCAAAGCAAAATGTGTGCAGCATCCATCCGCCAAGAGGAAGTAAGTGTTCTTCAAAAGTTTAGAACCTGAAATGGATACAAGAACAGTCCAGAGACTGTCTGAGCCTTTGCTCTGCATGGGTGCATATTTGTCTGTGGAATATGGAGTGCTGGAAAAAAAAAGTGTTGAACAGAAATCAGTTTGAGTAAGAGCAGGAAATAAACTTTGGGCACAAACCCACTGTCTTCAAGTCTTGCATTATAGCCTCCTTTCTCCTTGATATGTGTAAGAAGCAACTCATAGATGTCTAGAAATATTTCTCTTAAAACATCAAACTGTTGCCTCCATGGCTCCACAATAAGAAGACATATGGGCACAGCTGATTTTCACTTAACAACTCAGTTGAGGCAAACAAAACAGCAGAAGCTATGGTAAATGCAGACCTCTTTGAACCCAAACTAAATGACAATTTTAGCACTAACACTTGTCCAGATGCTTTTGTTACAGATCAGAAAATCTGTTTGGCAAGCTCTCACTCATTTGGCTATAAGTATTTCAGTTGCCCTCCCACTAGATGTAGTCTCACCACATAAGTCATGTTTCAAGACAGAGTGAACAGATGAGCTTGTCTTACTCAATCACTAATATTGATTCACACATTCACAAAGAAGAAAATGCAACTTTGAATTGTCTTGGCAGAGCATACACCTTACACATGCACAATTAAAGATTAAAGAATTAGCAGGTGCCCTAATCGAAGCCCTGCAGGGTAGGTTCTATGATTCGACCACACTTCATTATCTTTGTCCTCTTTGTGCTACAAAGTGACCTCTGACTAGGTGCACATTTTGCTATGGTTTACAGCAATTACTATCTTGTTCATGGTAGATTGACTAGAATCTCTTTGGACTATCTAGTATATAATCTTTCTTTATGTATTTCTACTATACTGCCATATGCATTAGCACTGGCCCACTGGGTATCCTTTTACTTCACCTTTCGTGTATACATTCTAATTATTTTACTACTATGCTGCCAAGGGAGCTTAATGTTGAACATAGGATTCACTTTTCACTGGGCCCACTGCGAAATTACAACTTGTGACAACCTAGGTTAACTTTCACTAATAATTATGAAATAGTAGAGCACTTTGTAGTATGCTAAATACTAAATTAACAGGTTAAAATAGTGTAAAATGATCAATTAAATGTATACTGTTCTGAAATAACTATGTATTAGAAGAACCTGAGTCATAATGGCATCATGTGTTTAAAGGTAACATTTTAGGGTACGATGAATTTTGTGATAAGCTATTACTACTACTTACTGTTTACATTATGGTAGTGCCTAAAGTTTTGGGCCCATCTGTGCTAGACAGTGAATAACAGTTTTATCTGTATTTACATTGCTCCTGCCTTGCGTGAGCCTAAGCACCAGTCTTTCTCGGTCAATTTCCAAAATCTTTCTTCTAAACACCCTTAAAATCCTGCCTCTTCCAAATGTTCCACTACCCACCTGTCTCAAGAAATACTCTTAAAATCTTTTTTCAACCTATTCTTCGTATTACCTTTCCATAATGCCACAAGAAGTGGACGAGTCCTGCACTCGCTAGTTCACATATCTTGGCATTCCCCTGTCTTTCCTCTACTAACTGAGTCCCAACAGCCCAACCCAATCCTTGCTGCTGGCACAAATCTTTTCCACCAACCACTCTCACAAGGCTTGTTGAAAAATGGCTGTTGAAGCTACCAAGGTACTTTCTTCCCCTTGTCCCCACTGCAGTCTCAGCTGATCAACACCCTGCCAGATGCCTTTGCTCCTCAATCAACAGTTGCAGAGTTGTTTCTCTTGCACAGTGTGTTATTACTAGTTGCTGCCATAAAATGGCAACTAATTTTCTCCTTCCCACCACACTGTTCACAGAAATGGATAGGGGATTATATTTTAAAGGGGCCTTTCAAAAGCATACATCTAGCATTAAGTTTTGAGACAACAGTTGCCTTCAAACTGGGCAGTAGAGTCTTCCCCGTTCTTGCTAATACGTTCCTCCTTGTTTCATACAGCACACATGTGGATGGCTTTTAATAGGAAAGCAATGTAATGTCACCAATGCATAGTTACTTCTTTATTTGCATATTTGTTAATTCAACAAAGAGATAAGTGAGATCAAATATAACTAATTGTTAAAAAACATCACCCATAACTTGTTGTTGCTCTTTGGAGTAGCAGAATGTTCCATATACTGAGTGTACTCCCAGATGAATTAGAAGGGTGCATTTTATACTGAGTTTTGTGGCAGATCTCTTTTAGTATTCATAGGTGTGCTAGCATAATACAATTCATTTAGGAATATGACACATCTGTGTAATTTGTAGGTGTTGACTGTCTAACCTTCAGACAACTTGATGGAAAAAAATAATTCATCCATAACAGAGACCTTTATTTTTCAATCCATAACATTCTATTTAATGGATTAGAAGTACATGAAAAGAATGGAAAAACAGGAAAAGTAAAACAACAGGAAGAGAAAGAAATGCTTCACAGTATTTCAACAAATAATGCAGAGATGGATTATTTCATATTTTCAGATTCTTTATAGTGAAAGTTCTATCAGTCTTTCTATGGGTCTATCTTACTTATCTTTGTGATCAAGAGAAAAGCCATTGCAGTCCTATACAGATATGACATTTATTTTTTCAGCAATTCAGACAACTTGAACATGACAATACTGAAGAATATGTTATGAATATTTCATCTCATGATTAGGATAATCTTCAAATGTAATACTCTACATTCACATGCCTTAGCAGTGGTGTGGCAGATACAGTTGTATAATGTATGTACATCACAATAATTTTTAACAAAATAAACCGTAAGTTACAGATATTCAAGGAAGGAAAATTTAAAAAGATAAATAGCCTGCTCCTGTAGCAGTGTATCTCTCCCATTTAAAATAAACTACTTAATTGCATGAGAGTTAAGTTTTGATTGCTCTGAATAATAAAACCTTTCACTTAAAAAAGGCATGGTGCATTCTGGGGCATTTTGCCACCCATGAACATCAGAGTACCAAGATGTTAATATCTACAGCATATGAACTAGTTCACAAGTATCCCAGGGCTAGTAATTTTGCAATTCAAGAAATGTAATTTATGGTCCTGTTACAGTTTCCATCTTTGCACTATTATCTTCCAGTCATTCTTTTCAGATTATGGTCCCACCTGGATGAGGAATAGGTGGTCATATGCCTGGGTTTTCATAGGGAACCCATCTTTTTCTAGATTTATTTTTAACTTTTTTTTTCCCACTTTCCTGAGGTGTAAACAGCATGAAATTTGCCTACTCTTTGCTCTGTGAAAGAAAACCATTTTGAAAGAGTTTTAGGTTAGAAAACACTGTTTTGTGAAAGCATCCCCTAGGCTGGGCTCCCAACTTTCTTGTGTTTTTAACCTCTAGCAAGTTCACAACTGTAGCTTCTTCTCCCAGAGCTTTGCGTCATTCTCCAGTCTCCAGTCCCACCACCTTCTGCATCTTTGGCCAGTACGGCCTTCCTCATAGCCTCAAGCTTCCTTCCCTTCTGCTTTGCCGGCATTTTTTTTCTCTACAGGAGAGCTCAGATGATCCTATTGGGTACAAAAGTGCTTTTAGTGATCAGTAATTTGGAGTCAATAAACCTATTTAGTAGCAGGGGTTATTACAGAACGAAACTGTGGCTCCATTTTCCAGCCTACTTTCCAACCCCACGCCTCTCTTTGCAGGAGAGGACAGCAGAGTCTAAGCATTTGCCAGTCATGCAGTTAACAACAGCAATTGCTCCAGATAAAAAAAGCTACATCATCATTACCAGGAGGGAGGAGTGAGTCTAACAAAACACATTGCATGAACAATTGGATAATTGGATCCCTCCTGGAAATGCAGCCTGAGTAATAATTTCAGATGGCACTGATGGTGTTATAACAGAAATTAAACCGCTACTATCATATTCCAATGGATCCAGTTCTAACCACAGGCAAATGGTTTAAAGGCACTGCTTCATCTGTACATACCTGAACTTCTCAGGAAAGGCTAATCCACTTTGAAATTGGTGCCAAATTGGCAAAATACTCCATTCCTTCTGAACTCAAACTCTTTAGTTTAGGCACACAGGGAATGTCAGAAAGCAACCTTTTTCTAAATTGCACACAAGACGGAAAAACCTTCTCTGCCATCCTGTATATTGTACCTCTCTTGGCTGGATGAGTGCGAAGCATATTCTGGAGTGTGATAGCGTGCACGGATGTGGTGTGCTACTTTTTTTTCAGTAATGAATTTTATGCCTGCCTGTTTCTGTTTCTTTGTCTATTTTTAATTCAAATATGTAAAAGCTTTTCTTAATACAGACTCCCAGGTGTCAGTTGCTGCCTGGAGTCCCTTTTCTTTCCTCTATTGTTCTCTTAATTGTTACTTCAAAACAATTAGCTGGGCATTCATATGCAAATGAATGCAAATGTACAGGGGATTGGGTGTGAGAGAATACCACCACTCGTTAATTTCCACTTCAAGGTCTGATGGTAGGAACAACAAAATTGCTTAACAATGTATTTTTCCTGGGCCGTAAAGGGTGAACTCCTGACGATTCCAGCCATCCTGCTGGCTCGGCAATTGTTAAGATTCTGCCGTTTCTTGGTAAGTTATTTATTTAATTATTTATTTATGCATTTGAGTCTAGAGCTTGTGCTCGCCTTGTCACCCTAAACTGCCCTTGTCCTTGCTTGTTTATGCTCAAGACTATGCCTAACAATTTGGATACAATCTTGATTAGTATATAACGTAAATTATCAATATTACTGCTATTAATGTAATCCGTTAAGGGATAAAACCCCTCACTTGAAGGAATTCCTCATGTCTCTGACAAAACTTTTATAATTTATAAAGGAGTATGCTTTATTGCATTTAAGCCTTAGAAGAAAGATAAACTGACTGATAGGCTGGGACTGGGCATGAATCCTAGAGAGACTTTTCCAGTTGCTAAGATAAATCTCACCTCTTTTGGAGCAGTTGTATTTATTGTATAAATCTGCATTCTCTTTCAGGCTGTATTCTAAAACTCTTTATGAAAAATAGTTGGTTATTCAGCATTCAGAACTGCTTTACAAAGATAAATACCTTAGCTTTTCAGATCCAATTAATATAAAGAAACCAATTAAAAGACCAAATCCTGTAATGATTAGGCAGGAAAAATTCAGAACCACAGACTACCCTGAGCAGGAAACCCCACAGCACAGCAGGAAACCTCCATCACTCGTATGTTACTCTCCTACCAGGACCCTCACCAGGGGAAAAGTTGCCTCTAGGAGGCGTAACTTTAGAAGGACATTTCTGAGGCTGTGAGAAAAAGTGATTAACTTTTAGCTGCATAATTACTTCTTTTTTTACATTCTTTTAGTGTTCTCCTACTTTTACATCTGAAAATCATCTACACAGCAATAAGGGACCACAATATTTACCCCTCAGGGCAGGTGGCTTCTTTATTATGCAGTGTGATTCCTGGGTTTCACCAGATAGTTCCTCATGGAAAAGAAAGACATCTGCTAGGTCTGGATTGAATTCCCAGCTCTATCACTTACCAAGGGGTGGTGGGTTGACTGTTTAGGCCTGGACACGCAGTTCTTTTTAGGTGTCTAAATGCTACTGGGATCAGTGGAATTCAGTTGTTTAGGTGCTTTTATCCAGACCTCAATTGTTCTGTGTCCTGATTTCCTACCTCCAAGATGGAGTAATAGCACTGCCCTCACAGTACTTTTTTGAGAATAAACACATTTAAGACTGGGAAGAGCTCTGGCACAGTAATGATAGGCACCATATAAATACCTCAGGCAAAGAGGCACTACTATGTATAGTACAATATAAATAAACAGTAAAAAAGCAGCAATAGCTGATCTGGGGACTCTGGTCCTGGGAGTATCAGGACCATATATTCAAATTGCTTCTGGCAATGCACACCAGAGGAGGAGATCTTGTACACCTGAAGAGGCCACAACGAGAGAGGGGGAGACTCCTTTGTCACCCCACAGTTCCTCTGTACAGAAGAGTGAATACTGTGAGCAGTAATTTGGGTGGCCAGCCCCAAGATTTCACAATGCATTGTGCTTCAGGTGAAAGAGGGATGATAAGTCTTCTTACCTTTATCCTTGCCCTTCCTCTCTGTGTTCTCTGTGGACAGTGTTTTACTTAAATAAACTCTTTTTTTTTTTTCTTTCCCCGCCTCCTCAGGCATATCCATTTATGATGATTTAGCCCTAAGCAAAGACTTAAGGGTTTTGTTCAAAACCAATACACAAATGCCAGAAAGGGTCTTTAACCATAATACTTCTATTTTTCCCTCCTTAAAACTTGGAGAAATTGAAATATCTGTCTTCATTACAACATAAGCACCTTTGGAAACTTGGAAAGTACTGGATATTTCCCTGTATAGGAAGAATAAATGTCTCATCCTAACAGACTGTGCCCTCGCTGCAACCTGTTCATACCTCACCAACCAATATATTTTATCTTCATATGTGGTTGAAAGAGGGCAGATTTCTGGGACTTAAGCAGGCAAATAAAACACATCCATCTTCCAATAAACACACAGGAAGTTATTATTAGCCAGTGAACTAATAGTAAAACACATTGAAATACAAGAAAAAGATGATTTGAACAGGTGAAGTTTTAAAGCACATTTTACCCTGAAGTTTCCACTGAAGTTTTGTTCTTAACACGTTGTCCAAGACCTTTGCTTTTTCCTTTATGAGGCTGACAGTGCAACTTGAAGGTCCAAGGAATATTTTTAGTGGAAACAAGAGATAGATGCTGGCAGGGTGTTTTATCAATGCCCTGTTTGTTTTGGTAACAAGATTCCAAGAATGCATTATTTATAATGCCCTGATATGCACATATGGCTTTGGTTTTGTGCAGGAATATAATAATAGAAGTAGTTCCTTATAACCCCTCTGCACGGCACTCCCAGATGCCTGCTGCACAAATGTCAGTGTGCACAAATGGAAATGTAACAGAGTGGTCCTTTGGCCCTTTTGATCCTTCTGCTCTCTGATCTCCCCACCTAAGCAATGTCTGATGGAATTTAGAGAAAGAAAATGTCTGCTATTTTATGTCTTTCCCTCTGTACTCTTTCTACACTTTGGGGATTGATCAGATAGGGACATATTCAGATGCTGTAAATTCCAGTAAACTCCAAGTACATTGTGTTTTAAACTAAGTAGTCTTTAAAAGTATGTTGGCAGTAGGAAATACTAACTCTAGGCTTCCTGAAAAGAGTCTAAAAACTGCCTGAGCTCATGATCTGTTTTAAAGATGGCTGATCCAACAAAAGTTGCTGCAGTATCCCAGGGTTTTCATTACTAGCCAGCAACGCAGCCCTGGCTGCCTGCTCAGTGTGTTTCACAACTAAGGAAGGAAGACTGAACCAGTATCTTCCCGCTCCCGTACTTCTGGTGGAGTATAGAACAATGCTTCTTTATGTTCTTTGCTCTTTTCAGCAAACTATCACCAGATGCCTACAGGCAGATGTCCCACTTTAACCCTTTTGAATTGACATCAATATAAAGCATAAAGACGTTTTGCATAAATCTGTGCTCTTAGAGGCAGGTAGATTTCATGAGGCTCCTGATGAGTAAAAAAGAATGGTAATAATTTTAAAAAGGAAGTGTTCCTGTGTATCAAAGCCTTGGCTGTAACATAATATGTATCTAATATGGTTTTGTGCAGTTTAGATAAATAGACAGAACACAAATAGTGTAATCCCATTGCCAACATCAAAGTATGCAGATTTCAGAAATGGAAATTGTGATTAGAATGTGATTCAAGGTATAAAACTTTTCATATCTCTACAAAATGCATATATGTGTGTATATATATATACTTAAATACATATTAACAAATTCTTTTTCATACTACAGTTTGCAAAGCTCAGACCTCTTGCATTTAGTGTGTTCTAGTATCCTTTCTTTTATGTCTGTTTCTCCCAATTAAGAACATAATACTTTTTTTTTTTTAAGCAGACAAAACCCCCTACTAGCTTTTCTCCTTGATAATCTTTTTACATTTTTCCTTATCTCTTTCTTTTTGTCTATTGTCTGATTGCACCTCTTACACAGGTCTTCACTCAAGGTTAGTGAAATTAAGCATTAGCTGACTTAATAGGTAGCTAGTAACAGTAGTTTATCTACCAAGATAAGCTTCCAGATTTTGGATGTCTCAGATTTCTTCTTTTCCATGTTCACTATTTTAAGACATCGTTACTAGAGGAGTTAGTGATCTATTTCCTTTAATGTTGCTTACAAGCAGTTTCCCTGTATAAGAACCTCTGATAATTTCTTCTCTGGTAGGCTGCAGCTCAGATAGTTTTAATGTGTCAATTTCTGGAGCAAAAAAAGCTATACTTGTTTCAGAATGTTTCATATTCTTTCATTTCTAATAGCTTATACATACTGGAGATCCCATATTTGTCTCATATGCTCCAATGTATTTACATTCCTAAATGTATTCTAAGGGATCAAAGGAGGAAGGTAAATTGGGGATGATCTGTAGGCTTCACTCTGTTAGCAAGGCAAGGGACAAAAAGGTAGATTTGCCATGTATCTTTATGAAGATAGCAAAAGCAGGAGGTTGCCAGGACATTTGGAGCTGAAGCACTGTAAGTGGAGGAATGGATGTGAAGCCTGGTCAGAGCCTCATGGATTTGTATAACAAAGCTATACAGATGTCTGAGTTATTCCACTAGTCTGTGTGCTGTATGAGAGGGAGGATCAGACAGCAGTTGCTTCCCTTCCTCATGGTGGTCTGAAGGGTAAGACGTGGGAGTTTTGTATGACATAGACTTCTGGGCTAGTTGTTACAAAGCAAATTTACATTTCAGACAAATCTACAAATTTGTAATTTTTCCACAGAGAGCACAGTCTCAAAGAGCCATGGGATGGACTTGTGCCTTGTGCTTTGTCTGAAACCCTCCTTTTGCAGGATTAGTCACAAGTTGAAAAGCCTGATTAGGAGCTGCTGCTATGACCCAGGGCTTCCAGATCCTGCCTGTCAAGGAAAAGACATAGACATGATACCCAAGTGCCTGGGATAAACACAGTCTTCTTAAAACCAGAAATTTTCTGCTACAATTAACATAGTTTGTTTAAAACCTGTTTAAGCAGGTTCAGTCCAGAGCTAGAGCTTGGGATAAAGTCTCCTTTTCTGAAACAGTCTTTTCACACGGTCAGTAAGAGCTGCAGACATCATTAGGACATTAGACATCTCTGATGAGATGTGACTGGTTACATTGTGTGAGGCAGACAGTCATGACTGCCTTTTTGAGAAAGACTTTTCAAGGCTCTGAGTGACTGACCCACAGTGCCAGCAGCTCACTGCCAGCCTTCTGCAGCACAGCAATCGAATAAACAAATCCGCCTCCCATCCTGCAGCTCCTATGGCTCGCAGCCCAACAAAAGGGTGTCTGGGGACTACTAGAATTACCATGTCATGGGACATTGGCCTCTGCTACTGACTAATGATCTTTTCTGTACAGAAGTCGGTCTTTGCTTTGACATACTCTGTAATTATTCTGTGTAAACCTGTCCTATCTGTTGCTGCTTAGTCACTGCAGATGAATTTATCACAGATTTAGCAATGCTTTTTGGATACTTTTTCACCTTTGGGTATTTCCTAGGTTGTGGTAGCTAGTCCAGGTTCTGCTAAAACCTTGTTTGAATGCAGTGGGCTGGGGGCTTTCCATACTATAGCCTGTGGGTTTTAACAACCAAAGCTGTCACCTTCTTTTCCCCCACTGACACAGCTGGAACAGCCTCAGATGATACCAGCTTCTCAGCCAAATAGTTTCCTGTGGTTTAATTCATACAAATCCAGAATTCAGCAGCAGATCTATCCCTCCATTTCAGGTAACCTTTTCCAATATTATTTAATAGGCTGTTGTCAATCAATTCTAATTTAGTACTTTTTTCAGTACTTTCCTCCTCATCTAGGTCTAATTTTCATAATCCACCTCCTTTCTCTTCAGTTGCTCTATAATGTACCTTATCAGCTATAATCTTGTTCACTATCTCACCAATTCTGAGGCCTTCTCCAATCACTGTTCTCTAGGAGGAACTCTGTTCCTCTTAGAACCTATTTTATGCACCTTTTCTTTCTACCAACTAACACCTCAGCCTTGAATCGCTAACCTTTTGACAGTGACATCTGACATATTTTTCTGTTTGATGCATGTTGTTTCTTAAAACTGAACTGTTTCTGCAGCCTGTAAACCCTCTCAGAAGGTAGCTATCCTTTATGCCACCCCATGACACAATATACCAAACTGAAGCTTCAAAGAGCACGGGAATGAAGACTGGGCGAAGATAAAGTGGGGCCTTTGTTAAACAGAGTGTTTCTGCATCCATCTTATTCCAGGCAAACACTCTGATAATCCACAATGCTATAGCTTTGATGTGCTGCGGCACAGCGCCAGTGTTGCAACTGCTGCAGAAGGTAAGAACAAAGAGGGAAGATAAGGAGGTGTGTTGTAGGGGGAAAGGGAAGAGTGTGTGGGGGGAAAAATAATCTTTTGCATTCCTGGAATGATTGTGACATAATCATGATAATTCGGAAATAATTATATTTGTTATCAGTCAACATAATTTCCTGCAGTCCTACACACGTCATTTTCCTTTTCCAGCAGTCAGGCTGAACAAACGGTTCTGTTCTTGTTATTATTTTAGTATGAAGCAGAGTAACGTTGGTTGAACTAATAGTGTAAACACAAGGATATCACTTAAAAATGCTTGAAGATTGGCATTTAGCCTATTGTTTCCCAACATGATGCAACCATCTTTGTTCATTATCACTTTTTCCTTCATGTTTTGCTGTAAAATGCCATGGCGCTGTGGTATTGTGAGGACAAATACTGCAATATGGTTAAACACTAACTCTTTCTGTTTAAGTTATTATCCAGAGCCCATTACTGTAGTATTGGAGTGCATAAGAGAGACTATTTAGTAGATGAAAGAAAAATAATACAACACCAGTATCACGCTGTTTATTCAAATGCTGTAGGCTAGAGCTCTGTGTATGACACATTTAAAATGACTGATGAATTTTAACTTACAGTTTAGGAGAGAGAATGCAGACCCCCCTGCTGGGATATGTCTTTCTTTCACTAGTCAGTTCCCTGGCTTCCCAAAGGGACTAGTATGTCCTTGGAGGGGCAGGCCATGTTACCTTCAGTTTTCCTTAGACTTTGTCAGAGAAGAAGGGAAGCTTTAGCTTGTGCAGGAGATGGAGCCCATTCCCTGCCTTCAGCAGACACTCTTCAAATGAGGCTTTTGAGGTGCTGCAAGTTCTCTATGGCATTATTCTCTATTACTAGGTGTTTTGCACTTAATGCTCATAGAGGCTCCCATGAACCAAGAGGAAACTTCACACCATTTATTCTCTTGCTAAAGTCTCTAGGCAGTATGGCAAGCTAAGAGGGAGTCTTGCTGGACACAGCTCACTGATATAACCAGACTAGAATTTGTTCCTTTATTCTTACTATAGGTGGTTTACACTATGCTTTTATTGTTGCTCAGATATTTCCCATTGTCATATGAAATGATTAATACAGAAACATGAGAGAAACAAAAATAGACTCTAAAGGATCTCCAGTGAGTTTACTGGAAACTGAGTTCAGGAAAACAAGGACTTAAAAATACAAATATATAAGAACAGGCTTATATATAACAGCCAGAAAAAAAAGATGAAAACCAGTTCTAACTCTTTTGTTCCTTCTCTCCCTGATATAGGTCAGTTAAGTTGTTTACTCATATACGTCTCCAATCTTGTTTTCCATATTCAGTAGAGAGAAGCATGCAGCCTTTTTCTGAGACATTATGAAAGATAACAATGTAGGGTTTTACAAGAAGTGTGATAAAAGCATCTTTGTCAGATACAGACTCATACAACTTTTTTTTATTAGAGATGTGGGAGCAGAAAATTAGCCTGCTGATTAAATTTGCAGGTTTTATTAAATTAGGAGACACGATAAATACCAAGACAGATGATTATACAGTGGAATCTTGAAAGGCTAAAAAATGGTGAAATAAGGTTCAACTTGGCAGAAGTCATATGGGATAAGTTTTATAAGAAGGCTACTTTAAAGTAAAATCCATCACACATTTTTAATGGATTTGTGGACTTAAATGTTTTTAAGGTATGATCTTTAAATTCATGGTATTTTGGACTCCTGGAATCTATAGGAAAACATCAACTGCACTGTTGACTCCTAAGCCTGAAGACTTCTTTTAAAATTCTGCTATGAAGACTTGGAGTAGTGTGTAAGAGAACTTTCTGTGCCAGCTAGCTTCTCTCCCTTTAGTCTCATTTCAAAGTTACAGTGATGAGAACAAAGGAAGTTTCTCAAGTAAGAAGAACTGAAAACAAGCTAATGAGATAGTTTTCTATCAGCCAAATTGGCTGCTGCTTTACAGGGATGTAGCTCCTTCCATGAAACAGACTCAACAGTATCCACTGCTAGATATTATTTCTTTAATAATTGTCATTACACAAACATAGATACATGAATAGAAAGTAGAATAACCATCTAAGGATGCCTAGCTATACGTAGTTATGGATAAATTCTAAAAGTTTATGTTGTTTTACTGGAGGAACTGTAGCATTTTCTACAATTTATGCACTAATTACAGGCTTTTAATATTTTATGGAACAATGGACATTCCACTTAAGAGGCTGATTTACAGATAGGCTCAGCACCCATAGCTCCAATTGAACACAGTAGGACCTGGAGATCTCCACAAATCAGAGACCTTTGTCCTCTGATTTGCAAACTGGCAAGCACCAAGTGAGCACCGATGACAGCAAACTCAGGCAGAAGAGGAATTACTTTTTTTGCAACGTGTACCCAACCAGTGGTGGAATCACTGCCACAGAAATTGCTGAAGTAAACCCCTTGGGAGGATTAAAAAGGGATTAGGTGTCCATACAAACAGGAACAAACTTTAAGTTTTGTAGCCTTTTTACCAGAGTTGCAAAGGCAGTGAAGCTCCACGCTTCAGAACTGAAGTTGTTGATCTGTGGGGGTCAGTACAGATTATTGTTTCTTTATTATCATAATGCAGTCAACACTTGAATTAGGTCATCACTGGTTTTGTGTCAACATCCTTGCATTTGTAAGCAGCAGATCACTGAAGGGCATGAAGCAATGCTCTCCCCTGGTGTGACAAGATGTGTTTCTGTGAATATAGATTTGTTCTCCCTTCTGTGATGTTCTTGGAATATGTCTTTACTGAGAGAGAGTGGGGTGGTAATATGCAGAGGAAGAGGAGTTGTGATGAACATGAATTTGTTTCTGATCTGTTAGTTTGCTCAGTACCACTCTAAATAAATGTTTGTTACGGAGTACAACTGGTTTACATAGCCTAATGCCTAATGAACATTCAAACAACATTGCCCTGTAGTCACCCCTATATCTTGCTTTGCAATACTTTCTTCAGTGTTTCCCTCCCTCCATGACTGTTATTTCCAGCTTGTGCCATTAGGCACTGCCCTGCACTCAGCTGGTCACCACAGCCATCCCTGGCACTCAGTGAGGGTTTTCTCCTGCACATGTGTACTAATCTATTTTTCCATGTACTCGTGTGGGATTGGTAAGGCACTTCCTCTTCTCAGCTTAACAACCCAACGTATTTGCCTTTCTGTTGCATCTTAAGGAAGATCTCAAGTGTGATGCTAACGTGGCAGGTGGAGGGCAGCAGTTCTAACCAAGCTGAATGCCTGTTCCTTGTAGCACCCAAGGGACCCTCAGGCTTCAGGAGGAGCCCTTCCACTCTCTCAATGAAAAGAGGCTTTGATGTATTGGCTTGTTCAGCACTGGGGAAAGTCAAAATACAGCTTAAATGAGATCCACAGTAAAAAAAACCTCAGATGGCTTATAAGAAAGCACAGATTGGGTTCCTTTCAACAATGCTGAAACTTTCCTTGGTGGCTGCTGTGTTTGCTGTTATGCTCTGCTTATATTAGCCATGTGCAGCAGCAGCAGGATCACAGGGAGGCAGAATCATAGACATGAGACAGACTTCACATGGTGAGATGTCCACAAGACTCTCAGAAAGACCACATCAGCTATCTTTTTAATTGGCTGTTTTTGTTTTAATTATACCAAATATAATGAATACACTCTGTGTTTACCTCTGAACTGTTTGCCTTGTTTCCAAAGCCAGCTGCAGATTTCAGCTGGAGCAGTGAACAACTAGCAGCCAAGATAAAAGCCTGGAGAGGTGGAATAATCACTTGAATGGAGATAGCAAGACCCTGCAGAGAGATGGGTAGATCTATAGTACTTTAAAGCAATAACATAGAATGAAATTCTCCTTTTAGCTCAGAATCTTTTGGAAGGATGTGATACAGTACGACTGTAGTTTTGAGATAGATTCAGGAAAATTTAAAACTTGCTACGCAAGAGGTTACTGTAAGTTTGCAGGAGAAGCAGTAATGGCTAAGATGCAAGAAACCTGAAGGGATGCCACTGTGATTAGATTTTAGGAAAAAGGAAAGAATTGCTAAGGCAAGGAAGTGGATGCTCTTAAAGAACAATCAAGGAACACCCTCACTAAAGGCTTGTCTTTGATGTATGGACATTGAATCCTAACAATTGTTCCCTTTCAGGTCTTGATAATTTAAGATTATTTTTATAATGCACCTTGCTGTAGCATGCAAATTATGTAGTCCTGTATGCAATTGTATTATACAACAAAGCAAGAGCCATCTGAAATAAAATTTATGCACAGTATTAAATCAGGTACTTAATCACTCATTTTAGTTTGATTTACTGAAGCTACTCTGTTCTTGTTCTATATTACTGGAAAAATTTAACAAGATACAACATGTATCTGAATACCACGATATGTAGGCTCACTTTAGGAAGCAATGTAGATCATTCTGATTCTTAAAAACCCAATAGCACCATTAGACTTGCATATTAAAATACCCCCTTCTCCTCTCAAACTTAAACACGCCCATATGTTGCCGTATGCAGTGGCAAGTGGTGCATTAGTTTCCAATGTAAAAAGGCTATTAAGAGGACAAGAGAAATTAATTTCAGCTGGCTACAACTGTTTTTTAAAAATACTAAAATACTTTTTACTGGAAGACTTGTAAAATCAGTCTGTGAAGAAGGCTGATTCATTTTGTGTATGCTACTGCTCTATCTTCATTTGGAGATAAATTATCACATTATACTCTTTGCTCTCCCACTTGCAAATTAAGTTGTCATTCAACAACTCATAAAGAGGCAAGCTGCAAAAATCCATAAGAACAAATAATTTGTCTATTCTTTGTTTAAAAAATGTGGTTTTATATATATATGGTTTTGTCATTTCCCCCCATTCTTTTTACCTGAATACATATTGTCAATATGCTTGTAATTTCTTCCCCTACTAGCTGGACACCATTGAAATCTTATTGATAGAAAAGACAATTATTTATCCAGAAAAGAAATATAAAAATATCTATTTTTCTAAGCAATTACTTTAAAAGATGTTGAATTTTTGGCAAGAATGTTTTGACTTGAATGAGTTTTCTTAGAAGAATTTGAGTTCCAGGAAAAAAAGAAATAAGAAAGAAAATGTCTATTCCAAATTAGTATATGAAGAGAATATCAAAGCCCATTGATGTATTTTGTTTTTACATCACCAAACCCTGATATTTCAAGTTCAAACAAAATGAGTATTTTTCAAAAAAATAGTGATATTATACAATAAGACAAAATAGATATTTTTAGTGGTGGGGTTTTTTTTAATTATTTTCTATAAAACTTCTCAGTTTCTACATGAAAACCATCTATCAGTCTCTAAGAAACTCTGCTCTAGATGTCTCTACATGAACTGGTGACATTTGATAGTGACCTCTTGATTTATAGACATTAAATCTTTTTCAATCTAAGAATGTCTTAAGAACATTCATGTTGTTAATGGAACTTATTTTTTATTGAGTATGTGTGAAGAAACAAGATCTTTCCAAGTACTTTGAGTTGAACCTTTCTCCAAGGCTTCTATTTTCTCCTCAAGTTAAATTTCACAAAACAAATTCTTCACACTAGTGGAAATCAGCAAATACAAGTAGCGTAGTGTTACAGTCCTGTATTTAACTTGAATTAAACAAGGTTTTGAAACTGAGATATGTATAAAGGAATATCTGTCACATGTGATGTCAGTGCTAGATCAAGGATGTGGTTTTGCTTCCTTACTGCTTGGAGAGTACAGTACTTGTGAGACTTGCAGTGCTGACTTTGCATGAAACAAGATCAAATCGTAGGCAAAAGTAACCGAGTATTTCTATTCTCAGCAAGTGAGTATATTTTAGGAATGACTCAAACTGTTTTAAATTCACTGAGCATTACTGGTAGAATCTCAAAATTTTTGTCCAGATCACTTCCAGTCCTATCTACAGTGACAGGGAGAAAAGCACCTGGGACCTTAGTAGTCTGTCATTACTTTGCACATTAGCTACTAGTGCTAGTGCTGTGCCTCTAAAATAGGTGCTGTTTTCTTCCATGAAGACACCAGACGGGACCTGAATTTTGACTTTCTGATTAGTATTTTATTTTTCTGTCTGTTATTCTGTCTTTCCTATAGCACACTGATTTACCATAGTACCTGTCTCACAAGAACACACCTCTTTTCCTTCGACTCACATTTCCCACAGTCAAGCAATTTTGTAGGTGCTTTTCCAGCTTGGACTGGACACAAATGCCTGATGATAGAAATGTTGACTCTGGTAAAACTGTGCTTTAAAATAAATCAGTTGGGAGGAAGATACCAACATGTTACTCTGTATTACACAAGGCTAGATAGAGGCTCATGCTGCATGCCCAATCAAGCACTTTGAAAACCCTTTTTCTTCAACTGCAATAGCTGTTGGGAAAAGCTGCCTGATTAGAGCCCATGCTTTCTCTGTGCAGGATAATGAAGTGAGGAAGAGAGTACAGAAAACCTGCAGAGGATTGCTTTCATCTTGCTGAGGCACGGCAGTGGGCAGCAGCGGTGGCATCCTCAGTAGATGCTGGGCAGGCCCAGACTGTGGCTCTCCCATGCTGCAGACACTCCTGCACTGCTCCCCAGGGCAGCATATTGAACATCTCACTTCATAGGCATGACTTACAGCAAAGCCATTGAGAAGCCTACAGCTTGGACTGCTTTCCTTGGTGTTCCTTAGAGATTTAAAGTCCTTATCCATGGTTGCAAAATAGCGTATGCAACCACATCATTTATAATTTGTGTTCCTAGAGGAACGCGGGGTAAAAGAGCTGTAATTGGTGAATGGATCCCAGTGTCCAGGAACAGCAGATATCAGATAAAAGAACACATCTCTTTTTAGACATCTAGGCTTCCTCTAGAAGATATTTAGATTTGTATTTATTGAAAAAGTAGAATGTGTCTGTATTTTAAATGTTGACAGTTATAACCTCATACCTATAGACAAATGCCTATAGGGAAAGGCACTATAGGGTGAAGTTTGGCTCACGATTTATCTGATCATAGTAGTGTTGCTATACATACAACTTCATACAACTTATCAGGAACTTCATCCCTAGCTAACAGATAGGAAAACTGATAGGAGAAGAACCAGGATATCTGTAATGAATCTGATAAAGGCACCGACACTTCAGACACCCATTTGAGTGTCATGTTCCCTAGGTGATTCCTGAGGAGGACTGTGGAGTTAAATTCTCTCTCTGACTTGAAAAATATAAATCAGAGTCTATAATATTATTCATAAGGCTAATCAGACTACGTAGCCTTTTCTTCTGCAAAAACACAGCAAAGCTGTCTCTTTTTAAATTTCACAATACATAAAATAAACTGACAGAGAGTGTCTGCTAGTGGACTACTCTGCGAGAGCACTGAGTAAGTGCTAAAACCAACAAATCTGCAGTGCAATATGATAGAGAAATTGTTCTGCAAGGTCTTGACTCTGACCTTATGTTACCTGTATCAAAATAGTGCAAAAAAGGAAACATAAGAAACTAGCCAAGTCCCCTCTAAAATTATCGTTGGCACCAGACCCACCAAGTGTAGGTCATAGTATATTTCTATGAATAGAACTCGGAGGAGTTGTGGAAGATTTGCAGATCCTGTAATTTTGCAGCTGAAGCTGATGCCTGGCAGCCGACCGTGGCTCTGGTGGCTGAGGATTGAGCGGCACAACTCCAAGCTGTCTGAGGGAGATCTACAAACAAGTTGCAAGCTACTTCAATCCTTGGAAACTGCCTATCTTTCAAAAGCTTTTTGCTATATCAAAATAAATGTCAGGGAATACAAGCACGGCAACATACTCCAGTTTATCATGTGAAACCTCTAAAGAATCTCTTGAGCCTCTGTTTCCCAGTTGCACAAATCATCAGCCTGCTCTTGGACGTGCTTACCAGCCTTAGTGGGTATTACTTGTACTAGAAAGCATCTTAAGGGTCAGGACCTGTGAGTTATTACTTCTCCTGCAATGCCTAGGGGTGCTAAACAGGAATTAGAATACAGGGCATCAAACAAGGCACTTAAGCATGTAGCAAAGAAGTTCTGGCAATCTGCAGTTTGAAGCAGGCAGCAGTGTGTACCAGACAAATAGGGAGAAGAGGCATGAAAGTAGTGTAGAAGTGGTCAGAGGTTAAATATCAACACTGTTGAAGAAGTACATACTAAGAGCAATATCACTGGGATGATATACATACTGGTCAAAAGCTGATGTGCAAGGCAATACATATATGTGTTGATAAGTACTCCGTGTTTTAGGTGTGGAGGTTGAGTTTCCCTGTGCAGTGACATTACAGATGTCTACAAATTGTGTCTTACATCTAAGTTGTTTATAATGTGATTGCAAACAGCGAGTGTATTGTTTCAACATGGTTAATGTTATGAGCTGCATTTCAGTTTATAGGTGCACACAGATTGCCTGGAAAAGTACTAGGCTATTCCTTTTTAAAGTTAGTGATGAAGAAAAGATGAAACTCCACATATTCCCTTCCAGGGTAAATTCACATGGGGAACAAAATGAGTCCACAAAGTCTACAACTCTTTGGGTATTAAGTTTCTATAAATTGCCTCATGTCTTCCTGATTTCTGTGAGATTACCTGAAATTCCATAAAAGGGTATTTCAGGCCAAGAAGGGAAGAAATTAAAGACTGGAAAACTAGGAGAAATCAAGACTGAAATGCTGGAGAGTCTCAGCATAGACATGCAAAAAGACATTTTCCAAAGGTTTTCCTCTGGCCACCACCAGAACTGTCAACAAAGTCCAGCTGGTTGCTGTACTGCTCTTGGCTTCCTGACCCATGTGTGCATTCTGGGAAAGGGGTCTCATTCAGTGTAAATGGGTTTAATGCTGTTTCAAGCCACATTAACTGTACTCAATACTTACAGCATATGGTTCCCAGGTTTCACAGTGAAAAATATAATTCAGGCCCACTGCTCCTTAGCTCTTTATATATCCTCAACTATGCCTGCTATTTCCCAACCTAAAAACCACTTGAATGTATCAGAGGAAAAGGGCATGCAAAGGGGAGAGATAACATCAAATATGGCTTTCTTGGGTTCATTTTCCACATATCATCAGAAAAGATGTAAAGCAGGAAAATGGACAGGCAAAATGTGAAGACATCGAACAATAAATACCCTCTGTGTTTTATGGTGGAAAAATAGGCAAACAATTAAATTATTTATAAACAGAATGGTGATATTTTTTTCTTACTTTTCCTTCTATTTTTTCTCCTATCTCCACAAACTGCCTCTCTGGAAAGGAATTAGAGAAATAGAGAGGAATGCAATAATGCATAGGTAGAACAGGGGTCCACAGTTCCCTAGCATTATGGGTTTATATAAGATAGCAGTCTCTGAATGGACAATTCACATAAGCCTTTGGATCAGTTCAGTCTCCCCAGCAGCGGCATGTGTGATGTCAGGTAATCTGTGCATAACTCTCCCTGAACAGTGAGAGCTGCATTCCTTAAGTTGACAACTATCCAATTTTTTACGTGCTCAGCTGTAAGAGTGAAGAGCTTGGCTTGCCAGGGATGGCACAGAAAGGAGGTGTGCTGGGGAAGGAGTAGGACACCCCTGTTAAAAGCTGTGCATCTAATTTCTTATGCAGGGTTGTTTTCACTCATTTTCCTGTTCTTCAGCACTTAATGATTTTTCTGTCATCAATGGAGTTTTAATTGAGTGGGATTAGGGGTGGATTAAAGGATCTCATCAGAGCTCATACACCCTGCATCCACTTCCTGTTGAGTCCTCTCAACAGAAGAGCTATTGACATTAGGAAAGTGAAAAATACTTAAGACAGTGACACAGAGGGAGAACTCTATTGAAATGTATCCGTGGAGTTACAAGTGTAAAGGTATGAGTGTCGTAAAATCCTGGAGATCAGAGAAGGACACGGTTTACGTCCGTCACTTTGCCCACTCCTGGATTTCACCTGGCTATATACAAGAGGGGTTTAAACTAGCAGACACAAACACATCACCTCAACCCCTTCCTCAACTACTTAAGGATTTTTTAGTGAAAGACGTTTTCCAG
Organism: Todiramphus chloris collaris; assembly: GCA_025345505.1. Classification (NCBI taxonomy): domain Eukaryota; kingdom Metazoa; phylum Chordata; class Aves; order Coraciiformes; family Alcedinidae; genus Todiramphus; species Todiramphus chloris. The sequence continues at coordinate 24,985,975 of JANVCC010000035.1, forward strand.
CATATAGCTGAATCAATATTAAAAATGTTGCAAAACTCACAGCACAAAAAGCCAATGGATTTACATTTCATTCTGTATTTACACTGGATTTAGAATCAAAACTACACTAGGAGTATAAACCCTTTCTTTCTCCTTTTATGCCTTGAGCATAATGATGGTTATGCTAGAGTTCAGTGTTTATGGACAGTAGTCATGGGGAAGGCCAACAAGGCAGGTATCATGATGGAAGTCTGTTATTTCTCTCAGCCAGGATGAAGAGGCAGATGAAGTATTCTATAAGCAGCTGGAAGAAGTCTCACAATCACTACCACTTATTCTTGTGAGGGACTTCAACTTAGCAGGTGTCTGCTGGAAATACAGTACAGCAGAGTGGGAAGAGTCTAGGAGGTTCCTGGAGTCTACAGAAGATAATTTCCTGGCACAGATGGTGAGTGAGACATCTAGGGAAGGCTCCCTGCTGGACCTGTTGTTCACAAATGATGGACCTGTGGACGATGCGAAGGTTGGAGGCCATTGTCTTGAGGTTAGCAAATGCGATGCCCATCTATAAGAAGGGCCAGAAGGAGGATCCAGGGAACTACTGGTCTGTCACTCCAACCTCGGTGCCAAGGAAGGTTATGGAGCAGATCATTTTGAGTGCCATCATGTGACACATGCAGGAGAAACAGCTGATCAGGCCCAGTCAGCATGGGTTTATGAAAGGCAGGTCCTGCTTGACTAAACTGATCTCCTTTGACTAGGTGATCTGCTGGATGAGGGAAAGGCTGTGGATGTTTTCTACCTGGATTATAGTAAAGCTCTTGACAGTGTTTCCCACAGCACTCTCCTGGAGAAATTGGCTGCTCATGGCTTGGATGGGCTTATGTTTCGCTGAATAAAAAACTGACTGGATGGCCAGGCCCAAAGAGTGTGGTAAATGGAGTTAAATCCAGTTGGTGGCTGATCACAAGTGGTGTTCCCCAGGTCTCAGTACCGGTGCCTGTTCTCTCTAATATCTTTACCAATGATCTGGATGAGGGGATCAAGGACACCCTCAACAAGTTTGCAGATGACACCAAGTAGGGTAGGCGTGTTGATCTGCTTGAGGGTAGGAAAGCTCTACAGAGGGATCTGGACTGGATGTATCGATGGGCTGAGGCCAATGGGATGAGCTTCAACAAGGCGAAGTTTTGGGCCACAACAACCCCATGCAATGCTACAGGCTTGGGGAAGAGTGGCTGGAAAGCTGCCCAGCAAAAAAGGACCTGGCGGTGTTGGTCGACAGCCGGCTGAATATGAGCCAGCAGTGTGCTCAGATGGCCAAGAAAACCAATGGCATCCCAGCTTGTATCAGAAATAGTGTGGCCAGCAGGACTAGGGAAGTGATTGTCTCCCTGTACTCATCACTGGTGAGGCCACACCTCATATACTGGGTTCAGCTTTGGGCCGCTCACTACAAGAAGGACATTGAGGTTCTGGAGCATTTTCAGAGAAGGGGAACGAAGCTGGTGAAGGGTCTAGAGAACAAGTCCTCTGAGGAGTGGTTAAGGGAACATGGGTTATTTAGCCTTGAGAAAAGGAGGCTCAGGGGAGACCTTATTGCTCTCTACAACTACCTGAAAGGAGGTTGTAGCAAGGTGGGGGTCGGTCTGTTTTCCAAAGTAACAAGCAATAGAACAAGAAAAATCAGGGAAAGTTTAGGTTGGATATTAGGAAAAATTTCTTCACTGAAAAGGTTGTAAAGCACTAGAACAGGCTGCTCAAGGGAAGTGGTAGAGTCACCAACCCTGGAGATATTTAAAAGACATGTAGATGTGGTTCTTAGGGACATGGTTTAGTGGTGACCTGACAGTGCTAGGTTAATGATTGGACTTCATGATCTTGAAGGTCTCTTCCAACCAAAATGATTCTATGATTCTATGCCAGGGAGAAGTAGGATATTTTTCAATATTTCAGGTGCATTTATTTGGGTTACTTATCTTTTTACCTTTTTTTTTTTGAACATACTTTATCTTATCTAACTATGAGAAAAGGGAGAGGGAATAGAGTCTCTGAAAATGAATCTATTGAGTACTTAACCAGACATGGGAGAAAATACTCGCCCAACAAAGAATAATGAGCACTGTTTCATATATTTCTTCTGGCATAGCAAAAAAGGTTAGTTCTGATCTTTGTGTCCTGCTTTAATCACCAGGAGTTACACATGCAAATCCACAGCAAGACTGTAACTAGAACATTTTAGACTATGTATACAGCTATGGGAACAATGACCAAATCTCATCACAAACAATTCTTTCTCTTTTAGACACTATGAAATCTTTTCCAATAACAGAATTTTCCTCTCAGATATGCGCAGCTGGTCTCAACTCTGATACACTACTGACATTAATGGGATACATGTATACAGTACCTGTATATATATATGCAAGTCAAAATTTACCATGAAACTCTATGAGGATAATATTGATGTTTTCTTTTCCATATCTGTGCTTGAAAGTATGCGTGAAATTTTAGTTTCCTGAAGGATGTTTTAGATACTGTTCTAGATACGGCTCAGCTAAGTCCTTCAAAGTTACACCTATCCAAAGTTGTCCAAAATGCTCTGGGCTAAAAATACTTTAAGGATGGACATTCTTGTAAAATGTGCTATCTGTAAGTCATACATTAAGCATGTCTTGGTAGGGTCATTTCCCATCCTCCAGGCTCTCCCAGCTCCCCATTATCTTGACTAATCAAAGGTAATTGAATGTATCAGTGCTTTGGTAGGGGTTTTTTTTTTTTTTGTCATTGTTACTGTTTACTTATTTGTTATTATTTACTTAATCAGAGTTACCACATGACTGGGACATATCCTCTTCCAGATGAAAACCTGTCTGAAAGGATGAGAAGATATTCTTCATTTTTACATAAAAATTCTTACTCATGTGAATTTGTTTGCTACTCTGAATATACATAGAAACATGAATCTGGCTGTTGAATGCCTGCAACTTCTTACTGATCAGCACATCTGCACTGAGCGTCTGGGATTTGTTGACATCTAATAGCCTGGCTAGCTCCACTGTGTATGCATAGTAGCATTCAACCTTATAGGGTTACCAGGTGTCTGCAAATTTGCAGAGAGGCTTCTGAGAGACCAACTGTATTTGCACTGCACAGCTGTTTTATGCATATGCAATAAAATAAATCCAACCAGCCTGCAAATCATCAGAGTTACCTTACAATGGCAGCAGACTTATGTCACTGCACATAAAAAGATTCTGTGGGAAATCGCAGGGAGAGGTTGGTAGGAAAGGTTGTTGTACTTAGGACACTGGATCTTGAACAGATGCTTAGGGTTTGTCAAATAATGCTGTAACAATTCAGACTTGTTGCTAATAGTTCACATGAAAAGATATGGCAGAGAAAAAAATGGGATTCTATGTCCCCATCTATTTGCAGCTGGAACACTATGGACTCAGTCATGCAGAGCACAGCTGCAAGGAGGCTGGGAAATGCTGTTGAAGGACAGGAACCAGTGGAGATGCAAGAGAGCACAGGTAGAAATTAAAGTGCAACTAGGAAAGGAAAACTCAAATTTGCAGCACCTTTTTCGAATTTGTACAACTATTAAGAGTGCATATTCACTCTGGATTATTGTTCCCAGCATTCAGAAAAAAATATTAATGGACAATACAGCTGCTAAAAATATAGTATCTTGTATTACTCTGTATTTGCTAAACATAGCATATTACAGGTGTTTTATTATAATATACTTCTTAGTCATTTATGTACTTTTTGGAAAATACATTCTTTTAAGCATGTGACTTTGAGCCCAGGGTGTTTAAAACCAAATAGCATTCTGTAAATTATGTTAAACTGTGAAAATGATGATTAGAGTAACTCAAGAGTCAAATTCAGACACCTATTATATGCTGCTGAACTTCAGGTATAATTGGGTCTGTCTCATGTTGATGCTAAAAATAGGAATATTGTAAATGAAGTGGAAGAAAAATTATGGCACAAAATCCCATGAGTCAAAGTCTTCAGAGCATCAGTCTAGTGGTCAGACATAATCTAACATGGCCAATAGATTCTCTTGAAGTGCTCCATGCCATTATGAGGCAATTAGTGAAAATAGGCAGAAGAGATGCTTTCAGCATCTTCCACAAAAGCGAATGAATGAGAAAACTAAAACTCATGAGATGCTTTAGAGTTCTCTAAAGCAAAGGAGATCAACTCCAAGAGTGATTGAGAACTGTTAGTGACTGCACTACCATTCTTTTATTCTTTAATTTTTTTTTTTTTTTTACCTTTCAAAAAGGGAGCTGCAAGGCTGACCAGACCTTTAAGATGGTGATAAAGAAGTCAAGGCAAAACCTGTGTACCTACAGATCTCATCTTCTCCTTCATAGAGCTTTTTTCCTTAAAATTTTCAATTTATTAGTCATATTGAAGTTTCATAGTTACAAACTCAATCTTGGGCTTCTCATTAACTACAGCTGACAAATACTAAATTTACATTTATGTTTCAGGCAATAAGAAGAGATCACAGAAAAGAACACCTTGATTAATTGCATATGCTTTTGGTTACATTTATTTTCTTATTTGCAATCATTGTTCATATTTTCTGGAAACTAATTTTCTTAAATTAACAGTAGAATTGATTCCCATCCTGGGTAGCTATTTCAAGAACACTGTTCATTTCTAGGTCAATTACTAGCTCAGTTAAAATGCTTCTAGTTCATTTGACAGTAAGAATTCAAGTTAAGCATGTAAAATTACCACTGTGAGCAGAAGGAAAGTGCCTTCCTCTATTTTCCTATGATATACAGAGCAGTACGATTTACAAGTGTGATAGGATATTTATAGGTGAATCTGACCACTGCAAGAATAGAATAACAGGGCAGATGGAGAGGAAGAGTAATTTTCATATCCTCAGGTAGAAGCAATATTTTCATAAAATTTCTTCATTTGCACAACTTGTTGAAATGTTGTAAGAGACTGAGAAGCACAGTCAGAACTTTGAATAAATTAGATGATATGATTTAGACGTGTTGCGAAAAACCATCAGAAATCTGTATATAAAGAGGCTTTGCAGATCAAGGCTTTGAAATAAGCTGAATTTGTAATAACAAGGTTTTATAAAGCATCCAGTCTAGAGGAATGTACAGTTAAAATATTTCAAGGCAGAAGTTTTCCATAATAGCAGTAAAGAAGCATTTCCTCATTTGAATCATATTTAATTCTGTGCCCAAGGACATCAGTTTGACCAAAACTCTCCATAGATACAGGGAATTTGACATGGCAATCTAACTCTCAGAATTCTGATGAAGTTTACTTTTTTTCAGAGGTGTTACAGGATATATGCCATCTTTGTTAGGCATATTAATGAGTTTCTAGCACAGAGCTGGAGGCAGTGCTCTTTATGCTTACCAAATAGAAAGTTTTCTGTACTCAGATCCTGTGAGACGACCAGGTCTTGGCATGTAGTTCCTTCTTGTTCCTTCACAAGGAGAACACTAGAAAAGCAGGTCAACCTGCTTAGTCTAGTATCATCTTCTGTTTAGATAACAGGTACAACTTCAGCTGGGGAAATACAATGGGGAAGGAGCAACATATGGTACAAAGTCATAGCCTGGATGCATGCTTTTACTAACTTTGAAAAGCTCCCAGGGAATTCACTGGAATCTATGTTAATCTGAATTAGAAAGAGTTACTATAGTTACTAATACAATAGTTACTAAATATAATTCCCACTATATAAAGTGCACGTTCTAGGACCCTATAAGTTGAAAAGATAAAAGATCTGTAATTATTTTTGCCGTAGTAATAAATGATTGGCTTCCTTTTGTATAGTTTTGCGGTAGACAGAGTATGTGCATAACACTTCGAATGTTTTCAACAATTCAGCATCAGCCAGGGGTATTACAGTTCTTGTTTCCTCTCCTTTTTTATTTAAAGGTTGGAGGTAATTTTTCATGTCAAGGTCATGATTGATGTGGGTTAACTTTCGCTAAAAATCTTTTGAAACATTTTGAGTAATGTTAAAAATTGTGGCATGCAATACATCAAAATATTTTTCTAGGCTTCCTGCGTAAGTAAATAAACACTAGGGAAATGTAGAAGGCATTCATGGTATTTTGTAAGCAAGTTTGAAACTGCATGTTGCAGATTTATATGCTTCATAGCTTACGCTGCAATGCATGTTGTATTTTATTAAAATACACTGTAGGTTGGGAATAGATGGTGATCTACTACATTTGTGTCTTTGCACACATCAATTTGAAATGAAGATCAATTCACTAAGAAACGTATTCAAGCATGGATTATGTAGCCTGTCCGTCAAGTGTCAGTTTCCTGGGGAAATACTAATAGCAAATCCTCAATCTTAGGCCAAATGTCAAGGCTGTAACGTCCAGCACTCTAAGTATGGAACACGGGATTACAAAAACATCTGCCATTGACAGGCAAATGTTAAAGTCACTGATCTTCAGCAGTCAAGATCTGAATAGTGCAGAAAATCCTTCCAAGACATAATTCCTACAGATAAGTAAAGTAAACCATGATGACGAACAGGTGAAGCAGCAATGCATTTTTCTAAGAAAAAAAGAAAAAGGCTATCTACTGTCACTCAGTAGTCTAGGTTTAAAAAGAAAAAAAAGGTAGACAGGTCACTGGCAGGTTTACAGTGTGGACCTCTCCCCTTTTTTTTACAGTTATCATCCCCTCATTCACCTTCATTTGCAGATCATCATAAAAACCTGGGGAACTGAAGATACCTACCTTTTCTCACTATGCTTAGATATCTCAGCAAGGTACTCATGGTGGATGTATAGAATCCCTGCAGTCAGTCCATCCAGAATAGCTCAGATCACTCACATGAGGCGTCTACCTTTCTATTTTAACATATCAAGAGCATGAATCCCTAAGCAACATACTCAGTTTATAGACTTGTGAATGAAGCCCATACTGCAAGGGCAAAGAAAATTGGCTCTTGCTTTGAGTGAAATGATATATTATGAGAAGATCACAACATGGGTGATGAAAAGGTTCAGGGATGCTATAAAACTATCACAGATCAGTATCAGGAAATATTAGAACATCACACCAATACAGTCTTTACTCCTTCATATTTTTTTTTTTCCACTTCAAACTCATGTTAGGAGGTTTTAAGGTATCTGAGCTATCTAAGCATGAAGGATGAACTGTTCTCTTGAAAGCACTTACCGTTCTCCTAAGATAATTGTATTAGACAACTAGTTTAGATTAGCCTTTGGATGATTTTATACTGTTAACATAGGTGAGGTGAGTTCCACATCTAATGCATGTAGATAAATATGAGTAGTTAACCATTTTAAGATCCTTCCATTCATGTGCTGAGTAGGAGGCAGCCATCTTTGGAGGATATGCTTCAGTATTTCTATGTGTTCAAAATTACCTAAGTGAGCTGTGTCTTGGAAAGCTGGATACTTTCCAAGCATTGGGAAGGTGACAGAAAATAGCTGAGAGTGTTTGAAATGTAGTATTCAATATCATGTATACACCATACTCTGCAGGGATGTGCAGTAAAGGTGTTAGACAATTAGCTGTCAGCAGGTATTTACTGTTTGCTAAAATTCCAAGATGACATCTGCCACAACTGTTAAAGTTCAAACCGCATCATTTTGGTATAATTTTTACTTTTCCAAATATTCTAATGTATGTTCATTGCTGTCTTGAAATAAATCAATCAGACAGTAGCTTATTTACCTTTTAACTGTATAGTAACCAACAAGCACAAGAAACTTTTATATATTTCCATTTCTGTGGCACCAGTGGCCACAGAAAAAGGTGTACCCTTTCAACCAAGACTTTAATTGTTCCTAAACTGAAGGAAGACCAATATAGTGCTGGCAATTTAGGAACCTTTTGTCCTACCTAGATATAGCTGTACACAAATCTTGATAAACTGTATTATTTAGCTTGTTGCAGATCTATAAAAGAGTATGAATAATACAATGTGTACTTCTGTTACTTTTCTAGCAATCACATTGTTTTCTCTATTAGTACATTTCTTAGCAATAAAGGAAGGTTTCAAGAGTTTTGTTCTTAGAACCTAGGCTAGAAATTATTTTTATGATCTGCTCCATTTGCATGCTGTCTCACATCTGACAGTCCGCTATGAGCAACTGAGAAAGTTCTTCTGCATAAATTACAGTAAGCCTTATGGCAATTATTGCTATCTTTACTGATCCATGCAAAACCATTTCTTCTCTCACTTCAGAAAGTGAAAAGCCTCTTCTTTTTAGGGAGTTGTTGACCACATTACAGTTTTCAGCAATATAGCTGTGCAAGTAGAAGTTAACCAGGCCCCAGAGAGGCCTGGTTAATTAGAAGTTTTGCTACGTGGCATAAGTGAATGAATTGTGGGTAAGACATTATATGTAGGTTTCTACCCAGAAAGGGCAATTTTACTTGCTATTAATTAGACACTAGGCTACAAACTAAGGTTATCTGTTATACTGGATCATAAGAAGGCCAACTCCCAGAGTTGTTTTGGTACTGAGCATTTTGTTAAGACACGTGCAAGGTTAGACTATTAAAAGAATAATCAACCATTTTAACAACGTTAATACAGAAGTGAAGTGAACCAATAAGAAAAAGGGGCACATATTCAGGTATAGTTTAGGAAAATGAAGTTGTGAGGTGAATGAACTGGGGAGTATAAAGGCATGTTTAAAAGACAAATTTCTTTGGTCTGCTTTCTGAACATGGCATCTTTCATTCCTGTCATTCATCTTGTCCTGCCAAGTTGAAGGTTTTGTGATACCAGGCTCTGAAGGTGTTTTGCTTGTTTGAATGTTTCTTTTGGTTTAGGAATGAAAAAGCCAGTCCAGGTCTTGTTAGACTTCTGCTATGCACATCTACAAAAAGGGAGGAATAATGTTTTCCTAATAATGTCTTCAGAGTCAGGAAATGAATAAAGGAGCAGGTAGCCCTATCTTTATGAGACAGCTAGCAGGTTGTATCTTGATTTGTTGAAGGACTGTTCCCTCAGGATTGCTGTCATGGCTGTAAGCTGTGCAGTGGGCTGTAATTCAGTCGATTAAAAACATATAAATAATGTTAAAATGCTACTTAAGACTGTTCACACTGTCTGCTCTGTACCTATATTGAGTAGGCCAGCAGACACTGAATACCCATATAGTCAGTATTCAGCCTGTGGTAAAGCCATGGGGCAAAATAATCTTTGAATTCCAAATAGTTTACTGGGAAGGATGTTGGCTGCTGTTCTGGAAACATGTCTCAAAACTGTCTTCTTCCATTTCTGTAGCAACTGATAGCGTGTCTATACAATGTCCAAGAAGTCTACTGGACTTAAAGGTTCTGCATAACTGCTGTTAGCTGTGCTCCCTTGTAGGCTTAGTCTCTCTCACAAATGCCTCAGCTTCTGAGAACAAATCATCATCACACCTCAGCTAAGGCTTTTTGAGGATGGCACACGGTCCAAAACCACAGGACATATAAGCCCATGACATAATGAATGAACAGAGAGGAGGCACTTTATAGCCTCCTCCCCTGCAGTCAGGCCTCCCCTGTTGAAATGGGGAAGGAATTGCAGGAGCAGGGCTTTGAGTTTTGGGGTTTTTTTTAATTCTTTAGAACAACTCAGAAAGAGAATTGTCATTTTTATGTTTTCATTTGTATTGTCAAAAAAACCTAGCTTTTTTTCAGACTGAATTCTTGCAGTAGAAATAAGCCACATCTGCAAAAATTTGATTAATTCATTCAGCCTTTGTTGTACCCCTATCACAACTGAATGAATTAAGGGATAGGTCTTAAAATAAGTGATAGATAATAAACAAGGGGAATCAATTATAGTGGTGAGGGATGCTTGCTTAAAGCAAGAGATGAAGGGTCGCCCTAATTTCTCTTGTTCATCAGCTAGAAGTGATGAGACTTTATGCTTGTCATTCACTGAGGTTTGTTATAGTTAGCCTTGAAAGTCTGACCACTTCATTTTGAATGCTTGCTTTCACAATTCTGGGTCACTTATGTTATGAACAAAAAGAAACAGTTTTAATGAGAATTCTGGACATTGGTTTTGGTCCCTTTCAATTCCTATCTACCACCAGAAAGGAAGTGATACGTACATTTCTGAGAGCAAGCAATATTATAATTTTATTCATGTGGCAGTAATGTGTGAATCGGTGTATCATGTCCTAGTGAATACACTAGGTATCTAAGCAGCCAGGCATTTAGTAACTAAGGTTCTGATTTGACATGTACTTTTATTTCATGAATGTATTTTATGTCCTGTTAAAGTCAATGGGTTACAAACACTTTTTAAAGCATAAGTATATGTCTACCTGATTTTGTATGTGGGATCGCAGCAGATGAACAGAACCAAATTGGAAATTTCTTTCCTTTAATCTGCATGTTTGACTGTCCAACTTGAAAACCATGTGGACTGATTTTCAAAGATTTTAAACCTGAGCAAATTCAAGTCAAAGTAAAACCTTGTATTCTAAGGGGTGCTTCATTTTACAGCTTTAGAAATGAAGTATGACACACCTTTGCAGTGAGGCATAGAAAGCATTGATTTTATGTTTGTCATAAACTCCAGGATACACAGGTAAAAGGAAGTTCATAATAATGACAACTTTTTATCGATGACTTCTCTGAACAGAAATTAAAGCCTCTTCTATCTGCAAATGAGAAAGTATTTAAAAAGGAGAATAGAACATATTTAGTGAGTGGCAGATCTGTTTAACACAGAAAATACATGGCTAAGATACGCAAAAGACTTGAGTGCTTGAGACTCATCTGTTATTTTTAAAGGATTTTTAAACAATTTTTAAAAGGATTTCTAAATATTTTTTTAAAGTATTTATAAAGGATAAAAAAAAATGTTTAGTAAAATGCAGGAAGATACAACTAAGTGTAACTAAGTGAGGCTGTGCAGAGAAAAAAGTAACCTGGGCAGCAGAACAAGTATTGCAATGATAAAATTTACTAAATTGGTAGGAAGTTTCTCAAGTATCACAGTAAAAGTCCCATTACTGATTGTGCAAAAGAATAATCAGTAAGTAATGTGTCCCCAGAAAAGGCTATTTTCACTAGTACAATGTTTTTTTGAATCCTATTTTGAATTTCTTTGAAGAAAATATTAGCCTCTGATTTGTCTGAGTTATCTCTGCAGAAAATTGAAGATGATGTTAAGAAGTGAACAAGGTAAGTGCTGTATATATGTTTTTGAAACTAATCTATACTGCTAAGTTTGGGGCACTCTAACTGGGTAAACAGATATTTATCAGCAATCCAAATTCCAGTGCATTGCTCCAGCAAACTGATGGAGAAGATTGGGCTTCTAACAGGTCACAGCCATTAGACTACAGTGGAGGATCAGATCTAACATTGAAAATGTAGGTCCTAAAATACTGGCATTAATTGGGAATTCATGAATTCTTTCTTCAGTAAATAACTTGAATACCTAAAGGACAGCTATCAGCCTGATATGTGGGCAATCTTCTGTTCCTCTGGGAATTAGACAGCTCTGGGAATCAAAGATCAGGATGAAACTAGGGCACATTCAATTCCTATTCAAGCCACTGAATGTACTTCAAACCACACTTATTTTGTTTTATGTGTTTGCTTTGCTGGGAAATGTGTTACTAGCCAAAGCCTTCAATCTCTCTGGCACAAATTACAAGTTTTATATAATTGGCAACAAACTCTGCATGTACCAAACAAAATTCTACCTCTGCCTTCAAGAGAACAATGAACATGGCTGCAATGTAATTCTTGGCATATGCAGCTCTGCATGTGCTGCTTTCTCTCTTCTGATTTTGAAAAGTAGAGAGCACAGAGGCAGTGCATAGTCAGAAAATACTGGTGCTAAAAGTTCTCACAGGTCCCTGAAGGACCTCGTAAAGTACTTTATAGCATCAATTGTATTATATATCATCATAGGAAACACTTAACTAATCTTGGGAAGCCTATTTAAAAAAGCCACAAAGTCCAAAGAACATGTATTTTTCAAATATATCAATATCACAAGTATATCAATATTATTCTGGTGACAGCATCAAAATTTACTGACAGCTAAATGGACCCAGAACAGATTTTTCTTTTTTTCAGTTGTTGGGGAAATGCTTAGCAACTGAAAAGATATTTCCTGGCCAGAACCTAATTCATCTTCTAAAGTGAATTAAAAAAATCCACTTAAAAGCTAAAAATACAATGTAAGATAAAACTTGTGCTCAAAAGAAAACCCCTTTTTTAAAATAATCTTTCAAGTTCCAACAAGGTCTAACCAAATTCTTGTGACAGAATTGAGAAAGTAAATGGTTTATTTTACCAATAGAAATGAACTGGTAAAAAATTGGCTCATCAGGAATATAATAATTCTGTGTACAGTTATATACAGTGTACAACTAACAAATGATTAATAATATAATTTATCTAGAATCTTCTCCAAAAATTTATCCTAGCACTGTATGCAGCTTTAGCAATTTTATTAAAGGAAAAGTATTTTTCTAGCAAGGATTGCACCATTAAATAGCATGTGAGCTTCCACCTTCAACTAGCAGCAGAAATGCCAGCTCGATCAGTAGCAGGTGCCTGTCTGTGATATATGTGATGCCATCACAGAATCTGGCAAGCACTACTTAGGACACTGCATAATGGATTAATATACTTTATCCTAGGTCTTCAGATACCATAAACTGATCTTCCCTGCATAGAGCATGGAGGTTGAGACCTGACAGAGATTGACAACTGCCAGAGCTGTCAGCAGGGAGATGCCTCAAGTCAGCACATTCATCATGCAGCTGACCAGAGCACACGCATAGGAGAGCACGGGACCAGCTCAGCAGTCCCCAAGGCGGGGCAGAGGGGTACCCCAGTTCTCCTCCTTTTTAGCTTTTAAAGACTTGTGCCCTGTCTAGAAGGCAATTTGGGTTCCCTCAGCAGTTGTTGGAGAAAGGCTAGTGTATCTGACGTGAAGTCTGCTCAAGTTCATTTTACTCTGTAGTCCCAGGATTATTGCATGAAAATGTACCTCCTTTTTGGATGCCAGAGACTGACAGAAAATATGTATCTTTTTATTCACAGTAACAGCTAGTGTGACCTGGACATCTTTCACTGTCAGCAAGAATGAACCTCACAGCCCACATACTAACACATTCCCCCGGTACAATCTCAGTGAAAATCTCTAATTATGATATATTAATTTACTGAAATGCAATGTTGCAGGCTTTTAAACCAATGTTTTAGCATTTTGTTGCAGTATCTAGATGTTTATACTTTGTCATATTTTACAGGTGCTATTTTGATTATTTATTATTTTGCTCTCATGCATGCAAGCTTTTCTCCACTAGTCTGTGAGGTCTAAGGGAAGCTTGCCTGGATCTTTGCAGACAAGAGTGCCATTTTCAAACATGAAGTATAAGATTTGAAGCAACTTGCCCATCTTTCCCATTATCTCTGTCCCTTTGCACAGTGAAGATGAAAACTCACAATGAAGATGACAACCCACAGCAATATATAAAAGCTGAAGTAATGTAAGAGGTTGAAGTTTCTCTCTCATACACATAATGTTCATTGTAGTGCAGGAAGTTCATGATGGCCAACCCAAACTATACCAAAACGTAAGGCAACTCCTAAGCATTATGAAATACTTGAAAAAGAAGATACTTATATCTGTAATCAGAAACATATATACCCACATTTCAAATTCTATATAAAAAAATAGATTTACATGCATATTTAATTCTTGATACAGATTTAATTATTGTTATTAATTTTTGGTTTATACATGTTAATATACATATATGTGTATATGAGATCCCTGATACTGTGTACGTATCCCTGATACATACTGTGTATGTAAGATCCCTGACACCTGTCTTTCAGTTTTTCAATCTTTAGGCCACAGTTACTTCCATGACACTATCTTAAGACTTGCAGACCTAAAGATATACTGAAGTGAATGATCAATAAATGGTTCACTATTTGTCAATGCTCTATTGTACAACAGAAATAGTATTTCGACTATATATAAGAGTATTCTATGTGGAAACAACTAGGTGTCTACAAATCTTCAAGCTTCAGAGAGTTGAAGGTGGTTTTTTTTCCCCTATTAGACAGAAAAAGTTAGAAACCAAAATGCAAAAATCAAAAAATAACTACTTTGTTATTGTTATTTGTCCAGCTCTGTCTGGTACTATATTAGTATGAAAAAATACTCCTTTCCCAGAGAGAAAATCCATTAATATTTGTGAAATGCTTAGCTATAGTGATGAGAAGGATCCCGTTAGTACTAGACAGATGTATCTGCAACATCTGGCAGTAGATTTCACAGCCCAGTCAGAGGTCTGGCCTTGATGACTCTGTTTAATTATCTCTTGGCTAAGGAATGTATGTCTTTCCCTCTTATCTCTCATAATCCTACAGAGATCTCGTCTGGGAAAATTATTGGGTAAGTGAAAACTTAGCCCAGGGAGTTGATGAGATGAGGTAAATCTCAAGCTGCCATGTTCATGAATACTCAAAGTTTTAGCACTATTTTACAAGCTTTGGCAGAGGGACATCATTAATGTTTCAGAAGTTCTCCTGATCTCTCTTTATTGCTCTTTGGCCAGTGTCCCTGTAGTTTTCCAGTGTAGCATTTTTTATTGCTGGAAGGAACATGATACCTCTTTCTGGTAGGACAGTCTTTTTTTTTTTTTTAATGAGTTGAAAAATAAAGTGGAATATAACTATGTAGGTAGCCTTAAACTTGGACATCAAAGTAGTAAAACAATCAATCCTAGGAGTTGTTCAGCTCTCTCGAGCATTAACTTTATCATATTTCTAAATGTTCTGCTTTACTAATAGAGCATTTGTTACTATTAACTGCAGGTAGAATATTATACCTTAGCTAAATCTATCAAGGAGTAACATTTAGTTTCTCACACATGAGAGTCCTGAAGAAAGTTAATTACCATGACTCATTTCTTCCTAATTCTACTGGTTTGGTAATTCTGTCCATGATGTTATTTTTTACAACCAAGCAAGTATCTCTCAAGAAACTCTCAACTAATCTAACTAGCACATTTGATTCCACTGAGAAGCATCCAAACTATAGAGAGGTATTCCACAAAATACCATTGTATTATACAGAACATACTTTTAAACCAAAAGGGAAATAAATTTTGGCACTTAAGGCACATACTTGATCTAAGCAATGTTTTTTATAAAGACTCTTCTAGCATGGGCGTGTTTTTCCTCAGTTATCCTCCCTGTGATTTCTTGCAGTTTCCTTTGAGCACCTGATATTCCTTTCTAGACATACAGAAATGTGAAAGTTAAATTTTTGCAGAGGTTTGTTTTTTTTTTTTTTTCAAACATTAACATTGAAATTAACCATTCCTTTTGGCAAATGGCAAATTTATATTTTCATGGTAAATGATGTGATCCAATGTGACTCACTTGACCTTTATTCCAAGGATACTGGCTTGATATTTCTTTTTAATACAATATCAGTAGTGCAAAAATAATAATACTTGCTTAAAGGTATTGTTTGTATATCACATTTAAGCACAGAAAATGGAAAAGTTAGAGAAAGTCCTTTTGTAAAATATAGTGTCTTTTAAAGAAGCAGGCTAAAATTGCATAACTGGATGTGTTTAAAAGCCATACAGATGTGGTGCTTGGGGATATGGCTTAGTGGGGGACTTGGCAGAGTAGGGTTAATGGTTGGACTCGATGATCTTAAAGGCCTTTTCCAACCTAAATGATTTTTTGACTCTATGAATATTCTATGAAAAGACAATGTACTTTTGGCTAAATGAAGCAAGATAGAATCATTGCTGACCAGAGCACCATTTATTCCCGAAACTTAGTGGATTACTCTAAAGGAAAATCAAGTCAGTTCTATTCTTCTGTGAAGACTTGACCATTCCTGTGCTACTGAGGACTAAATGTCTTAAACACTAAGTTGAAAAAAATTAATCTTACAATTATAGAGATAATCTTACAATTAATCTTACAATTATTGAATCCAAATTCTGCATATGTTTGAGACCAGTCATGCTACCCTTGCCATTTAGAGCTCTTTCCTTGTTTTCCATGGGTCATTAGCAGAAGATTTTCCCACAAGTGAATCTTAGTGAGTGTCCAATAGGGAGTGGAGTGATATGTTCTTTTCCAGTATGACTCAAAACTGAGTTGCTTTACATCCTTTTACACCTGCCAGCACTTTTTTAATGTGCAGTGTCATCAGAAGCTGGTGAATGTATAATTCCAGAGATGAAAACAGGATTCTATTTAGTCAGAAAAGACCTCATTTTAACTTGATATGGGCTGCTGTCTACGGTTTCACGCTGTACATATTGCACTTGAAGAACTGTCTATGTGAAAGTGCCTCCCCTAGTGCGGAGCACCAGCAGTCAGAACACTAGAAAAAGTCAAGCCCTTGGATGCCTACAGAATGAAAAACTTCTTAACGATCTGCTAGATCAGTGACTAAAGAAATGATATAACAGCTCTTTTGCTATATGGATTCAGTGAAGGCACAGGAGATCATATACCGTAGTAAATCAAATCAAGAAATATTTAAATGCTGTTTAGTTCATAGATCAGTGATCTGGTAAACTGTAATGGAGATTTCTGAGCCATTATGATCTGATGGAAAAAATGCAAGTTAAGTTCTGTTCATCTATTAGAAAGCAAGAACCACAGTGAAGCTGCAATGGTCTACTTGTGTTAAAGCCTGTGTGGAGCATTTTTAATTAACTATTCATCTGCTCATTAGTCAGGATTAATGCAGAAGGATCTATTAAGATCTAGTGTCTCAAAGAGTATGTCATGCCAGGAGTTTGTAAAACCTGAAGATATATTACCCAGTCACAGTACCACATTATAGACTGACAGAAAAATTGCATCCTTAAAGAATAAAGCTGGCTCTGAGTAATGCTTGTGCAAGCAAATACCTTAAATCTTTTTTTAACTACTATTTTTCCCAGTTCTGTAATTAATCAGAAAAGCATAATCTAAGATGTTTTTTCCCCAAGTCTCCTAACACAATCATGTTTATCAGTTTCTGTAAAATCATTTAAGAAATCCCAGTTATGCTATCCTGAAACAATACTTCATCATATTTCGTCCTCATAACCCTGAAGAGTTCTAAAGTCAAATTATTCAGGGAGCTGAGCTTTTTGATACATACACCTCAGCCTTAAGAAGGGAAGGCAAAAGGGAGACCTTATTTCTGTCTTCAGCAACCTGTATGGGAGGTGCAGGGAAGATGAAGCCAGACTCTTCTTGTAGGTGCGCTACAGCACAAGAGGCAAGAGACACAAGTTTTGACAAAGTAAACTGAAATTAATATAAAGTTTTCTTTTTTAATGAAGGTCATAAATGGCTGGAGCAATGTGTCCAGAGAAGCTGAGGCCTCTCCATCCTTGGTGGTGAAGTCTCAATGGATATAGGCATAAGCAACTAGATCTAGCTGGACATGCTACACACATCTGTTGGAGTTTTTTGGCCTCCTGAGGCCCATTTCAACCTCTGTTCTTCTGTGATTCCGTGACTCCATAATTAGAAATCCAGTGAATCTCTGCCTTGAAGTTTTCAAACTTCATATTAATGTGACAAATGTCTAAAATCTTAAACAGCTGCAGTATAAATATTTGGAAGCATTTATAAGAGGACATTTCCAACAACCTAAAAGCTCTTTGCTGAACAACTGAGATTTAGTTTCTTAAATGTTTTTTTTTTTTCTTTAGCTACTGCTTACGAATATATAAGTACTTTTATCTATGTATCTCCTCCAGAGGCCTTGAAACAATGCTACTTTATTTTATGGTCTCAGATATTCCATAAAATGTAACACCTAACAATTTTCTTAAGAGGAGGCCTATGTATGTTTTCTATCTGATGATCTTTCAAGAAAAAGGTTGTGTGACTTGAAAAAAATCTATTAGAGTGCTCTCTGCAATAATCTGGGATGTACATGCAACACAGGCTGTCTGAGAAGATGAATATGTTATTCCATGTTTTCCTGTATTTATATTTTGGGACAAACTTTGAGAAGATTTCATGTTAAGTCTACAAGTTCTGGATATATGTTAGTGTGGCAAAAAGCCATGGTTGAGATTTTATAGGCTTTGACAAAGTCAGAAAATGTGTTAATGTATTACAGGGGGGGGACCATAGAGAAAAAAAAACCACATTCAAATTGAATTTCACTGCCTCTAGTGTGTTTTCGGTCAATTCACAATCACCTACATTTGGAGAGCTTGATCCAAGACTTCAATCATCTTTTGATGACCTCAGCAGATTTTGGATCAAGTCATTCTTAATAGAGCAATAATCAGGAGACATTTAAGCATTTTTATGCACTCTTTTTGAAGAAAATAAAAATTTAGAAACAGGATATGAAGGTAGCAAGAAGAAACAGTAATCTCATTTCAATATGTCACCTGTCCAGATTTACCAACTCTTACTGATATAGCTGCAAACTTTGAATACACTACTCAATATTCTGCTGAATCATGCAGAAGAATACCTATTGCAATAAAGATATATCATTACATATTTACAAATGTTCTGGCTATATTTGGAAATGATATCTAGGTAAATAGCACTGTAAAGCACGTGATAAATTAAAGAGCTGATAAGTTATCTTGCACCTTTGAACAAAATAAAATGTGTTCTACATTTCTCACACTGTTGAATGGCCCTACTTCCCATATTAGGAAGTAGAAAGTGCTTCTGTTTTTCTTTTTTTTTTTCCCCAGAAGTACACATATCAGCTTTCTCTTTCAGATCTGACTTTATAATCCTTCCTAAACTGAATATTTTCTCACATTTAAATAAAACCCCCTAAATCTGTTATCTGATAATAGTTCAAAGTGAGGCAATCAGCTAAGAACAGCTGAAAATAATTACTCAAAGAGAAAGAAAAAAATCAATAACATAACAAATCAGATAGAAATTTCTTCTGAAAAGAGCAACTGATCAAATCTTGCAATCAATATTTTGATTTTTCTTCCTCATACGGCAGAGATTTTTATGAAGCTCATACCAAAGTTATGATACACATGCAATCTTAGCCTCACCTGCAGACCTCTGAGTACATATTCCTTCACACTTATATAGACCAAATGAAATAAAGCATTATTTAAGAGGACAGATAATGAGTCCTAGTGCAAGAATTGTGCCTAAAGCTTGCTATTTATGTTGTCCAGTGAGGAGCATGACTAAAAGGAGGCCTTCACATTTCTCCATTGTTCAGAGATGGTGCAAACCCAAATCTGGCAAGGTGTTCCCACTGAAATAAGCCCTGTTTTTTTCCTACTGAGATCAGTGGGTAGCATATAGATGTACTCAGTGTTTAAGTGGAAGCACACATACATTTTCAAAGCACTTAAGAACAGTGATTAAGACTTCATGTGTTAAAAATATTTTTCTTAGCTAAACCATTAGTGTTTAGTAGTTCGCATAACTAAAGTACAGTATAATTCTTGTACAGATCAGGTAAATTATGTTCTTAACATATTTTAGCCAAATATGACAAGCTCTAGCAATTGTAACATGGCAAGATGGTTGTGATCCCATCGCCAAGTTTTAACTCTTGTTTTCTCAGATATGTTGACAAATCTTTGGTAAGTTTGTTCATTGCACAGAGCTCCCCTTCTCTACCTTTAAACAGGGATGCCAGTACTGTATTTCTCTCACTTGGTATCCATTTCATTTTGCTTTAAATCATACTCAGGCAGACAGGAACTCTCTTTAGCCACGTGTTTGCGTGCCACCGAGTGTGATGCTGTGGCTGGGACTTCCTCAAATATTAGTAAGATAGATACAATATCAGGAGCCTGGGTTACAGTTCAAAACTAAATGACTGTGTGGAGACTACATGGACTCAGACACCAAAGCACTTCAATGACAGACACAGACAATCAGTGATTTAGGTTATCTCTGCTCCTTGCAAGAACCATAGAATCATAGAAAAGTCCATGTTGGAATGGACCTTGGAAGATCATCTGGTCCACCATTTTGTGGGAAAGGGATCCTAGATGATCTTATTTAGCGCCCTGTCCAATTGCATCTTGAAACCCTCGCTAACCTGGCGGGGTTGTTTGGTGTACAATTGTTCTTACCGTAAAAAATGTTTTTCTTATGTTGAGATGAAGCCTCTCCTGGTGCAAGTTGTACATGCTGCTCCTTTTCCATGTGGCTCCTTGTGAAGAGAGCCTTCTCCTTTTATCTGGTCTTGAAGTTCTTGAACACTGTGATGAGGTCTCCTCTATGTCAAGAAAGGATCTAACTCTTTCAGTCTTTCCACGAGGCAGGTTCACTAGCCCTTTGATGATCTTGATGGCCCTGATGTGGTCTGGGAGAAAAGCCGTGGGGGCAGGCGTGGCAGCTGGGGGACACATGGTGGGTGCTACTAAGGCCAAGCTGGGGAATCCCCAGGCTCTCTGCCTGCTGACAGTTATTGGATGAAGTAGAAAATACCCTGTTCTCTGTCAGATTTGTTCAAATTGTCGCTGTTGCTTTTGCTCTCCACCTACCCCTCTCAAGGTCACTGCTTTCACAGTGTTTGGTGGGTTGTTTACACTTACGGTACTCTGTGCTTGTAACTAAGCTGTGGCCTTAACCTGTAGGGCTAGATGAAGTTTACATGCCAGTACCATGGTCAGCTGGGCCTAATTTATGCTAACTGCTTTGTTCTGCTTGTGTCAAGATTACCCCCATAAACTCTGCATATTTCAGGTAGAAACAGCTTCAAAACTTCATTTTCTCAACCATTCCCTACAACAACAAGGGTAGATTTGTCCACCCCAGAGAGCAATGTCAACACAAACGCCAGAGGAAATGGACGAAGGGAAGACAGGGAGCACTGTGGTCAGAGGTAAAGCTGACACCCTAACAACAGAGCTAACGACAGATGGAAGGAAAATTTTGTTTTCTGTAACGCAAGACTGTAAAGTACTTAGCCAGCTCTGAGCTCAGTGAAGAGGAAGACAGTCCAAAAGACAAGCAGTATGTTTCACATAAAACGGTCTCACTACTAAGGAAGTGAGAGGCGAGAGAAAATTTTTTTGAAAAGAGAGGAAAAAGCTAGACGTTTATTCTATTCATCAAAGGGAAGGAAGAAGCAAATGAATCAGAAATCAAAGATTGGATATCACTGGTCTTGCTGACAAAGCAATCAGCAATCCCCTCACAGCAAGTACAGGGGTTTGTTGAACAAAGCAAAGGAATTTAAAAGTCTTGAAGAAAATAGGGTCTTTCCATTTATAAAATTAGGCATAATTTTAGAACAGCGTTTTGATTTTGGAGCTGTAAAGAATTTCTGCATTAAAAATATATAAATCCCAATTTTGTGATGTACAATTAATAATGACTTTGTCCAAACCCTCTCCAGCCTCCTTTGTAATTCTCTTGAGAAAGCATTAAATGAGGGCATTTTCACTTTAGTTGAAAATCAATGACACTTCAATGAAGCATGCATTTCCAAAATATTATGCAACTGAGAGGCATGCAGTTCTGCAGCTAAGTCAAGAGACGAGGACTTTCTAAGTAATGATGCCAGTTTAGTAGCAGAAATCTTGAAAAAAAATCATAATTATATATTATAGGTGCCACTGTTAGTCCCCTGAAAGTCTCAGGGTAAACCCCTGGGGTTCCTCACTTCAAAATGAAAAATGCAATGCTCAATCAAATACAAAGCAAGGCAGAATGATATTTAATGTTTCTGTTTCTGGGATATTTTGTGAAAACATGAGTTCTTTTTCTGCAGCTTTTTTGTAGGGTTGGGATGAAAGAGAGCAAGAATGAGTTATCACACACTGGAACGGCTTTCCCAGGGAAGTGGTGAAGTCCTGGAATCTTGCAGTCCCCCTCTGAAGGTATTTAACAGTTGTGTAGACGTAGTCCTGAGGGATATGGTTTAGTGAGGGTCTTCTCAATGTTAGGTAAATGATTGGAATAGATGATCTTAAAGGTCTTTTCCAATCTAGAAAATTCTGTGATTCTGCAAAGAGAGTAACTGCAGAGAAGAAGCAAGAGTCCAGAGCTTCATATCTGACCAAGCCTCTGGGTGACCATAGAACCATAGCCTGACACTTCCAACTAGCACAAACATCTTGCTCCTGTTTCTGTTTAGTCTGTATGCATAGTAATTTCTCTGTATCTTCACTTTCTGTACCACCCTTAGGGGTGGCCAAAATCGCTTTCAACTAGGGTGTTAGAAATAATGAAAAGGGATGTACTTATACTGAAAAAAAAAAGAGATCCAAAAGGGGAAGAAAAGGTAATATAAATATCAGAGTTAGCAATGGCGGAATATTTCACTTCCATCATAGACAGGAAAGAAACAGAAACTTGAAGAATAAACCCCAGAAATTTGTGCTGCATGACTCCACAAAGTGGATATACAAATCAGCTACCACCCGTTCTTTCCTCTTCCAGCTCTTCCTTGCTGCCCAGTAGCTCTGTCCTATGGAAGCATATGGACTGATGTAGTTCTTCTGCTACTGGTCTTCAAATTTTGCCTCTAGTTATGAAAATAAGAGAAGTCAGCTGAGGCTGTTTCCATGAAGTGGCAAATTATCTAGTGGCTAAAGCCAAGTTTCTGTTAAACATCTCATGTTATCTAAGGTACCAGTTATATAACCCCTTATTAGCAAAACTTCTTGTATATGAGTGAGTATGTGTATGCATGTGAATGGGTATGTTTAATAATAAGAAACTGACATTAAAAAGGCCAAAAAGGAATGTCTAATGAGAAAGGATGTTCCCGCTTTTGGAGAAATTAACTGCTCCAGTGAATTGCAAAGATAAACCACAAGAAATTATCCAATAATTTGTCTGTTGTAATTAGAGATGGGCCTGAGCTGCTAAATTCTTAGCCAGATCCAAATTATGGGGGCATCTGGAGCTGGGGTTATACTTTTCTTTGATAGCCTTTCAGTCAAGCTAATATGAAGAACAGATAAAAACTAAGGGACCTGGTCGCCTGCCACAGCATACAAACAACTGCCATGGACTTTGAAGACAGTTACTCAAATCCTGTGGTAGATTAGGAGCCAATTACTATAAGTTAGTGCATCCTATTCAAGGTATTTTCCCCTTGGTCATAACACTGAAAACTATCTTATGACACTGAGGCAATGGTAATTAATTACTTGCCTTCTGCAGTGGAGAGATGAGACCCACAAGTTTTCATAACTACATATTAACACAGACACCTGTAAAGCTCTCATTTTTCAGTAAAATAAAGTTTCACTCACAAACCTTACCTTTTCAAACTTTTCTATCACAAGTGGGTAGTGATGTTCAGTGGAAGGGAGTGAAGAGGCAGTGCAACCACAGGCGGTACTTTAGTTGAAAATCATTTTTGTGAATCCTCCTTAACTAGCTGATTTATCAGATTTATCAGTCAAAGAACAGGACTCTGGGAAATTACTGAAGACCAAAGTATGGCATGCAATTGTATGGACACCTTGCTTGAAGAAGACTGAACAATGCATTTCAGATCTAGAAGAAGTCAGTCAGTGTCTGACTCTGAGGGCCACGTACTGACCCTGCAGACCAGGAGGCATATGGGAGCATACCACACCTCGCCTCCTGGCTCATGTGCTCCTTTTCAGAGGAAAGCTGAAACTCACACCCAGGTCTCTTATCAACACGCTGTGATGATGTAGCCAAAGTAAACTGCAGTGCGGGTGCAGTTGTTTATGACTGAGCATGAATTTCTGCCTAACAGACCATAAAAATTTATTCGTGGATTCTGCTCAGTGACACCTGTGACAAGAGCTGACCAGGTACAGTGGTGCAAGTAAACGTCTCCTGGCGTTTGTCATTTTTACTAAGGCAATAACTGGAAGGCACAAGGAAACAGAAGATACTGCATGCAGATAACCTGTTAGGTAAGCAAAACACACAAGCACTGGAGATGATGGCTGACACGAGCATACATGTATCTGAAGAGAAGCCCAGGGAGCAGAAATCCTCACCAGTTGTTGGGACAGTGATTTGACAAAGGGTCTTAAGGGAATGGAAACATTTGGGTGGGAGGTTCCCCCTTTCTGTAGCAGAAAAGAGAAGCAATGTTGAGAAAGATGCTTTACAAGGTGGGAAGTTAACAACAGGTAAGAAATAACCAATTCAGCACTGCCAGCAAATTGATACTGACCTTCTAGGAAAGCTGCTGTCATCATCAAAGCATCTGGCCTGAGCCAGTCCCCCACAAACAACAGAAGGTATAATTGGATTGCTGATTCTGGTTACCACAAGTTCAAAAAGAGTGAATAAAGCGAACTATAAACATGAACATATTCCTGCTAATTAAGTAAAAACTAAAACAAAAACCAAAACAATTATCAAGCAAATAAAGGAAGCTAAAATCAGCCCAAACCCTATAAAATCTGCAGAAAAAAGCATCTAAAAACATGACTAAAGCAGACCTCAAAGCACAGCAGCCATCTGTGCCAGCTAGGATCTAGTAATAATACAACTCCTAATAGCAACATGAATAATAAAAGTAAAACTCTCATGAGCTGCTACAGTTTTTTGCAGCAACAATAATAGATTTTTCTCTGTGGTCTCTACTCTTTATGTACAGATCATTATAACTGTGCTTAACATTTGCAAGGAGGATCCTCCTTTTTAGATGTGACTTGAGGGAATATTTGCAGTCAGTGGGTTAAATCCAGCTCTAGGAGCTCAATGCTCTGCTTCGAGGATTTCCAGGAAGAATTTCTCTAACTGCAGCTGTGGAGCCCAAACTCCCACTGTTGTACCTTCTCTGTTAGGAATTCAGATTGCAGCTGTTTCTAAGAAGATATTAAGCTAAGAGACACACTGTGTCTTAGCTTACGTACACGGGGTGTGCATGGCTTCTTCACTCCATTAAAGGAAGAATGTATCTCCTTCCCTTTCTTTGCATTCCTGAATGCTTCTGAGATCCTCTTGCTCTTCTTTGGTGAACTGAAAATTTAAAGAAACAAGAAATTGCAGTGGAAGCAGCAGGACAGCTATTGCTTGATGGGGGATTTTCAATGGCTTCTGTCCTTATTGATAGTAGTTGGAGCAAGAACAGCAAAATGGAAAGCCTATCACAGCTGGAGTCTTCTGAGCAGTTTGGGTTTCAGAAGGATGATAAAAATGGGGTGAGGATTCAGAAAGATTGTTACAGAAAACGCTTCAGTGCGAAAAATACTGCCCACTTAGAGAGAATTACAGTACTCATTTTATTCATTTTAGCCAAAGGACAAATTGATTAGCAATGCCTGAGGAAGATATATGATACAGGAAGACCTTTTAAATGTAGAGATAAAGGTACAGAAAAAGAACAAGTCTCAGGAGGTGGAATGTGGCAGTAGTGAAGGCATGTCTGTGCTGTCTCTGTGTTATCAACCTCATAAAAGTTTGTCAAAGTCGAAAGAGGAGATCCCGTAAAAGGGCTTTGATAATGGTATAGGCTAACCAAGGCCAGTGAAGGCTAAATAACATTTTTAAATGCCTTAACCATGATAATAGTATGATCAGAGCTTTGTAAAACACATATGACAGTTGTTCCAGTTCTTAATGAAGGAAGTGTTTCAGGAGATCAGCTACTTAATCAGAAAAATCTTTTCTATGATTTTCCTTTCCATCCTGTGAAAGTGGACTCTCATAGCCCTGGTTTCCTCACCTCTCCCTGAGAAGGAAGGAAGTGATGACAGAAGATGCCTGTTTCCAGGAAAGGAGAAATAGGAACCTTCAGCAATGATATATGGTGGAAGAGGGAAAATAAAATTTATAATTAAAATCACAACTATTCAGGAGAAAAGGATTTTGAAGATTGGTTGGATATTTTTTGGAGCAATGTCCTGAACTCCTTTAGTTTCTTCAGACAGAAACTATTAAACAAATCTCACATTTAACATCTATAGTATGTTTTAACTTCTGTGTCTTCTGAGAACACAGATGTTTGGGCCTGCTTGGTGCAGAAAAAAGCTGTTCTTCTGTATGCAGTTTCTACCTAGACCCCCTCTGTGGGAGAAGTACTGTTAATTTGAGCAACAAATTCCCAACAGAGATTGCCCAAGAATGAATTCCTTGTGCCCCCATTATGTCTGTTCCCAGATGGAGAGTCTTTCAGCAGATACCCTGTGCCTTCACAACTCTCTGCTAGGTGAATTTTCTGCCACCATGTTAAGCATTGTGCAATGTCCCCTGTGTAACATTGACTGAAATGTAGAAACGATCAAGTCATCTGAAAGGATATGGGGAGGTTTTAATTTCCTGAAATAGACCTGCTGTTCAGGCAGTATTGCCTTCTCTATAATAGGAAGTTCAGGAATATCAATTTCTAAATTTGTCTATTCAAATTAGCCCATTACCATTAATGCCAACTCCATTGAAAAACCATGAGTCAGCCCCCCCCCCCCCAAAAAAAAAAAAACCCAACAAAAACCCATGAGGATTTAATGGTGTAGAAACATTGTCCCTTTTTCTTCATCATCTGATACTTTAAGCCATTTAGAGACTGGTTTTCAAGTGTTTCACAAAGGCAGGATTAGAAATTTACTTTTTTTTCCCCTCTCTGTGAGAAGAAAGTTTTTCTTGTCATCATATGAGTTTAGGAGCTGAGCCAATGTAAAACCGCAGGAGCTGACAACACCACCTGACATTTTTTCAGGTGCTTCTGTCACTAAGAGCTGCTGCACACCATTATGACCAAGTTAATTGGTTAGGCCTGTCCAAGTGCCTGTGCACAGACGCTTAAGTGCGCAGTCATCAGTTCAGGTAAAAATAGAGCTGGAAAGATCTTCCTTTGGTCCACCTCTTCGGTTACGGGTGAGATCTGCTAAATCCATACTGTTCTTCCTCAGCCTGTTCTTAAAGATCCCTGATGGTGGAAGCTCAATCATCTCACTGCCTTATATTTAGAAAATCATTCCTAAATTGTAACTCGAGTCTATGGTGTTGTTATTTAAGATCATCTCTTCTTAGCCTGTGTGATATCATGGAGAATTTATTGTTCCATTCCACTGTGCAACAGCCTTGTCAGGTCTCCTGAAAGTTTTTCTTAAGTTTAATAACTCAGTCTTTCAATCTTTTCTGTTAGATTTTTTTTTTCAAGGGCTCTGCTTATCCTGGTTGCTCTGCTCTGAAAGTCTCTTCAAGTGGTTCACTTCTTGGTGAAGCACAGCACCCAAATCTGGACATGTTATTTTAACTAAGCCTAAATAGGACTAAGTTGGCAGGAAGGATGGTTCCACATTTCTTCCTTTTAAGTTTCTGTTTATGCATTCTAACATGGTATTAACCTTCTTCATATCAACTTGATATTGCTGCTTATGTTCAGCTTGTAGCTCCTTATGTCCTCTTCAATAGTTCCTGAAATGATCAGCTGCTCTGATTCTTTTATTATGCAGCTGCTCATTCCTACCTGTCATTAATACTTCACACTTACTAAATAACATCATATAGTTTTTCAGGCTATTTCTTCAACTTGTGAAAATCATCTCAATTTCTAATTGTGACCCTAAATGTGTGTGCAATGTTTCTCGGCTTTGTGTCAGCTGCAAATTTAATGAACATATTCTCTATCCCATTTTCTGAATTGTTAGTGACCAATTAGAACAAAATTCAGAAGACATTGTTGCAGAACCTCATCTGATAACTACTTTCCCAACTCAAGTTTTCACTCATGACATCATTGTTTCATTTAGACTGTGTCTCCTTAGCAGAGCAGCAACAAAAGCCTTTCTAAACCAAAGCCTTTCATTCTTATTTTTTCCATATGTACCAGAAAAAGCACTTTTCAAGATTACTGAACTGATCCTGTGTTAAGAGTGTAGGTCACTACCATATTCATCTTCAAACTTTAATAAATATGTCCATCTGTAATTACCTTCAGAAGACTCAGTGTGTATTTCCACAAAAAATGCCTTTGCTGCATCCCAAATACATGTACCTAACTATTGCTGCTGCCAGTCTCTTCTGTGGCACCTACTTCAAAGATAACCCGAGGAAATAACACCAAATATTGGAGCCTTTTCTCCCTTTCAGTCTCCTAACAGAATCTCTACAAGTAAGCTCATGTACACTTACTTCAACAATTCAAACCTGTTCAGAGGAAAGCATGTCTAACCCTGGAACATAGTATTGCACAACTGATTAGAGTAGTTGTGGGTGATCAACAATATCTGAACAGCAAATTAACATTTGAACATGATTCTCAAACAATGTTGTCAAGTAATTAAAAACAATGCTTGTATGTAAGTGACTCTTGCTCCTTTAGAGCATACCCTTGCTAAATAATTCTTCTTGAAAGTTTTGTTGAGCTTCACTTGTGCAATATTAAATAAAGAGTCTCACATTTCTTGAGGGATTATGCACATACAGAGCTGATCCATGATTTCCTGTGTGGCCTCTATATGCTGCAGTAGGCTTTGAGCCGGAGTCAGTAACGTCATGAGATTCCATGCAAATATAGAATCCTGGCTGCCCATTTCAGTGTAGGTTCAGGCATTCTGTTTATAACCCCTGGAATAATTTACTTGTGGATCTGACTGGAGGGAATGATCTGTAGTCTATCACTTGGGTAGAGTGTTCATTTTCTGGGTACCACTTTGAGGCACTCCAACAGAAAACTATGTTAAAGACCTTCTGTAGTGAGGCCTTGTAATTTGTACACAAGTCTAGGGAAGAGCACCGAATCAAGAAAACTTAATTTTGACAGTCCTGATATATAGTCTATTTTGGTTAACCAAAAGGAACACATACATTTTCTACATTAGAGAAATTTCCATTATTTTTCTCTCAGCCATGAAAATCGATTTTGATGTGATTACACTCAGAGGCTGCTTGATGTGCTTCTGACAGTACAAAATGGATAGAAACGGTGGGTGGTGTTGAATTGAGGATACTGTGGTTAGCTGAACTCTGTCACAAACTGAAAACGGTAAGATTAAAGCACACACCATTAATGTATTGAGCAGGAGAGTGAGCCTTAAGAAAAACGGTTATTACGATATTTTGATGTTGAAGATAACAAAAGATTCAAAGAGCTTTCATCATCTTCTGTTTACTGTAAGATATAATATTTGTTGGACTGGAAGGAGGTCACCAAAACTCATCAGATGAACGCAGCCCTCAATGGTAAGTATTAGGGCTATGCCTAAACGTAGGTCGATATATGCAAAAAGAGGAGGCACAGTATTTGAACTGTACAAAACAATGAAGGTTTCATTCTGTGCATATTGATTACATTGGGCTCATGAGTGACTTCACAGACACTAATTCCTGTTCTGAAATCAGAATTTGACCCCATATTCCAGATTAAGTGGAATTTTTAATGAAATACTTACTGTTAACCTACTATTCAGTAAGATCCTCTTTTGCCTTGAGAATTTTCATTGCTGCAAAATAGAACAAATTGGAAGAAAAGAAATGAGTAAGAGGTGAATGTTATAAAGCTTGAGGCTTCAAATTACTTAGTCATTCAGATGTATGGGTCTTCTTTTGAAAACGGTCAGACTTGCAAAGACCAGACCTTGCTAGCTGGCTACCTGCTCTAGTGGGAGGTGTCCCTGCCCATGGCAGGGGGTTTGGAACTAGATGATCTTTAAGGTCCCTTCCAACCCTGACAATTCTATGATTCTATGATTCTACTCAGGCACAGGGTTTGCAAGCAGTTCTGCCCATGTTTTCCTCTAGCAGGACTGAGTCTGTTGTTACACATTTTTAGTGGATGCTTTGTTTATAGATAGGAAAAAATAGGAGAAACAAACATAATATATTTTCAACAAGCTTACAAACCCCACTTGTTTTCCCAGCTGCACAGGAAACTGCTGTCATACGAAAGATGTTTCAGCAGTTGCTATGTTATGTCTTGAGAGCAGAGTATTTGGAAAGTTACATTCATGAAGCTTCCCTGACTTTTTGATATGTCAAAAATATCATGACGACTGTTTGTATGCTGTTACTCTTTCTGTCCAGGGTGACAGCAAGTAACTATGGGTCTATTAGAAAGTGTATTTTTAAGTCTTTCTCTCATATTTTACAAGCATAAACAATATTCTATTTTGGTGTGGATTTTAAATGTAAGAATAAGCTGGTTCTGAATTCATTCATTCTCAATAGCATTCTAATGGAGTTAAATAAAGGTGCAATCAATAGGGTTATATACATAATAAATCAGGTCCTATGGAAATGCTATAATACGTACACAATTAAATATCAATTTATATCCATCTTAGTTACTAGCTACTTTGAAGAATTGAAAAGAGAATTATGGTCTGGATTGAGTAAAGCTCCAAGCATGTGTAAAGCTTACAGTTCCCATTGACAGTAAAGTCTAGCACACTAATGAATGTTTTTCTGACTGAAGTCTTTAATCTCTCTGAACTTCAGTTTTTGCCACACAAACAGTAGTTCTTTATCGCAGAGTACTGCTGTGTAGATATACCTCTTAATTTTGCAAAAACATTCAGGTATAACAGTTATGGAGGCAATATCTGCACATGCAAATACTTCTCTCTGCCAGCAGCAATTATTCTTCTTTCGCACTCCTCTCAGTAGTTACACAGGTGTGTTTGACCTTCTATCTTTCATCACCTGCCTGCTCCAGTTCGTAGTAGATATTTCTCAAACATTTATGAAATGCACACATTTGAAATTACTATGTGTACTCAATATGTGTAGCTTTCACTGTATTAAAAGGGAGATGATCAGTCCTTCTCATGGCTCAGGGTAGAGAGGCTAGAATGAGTAGAGTAATAATCATGTATATCTGGTCACTAGAATTGGTGAAACTGCATAGACTGCTGGTGTTTTTTTGACATAAAACAATGAAAAGTTAGGACCTGCTTTTTTTTCCCAAAGATGTCCAAGCCCTCATGGTCATTTAATAGCTTTTCTAGAGAGTAGGAATTAGATAATCTAAACCAACTAGATGGTTTAAGAAAACTAATGTCCCATCCAAAGGTGCATAAAGGCCAAATGGACGTGTGATATTGAAGTAATCAGTAGTGTGGAGATTTTGAAAACTGCACCATGAGATGAGGAGCATCTAACTTCATTTCAGCTGTGTAAAGGTTTGAGTCTGGTCTAAGGCTGTCATCACATGACTTCAGTGTTAGTGAAGAGACATTGATAAATATTGTCAGAGAGTGACAGAGTGACACGATCCACCTACTCTAGTTTCCTCTTTTACAATGGATTAATTATTTTCTGGAGGTACTTACTGCTCTTCTCTGACTGCAGAGGAAACCTAGACAGCTAGTTAGGCTAGATTAAATCACAAAATTAAACTGTCCTTTGAAGACTTAAAATTAGTAAATGAATGTTACTTCTATATTCTTAAAAATAAACCCAGCTTTGAATGTCTTGGTTGTTTCTGAAAATGAAATTTCATTACTTTTGAAATTGTTATTCTCTCCATGCTTTTACAGTGTGAATGATGGAAAAGTATTAGACAGTAGTTATATCTTAATAAAAAGTGCTTAACAAGCAAGAAGTATTTATATAGTATCCTATTAATCTAAATTAAACTCAGTTAAGTCCTTCTGGGATACTTATGTGGTATATTCTATCCTTAATGCGTTCACGTTTCTCCCTTTACAGTTAGACTGAAAGAGTGTGTATGTATCAAGAGAAAATTACTTCCATGGGGTTTCATTTTAAAACTGGACATGCAAATCCTATTCTTTGGTCAGATTTTTGAAGTCATTACTAAACATTTTTTCAGTCATCACTCCATCAAGATTTCCACAGACCACTTCTTACTTTTACTTGTTTGTTCTGTCGTTTCTGTAAGTTTCACGTGTAATTTTCCTGGTATGCAAATTTATCTCTTAATATAAAGTTTTATTTGCAATGCAGTTTAGACAGCTTAGGGGTATTTTATTTTTGTTTTGTTTGGTCTCTATGGTTCTGTAGATATAAATACACTGCTTTACTGTGAAATTTTTCCCTCTAGCTTTGTAATAACTATAATCCCATGACTTCCTTTTTTTTTTTTTTTTTTTCGGGAAAACTTTTTCAATCTGTAAAGATAGGATGAACTAATTTGTGAACTGCAGGTAATTCTTCAGCTTGGGAATTGATCAAGGAGATCTTGCATTGTACTATCTTTTCAGATTTTCCACTGATATGTCCTTTGTACCCCTACCAGGTTGCACACATTACCTGAGAGGGTATGGGTGACTTTTATGCAGCTCTGGTTCTTTTAATGATCCCCTTCTGGTTATCTTCTCCTTGAGTATGGTTCACAAGGAATAAAAGAAGAGAAAATGCTATTCCCTAATTTCTTATTTCTAGCTAGCCTCCAGTTCATTGGAGCTTTGCTCTAGTTGCTATTTTGTGGAGCTCTTCTCAAACCTTTCCACTTTTTATATGTGATCTCCCAACTTGTCTCACAGCATTGGCTTTTGTTCTTTTATATTATAATGGAGTTGACATAGTCAATCTGTAATTAATGTGAGCCTTTCTCTCTCTCCTCCACCATCTCTCTAGTGACCCCAATAGCTGAGAAGCAGAAAGAGGTTTTGTGTGAAAAATGGGGAGTTCAGCTCAATCTCTGCTATGTTTACATTTTTGGCAGTACATTCAAGCACAGTTTATCAGAGAGATACTCTCGTGACTGCTTTTCCCTAAAGGTGCCAGCCAAGTCTACCCTTTCTTTCACTTCCCAATGCTATGTTTTACCTCATGCCACCTTACTGCTCACTGTCTCTGCTCCTGGCATGACTGCAATGCAAATGTATAATGAAGACATTCAAGCTATTGTTCCAAACATACAAAGTCCCTGAAAATTTTGCCTTATCCCACATCTCCATTTTTACTTTCCATGCATCTTTTCCTCCCTATCACCCACTTAATATTTTCACTTTAATGCTCCCTTTGTCTCCTTTACCTCTCTGATTGCCTGTGTCATGTTTTATTCATTTGCTTTCTTGGTGTTTCTTCGAATCCTCTTTTAAAATACGCCTATGAACAGTCCTTCCTGTCTTTTCCCACATAGCTACTAATTCCCATAACAGTGATCTGGTATCCCTGACACAGCAGGATTTGATGTGGTGAAAAGCCAACATAGCAGCCACTAGCCTCCTTGCCTCACTTAGTAAACTCCTTACATGTCCTTCAATGTCACAGTGCAATGAAGAATGACTATTACTTCTTTGATTTAGATTAGCCCATTGGCTATTCTTATTCATGCTAAGGACATATGCAGGTGAGGTAAGATTAAAGTTCACACTGAGATTACAAAGGCCTGGCAGTTAGGTGCTTACTTGTGGTCTCACTGGAGAATAAATAGAAACAGAACGGAGAAAAGTCATGCTACAAAATAGAAAACCTAGTCTGTGTGTTAGCCATCATGGAGGAGGTACTTGGCATAACATATGCTTTATTCTGTTTTAAAACACTACATACATTTACGGTTCTATCTGTACGTCCATTTTCATACTGTATTTTTCATTCATTTTGTCAGAACTATTATTTTGGGCTAAATTCCACAGTTCTGACTTGAAGTCAATAAGAGGTTAATTTGAGTAGAGATCCAATAAAAATTGAGAAGGTGTTTATCTTTTGGTGCAGTGATAGTACCTTGTCTGGAATTCTGACCTTGCAATGTCGAAGATATACAGCCCTGAAATAGCATCCAAGAGGAGATTTGGTCAGGGTACAACTGAAAGCAGATGGCAAATATAACAGAAATCATTGAAAACTAAAAGCCTTTCTGAGAGTGATTTCTGAAGGAAATCTGACCTTGACACATTGTACTATCATTAAAAAAAATTAAGATCTCTTTTAAGAATTGGAAAAAAACACTTCAGGTCCTTCTGGTTTCTGTTCTGCATTTGCATTGCAGAGCAATGCAGAAGATATGCTGCCAGCTCCTGTACATAAAAAACCTCTTCAGACATTCACCTCATTCCATTACGGTTGCAGGAAGGGGGAAGAGCTGTTCCTATCCACTTCCCAAGCTGGAAGACTGCTTTCTGGAAAAGAGGGTCCACTGAGTAAAGACAGATGAAGAGAAAGGATGTGGTGTCCAAGAGGTGTGTTTGTGGCTCCTTCCCTAGCTCATAAGTGTTAGACTAACTGCTGAACCTGATATGTGGTCTAACCAACAGGACACTATCTGGTTTTTTCCCTCCACAGATAGAAGGTTTTCCCCTCCCCAACACTGTAAACTTTAAAAGTCACTCAGCCTTGACTAGTCCTAGAAATGACATACAGCAATGAGAGACCTGGCCTTGTCTTTGATAAGCTTAAACATTCACTCAACTGCTCTTTTTTTGTTTTTTGTCCCGGTTCATATAGTAATAGCAATGCAAAATGGTGTTTTAATCTTGATTTGATAATTATGTCTGTGATCTATGTAAATGAACATATTTAAGTGAGGTACAGTATGCTATGATGTTTTTTGCAAGACAAATCATATTTTTGAATGCAGAACTGAAAGTGGAAAAAAATCAAAGAGGGTTTGTAAAATGTTAGTTACTCAAATGTAAATATTAAGCTATGATATCCGCATGAAGCTAATCAACCCAAGAATTCTGTCAAAGCCTACATGACAGGCTCGCTCATCCTTGACAACCTAATTGACACTATTAATCTCATGAGAAGAATAACTTTCACAAAAATGTACATTACATTCAAATGCAATGAATTTATATACACCAGCTACCTTTCACTGAGATGTTTCAGAAATAATGTTTAGACTGTGTAACAATATTTTTTATAACCTTACATTTTATGAGCAACCAGCAGTGATGTGCATTGTGTCCATCCTATGAAGCAGCAGTCCTGTGGAAAAAAGAGATCAGAAATGAATTAAAACTTCTGTTTTATAGCATACACCCAAGAGGGCTGAGCTGAAGTTGTAGCCTTCACTGTGAGATTTCCTAACTTTGGAAGACCTGACTTTGCAACCTTAGTAATGCTCTTTTCCCATTGGTTTAGTGAATATCCATATTTTTATAGATCCATTCATCATTTGTAGAGTAAATATGCAACAGATCTCTGCATTCCATTCTGAATTTCACTTTAAAATAGTAAAAGATTAAAGTGTTGCTCAAAGGTTTTTTAAGAGCTAACACTGCCTTGTCCATGTGTCATTGCAAGCCAATGTAAGAGCATAGGAGCTGTAATAGAGCAGAGCAAAATACAGATTTGACCTTTCCTGAAGATGTCTTCTCAATGGTGTGAAGCTTTCTAGTTTATATAATTGGTCATGTAATTGTAAAAACAGATCCTTTGAAGGTCTTTTTTGCATTAGTTTGTAGAGAAATAAATTTCTGGGGTATTTTGTTTGTTTTTTTTTCCTTCAGTTGGAATCTGTGTATTTCAGATGTGATCATGACTAATGAGATTTTTGGAAAATTTTGCAGAGGGAGAAAATATTGCTTATTTTGACATAATTCATAATGTACTTTGTTATTTATGTGGAGTCTCCTAGGACTATTAAAAACTGACTTCATATTATAATCTCTATTAATATTATGGGCTATGTATAGAATACCTACATCTTCAGTATGTTTGTATAGCACTGAAGTATTGCATCTCCGTGAAAAATACCAGCTCCTTGAGCAGGAACTTCTACTGAATGTTTCTGTACAAGAAAGTACAAATATGGCCACAGCAAATTCAAAATCTAATACAGGCATAAATGATAATGGCTACAGTGTGATTTAACTCCTGTTTCATTGTCTTTATACATTACATTCTTCCCATCTAGTCAGTGTATCTGAAAAAAAAAAAAAAAAAAAAGGTATAGAAAGCTGGGATCCATTTAGTTTATTTCATACTATATTTTTTTTTTCTATTATGTTGCTTGACAAAGATACAAATCAAAATGTTTTGTTTAACAAACTACTCAGGAAAGTTAAAATATTGGTTTTGGTAAAGAGATCACAACAATCACTGGAAAACAACCAGATGGTGCATAGCTATGTAGTAACAATGCCTGGTGTTGCAGTCCTATAAGCAGAAGTGATTAAAAGCTTCCCTCTAGCCTCATATTCCCACCTGTATTGGCACCAGCATTCATCTGATAGCACAGTGAGGTGGGTCAGAGAGTGATGCTATCAGAAAACTAACTCAGCAAAAAAGTTTCTGCTAGTTCAGCTCCCTGAACCAACTCAGTGTAGGATTAGGCAGGCACCAGGGCTGATGCAAAGGACCAGGAAACTCTGAGGTAGGAATAAGAGGTAACTAAAGAAGCATCAGCATAGTTTGGCTAATGTGGTATTGAACCTTGCCTTGTTAAGAAAAATGGAGATCAGCTTCCTGTTTTCATCAGCAAAGGATTTTCTGGGGCCCCAGGAGAAGCACCAGATCACAGTCCTTTTCCTGTGTGGGCAAGAGCAAAATGCCAAATTTAGGTATGATTTCAGGGGTGGGAGGAAAGATAACCCATTATTCTGAATATCTTTTTGTAGCTGCAGTATATGTGCCAGCAAACAAAACATCCTCAATTTTGAGGAGGATCACTGCATCAGCAATCACTAGAACTTTCTGTATGCAGAAACCCTGCTCACAGGGCTGTCTGCCAGCACAGGCTCACAGCACAGACACGGCACCAGGGGCTCTGGCTTCACCAAAAAGCTGACTGTGTCAACAGGTGCCTCCTTGCCTCTCCCCCAGACAGAAAAAGAAGTGGAGATACAGCCCTGTTAATTACAAGAGACCTACTGGAAGACTACAGAAGGACCCCAGGAGTTACAAACTAAGTCTTCCTAATTAAAAGATTTTACACCATTTGTAGAACAGCAAGGAAATATGGCTGGCAATGAAACCTTCCTTTCAAGAGGAGGGAGGGAGTTATATTTCATTCACTTTTTCTCACATTCGAAACATTTCCACTTCTATTTTGATTTCCTCTCTCCTTTTCTTTCCATTTCTCCTGCCATCTCCCAAAAATATAGAATAAACATCCAGCCTTTAATGGTGACTTAGAGCAGTCAAATAGACTGTACAAAGTTAGGAGAATGTAAACTTCTAGCACATTAATTTTAATTATTGGCCACAGAAATATTTATTTTCACCAAAGAGCTTTGACTTATGAAAAATAAATGGAAACATTTTTAATTGTAAACACAAATATTCCTGCATTGGGTTGGTTTCAATGTTAGCTATCACTACTATTTTTATTTAATAGTACATTTTCATTGGTGCTATTTCCTGTACTTCTGAGCAGCTTGTAAGTTTAGTAGTTGTGTATATAGAGAGCAAAAAGATATATCTGCATTGATTTCAACTGCGTCCTTTTTTTCCTTTTGAATGCTTACACAAGGTGCATAGCAATAGGGTTGTTGTTTTTTTTCATTACCAAACAGCTGCATTTGCATTCATTTGGTTGCAAAGCTGTTTACTTTTGAAATTACTTTATTAATTGAAAAACTTGTAAATATTGGTAATGTCTCCTCCTACTGTAATTGCTACTACATTTTTATCCACATTCCCCTTATATTTGTTGCATATCAAGCCTGTTCAACTACTTCAGTGAGAGGGAGTAAGTTATGATAAAGAGGGAATAAGATGACAAACCAGTATTAGTTAGCCTTATCTAATCCTCGGATCTCAAACACTGATAGAAATATTAATGAACTGAGGCCCTGCCACTGTTTTCAGATAGGACTGTTTTACTCACATGGGAACACTCAGACCTGGAGAAGTTGTACCATGACTCTGATTTAAACAGGCTTCATCTGACAAATCCAATCTGGCTCCTATCACTGTGACAGAGCTAAAATAATACACAAGGCACTTTTTTTCCTGACCACGTGCTTTAATTTGTTAATCTGTAGATTGCATTTTCCATCAACCTGAATTTGAAAGTCTTTGGTGTTGGGTTTTTGTTTGGTTTGTTGTTTGGTTTTGGGTTTTTTTTCTGTTTGGAAAATAAGAGATGGTCCTGATGCATAAGGCACTTTTTTTTATTTAGTGGAAGAAATACATCTGAAATCCTGAATAAAGCACAGACCCCATTCTGCAAGACCTCAATTCTTACTGG
Source organism: Todiramphus chloris collaris (assembly GCA_025345505.1). Lineage (NCBI taxonomy): Eukaryota > Metazoa > Chordata > Aves > Coraciiformes > Alcedinidae > Todiramphus > Todiramphus chloris. The sequence continues at coordinate 25,023,926 of JANVCC010000035.1, forward strand.
GAGCTCTGCTTGGAGGGTTTGCAGGATCGGTTCAGAGAATATGTGAGGAAGATAAGAAGGAAAAAAAGAGTAAAGAAAGAGAGGGAGATTGAAAGGGATTTTGTGGAGACAGAAATATATTAAACTAGACTATGCTTTCTATTTTCAGTAGTCTAAGGAAAGTTTAGCTCTGACTTCAGAAAAAAGATTCTAAAGGAAACATGCAGCCAGGATTAGTGTTTGCTAGCACTCCTCACTATTAAATTCAGTTAATGTGCTGTTTCAAAAGTCAACTCAGAGAGAATTTCTGGCATAAAAGAAAATGCCTTGTTTCTTCCTCTCTCTCTCTCTCTCTCTCTCCCTTGTCTTTCAGACAAATATGCACCAGCACGTTCACACAACCCAACAGATTTCACAGTGGCTAGATGAGATACAACGTTAACCACAAAACCTTTTGGTCAACCTAATGAGTCTGTTTTCTCTTAAACATGGCTAAGCTGACTAGCAACCTGTTAAAACCCAAACTTCTTTGTAAAGCAGAATAAGAAACAAAACAAACAGTCTTTATAAATAAATTAAAATTCTAACTAAAAAGCTAATTATAAGGGTATTTGTTTTGTTTGAGGTAAGGCACATCTATTATCATAAAGATAATTAACTCAGTCTGACAGATCTAATAAAAGGACAAGTTTAGCATTGGCTTAGCCAGAAGCCCAAGGCAAGCAATTTTTATAATTACTAGTTATTGTAACTGGGCTCAGAGAAAATGGTCTGTGATATTTAAACAGTAATGTTAATTTGCATTTAGACCCATTTTTTTTTTTTCTCTTTCCTGGGCAAAATCTATTTAGCTGAAATGAGTAAAAGAAACCTGAATAACTTAAAAAAATAAGAATGTCTCTCTCCTTACAGAAAAACTTGGTCTCTTTATGCCTGGATAATTAATATCCTCACAAGGTAAGTGCTCTGGTAATCACAAAACAATTAAAGAGCTTAACACAGTTTTAACACACAGAAAACGTTGAGTTTTCAGCCTGAAATGATGTCTGTAGACTGTATTTATTTGGAGCAACTGTATCTGTTAATGCACAGACCTGCTATGTGTACCTCCACTGCCCATGGCCTCAGCATGCCCCTGCTGCTGAGCGGGTGAAGAAAGGGCTGGAGAGGGGGAGGAAAGCACTCGGCGGCTGTAAGGAAGTGGTTCCCATTCACAAAGAGAAAGGGAAAAAAATAACATTCAGAAATACATGCATAAGAAGTAAATTGCTCCTGCTGGCATGGTGTAGTAGCCCTTTAACTAACGCTTACTTTGCATTTCACAGCACATTCTCTGCAAGAAAAACAAATCAACATTTTAAAAGGAAAAAGTTATTTTTTAACTGCTTCTGTAATGAAGGTTTTAAAAATAAGTAATAACTAGAGTGAGAAAATACATTGGTGATATACTACAAAAAAGCACCTAAAGTACTTGCCATTCAAATACGAATTTCATTGTGTACTACAGGCAGATAATGTTAACCCCGTGCATTTTGCCAATGTAGGACCACATCTGGGGAGCACTTTAAGGTTGTATATGACTTTGCACCCCAATTTTCAAAGTGCTGTGAGGCTGAGACAGAGATGCTGTAAACTACCCTAAATCCTTTGAAGACAGCTAGAGTCCTACAGTACCGCATGAGTTTCCTGTGACACAGAGAGCAAAGTGAACAGGAAGTCTTTGATCACAAGATGGTGGAAAAGAGAAATCTGAGACAGTCCGGAAGCAAAGGGACAAGACCAATGCATGTTGGAGAACAGAAAGAAGCAGCTCTCATTTTCTGCCTTGCTTGCTGCTCTCCCTCAGCCCCAGCCTGACAGCAAGAGCTATAGCCCCAATGCACACTCAGGCTGCAGAAACAGGGTGCACTTCCCTGCCCATGAGTTCACACTCTTTTTCATGGCAGGATATTTTTAGGCCAGTTCTCCAGTTTTGGGCCCCAGGAATTTGTGTTACTCTTTAACCATTCCATATTATATTGAGGATTTTATTTTGTCATCAGCCCTGCTAACACTACCGGGTAGAGTTTTTTTTTAATTACATCTGATGGAATTGGCAAATGACTGTTCTACTGCTCACTATCCATGTAATGGTGTGGGTGGAGGTGTTACTTTCTAGTCTTTGGGCTGCCTAGTTGTCTGAGAGTGAAGACACTGCCTTAGCTTTTTGTGCTTCACTTTTAATGCATTTGATTTGTTTTTAAATAGCTTGGCCAAGGTATTTTTTTTTAATGGGAGGCTAAATATAGAATCATAAATGCCTATTTGAACTCTGAAATTAGCATACACTCTATCTTATGTTTGGCTATTGGCTGTATATTAATAATTCAGTTTTTGTCTTCAATAAAATGTACTCTAACTAGATAAGAAAAGTTAGATTTTTATCTATTTTGACTGAAGATTTTGATGATTTTTAAATTTTTTTTTCTGCCTTCTTGTGCTTTGAGGATTTATGAATTTACTTATTCAGAAGGTACCCTGCCCAGTAATATCCCAATGTGACTTTGTGTGTCTGAGCAGTTCTACCAGCATCATCAAGATCATTCACCATCTCAGTGCTGAATATGTGTGGTTTGCTGGAGAAGTGCTCAAATGTCTGATTCTTGAAGACAACAAGCACTATCTAGGCTACTGACTAAACATCACCTGCAAGGATTTAGTCCTTTTCAGAGTCATGGCCAAAGAAGACCAGTGAATATTCATCTCCAGCTAATGCGGAGGAAGGAAGGTAGAAGGCTGAGGATGGATTCTACTAACTGTAACATAAGACATAATGTCTGAGCTCCTGAATGCTTATAGCCATCAATCTTATCTCACCAGTTCCATAACAACTTCTCTTGGACAGAAACAAGCAGACAGAACTTTGCTTTCTGGCTTGTGTTTATGGCCCTTCAAGCTCAAAGACAGGCAGAAACTTGGAAACTTGGCAGAAATTTCGGCTGGAAAAAAAATCCTTCCTTTTTTGAATTGTTGTATGCATAAAAAACCAACAGCATGATACTTTGTGGTTCCCCGCCTACCTTGAGTTTTGGATATTTTTAAACTGATTTTTCTAGAGTCCTAGGATTTTATTCATAGTGCTGTCCTGCTGAACTTCTACAACCATTTCTGGGTGTTCTTAACAGTGATATTCAATTTCCTTGGTGGACAAAAATGTTGGTGGCAATTCAACAGCTTTCTTTTGCTTCTATATATTTAAAAAAAAAAATTGTGAGCAATTCTCGTCATATTTTAAGAATTTAAAGTGGGTCAGCTTTTGGCCTACATGGATTGATGGAGCCCTTTAAATAGTCTCTAACTATAGCATGTTATTAATCACTGTAGCAGACAAAAAAATACATTGTTTCCTTGCTGAGAATAGCATGTTTTCCTTTGCTTATGAATTGATCCCTGAAAGGTTCCTCCTGGGAATATGCTTGTTTTTTCTTTCTTTCCTTCTTTCTTTCCTTCTAAGGCAAAATGGCTTTAAACTACAGATGTGCTAATCTGTAGGAGACTCCAGAACTCATTGATCTGTGGGCAGCGTAGGTATTAATCTACCTGGGCTGGAGACTAAAAGAATGAACGATTAATTAAACAGCCTTGAGGTTATTTTTCAAAACAGCATTGTAAGCAGTGATGGGCAAACCTCAAAAGGTTTTTATACTGGGTTCAGTTCAGATGAACTCCCTAAATTTCATAGACTGATCTGATCATTGGAAGCATACATAAGAGGGAAAAATACTGTGAGGCAATATTTTAAGTCAGACAAATCAGCCCAGTGGGAAAAAATGAGAAAATGTTTAGAAAATGCACTTTAATCTTGGGCCCAAGAGTCAATACACATTCTAAATACATTTAAATGAATCTATAAGAGAAGGCATGGGTGTTTATACAGTTTTCAAAATATCATTCAAGGGAAAATGCAGAATTTATTATCACATTTTATTGTTTCCAAAATGACTTAGTGTTTTGTAAAATTATGAACAATTTCAACACAATACAGATTCTTCTCATAGCTTTTACTTTTTGTTCCTCCCACTGAATGAAAAGACCTTCCTAAACTGATATACAAAATGATACTGCCAAATCCCTCAGGATCATTTCTTCTGTGACACCAATGAAATAAAAGCGGGGAGAGATGTCATAGTACAGATTTTGTACATCAGCCCCCATGATACTGCATAAATTGACCCATAAAATGTATACATTCATGTATCTCCCCCTCCCTGCTCTTTGTTCTTTGCTTATTGTACGTTCTGTCAATGCAGTAAACTGCTGGATGATGTAAAATTATTCTACCAGTCTTTAAGCTGAGCAAGAGCAGTGTAAAAACATACTAGAAGGCAGAGCCCCATTTAATTTACATTGCCTCTAACTGAGACTCGGCACTGTGTTAACAACGCCTATGTCTATCTGTTCCATTGCTTTTGATCATCTCAAAGGGCAAAAAGGACCAATAGGATGCACATAAATTTGTCTTTTCCAGCATGTCAAAGAGACATAAACTCATATTTAAAGCTGTTTGGGGCTGCTTATCCTCGTTATCAAGCAGCAGAGCTCCTTCCTGTATAGAGCCTCTGGATGTAATGGTACTAGAAAGAACGTGACATTACTTAAGTAAATGAATGGGTAAACCAATTGCAATTATTTCTATCAGGGGTTTAGAGAGGACCTGTATGTACTTCTGTCATGCAAGTTCTGCTGCAGCTTGGCAATGTTCTAGCTTTAACATGAATAGATCCCTCTTAGAACTAACAGCCAGATGGTCAGCAGTTGTGAACTACTTACTGAACTGCTCTTGAAGTTATGCCAAGATATCTATATACGCATATTCTTTCTGCAAGCCAGTGCTATAAGGTCACAGGAAGAACAAGGTCAAAAGTGATTCCGTCTCATGTTTTTAGGGGTGTGTTTTGGCTTCACTGGCCGCACACAGTTGCTGAGCTGCAATCAGAAGAGGTGGAGATAATAACTCATATCAAGTCAGTTACAAACTGAATTTTTGAATCATCTTATATTTGTAAATTATCCATGAAGAGACCCTGATTTTCCTGAATGTATTTTTTACTTAAAGTTATTTGCTGACACAGGAAACAAACTACAAAAATGCTGCATGGGGCTTACCATTCTTTCTTAAAGGCTGAGAAGAATAGCCATCAACTAGGCACTTACCATGAGGGCTGGTGAAAGAAAAATGGAGCATGAAGTCAAAATATGGGAAGCTTAGAGACAGAGATAAGCATCATAAAAGGGTTTGCAGCCTCTTGACCTCAGTGATATTACCACCTACATGCCATAACTTGATCTTTGGCATTAAACACATTGCTGAGTAGGTAGTTTGCTTTGTTACCATCTTCCTGTCTGTTTTTTCCCAGCTGTCTTTAACCCCTGGGCTGCTGCCATACTCCTCTTTCATCTCTCCCTCTTGACACATCCTCCCAACTCTTAAGGTAAGTTTGGGTTACAAATTTCCCTGAAACAATGCACAGAACTCCTTCCCAGACACTTATGTGTAATTTGAAAACAAGAATACACTCAAAATTGTATTTGTTCAACTACGTTGATCAACTATTTTCATCCACCACATAATTTTTGCCTGCCTCTGCTGTTTTTATCTGGAAACATGCATATATACAGTCATTCCCTAAAGCACTTAGAGTCTGAAAACAGAAGAGAATAGAAGACAATAGGAAACATAATTTCTGTCCTTCCTTTTTGCCATGCCTGTGGTTCACCTTAGAATTCAAGCCTTTGTCTTAAAGCTGGATTATTCTGAATGGCATCAGATGACTTTAGGGGCTAGTTTGCTAAATATTTGCAATGATGCCTCTACTTCAGTGGAAGACATAGGGTAATGCTACACTCTGGCAGTCTCTGCACATTAGAGACTTCCCACTGCCATAGTTATACATTTGAAACTCTCTTTTGGTTTTGTTTTCTTACTATTTTTCTTCATATCTGAGAAAACAGTAAAAATTTTCACTGCCCTTTAATTTTTTTTTTTTTCAACGTTGAACTGAAAATGGTTTTAAGCACCTCCATTTTCAGCACATATTCCTGTCCTAGCATAAAAGTAATGAATAGCCCACTTTTGAGAAGTGTAGGCAGAAAAAAATGTGATTGCAGGCAAATTTGACTTGGAATCAAAACAAATGTTCACAGAGTATTTTGTGGTGTTCAGTCACACTGGCTAGTTCTTAACTGATGAGATTAAGTACCTCTAGTTAAATGCAGTATCTAAGTAACTGAGCTTTTCAATACACATTGCAGTTTTGTACTTTGTGTCCAGATGTGTGCAGAGGAGCTGTGTGAAAAGCAGCTTCAGAGGTGCAGTGCAGGGTGGCCTAACAGGTGCAAGGAGCTTCTGAAATCCCCTGCCTCTTTTGTCCCCATCTTCACCAAAAATCCTAAAAACGAAGAGAAACTGTTGTGGGAGTTTCCTGTTTGTCTTTTTAGGAAGGATTTATGGGTTATAATGGATGACAAGATTAATACAAGTCAATGTTGTTATATTATGTAAGTGAAAGAGTACCACACCAAGATATCATCATGGTCTAAATTTGCCCTCAGAAAAGGTCTTTTCCATGTGACTGGTTCTTAGGTTTGGGCTGGGGTTTGCGCAGCAAAAGCATGATCCCACTTCCTTACTTCAAACACAGCAAGGCTGCCTCAAAGTAATTACTGCTTCCTGGTCTCTTCCACCTGGTTGGTGGGAATGAGCAGAGAAGGCCAGGAAGACCAAATTCGTACTTATAACACCTCTAGAAAGACTTCTGGACTTTTTAAATTCTCAGTGTAGGGTCTGCGATTTCATCACAGGTATGTTGCTATTTGATGCTTAATACTAATTAAGACAAAGTTTGTTTTCCTTTTCTTTTGCCTGACAATGAGTCTTCCATGGTGAAGAAACCCAAAAAAGGCCACTAAAGCAATGGATTCCTCTACTTAGGGGAGTGTTGTGGTAGTAACTATAGGCAGTATACTGTATCTATCTGCCTTTGCTTTTGTGGCTTTGAAAGAGAGCTAGACTCATCCTCATGCCAGCTACTAATGCTCTCTGAAGGCAGAGCCAGTGGAGTGAGACATGCTGCTCCTGTGCCTCATCTTATCAGCTTCCAATTCTGATCCCTGGGATGCAAGGGAATTTCTAGCATAAACCTTAAGCACTCCCACAAGCCACCGAGTCAGCTTAAATGCAGAAATTATTAAGCTTCTTAAATTAGATGCTTTATTTCTTAAGCCTGAATCTTTCTACAGAAAGTGGGGGAGAAAAGTCAAACATTTATTAGAATAGTCACTTACCTGACTGGGCTCAGCTTCACTGTAAGTAAGTTTTCTCCTTTCTCATGAATGTTTGCCTACCCTCTGGTCTCTTCTTTGGAAAAGCTTTCCTGGAATTTGAAATTTTAGGAAAGATAAAAGACTGTGTGCAAATTAATAAAGTCTGTCTTTCTGGTAGAATACATCTGTGGATGATCCCACTGTTGATTTACCTTGCAGGATTCCTGTGCCTTAACCCTGGCTCAGCAAGAGTGACATTAGGCTAGTCTACGTCACCTCAGCTTGCTGGGCAAAACACAATCTATTAAATACTTGGAGTAGTATCAGGGAATATGGTATTCCTGGTTTGAAACTGGTATAGATGGCATCAAAGTATTATGACTGTTTAAAAAAAAATACATTAGCATTGTCACATTAAAAATACCTCTACCACCTTCTGGGATCTTCCTTGAGTTCCTGCTCACATACGTGGTACTTCACACTAAACTTCCAGCAGCTCTGTGCACATTTTGCTTCTTAGGCCTTGTATAATATTTTCTTTGACTTGCTCTTTTACCTCAGCTTTTACTGATTCCTTTCATTTTTATTTGTTGCACTTATTGTTCCTCATTTAATCCTTACCTGCTTAGATAGTCATCTGACCTAGTTTATAATATGGATTAAAGTAAATCCTATAATGTAAGTATTCTTGCTCTTCTGTATTCTGCCCTGTCATTTGTGTTTTGCTGGGATTTTAGTTACTGGGGCTTGCTTTGGTTAAGGGAGCTTCTGCATCTCTGAGATTTACCCCCTAAGTGACTGGGATCATGCTGTAAGCAGCTTTGTTCTCCAAGTTCTTGGGTACCCATTATCTCATTGCTTCAAAAACAGACTTAATTCTTCAACCTCTGAAGATAACTTTGTCTTTAATTATTCAGTCAGAAACTCCCACTGAGGTGTATGTCAGGGGGAGGAGGGGAAAAGGTCCCTGTATGTTTTAAATCAGAAGTGCCTGTTTGGTAGATAGTTTTCTGTTTTGCAGTGTTAATTCACTCTGGGTAAATACATACTTTGGATGGGAAGGAAGGAATCTCATAACATTCTTGGGTTAAAAAGCCAGCAGAGATTTTTTCTGGTGCTGTAAATCCCTCTGTCAGTTTAGTAAGACTGGCAGTGTGTAAGAACATTAATAAACGAAAGCAAACATGAACATCAAGGAAGAGAATTGATTCTTCCTTCTCTTTTCCACTCTGTGCTGATTCCTTCAAATTAGAGCTGAAGGAAATCAAGAAAGAGCTGTGTTAATGTCCAAGCCCTAGGAAAGCTCTTGGATTGTCTGATGTCTCAGATCAGCCTTTTGTTTGTGCTTTTCTTTGTTTATGAAGCTCACAGCTTACTTTTGCTTAACAGTTGATAATCAAGTACTATGTATGCTGCTAACTGCTCAGTGCTGTGGCTGATTTTCATGCCCTGTCTTGCCCCAAGACTTGCTTACTGATCCATACTTTCCTGTGTAGGAATGCACCTGGATTTCATCTCTAATTTTCACACTTGCATAGGTTTTCCTTTTGGATGATAATGCTGTTATAATTGCTAAGCGATATACAGTCCGAGAGGTCTATCCCAATGTGAAAGTTCATACACATCACATTTCCAGGTATGAGTTTCTATTTCTGCTATTCAAGGGCAGAGTACTAGGGTTTAACCATTGTTAAATTTTAAAAAAGGATTAAAAAAAAAATCTTGTAGAAGGCAGCGGAGTTCTTAATTTAGAAGAAGTCTAAACCCACATCTTTATGGATACAGCTAGCCAAAACTATAAGAACCTCTGCCCAATGAAAAACTGTGACCCACACAGCTAAACAGATTTTTTTTTTTTTTACATCTCCAGTTAACAACCAAAAAGACTGGGGAAATGAGAGCAGTAACTATATTTGTCGTTATAAGTAAAGGAAACGACAAAACCAGGGACTATTTACATACAACTGGTAAACCCAATGGCAACTTGAAATAGTAATGGCTAAAAGGAAAGAGCTTCTCAATAAAGTCCTATCTGAAAGTAAAGGCATAATCAAATTACCCATGGTTGCTCAAAATCTGCTGTGTTCAGAGAAAGGGTTTTGCACAGGCTTTGAACCCAAGATCATCTTTAAAAAGACCCAACATCATATTGCTCCTTCATCTGTTTCTCCTCTAGTGCAAATTATATGCTCCTAAATATAAAAATTTTATATCTGCCTGGGTCATTAACAGGATGGATAGATAACTCAGGTATGCATCACTGATACTATTCACAAAACGATCATGAGACTTCAAGATTTAACGGAGTTTTTCTTTTGTGGTCACACACCTTGGAAACATGAAAATCTCCACTTCTACTACAAAATTCAATATATTTCTACATATTCAATATATTCTATTATTAAATATATTCTATATATTTCTCTGCTGTTATAGAGGTAATCCTGGAAAGCACTGATCTATTTATTAGCTGTTCTAGATGTAATTCTGGAAAGGACTAATAAGGGGAGTTTAAAAATCTGAGATTCAGAAAATACAGAAAATAAAGTACCCACCCTCTTTTATTCTTCCCTCAAGAGTTTCAAAGGTTAGGTTTAGTAATCCTTCCTGTTTGGGGAAATACTTTGTAACTTCAATCATTGCTGCTTCTTTAATTCAGAATTCCATACCTGTCCTTTGATAGTTTAATTGCTGTGCATTTTTGACAGTCAGTGGGACACTTGCAACATAAGATGTGTGGATGTAGCTTTGCGAATCCTATTAAAGCTAGCGGAGGTTGTATGTTTCCCATACACCACACTGAAAATGTGCCCCCAAATTTTCTTTGTGTACATGTCTGTTCCTAATGGACTCCCCAAAACTGAGTGGTGCGTGCCTTCCTGAACTGTGATCCCCTGCACACTGCACCACAGCTTTGCACTGTTGTGGCACTGGCTACTCCCCTTGCAATCTAGACACTGCTTTACTACTGTGGTGTTGCTTGTAATTGTCATTCTCCTGGTGCTTGTGAATGGAGTATATATACAAATGCTCTGTCACAGTCAATGCTGTTCTACTAGACAAAGCGTGCCATTGTAATACAGGACCGGTGGCAGGTACAAAAACCTATGAATGCAAGATTTCTTCTCTGTACACATCCATACACAGAGAAAGAGACAGACTGGGCAGTACCTTTTCCCCAGACAAACCCACGAGGATTTAAAAAAAAAAAAAAAATTCTATCCAGGGATTTTTAATTAATTTTTTTTCAAGTTACTACATGAGATTAAAATAAATGTGTGTCTAAAATAATAAGCTCTAGTGTAAACAGTACAAACGGACAGCAGGTAATGTCTTTGAAGAATAAATGTACAACTACCATTCCAGATCTCCTGAGCTTTTTAATCTGAACCCTAGAGCTGAACCACTGCATGGCTGTAAGCAAACCACTGGGGGATAGATGCAGCCTGCTCTCTGGCTGGCTGTGCCAGGGAGTTATCATCTGGGTGCAAGTAAAGGGAGCTAAGGACAAAGTCAGGTAGGCAAGACCATCTTTTATTACGAGGTGAGGGTACTCTGTTGCTTGTAGATCAGAGTCCCAAGGGCTTCCAGTCTTTATAGAACTAATAAAGGATGGGTGTATCAGCCTTATTGCTTGCATGCTTTTTATTTATAGATATATTTTTTATCCTTTGAATTAAAAATAATCCCATGAATAATGTACATATGGTACTTTGAAATAGCTGCATGTCCTAGCCTGCATCTGTGCTGTCCTACTATTGAAATGTACCAAGATTATTTTATTATTCAAAAAGTTCCTTGCAAAGGATACCAGGAAATTTTAGCTTTGTGATTAAAGAAGGAAGCCTTTCCATGGGAAAGTCTGGTTTCTCTCACAGAAGGACTGAATTTTCTGTGTTTTCAAGTTACAATATTCCTGCCTGAATGTTTAATCTTTCAGAAACAATTTTACGTGAATTAATATGCATGCTAGTTCCAATATTACTTTAATCAGCTTTTTTAATTTCAGAAAGGATATTTTCATTTATGCTTAAAGAAATTTATTGATACCTAAACAGTTCTACTGATGCTAGAAGAGTCCCCAATGTAAAATACATGTCTAAATACTCATACAATTTTTGCTTAAGCAAATATTTTTTCTACAGTCAGGCAACACTTAATCTAACCAACATTTACTCAGATCAATATATTTTAATTGAAACTAATGGCAGATAGCTTAAACCAACAGATTTTTCACTGAACTAAGTATGTTAAATCAATAGATTGCTAAAAATTGCTATATCTTGTATAAAAGGTATTTTCATTCTTAGCTAAATTCATTATATTGAAACATATGCATATTAACAGTAATCAAAATACTGATATTTAGATGCTGCTGATGGCATCAGTACATTTAGAAAACTCTAGGCAAACTTACACAAAGAAGCCATATAACACAGGGAGCTAATTTGTGGAAAGTGAAGAAAAAGAGGGTTGTAGGTTGATTTCTTCTCCCTGCTACAAACTATTAGTCTGGTCTTGGGTAAAGTACTTGGAGGACTAATTTAGGCCTGGACACCAGGAAGGCAAGCAAAGCACCTCTCTGTTCAGTTGTTCTCTCTGTGCAATCATCTGGTGGAGGTGACTCTGTACGTTGATTATTTTAGGAGCTTACAACCAATGTGGCCACTCAATAAAGTATCTCTATCTCAAGTTTGATGAAACCTGTCATTACTGGCTGTTATTGCAAAGTCTGTCAATGTAGGCGAGAATTAAGGACCTTGATTTCTGTGGAAATCAGCACACCTTATTTATCCATAGCTCAGGTTCTTCTATGTGGAACAAGAACAAAAGCACTTCTACAAAGCTTGTCTGCTTTAAGGTTTTGGGCTGGGGACTGTCTTCAACTATCTACTGAGACAACACATCACAACAGGGCCTCAGTCATAGCTATTATAATGGCAAGCTGATGGTAAATATTACATTGGAAGAACTGGCAGCTTAAGTGAGAAACTGAGGGCCTTACCCATCTGGAACTTTCATATTTTCAGCAGGAGATACAAAGCAGTAGACACACCACAGCATAGGAGATAGAACACAAAGAGAACTGGATGGGGAGGAGGCTGGCACATGGTCACATGTTTTGGTATTCAGTTACAAGTTGTGCAACTACCCCAAAAACTTTGCAGAACTGCTCCCTAATCTTTTCCACATGAAGACAGCGAGCAGAAGCCACTAAACCAAAACCATTTCCTAAGCAGCAGCAATGTCTTTCTTACAATCTACAGAGAAAATGCTTCCCCTTTTCTTCCACTTATTTTCCCAGTATGCAGCTGAGAAGTCTGAGCTAAGCACTAAGGAAAGGATTTATCCTTTAAGAAGAAACTCCAGTGATGGTTTGAACAATATAAAGCTCTGTTTTTATTTGATTAAACCTTTTAAAAAACACTCTTTGAAGTTCTGAAGGGGTTGCCAGGACTTTCTGTCCCATGAGAAGGTAAAGTGGCAGCCATATGACATATGGGCAGAATTTTATGAATCCTGCAAGAGGTTAGTGTCTCACTTTCAGAGAGATGCCACTGTATTTATAAGATGGTCTGTACCAAGGGACAATCAAACTGAAACATGAAGCCTTTACATTCTGTAATAATTTGCTTTAATTAACATTCAACATGTACCTAAGCAGAAGTTCAGCTCAGAATATATTTTTTTAAAACTTTGGGGAAAAAAAACCAAATAAAAATCACTGCATTATGTATTTATTTTTTGTCTAGCCTATTCATTTAAATATAAAATAAAATGATTGGACAAAAGCTTGGATCTGACAACTGGGGAGCTATAGCCTCAAAGTTCCTTGAAAACTAAGTAGATGGACCATACTATTTCATTTTCTATGTATTTATTCCCATGATTTATGATTTCCACAGACAAGGATGGGAAATTCAGGCCAAAATGATGAAATTAAGAGCAAAGAGAGTAAACAACATTGACATTTCAGAACAAAACCCTTTCAGGCTTGGTTATCCCTGTTAAGGAAGCTACTGATGTAAGGGAAACTTTTGGAATGGGAGAACAAACAAAAACGCACCTTTTTGGAGGAGCATGAAACTCTTGATTCTTTTGAGAAATATATTTGACATCTCAGCTCTGTTCTTAGCTCAGCAGAGATCCGAAAGGTTATTAGTTAGAAGAAAAGAATAAAAAAAAAAAAAAAAAAACCACCTCCAAGACAAACAAACAAATCTTAAACCAAACCTTTCCTGGATTTTGTAGGATATTACAGTTGCAGATTTTCATCTGAATATGGTTACATCCCTCTCTACATATCTGTAGCCAGCAGTGCTTCAAATTTAAGAAAACATCTTCTCATTCAAATATTGTGAAACAGATGAAAGTATCTGAACAAGGAAGAAGACAAACCTTTTGCCGTTTAGCCTCTCCTGTTACACTGTTTAGATTTCCTCACATTTTTGGAGTTCTTACTATTTAACCAAACTTTAGAATGTGTCCTTTAAATAAGTAGCAATATCCATTTAGCAAACAGGTTCCTTCACAATTTAACAGTCAAGAGCAATTACCTACTTAACAAGTAAGTTAATTAAGTTGTTGCACACAGCTGAATCCCCTTGTATGTTCTATTAATTCCTCACAACTGGCCAAGACTTACTGCCCTTCAAATACTTGCACAGAGATTTAGAACAGGTAGTATACTTAACAAGAAGAGAAAAGGGAGGGAGAGAGAGATGACTAATCTCTTTCTAGTTAGACTTTGTAAAATGCATATTATGCTGGGCAACTTTATGCATTACATTGTATAGGATTCACTGTCACTCTGAGCATGTGGGTATCTCATCCATACACATGCCATTTGCAATTGTGTCAGTTGTAGTTAACTGCAATGGTACCATGTGGATATTTGTACAAAGACATGAGAAAATATAATTTCAGAGTTTATTAATTATTACTAATAGTTTAGGAGTGCTCTAGTTCATCTGGTTTTGTGGGGTTTTTATGGTATCTTTTATTGTTAAGGTAGTCTGTAAAACACAAACTCACAACCCTGCATCTAACATGTTCTGTCTTGCTAAGTCCTAAACAAGGGTTGAAAAGAGAGAAGTCTTGACAGTACAGAGCATCAGCACTTTTTAATGACACTATTTTGTGGTACAAGGTGGGCCAGTGAGATGAACCTACAGGAGGAAGTCAGCACTTTTTGAATGAGTACCAGCATATTTTTACATTTGCTTCCTTCAGCCCTTCTATTCTCTTTCAGATGGATCAAGTTCCCTTTCTCTGGATCTTTAGCTTTGTCCATTAGTACATCCCCAAAGAGTATTTTGTCAAACACAGCAAAACACTTTGAAGACGATTTTAAGTTCTTTTGAGAGTTATAGCCAATATTTTGTTTATGTATAGTGATTATTTACTGAGTTAGCACTCCCAAAAGGCAAATCTGGGTAGATACCAAAAAAATGCTTCAGATAATTGCTAGTTGGTTTGATCTCCTGGTATTTTGTGGCATTTTATGCTGTCTTAATGGCATCACCTGAGATTCTTTGGACACAAAAATGTTTTAAACTGTGGTCCATAATAAATTGTAAGGGAGTGATTTTGAAAATCCCACAGTAAGGAGCTCTGTTAAAAATGTTCTCATGTCCAGGTTGTTATTCTTGACAACGTAAGAGCCAATGACTATACAAATCTTATAGTCTTAAGAAAGCCTGGGGAAAGAGATCACGATTATTGTAAGCCTAAATTCTACAATGAACATGTGTTTCCATTTGATCTTCCCCACTTACTATATTTTGGAAATTAAAAGGTGGTTTGCTGTGTGATGCTTAGAAGTATTTTCTTAGTTCTTGAATGTTTGCTAAGAATCACCACTCTAAATATCACTACCTTTAAGAACCCTGAGAAGAACTCTTGGTTAATCTTTGGTGTTTCTATCTGAAGGACACCTTTTAAATTATATTTGTTGGTAAAGCTCTTTATCTTTTGGTGTGTGTGTGTGTCTTGGATTTATAAGATGTTAATGAGAATAAAACCACATTGAAAAGCTCAAAGGTCCAGTAACAACTAACTCACTTCCACTATGAACAGATAAATATCAACCAAGAAAATGTCAAAGCCACAACTTCAATACTTAAAAAAATGTATCATTTTAATGTGTCCATGACATGAAAATACTGTCAGCACCTGAAAGAGTCGAGAAAGCTTCAGATCTGTCGGCCAACTACTCTTCCGAGTTGTTTTCAGTAAGAACAATGCTGGAATAGCACATTAGACTATTTAGACACCAAACCGATGCTATCAGTAATTTTTCATTACTCCACAGTCTATACGCCTCTTTTGGAACCAGTGCTGACCACACAGCTTGGTATAATTGAGAGGCTGAGCTCTATTTACATTTGATATTTTTCCTGCTGTTTCAATGGTAATATTCACATACCACAGACAGAAATAATAATAGAAAATCTCTGTTGCTCTTAACATCCTTTGCTGTCTAAATCCATTGTACTGCTCAGGAGTTAGTTAATTATTAAAACAATATTTAAAAATAATTAACTTTCAGAAAAATTGCCAGGCCAAATTCTGTTCTCATTCACCCTCAGGCAGTAGCACTTGTGTTGTAGTGTGTAAGAGTGCATTATAGAAAACAGTGTCAAATTATTACTTTTCAATAGTGGATAACTCAGGTGCTTTACAGATAGCCATTACACTCCTTACCTTCTCTTTATCTTGTCCTTTACCTGCCAGCTTTAAGCACAATGTTTGCTAAAGGAAGGCCTAGGTATCCTTGCAAGATCTCTTTCATCTCTCAATGCAGATAGTATTTGGCAAAGAGGAGTACCACATTATTTTAACACAAAGACAACTGTCACGTTATTTCCCCAGTGGCCAATCACCCTGCAGGGGACAACTTCATCAATATTGTACCTGCTTAACATACTTCATTAACTCTGTCAACTACGAGCTACCTCAGCAACCTTTTCTGTTGGCATTACACAATTTATTCTTTCCATGTCCCAAACAGTACCATTTTAGGAACCCCCTTCATAATGCAAGTAAGGAGATAACAACCTCAAAAATGTGTATTAGGAACAGTGAAAATAGATTTTCAAGATGGTTTGTGGCTTGTCTTTCAATGTTGATCAGCACTTACTACTATTGTTGAATCTTGAACATATGGGAGAGCTTCCTCTAGAAAGCAAACTTATGTCTATTAGAGGTGACTATATTTTTCTTTCTGAGAAGTTTTCACTGCCAAGTACAGCAGCTAACTTTTCTAGTTCAACATACTCTTTTAAGCTAAACTTTAAATGTAAATAAACAGAGATGAGACTTTGGTCACTTCATTGAAGCCTGCTATGCTAGGAGCTAAGTAGCATATTTACCCTGGGCTCCTTCTACTGGCTATGTGGAAAGACTTTCCCTTACAAAGGGAAATTCAGCCTGTCTGAGATGACCTGTATCCACTGACCATGTGAGACTCTGCTCCTCACCACAGAGCCTCCATTAAGTGGCTTTTTGTTAAATGCAGCACTTAGAACATCTTTGTGAGAAGCAGGACTTTTGGTTTTATGGAGCTGAAATACGGGGATGGAAGTAAGGTGAATCCAGGATCGCACTCTGCTTCCTTCCCTGGTCACCATCTCTTTTTTTTGTTTTTCTTTCCCCTGAAATATGACAGGACTCTTCAAAGGACACTTTTGAAATTAAGAAAACCTGTATTATCACAGAAAAAAAAATCAAACAGTAAATGACCTAATGCCTGTTACAAAGACAACTGATTAAAGCAAATTCAACATACAGTTTAGAACAGCCTAGCTTCAAACGTTCTGAAAGGAAACACATGAACCAAGAAAACTGAAAGTCAATGGAAATCATAAATACCTCCTGATTACGTGGAGTTTTCCCAGTCACTTTTCAAAAGGAGCAAGGAGCATCTGATCTCTCTGTCCCTGCTCTAATCAGGTTGAAAGGCAAATCCTTCAAAAAAAGGGAGGTATGGCTTGAGGTTACCCGTTGCTGTTGTGGAGTCTGTTGTCAAGTTGCAGGTTTCTGCATGCTTCAACTTTACAAATTAACGTTTCCTCTGATTGAATATTTCACTGCTTCTCCTTTTCTCTTCCTGAGTGTTTTCTTTCTTTTTTTTTTTCCTCCCTGAATTAGTATGTTTCCTCCAACTGCGGCATACTTCTGCAAGTATTGATCAGGGCAGTCTCTCTGATCAGTTGGAGAGCAAATGACATTACCTGTAAACTCTTCCATGTTATGGCATTGTAAAATATGAGGTTTCAGTACATCAATTAACTTTAAAATATCTTAACTGTATATTAAGAAACAGCAGATACCTATTGCCATATGCTACATTTATACCTTCACTATCCTTCAAGACACCCTTGGGGACATTGCAGCATTCCAAGTACAGCTTGAATGTGAGTATAGCCCAAATGCATAAGGAAGAAAGGTCTCCATAGTGAGGATTGTCTCTGCAATATTTCAACATTTTTTTTCTGAACACATCATTACTTAATACTGCTGCCTGGGCTAAGATTCCTTTTACTATTAGTAGGACAATCATTTAAAATGAACTCACTAATTGCAGTAAAAATAAAAGCTTGTGATTCTTTGATGTGCCCATAACTCGAATTTTTGAATTAATCCATGGGGGACTTAGGGAGTTGCAATAAGCTGAACTACTTCCACTTATGTAAAAGCTGTTTGTTCATAGCCAGGTGTAGCACTTCTTTTCTTTTCTTTTCTTTTTTTTTTTCCCCTCCCCTTAAATAAAAATGAACACTGTGTAAACACCGGCTGACTCCTTTTTAATCTGTCAGCACATTCTTTACATCTGTGCATAAACATTATTATCACAAACTCAGAGTGTTACTTCAAAAATTATCAGAGTCCTCAAATGTACTCTCTGTAGCTTCCATTGGAATATGACTTTAATGTGTAAAAACAGTCAAGCTTTAGAAGGAAAAAAAGGAGGCTTTTCATTCTCACAGGTTAGACAGGGTTTCCTTCACTATCATGTGTATGCTCAGGGTAAATATTTTGTATGTATTACAGTATTGTCTTCTGTCATATAGTTGGCCTTGATAATGTTTCCTGTTGTGTTCACTTAAAATATTAACTGTTGTTGAAAAGACATGGTCTGAGGGAGAAGGATACAGGACATGGCATATTGTCATAGATTTTAAAAGATTACCTTTTGAGAACAGAACCTCTAGCTGAGTATTTGTGTGTCTGTCTGTGGGGAAAAAAAACTATACCATCATCTTTTTCATGTTTATAGGGATGACCTTTTATGCTATAGTACACTGCTTTGAAGCATAGTTATTTTTAATTGCTTTATATGCCTATTGAGACCATTCTGCATGTCATTTTGTTATATACAGCACCAAGTCACATATGTTTGGTCAATGAATCTTTTGTTGCCTTGATATTTATGCTGAAGTCTAAGCAGGAGTTGTGGAAACATTGTGTTCTGGGGTTTGCTGTTGATGTTTTTTTGTTGTTTGGGCTTTTTCACTGTCACTCTAGCTATGTACCTAATGAGGTGACAGAAAGAATTAAAAATGACAGATTGTTCTGGCTGCCGTGGGGCTGTCTGAACTATATTTTCCTATAATACAGCTCAATAAACCCAGCTTGTGGAAAGCCCTCTGCACGTGATTCATTGCTGCAGCAAAGGTCCTGTTGAAGGTAAGGTTTAAAGAAGAGCGGGTGGTGGGCTGGGCAGCAGGGAGAGGGGGCCGCGGTCATTCTGCGGGCTGGCAACTGTGTGTCAGTGCTGCTCCAGAGATGCACAGGGCTGGCCTGGGCACAAAGTGCTGCTCCCAAAATCATCTAATTACAAGTTGCATGGGTTGGCTGATGCACACGTACTTCTGTCTGAACACCTTGTAAAACCATAGCTTCCAGTCCATAATGCTTGAGGAAGTGTGGCAGCACCTTCTGTGGCCAACCCCTCTGAGCCTGGAGGTGGTAGAGATGTGATGGTGTAAAACAGCCATCATGGGGGATTCAAGGTAGCCTCCATGTCTGCAGTAATAAATGTCTCAGTGTCCATGTGCCGTTTTGCTGACGCGTGTCTGGTGGAAAAATAAAGCGTATATGAAGAGATTCCTCAGGACAGAATGGTTAACTACAGGTGCTAGACTGATAGCTGGTATAATTAAGAAAAAAGATCTGTCATTTCACAGACTGTGCAGAATAAATTCCAGATATCTGTGCATAATCTTTCAAAGTGCCTTTATCTCCAGAGCCAGTGAGGGTGACCACAGCATACCCTGAACCCAATTATGTACTTTCTGATTATCATATTTTTATTTCTCAAGACACAGGGCTAATAAGAAAGATCAAAAAATGTTTGAACCAGAGTAATTTCAAATGTCAAGAACTAGTTATTCTTACAACAAGCTCCCAGGTCTTGACAATGTAAGTTATTCCCTGTTTGGTTTGATTCCTCACAGGGAGTGGAAACGAGGGACTTGGGGATTTAAAGTGACTTTGTACTGTGGAATTGACACATGCTTTTGAGACCTGCATCTGACACTGGCTTTGAGGTGGCTTGTTTCTTCTCAATTTTTTATTTTTGGAGGGGGGGTAAGGTTGGGTCATGCTGGTTTTTTCCCTTTTCTTTCTTTCTTTTTCCTCTCCTCTCCTCTCCTCTCCTCTCCTCTCCTCTCCTCTCCTCTCCTCTCCTCTCCTCTCCTCTCCTCTCCTCTCCTCTCCTCTCCTCCTTTTTCTCTCCTTGCTTGCTTGCTTGCTTGCTTCCTTCCTTCCTTCCTGAGGAGGAGAAGGAGGAGGAAGATGCAGAGGATTTGCAGTCTATCACCACCAGGGAGTTTCTATCCAGTTCTTTGGATCAGAAGAACTTAAATCAGGTAAGAGTCTGTGGGAAGGAACAATCCAAAAGACAAAATCCACATCAGAAATTTACTTTAGGAGGAAAAGTAATTTTGCCAACAATATGAGCAATAACACGGGGAGGGCAAAGAGGTGGATTCCTCTGCAGTAGGAAATAAAACAAATTTCAGCTTTTTGGATGATTATCTGAAAAAGGATGCAGAGGGTACCTGTTCTTATTCTCTTTACAGTTCCTCATGTTCAAGAAGCAGTACATGTATGGCTGTTAAGGAAAACCACGTGGTTCCCCACAGAGATGTTCTGCAGGTATGACTTCCTACAGGGGAGGAAGCAACTTGATCCCTGAAGGTCTGTAGTTTTTGGCTACAAGGCATAAAGGTTGCTGTTGTGGTCTGCTCTCTTGAGATGCTGAGCAGCCATAGATACAGATGAAGTCACGGGAGCCATATGTACTAATACTACAATTTCAGAGAGGGAGGTGGTTCAGTTCTTCATTCTCCAACTGGACCACCAAGGGAAGAACTGGAAAAGTGCCCTGTGCTCTACCCTCACAGCTGGGGCAAAGGAAGCAAAAGGAAGGAGCTAATTACAAGTAAAAACTCTGTAATGAGAAAGGTAGCCTTGCTCCCATTAGCACCTGGGTGAAAAAGAGAAAGCGAGAACAATTGCACTTGCTAGTTCTTTGCGTCTTGGATAAACTCACCAATTCTGAAAAGTGAAAACGAAGATAGGAAAAGACTGCAAGCAATCATGCAAAGTAGAATTCCGAGGGTAGCTTCAAGAGAACAAAACAAAACTGTTTTCACTGAGATCAATCATGTTAGTTTTCTGTCAGGGTTTTTGTTTGTTTTTTTTTTTAGTCCTAATTATCAGTGCCAAGCAGGAATCATAGATTAGACACTATTGAAGCTATTTTTAAATTTAGCTTATTGAAACTTATTTTTTTTCAGTGAAGCTGCTCAAACTTCTAGATTCTCCAATACATTGCTCATAGTATCCTAAAAGGAAAGGAGCAGATGTGGATAATTCCTCCTGGGACCAAGATCATTGCAAGGAGTTCAGAGACTCACATGTAGACATTAAATTAGTCAAGCATTTGACGGTAGGGTGGAGAGGATCTGCTTCCTAGTTATGCAAAAACATTGCTGCTCAGGATTTTTTCCCCAAACTCTTGGGACTGGGGAGACCTTTTCTCACTGTGAGGCAATGACAGGCTAAAGGCTCCTTCTGCTCTAATGTCATCTGAAACTGGGTATGGTTTTAGGGAATTACATCCCTGCACATTTAGATTAAAGTTTCATCAAGAATGGCAAATGTGGCATCAGGATGAAGAGGGATTTTGGACCATGCCTCCTGGCAAGGTGGCATCCCAGGTAAAATTTTTCATGACAGTTGACCATGGTCTGTCTGTCAGGCAGTTTGTGTGGGAGGGAGGAGCAGAAGGATCAGAAAAAGAGGGACATATTTTTTTAAGGTTATTTGTTTAAATCTCAGTTTAACCTACTCTAGGTTTAATAAAAAGGGCCTGGGAAAGAGAAGGACTGAAAGGGGAGAAAGGAAAGACAGAGAGAAAAATGTGCTGAGATATGTTGGGGAAGAGTGGAAAATATGAGCATGGAAACTAGACCTGATCCAAAGTAGAAAGCAAGCACAGCATGTTGTGAAGTGATATAAAATAAGATACAAGGGCAGATAGAAAAAAATCTGAATTACCAGCAATTTTTATGCTTCTATGAACACCTAAGTGTGTGTATATGTTTAACCTCTTCATGTCTATAAAATACACACATTTATCTCAAAAATGCAAAGACACACTTTTAAGAATCTACAGTAAACTAAATGCTAACCTTCATCTATGCTTGTGCTTAGAGAGAGTAAGTCTTCGTCTCTGTTAGCAGTTATGATGGAGAAATCAAAGTGGATCTGTAGAGTGAAACAATGTGTATTAAACATCCATTATACACATTTCAGGCAGTTCTGTTAGGAAAAGTTGCAGTCCAGCCCTATGGGCTGAATGGCCATTCACACCTGGAATGCATGAGGTGTGCTTACAGGTTATACCTCCCTCTTGAGCTTTGTTACAAAGCAACCTGGTTTGAGTGATCCAGGTCTACTGAACTGTAAACCAGTAGGGCACAGTAAGTGGGAATGACAGGAAGACTCAAATGCTAATGTTGATTTTCTGCAAGAGGTTAAATAAATACTCTGTATTCTTTCCACGGTACAGCTTGTATAGCTGTCAGTAAACCTCAAACCCGATGGTTTTCTACAAAGCTATTTTGTCACATCTTGAAACTTATTCGGGATCTACATTATGCTTGTATAGCAATCTAAGACTCCAAAAGGTTGGTACATTATTAATGAGATAGTGGAAGTGCTCTAGAATCAGCTTTCATCTAAATAAAGGTGACGATGCTTATCTGTACCCTTTGTATTCATTGTTGCCTTAGTGCACAGTGCTTCCTGTTGGCATGTATGTTATTGATTTGCTGACTAATCTCTTTATCTGATCAGTATTGATTGTAACTCTCAGTCTATATCCTTTAAACATAGTGATATTACGGCTAAATAAAACACAGATGCAAAATAATTAACATGTTCCAATACTGATATTTCCTTTCCAGCAAAGAGTTTAGGCAAGTCTTATATTTGACATCTAGGAGCAGCATTTTTAGAGAAAAGTGTAAATAGAAGATGAATATACAATCTTTAAATCCTTAATATAAATTACTCAAGAAGAAATAGTAAGTTACGTTGGGGAAATCAACAGCTTCTTCAATTGGATTGCTTCTGTCACTGCATGGACACAGTCTTGTTTGATGTCCTCCTACCATTTGTCTTGTATGGAGTCTTTTATCTAAATCCAAAGCAATGCAGTCATCACTGCTGCTATTCAATAATGGCTCCACAGGAGCTGTCATCCACAGTTTGCTATTCATCTTGTAAAGCCTTTGAGTTTTCAAAGTATCCACTAAAGTTGCTATTTCAATACTGTGGACAGATCACTTAAGGTTCTTTTGTATTTTCAAAACAGGTCTAAATTCAGGATAAGCAGATCTTGAAATGCCCAGCTTACCGTACCTAAGTGCCAAAGGAGATGATTGGTAGTGTCAAAAGGTAATTAGATAATCAGGCCCACCTCCCAGCTGAAAGTGTGTGACTTCGTGGGCTAGAATGACACTTTGACTCAATACTGGCATTGCCTATGGGGAATGAGCCCCTTGAAACAAAGGGAGAAAGCACAAAGAGACAGATAAAAATTGGAATTAGACACTAGCAGCCCCAGGAAATGAAAAATTATTATGTGATAACAACATGAAGTATAAGGCACAGAGAGAACTTATATCATTTCTACTCCAGTGTAAGATGCCCTTTATTCCATTTGATATAGACTTAGAAAGCAGGGGTCATTTTGGACTTGAAGGTCAGCAGCAATCCTGAAGGAACTCACATTTATCATGACTCAAGAGCCTGGATGTAGGCAGCTGTTTTACAAGCTGCTAAGATTTAGAACAAGACACTGAAATTTAGGTGGTGGTTTTGGATGGTTGCTTTTGTGTTTGGTTTCTGTTTTTTTTCAGATGCCATTTTATTTGGCTCAATCTGAACATGTATTTTAGCTACTAGCCATTACTTTGTTTCTTTGTTTTCAGCAAACACGTAGCCATCTTTGGGCACTAATCTTCAATAATTTAGTACAGAATAGGGATGAAGTGTATTCTTTGAGAGAGAGTGATAGCTTGGGTGAGGAAGCAGCATTCTTACCTGAGCTCAGCTTTAGCCAGAATGCTAAATTTATATGTAGCCCTTTCTTATGAGAAGTACCATGGTTTCCTTAGTTTACACAGATTGGAGTTTTACCTAAAGAAAATAGTCTCTGTGGGAATACTTCACATTGAAAGCACTGAAGAAAGAAAACATCCTCTGTCAGACACAATGCCACTTCCATCAACATCAAACCCATCTTTACTGAAAAGCAAAGAGAAATAAGTAATTCTTTAAAATTTCCTAAATCAAATCCTATGACTATGAGATTGCCTTAGATTCAGGGCTTTTTGGCCCAACTACTGTATATGCCTTCCCCTGTTGCCTTTTTGGAGGTAACCAATGAAAATCACTTACTGTGTGGTTTCTCAGAGTATGTACTAGAGTTAAATGGTCTGCATGAATATGGCAACATGGTCATACAGAACAGTTTGCCTTGTCCCTTCCCTCTGGTACAGAAGATGTGCAGATGGATGACTTGGAGGCAGTGCCCTGAGCTACTAACCAGTTCTGCCCTTGACAGTCCTAGTTCTGCCATAGAGATCTGCGTGCTGGTGCCAGCGTCCTGTATTGATCTGCAGAGGTCCTGGGAGGCTCTGTAGATGCAGCTCAGAGTGGGAAGGATTTCTTAATGCAATCAAAATACAGCCCTGCCCTGCCTCTGTATTTCGCTGTTTCCCTTCCCCGAGCTAAATTTTAGCGATTTCCCTGCCCAGAACTCATTGCAGTAGAAGAGCTATGACTCACCTGGTTGTTTCTGAGACAGCCAGGCATTCCCCTCTAAATCTCTTCATCCCCTTCAGCCTATTTTTAAATGCTTGGCCTCTGTTCTTAAGTGCTGGTATTGAACAAAATGTAAATATAGTGCAACCTCTGTTTTTAACCTTGGCCTCGATCCTCCTCTTATTCTAGTTAAATGTAATAAAAAAAGAAAGGTAACATAAAGATGTATATTCTTTTTTAAAAAAGATGTTTATAATTCTTTAAAATACATGACTCAGCGAAGCATTTAAAAGTAAAATATAGATATAAAATTATTCAGAAGGGGTGATATAATATAGAATTTAAATTGAGCATATTTTAGCAGCACTGGGAAACCTTACCCCAGAGCTAATAATGTAATAGATCTATCTCACCAACAACTTGGAACTTGCAACACAGTTTTATCCACAAAGGAGAGTTCTCTGGCCTACTTTATTAAATACCTTAGAGGACTTTGCCTGTAAGATTACATTTGAACAATGCAATTTATTAAAATCTCTGTTCTTATTTTTCCTGCTGAAATTTTAGCCATTTTCTATGAAAGAAAGAAAAAAAAAAGTATAAACAAATCCAACAGGCTAAATAGACATATTTCAACAAATGTTTCATCAAACAGGTATATAGGGAAAACATCCTATAGTTTGTTTTTAATCGTTGCTTGTATACTTACACTGATGTGTCTGCCTCTTGTCCTGTGGTGCATCAGGCAAGTTGTGTACCTCATTAACAGTAGTTTTTCAAATATGAAGAAGAGCTGGGAATATAATTGAAAAACTACCTATTAAAGACAGTCCTAATAAAAAAAGTAGCGAATTGAAACACTGTTGTTATTTCTTATAAATGGAAATAATTTAGTTTTGTTTAACGAATCTTAACATGCTGAGTCTGATTACAAAGCATTAAAGAGGCAGACAAAAGGTTGAAGCTGCATCATCTTACAATTCATGTGGCATGGACATGCATATTTTGGTGGCTATTATTTAGCAATAGTTTCCATTAACATACCACTGTTGGAGGTGTAGGTATTTAAATCTATTCACTAAATAGAATTTTACATGAAGTAAAAATAACAGAACTCAATACAGTGATGTTAATTAATAGGCATATCTGAAGTTTCTGCTTAGATTCAGTTATATATTCTAGCATTTACCTTGGAGTTTTTATGTAATTCTGTTTGATCTGAGAATCTAAATTCATTCCATTTAGTGGGAGATGTTAGATATTCAACAATAATAATCACTGTTTTTAAATCAGGCCATTTATGTAAGCAGTAGGGTGCAGAGCTGGCAAGTAACTCCAGGCAGCCATTTTTGCAAAAGATTGCAAAGTGTATCACAAACCCACTTTCTTTCTGGACACTTGCCCTTCTCCAGTGCTGCCTACCTGCCAAGTTCAAGAAAAGCAAGTTGACACACATGTGAAAAATGTAGAAGTCTAGTCCTGGAGAACCAAAGGAGGAAATTCATACCACTTACTAGGCAATGCCAAAACCCAGATGCAGACAACTAAACTGTCACAACAAAAATATCTGATTAACCTGTAACTCATTCCCTCTGTATGGAGAGGTGCTAATGTGATCAAGGACTCTACCATGAAAAAGAAATGAAACAGATGAAATTTCCATGAGCCTATTGTCATAGGCAATCCAATAGAAAGACAGAGGAAGCCATTTGATCTGACATTAACAATATTCATTTACCAGTAGCTGATGGGAAAAAGTCCACAAAGCAAAACAAACCATTTAGGAACTCAAGATATGAAGAACTGATTGAAGGTAAGGGTGTGTGTTTATATGCATTTGTGTGAGCAGTGGGTTCAGAGAGATGGGACTAATGAAGACATACAGTCAAAAAAGGAGTATAGCTTGGAATCCAACATAAATGACTATCCCAAAGGAATCCAGGAAAGAATATTTAAGTTGGAAATAATTAAAAAATGATAGAATTTCTTGTATGCATTAGATACAAGGTAAACATGTTTTTAAGAGTATAAGTTCGCCAAACTATATAGAAAAACATCACCAAATGAGAAACTATAGGGGAGATAGAGAATTAAAGACAAAATATAAGGACATTTAATTGTGAAACTCTTCTTAGTCTGGCCAGCATAGACAGATTAAAAAAGGTCAATAGAAGCAGACTGGGGTGTGCATAGGTGTTTTTAGAGGTGTTTAACTAAAACGTTGAAGAAGGCTATTGATGCAACCCCTCCCGACACCGAGGGCTGCTGGGATGTGCCTGCGGGAGGAACCTGCCCTCTGGGGTGGAAGGGACTGCCAAGGAAATGTCATGGGCACCTGCTTCAGCTAAGGAAAGAATGAAACTACAGTCTGGGGGCTTTGGAAGGAAAAAACATGAATTTCCTGAACCGTAACTTGGAATATTTCACAAGTATAACCTCAAAACAAAAGGAAGGTATTTATAAAATAGAATATAATAATCCTTACTTTAAGTTGGTAATCAAATTGGCGTTTTTACATGGTTTTACAGAGGAAAAGCCTTAGCATTATTGGAATACTTAATAGTTTCAATGTCTTTTGCTCAAGAATATAATGAAAAATATTTCAACCATTATGAGATTTAGATTTTACTGTACTGAGAATGCAGTTTTAGCATGTCAGGTAATGACAAAGATCTAAATCGATCTGTATAAAAAGTCAAACTAAACCAGCAAGAAACCCACCTTCTCTGCAGTTAGGCTAGAGTATTTTAATCTTTGTCAAAACTCAGATGAAAAGCAAATAGCCAAAACTGTAGTGTTAGTGGTCATTTTTTTGTGGCCTATTAATGCATTTTTACATTAAAATGTTTGAAATGGGTCCTCTCTTTTATCACAAGCTGCCTTGCATGAAAATAATCCCCGTTTAGGTGCAGTACTGACCTATAGGGCTGTTCCCATACTAATCACTTTTGGGACCTTGTTGAGAGACTGTCAAAGAAATAAACACCCCATCTGGGAGGGTGCAGAGCTGAAGCAGGAGGCAATGAACTGTGGTAGCAGCTCTGAGGCCAGACACAGCATCCCATACGTCTTCTCCTTTGCAGCAATGGAAAACCTACACACAAATAGGAAGGAAAGGAACAGTCAAAACAACCACATCAGCTACAATGTATTTGCAGATCTTGGATTAGATGATTAAATATGTTTCTTCCTTATATGTATGCTTTCTACAGCTAATGCCTTCCTTATCTTTATTCAATTGGTAGAGTTACACAGTCTAAAATTGGAGCAAGAGGGTGTTTTAAAATAACATCCCAATGTAATGAAATGGGGTTGTTTAATAGCCTGCAGTTTAATGTAGAAGCTTGTACACAGATACACACATGTACAAAATCAATGTACATGCAATCATAATTATTTTATAACTATGTTATACTCTGTCTCTCTCCTCTTTGCATTTTCAGTGTCACATTGTCCAAACCAGGGGCATCCTTGCCTCCTTCAGAAATGAAACTCAGGCAAAAATAAGCCCCTTTATAAAGTATATTCCTCTGATAAAGTGTTTTTGCTGCCTAAAGGCAGGGTCTATTTGGAAAGCAGGTTGCAGAACTTTGCCATTGTTTACTGAAAGTACAAAAAACCCAAGTAATATATTCACAAAAAAGTAAGGAATTGTATTGTTTGGATATATGGTACTCATCTCATTGTCTGACTGACCATTGTCAGAGGTTGGAAAACAGACATGAAATAAACACAACTGGACTGGGGTGATTAATCTCCTGATGTTCCAACTCCAAATACTGATAAGACATGGGAGTGCAAAAATGCCTTATTTGTGAAACAGCATTAATTAAGTCTAATCTATAGGTTTTGTGACGCACAATGCTGCAGAAGCAGAAAAGCCCCAGGAGTTACTGATTTTCTAATGAATGCCATAGAGTCGTGATTTCAGATCACTTCCTCATGCCCTGAAAAGCCTGTGACATCACTAATGACACTAGTAATTTCCCATTGCCCTTGTCCAAGGCTTCCATTGTGTGTACAGCAGTGCACATCCAGGCTGATGCTCTGGCTTTATCATTGCATACAATACACACACATTCCCTCTCAGCCTCAGCTGTAATATTTACACAACAGATTGGATTAGAACATTTGCAGGGAGCCTGTTATGAATACCTCTTCAGATAATTTTTGTGGAAAAACTTTTGTTTGTTGATTAGCTAGATAATAGCCTTCAGTTCAGTGGTTTTGGGTGAGTTTATTCAGAGACTGAAAAGGTGTGAGGGGGAATACGTGTACCTGTACAGGACATCTACGTGGTAGAATATTCCTTCTATTCCTCAAAGTGTCAAGGCAGAAGTGAGCTCCAGGGCAGAAGCTGCTTAATAGCGCTAGCACAGTGCTGAGCTTGAGACAAAAGGTCCTGCTAAGGATATTGTAGGGTAATGAATGCAGATCTTATCCTTCTAGATTTAAAACATAAGTTTTTAAATAATACAAGCCAAAGTAGAAATTATAGACCTGCCCTTCAGTCATGTTGTAAATTTTATACATGACTGAACTTGGAGCCCCCCTTGAAGTTCCTTCTATTTTTTGCCATGTTGTTCCTTGCCTTTTAAAGGTCTGCTCATCTCAGGCCTCACATATAATTGTTTGTAATTATAATTAGAAAGTAAGATCTTCATCTTCCTGTGTGTTCATGAAGACAGGAGCACCTCTGATCACAGCAAACTCCTACAAAAGGATAATTATGTTTTTAAGGAAATGGATAAAGGAAAAAATCTACTCCCAGGATGAAACCTTGTGCAGTCTTGAGTAAATGATAAATTGGGGGTTAATATCATGGGAAATAATGTCAGATTTTAACAAGACTGCTGAAGCGCAAACAGTTTAATCCATGAAGGCTACATGTGAAAAAAAATAAAACAATCCCATGTTCGAGACAAGAGTCCTGATTTGTTGCCAGGGTGAAATTCACCTCTGTGTAGAGGGTCCTGCCCAAAGCCTTTACAAATCCCTTTTTTCAAAAGCTTATGCAAGATCCAAGCAGTGCCCAGCCTTTCTGTTTTCCTTATGCACATCTCTGTGAGAGAACTATGGAGGTTTGTGATTGGATTCAGTGGCAGCAGAACAGTGACATTTTAAAAAAAAAGTTTATTTTGTTTGTTTTTATTTTTTAGTTTTGGTTTTGTGTTTTTTTCTCTACAAACTCCCTCTGTAAAATATACTCACTTGTTCAAATCATCTTCCTTTTTCTGTCCTTTCTGCCCTCGTATGGACTGTGCAGGGGAATCACACTGAGAACCATGCTTCCAGCACACACAAAATTAAAAAATATTTGAAGTGCTTTTTGGGAATTTATTTTAGATATCGGGCAGCTTTAGGTTATTTGACCAACTACACCTGAATCTTGTCTTGTGCGAAAATTTAAACAAGTGTTTTTGTCAGCAGAGAAGAATGCCTTCAGTAATAAAAGGTATGCTTGATGCATGCTTCTGACTCTTTTCCTCTGTGCTCCAATTTTTTGTGTCAGATCCACACAGCTAGAAGATTTGGATATCTGTTCAGATTTTCAGCTAGCTACAGTGTGTAAAATAATGCCATGCCAAGATTATCTGTACTGAAGATATGGTATGATGAAAGCTGGTTCTGTAAAACAATTTCTTAGGAAATGGTGCTCTGCAAACTTTAACAGCTCTCTAAAACAACCCGTGTCAAAACCAGTGTGCTGAGTTTTTGTCCCCCCTCCCATAATGTGGCTAATGTTAACTGCCTGAGCGTTAATTTTCATTTCTCTTCTTCTCTTTCATCAACTAAATGTCAAGATGATGTCTATATTTCATTCACATATAGCAAATGGGGAAAGTTTCTCTGTGGATACCTTTTCTGCTTTTTAATAAATTCTTTCTATTGCCTGAAGAGAATTAGAAGCTGGCTTTTGACCTCCATTAATTTTTTTAATTTAATAGTTCTCTGCATGCATTAATAAATACTATTAACCATATTTTGTACTGCAGTATTTCCATTTCCTTTTCCTCCAGTGCTTTCTCATTTACTGAAGCAGGTGCCCAGTTAAGAACAGATTAGGAAAAGCAGAGGGAATAAATAGAGGAAATCTGGGCCCATATCCCACCACTTTCCCAAACGTAAGGACAAGGAGTCTTAGGATATCTCCATCTACTATGCTGCTTTATAATTTACCACTTCTCAGGGCAAAGCTATAATTATAAACTGTGACTGAATAGTTTTCTGAAGGCAAATAACACCACTCAAAATCCTGTAAGTTAAAAATTATCAGAAGTGTTTTCTGACTGCAGTATCCTGAGTAGCTATTGCATGTACAGATTTTCAGCCAGACTGTGCTTACTTCATTCACCTTGATTTCTGCAGGGCTGCTTCTAGAGCCAAGTAAATCACCTTTAGAGCAGTATCCTCCAAACGCTGCCTTTAATGTCACAGTTCTTTCAGCAGATCTTCCAATTTACCCCAATGATAGGTAGTTCAGCTCCAAAAGAGGAAGAAACTTGAAGCTTATCCTGAAGTCAAGCTGTAGTTGCCACCTCTGAACGGCAGCACAAGCCATCAGACTTAGAACCTTCCTATGGTATTTGTAAAACAAGCAGTGTATGCAAGTTCAGTAGCTGTCTGTTCATTTTCTACTGAGGCAAACAAGTTTTTAGTTGTTTCTTAGAGACAGGAAAAAAGTGGCACCTATCTGGAAATATTAAGAGGCTATTCACTTACCAGTCCTCTCAGCATTTATCATGCAGGAACAATTGACCCCTCTAGTGGAACCAGCAGCGTACTGCAATTCTGTGTTTATGATTACTTACAATTAGCAATGCAAATTGAGCCACAGGTTCTTTGCAAGACCCGTAGCGTGGTGGCTTGCTTGCACAGTGTCACAACATGAAGCGATCTTTTCTAAAATGCCCTATTGTAAATCTTCAAAATGAAGGCCTCTTTCTTTGATGATGTCCAGAAAAGATAAAAGAAGGGAAAAAAAAATTTCAACCCTCCTACTTATAACTTCCTTTGTGCGTCTCAAGGCACAGTGTCTATTTTGCAACTGTCTCCTTTCCAATGCATGTTCTTTTCTCTAAAGGCTGTATGAATATTGTACAATGCCAAGTACAGCTATTGACACTTCACAAAGAACCTGGAATAATGAGTAAAAATTATATGCCACTAACCATGTAAAAAGACTAATGCTTCTTCTGATATCATTTACATCAATAACTTTAATCTTTTTTTTTCTGCATGCAGACCCCTAAATATTTTTAAGCACATGTTGCTGTATGACACATCTGAACTCTTTGGCAACAAGCTTGTCTTTTCTAGTTAACTTTTCTGAGCCCATCAGAATCAGTCTGTGGGCTGAAAAACCCTTATTTACATTTTACTGCATTGGTAAATGGATTGTTTGGATTCAGATAGTTAACAACTGGGAAATAATTTTAAAGAATTTAATGGAATTCCACAATAATAAATTTTAATTTTGCATGCAAGTTTTTACAAAGGTTATTGTCTGAGGCAATGGGTTCAGAGTACTTTTCCATAGAAGAAATGGAAAATATAGAAATGAAGAGAATGAAGTAAGGAAGTGCAGATCATGTGCAGAGCACACACACACCCATGCCTAGTTTTCAAAAAGCTCTTTCATTTGGTTCTTTCCTGGAACTCCACCTTTGTTTATCTGTCACCACTGGCTTTGCCCACATCCTTCACTATCTGAACTGCTTCCTCATGCTTTGCATTCTGTCTTCTTGCAACATCTTCTTTAGCATTTGGTAAAGCTTGAGACACTAACAGCACTAGCTAAAAAGGCAAAAGGTAAAAAGAGAGGAGACAACCTTGCTTACACCAGAGAAACATGCACCACTGGCATACACATCATCCTCCAAAATGCAAAGCTTTGTTTTAACTAACAAGTAAAATAGTCTATGGGCTTTCAAGGCAGTTTTGTTGTCTGGCTGAAGAGCACATCTTGATCGGGCATTCATGGGTTTTTTTCTCCTATTGGTGTTCCTTAAGACTGTAACATTTTTTAAAGAGTATGAGATATGTCAAAAAAGGGCAGTGAATCTACTCTTATGACAAAGCTTAGGTGTAACAAATTATTCCCTAAGCTAGTTTAGTGCTCCAGAAAACACAAAATTAAGGCACTCAATGCTCATTGAAGTGGCTGTCTCAGCCTTGTACCGTGCAGTTTGTGAACAAAATTTTGTGTTCCCCTCCACTGAACTCAGAGCAGGACAAGGTGAAGCTGTGAGCATCAGAGGCTCACAGAATGCTTAAATTTTATAGCCTTCTATAAATGTAAAATGATCAATTAACTCATTATTTACCACCACATGCCTACAATCCTGTTAGGATGCATGCTACTGGAGCACCTTTTCAGCAGCAATCATGCATATCATAGCTGGTTCTATACACAGAAGCTTTCCCATGAGGGAAAAGCTGGAAAAAGGGAATACTAAAGGCTGTTACTTGTCAAATTACCCTTAGAAAAATTTTAGGTTGCAGGACAATAAATGCAAAATAAGAATAAAGAGAGTTTTCAAGCCACTTGATTGAAGAAAGGGATGTGATTTGATAACAGAGTAAATATCTTGACAGGGAAATGGCCCAAGTTCAGTGATCCAGTAGGTCTGGTTCAATCCAGACTTCAGTGATCCATTTTGCTGTTTCTATCCCAGGTCCTTGAGAACACACACACATGTGAAAAAGTCCTCTAATAAGAAGGGTGATATTAAAAAAAAAAATAAATCTGATTGCAGATGTATATCTTAGTCCACGTAACCATTTATATTTCCCCATTTTATTTTGTCTTTAAGTTTTGTTTATGTGAGAGAATATACACACAAAAGGTCTGTGATTTTCCCATTGACACTAAGGTCATTATGATCTCCATAGAAATGTCTGTCACATACTATTTTCTACAAATCATAACATGATAAACTGTAATGATGCTTTTTAAGACATCATGGTATGAGATGTTAACAAGTATCTTGGGAAATCTAAATGGCAGTGTCATTGTCAGGATATTCTAAAACAGCAACACTTTACTGTCAGAGTGATAAATTCATGTCCTTCCTTCCTTCCTTCCTTCCTTCCTTCCTTCCTTCCTTCCTTCCTCCCTTCCTCCCTTCCTCCCTTCCTCCCTCCCTCCCTTCCTCCCTTCCCTTTTCATTTAGTCATAAACCAAAGACTGCAGTTATTTCCTTGATAATGTTTGTTCCTGCAGTAACATCTGCCAAAACAGGGCATTAATACTCACATAAAATGTCAGTGCAGGGTGACTTTCCTCTACAGCTGCAGATCTCTGATAGGGAACCCTTTAAATGAAAACCTACAAGTCTGGGGCAAAACATATTATTTGGAAGAAAAATAGAAAGAAATAGAAAAAGAGAGGGTTTTAAATATGTTTCTATGATACTGGCTACATTGTGGATTCCAGCCAGAAGATTCATTGTCTCTATTTTTGCTTCTGTAATTCCCACAACTGCACCAAATATCTGAACACCACTGCATTCTGGTTTTATACACATAAAAGGGATTGCATCTCTAAGGAATTCTTTTTGTTTCAAGAAATCACATTAAAGCTTACTATTAGTAGTTAGTGAAATACTGCTGACTCCAGACAAATCACAGAGTTAAAGAATTCAATGTCTTATCTATAAGAGATAGCTTTGTCTGTAACGACTGTATATATATTCTACAGCTGTTGAGAAAAGATCCAACATCAGTCTGAGATCAAATCAGAGATAACATCAAATCTATATCAGGAAACAAAAGAAATACAGATCCTTGAAGGGCAGGTGCAAATTGGGTAAGCCCAAATCCTCTAAGACTAAGAGAATGCAAGAGGTATTTGAAGGCACAAGCCAAAATTTAGGGTTCTGTATACCAAAAAAATATATTATATATCATAACCAGACATGAGACAATATTACACAGAAAGGTTTTACTTCGGTGAGTAGTCAAAGAGTTTATGTATTTAAAAAAAGAAAAGCAAGGAGAAATTCAAGCATAACACTAAATCAAACTTACAATAGTAGCAATATAGAAATTATAGGTAGGGCAAGGTACTGTTGTATATCTTATATGTGAAAATGAAAGTAGGAAATCCATCTGTTGTGGACAAATCAAAGCCAATGTTTGACATCACATGTGGCTGTTAATTTTAGTCATGTATATCTCCAATAGTGTTGCTTGTGTGTTTAGAAGCAGCAAAATCATCTATAAATTGAAACAGTAAGCTAGAGAAACCGGGAAGATAGAAGCCTGAAACTCAGAATAAAAATAAATCAGTTTTGTTAGCCTCTAACAGATTGAAATCCTGGCAGGGTAGAAGAAATGCAAGGGCCCTGCTGTGAGACTGAGGCAGGCTCCATAGATGTCTGATGAAGGTAAACGCTAGTATACTAATGAACCATTTGTGCCTGAAGGACTGATGTTGAAAAAGTTAAAGTTGTTTATTATGTTTAGAAGAACTCTACAAAGCTTGGAAGGATTCTGCTGGCACAAGCAGAAGAACTCAGTGTCTTTACTCCATTCATGTATACATAAACCCACAAGAGAAGCTAAAAGAAATTACATGCCTGAAAAAGACTCCATGAGATTATTTTGCCACTGGATGGGAGGATGTTAGGCTAATCTCTCCATGGGAACTTACAGTGCTGGAAACTCCAACACCCTAATTTTATGAAACTTGGTTTCATAAGAAGTTTCAAATTCATTTAGAACATTTTATTTATTGGAATACTTTATTTTAGAATATTTCTAGTCTAATCTATTTTGGATTCTAAACATTATCATCATGCTTATCAGGTTATCAGCATGCTGGAAGTCCTTCCTCACTTGGCGTCATACAAAAATAGTATTTCTTCTAGATTTCCAATCACTAATAATAGAAATACTGACTGGTATTGGACTGTGGAACAAAACCTTGTGGAAGTCTAACATAAACTACTGAGATTTCCTTGAAAATACCCATTTTATCCAGATTCTGTGAATACCTTTGTCACTGGAAATAAGCAGAAGAGCCACCTAAGAAAGCTGAAAAACTGTGTTCAGTCTTCTTGGCATCTCCAACAAGTAGCTTTTCTATTATGCTCAATGGAAGACTAGTTATTTTCCTGGTCTGCCTTTGCATACACAGGTCCTTAATGAATTCTATCTTCTTACACCACATGCACCTTATTAAGCGCATTTCAGTTTGTTTCCATGCTTTTCTCATTTTTTGACCCTAATCTTGTACTGCAATTCTGTCCTTACGCTTACTTTCTAACTAAATTCTCTTTCTATATATTAGGTTTGAAATTTCATGTACAAATTTATATTTCAGTCAAACTGGTGTCATAGTGTGCTTCCTAGCTTTCCTCTGTGTTTGTGCTGTAATATTACAGCTGATGCCTCTGCGGCTTCTCCTTCAGTATCATTCCCTGAGACCAGGATCACTGGACACCTCACTGTGTCTTTTCTCAAATATCTTGGGTTTATTTGTGCTATCTCACCCCAAGCATTTTAAACTCTACCATTCCATGCTAATGATCATCTCTTAATTATCTATTGGTTAGAGGCATTTTCAGAAAGCTTATCCCTCCCATTATTTTCCTATTCTTCCATATTAAAAATTGTCTCACTAATACATTAATGGACTCGCTGGACAGCTTATTTTCTGACATAGTGCTTTTGCAATATATAATTTGGGTAGTTAAATCACCCACTACGTGTGTGAATATACCAGAACTCTGCTGTCTCTGGGCCTGTATGAGAATCAGCAATTCCTGTACCTTGGTAGTGTATTGTAATGGGTTGACCATTGCTAGATGCCAGGTGCCCATCAAGCTGCTCTGTCACTCCCCTCCTCAGCAGGGCAGGATGGGGAGAAAATAAGATGGAAAAAAACCTTGTGTGTCAAAATAAAGGGCAGTTTAACAAAGCAAAAGCAAAGGCCAGATGTGGAAGCAAAGGAAAATAAAAGATGTGTTCTCTATTTCCCATCAGCAGGTGATGTCCAGCCACTTTCCAGGAAGTAGGGCTTCAGTACACATAGCAGTTTCTTCAGAAGAGAAACTGCACAACAAAAAATGCCACACCCTCTGCCGCAACCTACCCCCCCCCACCACCTTTCTCGCAGCTTTTATTGCTGAACTGACATCATATGGTATGGAATATCCCCTTGGTCAGTTTGGATCAGCTGTCCTGGCTATGTCCCTCCCAAGATCTTGTCCATCCCTAGCTTACTGTGAAGGAGGAATGTTGGAAAGACAGCTTTGATGTGCTGCTCAGCAGTAGCCAAACCACTAGCATGTTATCAACACCTTTTCTATCTACCAATACAAAACACAGGGCTACGAGGGCTGCTATGGGGAAAATTAACTCCCTCTCCACCAGAACCAATACACATATGCAGTCACTCAAAAGGAAAATAAATGTTTGGGTTTTTTTCTGATTGATGTAGTAGAGAAAATCAGTGCTTGATTTTTATAATGAATACAGTCTAATGATATCCATGTCCAAGTTGGTATTAATCTCTTAATTTTGTAACACTGGATTAAAAATGATCACTGTGTCTTCTGTGTTCTTGGATAGTGATTAAGCTTGCAAGCAAAGGAAGCCTAAATTCTAGCACTCGTCATTTATTAAAAGCCAATGATATTACTGAAGTCCTGACATTCATGATCCTTCAGTCCTTAAATTGCTAAAAATCACTCTAATAAGATTCATGACTTACACCAGTATTATAATTATTGGTGCTAATTTTCCTCAGACCTGCTATTGACAAAGTATATGGACCAAATTAACCTCTGCAATCAGTTAAAATCTCTTACTCGCTTTCTCTAAAGATGGATGTGAATCACTGCATACTGTAACTCATAAAAGGACACTTGTTTAATGTAGAGGTTACAATTTAAGCAGTGGATGACATGGAAAAAAATGGAGTACATCCATGGATTCAGTTTAACTTTTTAAAGTGACAGTAAATGAGGATCATAACTGCAGCATTGACTATACAGTGAAAAATAGAAGCATATGTGCAGAGAAACAGAACAGTTGTTCTTGAAGGCTTAGATCTGCTAAAGCAGTTGCCTTGAACAAAAGTTAACAGCTATAGCTAGTAAGGTATTTTACAACCACTTCCTCCTACACTTAGTCCTGATTAGGGTCTGGGAGAAGATACTAACTGATGTTGTACCTGCGTGGAAAAAAAATCAATTAGAATAGATGAAGAAAAACTTCACATATTTTGGGTCATCATGCAGCTTATCCATGCAAAAGAAAAAAATGTGTTTTTTTTTTTTCACAGAAAAAAAAGAATATAAGGAAGAGTCCCAATGCATTTCCTCAAAGGAAAACACCTTTTTTTTAATATGACACACTTCCTCCTACCTTATCCTGAAGGAAGCCGATCACCCCAAGCAAGGAAGTGCCAGTATATAAACACTTAAAATCTACCTTTTAATCTTTTCTAGACAGGTATATACTTTGGTGATACATTCACTAGTAGAATAATATATGACACTCATCCAATATGTCTGTTGACTTGATTAATCCATTATACACAGTTCAGTTATTCAACACCTTTGTCAGTGACATGGACAGTGGGATTGAGCGCATCCTCAGCAGGTTTGCCAATGACAGACACCAAGCTGTGTGGTGTGGGTGACACGCTGAAGAGAAGAAGGTATGTCATCCAGAGGGACCTTTGTTGAAAGATGGGCCAATGCAAACCTCATGGTTTAACATGGTCAAATGCAGGGTCCTGCACATGGGTTGGGGCAATCCCTGGTATCAATACAGGCTGGGGAATGAGTGGCTTGTGAGCAGTCCTGTGGAGAAGGACTTTGGGGTGTTAGTGGATGAAAAAATGCATATGAGACAGAAATGTGCTCTCGCTGCCCAGAAAGCAAATCGCATCCTGGGGTACATCAAGAGCAGTGTGGCCAGCAGGTCAAGGGAGGTGGTTCTCCCCCTCTTATGAGACCTCACCTGGAGTACTGGTGCCCCCAGTGTAAAGAAAGACATGAACCTGCTCAAGCAGGTCCAGAGAAGGGCCATGAACATGATCAAGACACTGGAGCACCTCCCCTATGAGGACAGGCTGAGAGAGTTGGGGTTGTTCAGCCTAGAGAAGAGAAGGCTCTGGGGAAACATTCTAACAGACTTCCAGTTCTTAAAGGGGTCCTACAGGAAAAATAAGGTGGGCCTCTTTATTTTAGAATTGTAGTGATAAGATGAGAGATAGTGGTTTTACACTGAAAGATGTTACATTTAGGTTAGGTATAAGGAAGAAATTCTTTACTGTGAGGGTGGTGAGACACTTGAACAGATTGCTCAGAGAAGCTGTGGATACTCCATCCCTGGAAGTGATTAAGACCAGACTGGATGGGGATTCGAGCAACCTGATCTAGTGGAAGGTGTCTCTGGGCATGGCAGGGGGGTTGGAGTCATTCTATGATTCTGATTCTCAGTAATTTTTCCCTCAGAGGTTCTGCTCTAGCAATAGTAATAGGTTTACAAGGTTTGACTTGTATATTAAAGATATAACTTAAAGATATTAGGTTTATGTGCAGGATTCTTTTGTTAGATTTCCCCAGGACAGTCCATATTCTGAATTCATTAAGCAATAGTTTTTAAATAAAAACAAACAAAACACTATGCACAACCTCTTTTGCACAGCTAGCAGCAATGAACTACTTAACTACAACTTTGATAAGTGCTTCTCCTGCAACTGTGTTTCAATCTACCTTTAAACTGTTAAAGCAAGAATACATACATTGGCTTTTGGCGACAGTATGAGAAATGGAATGTATAAACCTGCTTTTAGCAGAGAATTTGCCACAAGGTTCTGAAGACTTCATTGGCTATTTTGTTAAGTTCAAGCAGTTTGTGAACAGTGGCAGAAAAATCCCTTCAAAAGCATTTTCCTAATGCCAACCCAATTGTTTAATGCCAGAAGAAGTTCCAATCAACTTCCTTTTTTCCCCCTTTTTTCATACCTGAAGTCCAAAGAAAATGAGGACAACAGTAGAAAGAATTCATTATATACATATTAGTGTTCTGAAGTCAGGAAACAGGATTAATCATACCCAAAATACCCAGAAGAAAGTGTGTTTATAATCTCTGTACATTCTCATTAGCCACTTGAAACCAGTCTGTGGAAATCTCTAATTGGGGAAGAAATTCTATACAAAATCTTTGCCCCTGAATTGACTGAATCAGGGCTCTAGGGGAAAAACAACATGATTAGCTTTGGCAGTTAGGCTCAGCTGAAAGTTGGAATAAGAAAACAGATTCCCTTGAAGAATATTGCTGCCATTGGCCTTACTCAGAGCACACCTCTAACTGTGGTATGGACATCTTTACAGAAATGAGTGAATCTTTTGCAGTGCAAATTTGAGTCCGAGGGAAAAGGCTCAAAGGTTATTTTTTGCCTTTCTGTTCCTATACAGGTTATGGTTATCACAGTCACCTATCACCAACATTGTCATTTTATCATAGACTGCACATGAGGTAAATTTCAGTAATATCTAAATCTTTACTTCTTTTTCTGAGTTTATTTTTAAAAAGGAACTTTTCCCTATATTTTCCCCCTTTAATAAGCTAGTCCTCATGGTTGCTTCTCTTGAAGCAATCTCTTCACTGACTAGACTGTAACTAGGAAATTTAAGAGGTGAAAACTGTAGCAAATTTATTTGACTACATAGACTCCATTCTCCAGAATCGGTCTGATAGGTTCTGTAGCTTTTGCACTCAGCCCAATAAACCAGGGATGGCAGCTGAGTAACACTGAGCACACTGTCTGTTTAGCCATGTTAGCCCAACAGAAAACGGAGAAGCTGCTGATATTATCTAAATGGCACTAGCCTAAGTTCAGGGAGTGGTAAAACACAGGAGGAGCTGTGGAGGAAGAACTGGAGAGGTGATCTAGGATGGTGAAGGGGAAAGCCGGGGCACTCTACAACAAGCCAGCAGTGGAAATGCTCTGAAAAGATTAATAGTGGCAAAGATATTTTTAAATAATCCTGCTGGGATGAGAAGTTGTGTAGAGTGTGTAGAGTCAGAATAAGGACAAAAATGGAAAAAGCATCATCTGTGAACATGGCTGAGCAAAAGCAAAGCACAGGAGCACAGGGACAACTTGGAGAATTTGTGAGTAAAACAGATGCCTGAAAAAAAAAAAAACAAAAAAACTGAAAGGTACACCAAAGGAACAGAGAATACTTCCATTAGCCCTCTTATGATGTGGAAATGTGAATTTCTATATTTTCTGTCCAGGCGTATGTATGCAAATATATGTAAATTTTATGCAGATGGTATCTTCCGCTTTTTTGATGCCCAATGTAGTCAGGTTTATAATATAGTTATCCAGAAGGAATCAGTGAATTCTTGCTGGCGAGGCAGAAGCATTTGGGTATGGATGGAGATCAAGTAGTTTTTCTTCCAGTTCTACTTTAATGACTGAAGCAGAGTGAAAAACTCTCTGAATTAGGCCGTGTACTAACTGGAAGTCATCTGTAAAGAGGATCAGAGGAGTCGTGTATCTATGCACTGAAATAAAGGGATAGATGTCTTCTGCTGGGAATTCCAAACTGAGAGATAGTTGTTATAAATCACAAGTCAATTTTTATGATTGATATAAGTACACATACTTATAGGGAATGTACTTAAGGGAAAATACTAGTTAAATATCTACAGCTTGTAAAAGTTAGCTAAGAGATATCTTCCTTTAAATTATTTTTTAATAAGCAGATAGTATATGCAGAGCAGTGTAAACCATTATTTTGTACACTGGATTGGATGGTACTGGGGACAGGGAATCCTAAATTATAAATTTTATTTAAATATTATAACCTGAAGTTTCACATTGGGTATGGCTTTTTGACAAGGCCTGAAAAGACAACTGAATGCCAGGATCTGTCCTTCAACAGACAAAAAGGCTCAAAGACAGGAGAAGGAAGAAGATAACAGTAACTACCATTCGGTGGAACATTTCCAAGCATTTTTTGCAAATAGTTGTTCAAATGAATGAGCTGTAATTAACTATTCACATCCTTTTTGTGTTTGCTTTCCACAAATATTCCA
The DNA here is from genome assembly GCA_025345505.1 of Todiramphus chloris collaris. Taxonomy (NCBI): domain Eukaryota; kingdom Metazoa; phylum Chordata; class Aves; order Coraciiformes; family Alcedinidae; genus Todiramphus; species Todiramphus chloris. The sequence continues at coordinate 25,065,626 of JANVCC010000035.1, forward strand.
GCATATCAATTTATTGGCAGGAATGATCAATGCAGCAATGACTTTGCATTTGTAATTATTATTATTTTTACTACCAGGCAGATTCTGAGAGATATACTCAACCAATTAGAAAAAAACTCATGTGACTGCTATGTCCAATTGAAGGAGTCCCTTTTGAATTCCTCGTATCAGATTAAACTGCCTTCCAATAACCTGCATATGAAAAATAGTTATAGAAATTGCTCAACAAAAAATATCAAATAATTGTATGTGAAAGTGGCAAACAGAAAATGAAGCAAAAGGCCCCTTGTCACAAGTGTATTATCATTTTCCAGCTCTGTTGCTGATATATGACTGTCTCCAGTATTTCAGCTATATAATCAAGTTTTTTAGGAACCTGGACTGCCCAGCAAATGGGTGACTCAAGGTAATTCAATGACTGTATTTCATCACTTCATCCAGAAAGTAAAGTGCAACCAACAGTCAAGTTCAACCCCGATGATATCAGGGAAGTCTGAGTTAAGCTGTAACATGCTATTTCACCTTGGCTGATTCTTCATCACCTTATCTTTATCCAACAGGTCCACCACCAACTGATAGAAGAAGTTAAGATGCTGGTCTGAGAAGCAGTGGGTCCATGTGTGAAACAAGCTTTGCATTGCTGAATTTATAAGAACAGATACCAGTTGGGTTTTTTGTTCTACTTACAGAGTAATGCCTCAGAGAGGAAGAAATGCAGTGCTGCATTTTGGGGTGTCCGTTTTCCTAGCTAATGTTTGCACATTGCAGTTTCCTTCTGGAGAAGCAGTGCATCCCAGGCGCAGCCCCCGTGCTAGTCCCATTTCAGACTCTGTTCAATAAACACCACCCAGACAGGAAATTTCAGCTAAACTCTGTAAATTCAGGATTTTTTTAAAGATTTGGTTCACCCCCCCTTATCAAATCTGTAGCCTTTTCAGGAAGTTTTGTCACGTCTACCTTCTCTTTATTATGGAAAAGCAGTATTCTCCCTATTGTTAAGGTTGCAACTAGCTTTTAAAGTCCTATTTTTGCCCTTCTTTAACTTTGGCTTGGAAATTGGTTCGGCCTAAAAATTTCCATACTTTGAAGGAAAAGAAGGATAATTAATTTTCTTCAAACAGTGTATAATCAAACTATTTTTGATTTAGAGGTCATTTAAAAATTACCCTGATTGGAAATTGACTTAATGTTTTGCTACCTCTAACTCAAAAGCTGCTTATTATAACCTCTTCAAACTTTTCCTGTACTTAGATCTGTTTGATAATTCTCAGACTTCTTAACTATATATATATAAAAAGCCAAACCTTCAATTTTGAGAGTATCTTATTTTTCCTTCAGATTGTCTGTAGCCATATTCTTCTTATTTCAGCAGACGCTTTTGATTTTTGTTGGATTCAGTAGAAAAAATGGTGGTTCATAGGTTCGTTCTGCAAGAACAAACATGATTTCTTGGGAAGAAATAAGAAGATATCTTCACCCCATGTGAAATTAGGAAAAAAAAAAAAAAACCCAAGATAAATTCTCTAACTTTTTTTTCTGTTTTTTTCATGGTTAATTGATAAATGGGAGTCAGGCAGATCCTCTAAAAATCTGGTCAAGATTTTATTTATTATAAGGTGCATCTACATTCAGGTATCAGCTCAGGTCAGTAATGTGCTCCTGAAGTGAAACTTCTGATGGTCCCTCTTCACTAAACCTAACTGTGTCCCATTCAGTCCAGGAGCCTTGGCTGGAGCTAGTTCTAAGGAATGACCCCTGTGAACACCAGGTGCTTAGTGCCTGGTGCTTCTCTTCATCAGTCTGCTCTAGCTGTATCACTCTGCTTGTTCCCCTTGATGTAGCCAGAAGACTACAGAACTCTTTGTGAATATAGTGAAGTGTTTCATTACAGGAAAGGTGAAAGCAGCTACCATGAGAGCAGTAACATATGAAGAAGAAGGGGAACACAGGGAAGCCCCTGGCAGTGACCCCAAGCCAGCAGTCAGAAAAAACAGGCAATTAACAAGGCAAGCTAAGAGGTATGTAAGAAGACTTTCTGACTGATGGGGTTGAGAAGGAATGTTTTAACAAAATCAGAAAGAAATGAAATCCTTTGAATGGCATAGATCCAGAACTTGACCAGGATTGCAAAATAGTCAATCACTATGCAGGAAAAACAGAAGTACTCATCATTAGCATGATGTATTCATCTCTTACAGTGATTAATTAAATACTTTCTATTCCACTAGTAACCGGGGAGGATGTGAAACAAAAAACATTAAGCATTTTAGAATCTACTGTGCCCTATAACTTGCACCCAGTAGTATTAAAGAATTGGCTTAGGAACTCTCTGAATATTAATGTTGATTTTGAACAAATCTTGATTTGTGGAAAAAGTTCCAGAGGACTAGTAAAGAGTGTTGCTATATTAAAAAGAGTGAAATGAGACGATATGAAGAGCTACAGGGTACTTAGTTTGATATCAGCTTCTCTTAAAACCGTGGAAGGGCTTGTATGGGACACGATCAGTAAAAAAAAAATTAAGATTTTAGCATAAATAATGACAGTTAATATGGTTTTATGGAAAATAGCTCTTATCAAGAAAATTTGTTATCAATTTTTTCATAAGATCATCTAAGACTGAGTGATACAGTGTTGACATAATATACTTAGATTTCTGTGATGAATTTTACTAATTTTATATTATATTGAAGTTTAAAAACTAGCACTGTACAGACTCATTGCAGATCAGTGTAAAAAATTAATGAAATAGGTTAAAGATTTGCTAATGAATAAAGCACAACTAGGAACTGCAAGTGGAATCCAATATGAAATGAAAGCATTTATAGCTGATTCATAGGAACTGTAGGAATTGTCTCAAATTAGTCTTTTTCAATACCTCGTCTTCTACGTCACTTAGGATGATTCAGAGGCAGGTTCTCAGAGAAGCCTAAGGGTAGGGGTGTGGCTACTGTGTTATAAAGTAGTAACACCGTAGCCCTGCCTAATTTAGTTTGCCTCAAATAAGAGCTGTTTCTATCAGTTATTACCCCTGTAAATTCTGGGTACCTCTATGACTGTCTAGCAGTCTCTTTGTGAATCCTCTTCAATTCTCGTCCCCAGTGATTCGATGCCTTCAGTTTGATAATCTAACTGCAAGGTAGATGAAAAAGCATTTCTTTGTCTATTTTACTCTTTCTAAATGCTTTTCCTCTCCCTTTCTGTGTGCATGTGTGTTACAAGACACAACTTCACCTTAGCCTTCATTACAGTTTGTAAATTTAACATCCCTTTATTCATGGTCAACAGCCACAGTGTCTTAATTTTTTTTTTTTAATGAGAGAACTTTTTAATGCTCTTGATCATTCCCATTGTCCTTCACTGAACCCTCTCTAAATCAGCATTGCTGTTTATAAGATGGAGACACTGGTACTGCACTCAGTATTTCAGATCAGACTATAGCATTGGCAGTTTAATCCTTTCTCTATTAGTTCCCATTCTTTATGCATCTTAATATGTTTGCTTATCTGGTACAGCTGCACATTAAGCAGAAGTCTTTACTGAAGTAATTTACAAGGATAACTAGGTCCCTTTCTAAGTTGGTACGCTAATTTGGAGCTCTGTGAGGTGTTGAGTAATTCGTATTTTTTCCACCCGGTGTACCGTACTTTGCTTTTGTTGATAATTCATTTGTCAGAGTGAGTAGGTCACACAGTTTTGTTTGTTTCAGAAGTTGCACACAATCATCTCTGAACTTAGGATGAACTATTTTTTATCCCTTGCAAATTTTGCTGCCTCACAGCAATTCCCATTTCCTAGATGATTAATAAATGAGTAGATGAGCAAGAACCTTGGGGCCCACCGCTGTTATCCTTTGACATGATGAAATTGACCATTTAATCCTCCCCTTCACCTCCTTTCCCTCCACCACTTCTTGATCCATCACTACTTAGCTTCCTTCGTAGCTTCTTGCAAAGAATTTTGTCAGTGGCCCAGAGAGGTTAGAATAAATTACACCAGCTGCTCTTCTTTATTAACATATTCAAGGAGTTCTAGGGGATTAACACAACAATATTTCCCTCTGCAGGAACCGTGCTGATTGGCTCCTATTTTGTCGTGGTCTCCCAAGTGTTCTTCTACTTTGTTTTAAATTATTATTTCAACTAATTCATTATGTTCACCCATAAGGCTTTCTGGTCTATTATTCCTTCAAACTCTTAGAACTTTTTTAAGTATATAGGTATTTAAAGACACATCTATTTAGCGATCATCCCCATATTCATTCTAGTGCTCTTATGTATATGTATTAATTACCTACAGCTAGTACTGTATCTTTAATGGTGAAATTTGCAGGTGATGGTTTGGTGATGAAACTAAAAATGATGAGGTAAGATGCAACCACCTAAGAATGTGGGTTTGGGGTGGATGAGGCAGGGTAAAAGCAGCTTGTAATACGAAGTGCTATCGCTACTGAACGTATCATGCCTTTTTCATTGACAGGCTGGGTAGGTGAGGGGAGAGCAGTGGATTTTGTCTACCTCAACTTCAGCAGGGCTTTTGACACTATATCCAGTAAGACCCTCATAGGGAAGCATAGGAAGTGCAGGTTAGATGAGTGGACAGTGAGGTGGTTTGAGAAATGTCTGAATGACAGAGCTCAGAGGGTTTCAATCAGCAGTACAGAGCCTGTAGCAAGCAGTGTTCCCCAGGGGTTAGTACTGGGTGCGATCATGTTCAACAAGTTCATCAATGATCTGGATGAAGGGATGCAGTGTACCCTCAGCAAATTTGCTCATGATACAAAACTGGGGGGAGTGGCTGATACACTGGAAGGCTGTGACGGCAGTCATCAAGACCTGGACAAGCTGGAGAGTTGGGAAAAGGGGAACCTCATGAAGTTCAACAAGGGCAAGTATGGAGTCCTGTATCTGAGGCAGAATAGCCTCATGCACCAGTACAGGTGAAGGGTTGACCTGATGGAAAGCAGCCCTGAGCAGAAGGGTCTGGGAGTCCCGGTGAACAATAAGGTAACTGTGAGCCAGCAGTGTGCTCTTGTGCCAAGAAGGCCAATGGTATCCTGGGATGCATTAAGAGACTATGAGGTTCTCTTCCCCCTCTACTCTGTTCTAGTGAAGCCATATCTGGAGTACTGTGTCTGCCCTGGTGAAGACACATCTGGAGTACTGTGTGCAGTTCTGGGCTCCCCAGTTTGAGAGACAAGGAACTACTGGAGACATGACAGCTGAGGGTTACAAAGATGTTTAGGGGACTGGAGCACTTCTCTTACAAGGCTGAGAGATCTGGGTTTGTTTAGCTTGGAGAAGAGGAGACTTAAGAGGGGATCTTTGCAGTATCTAAAGAACAGGTGTCAAGAGGATGGAGCCAGACTTAGGACAAGGTGCAATGGGTACAACCTTGAACACAGAAGTTCCATGTGAACATGAGGAAAAACTTTCCTGTGAGGGAGACAGAGCACCGGAACAGGCTGCCCAGAGGGGTTGTGGAGTCTCCTTCTCTGGACACACTTCAAAACCTGCCTGGATGTGATCATATGCAGTCTGCTCTAGGTGAACCTGCTTTATCAGGTTGGTTGGACTAGACGATCTCCAAAGGTCCCTTCCAATGCCATACCATTCTGTGATACTGCACTTCTGTAATTCTGTTACTGTGAATACTTTGGTACCTGGGCCCAAACTTTAGAGACAATAAAGAGGCTGAGACAGGGACTGATACATTACATAATGTTCTAAAAAAACCACTCCAAGACCTGAAATACAAAATATTTAGCAGAGCATTAAGGAAGCTTGGTCCATTTTCTATGTTCAGATTAACAGGTGACTTAATTGCGTTCCACAAATATCTAAAAGGAGAAGAATGTTTCTGATCTTTGGAAATGGAGAAGAAAATGTCATGCAAAAAGGCACTGATTATGACTGGCAGCAAAAGGGATTCAAAGTAGAGCTACTGCATGCTTTTTTTACAAGGCTTACTGTGAAATAATTTGCCAATTGATGGAATTTCACCCACTTGAAGCCTTAAAGCCGAGAGTAAACTTCCCAGTAAAAGATATGTTGGAAAAGGAAGTTACAGGTTCCATGTAGAAGTTACCAAGAAAAAATGTTCGCATGTAAAACTATCTATTAGTTACTACTTGTATACAGCATGCAGCTGACTGGTTCTGCCAGTGGCCTAAACTGTTGCTGGCTTTCTTTCTCTAAGTAATGCAGCAACTCATTTTGGTTTATTGAAATAGTTCAACAAATCACCTAATTGCATTCAGGTTAACCAGCATGACTAACTCTGCTTTTGGATGGAAATTTAATATTCTGAATAACCCTAAGCAATGCCTTCCACATTCCATATTTCTTCATGAGACATGGGTTAATGAGATAGCTCCTGCCACATTCTTGGCATGGTAAGAAAATGTGGTTAGGTCAAGTGGGAACTTCTGTCTGTAGACTACAAAGCAATGAAAGGGTAGAAAGCTGTTTCATTTAGGCGCTGAGAACAATGTAGCTTATATACTCACTTGGTTTGCCAGGTAACTGAAAACATGAGTTATGCTGGGGAAGTGGAACCTGTCTTAACCACCGGTCTTAACCTTTCAGGCTTAACCTGATCTATGTGAAGGCATCACGAGTTGGACAAAGTCCCTGGATACGCAGCTAGGGTGAGAGGAGATAGTGGAACAAGTGTCCTGCACTGAAGGCATGGTCTTCACCAAACCTATAGGGGGACGATCATGAGAACCTTTGTATGTGACTGAATATCTGCTGCCATTCTTTGTTCTACTTGACCTGTATATATCTCCAACCTGTACCTTCATCATCTCTGAAGGAGTAACATATTACAATGAGGAGGAAAGAGCTGCTGAGCCCAGCACAGGATGTCCCACCCCTAATATATCATTTCACTATTAAGGGATACCTCCCCAGTCAAGAATACCTGCATTAGATACAATGGTGTCCAAAGCACTTCAGTTTGACTCAGCAGAAGACTACATGGTGTACTTAACTCCCCACACCTTGTAGTATCTTGGGAATCTAAACCTTGAGAACTTGCCAAAAATTACAATAGAAGTTTGTTCATATATTGAAAACTGAGTCCCAATTTCTGAGGCAGCATTCAGAAGGGTGCTGGTTAGCTGCAAAAGCAGCACAGGTATCAGGACAAAGAAGGTGGCTAATTCTGAAAATTTGCTGGCCTTAAAAACAAACTTATCTTAACTCAGCCCCCAGCTCCCCATTTTCACAAATATTCTAATAAATAAGTTGATTGGCATGAAACAGAGAAATTGTGAATTCTCACCCCTACTGTTGTACTGAAGAACAGAAACACGGCATATGATTAAGGTTACCAGTGATGCAAGACTACTTGGGTAATTGACACAAACTGTTAACTTGAGAGCTACAGATTAATAAGCAGTCTCAGTTTATAAATGGATTGTCGTTTTGGATTTACTGAGAAAAATTTGAATTATTTATCCAGATCTCAGCTGTGTGATTCAAAATAGTCTGCAGAACTAATTATGACTAATTTTATTCTTTGTTTGCACCTGCCATTTGTTTCTAAAACCATAAGGAAAAGAAAAATCTGTTTCAATAAATAATGATATCCCGAGGCCAGCCCACTTACGTTTGTTTTTTCACTTATGTGTGTACTTTTTTTGGCACTTTTTATTGATTTAGGATATGCTTAAAATACAGATTTGTTAGCTTCTAGCCTTCCCATAGCTGGGCAAAATGCTCCAAAACTTTGTGACCGTAATTCAAGCAAGTGTGTTAATGCTAAATTCTTACAGTGACTAACTAGCAAAGTAAGACTAGACTGGCAGTTTATTTTCCCTTCCACTGCCCTTTAAAGCCAGGGTATGTAATGGTGGCTTAGGACACATAGGACAAATGCTTAACTTCATCACAGGAACCATTTACAGCTAAAGAAAAATTACTTTTGGGGAATATTTCTTTCAGAGAATGAACTTAAAGCCTATCTTGGTGTGGAACTACGTATCACAAGTGGAAGGTCCAAGATGATTTACCTCTTAGTATGTGAGTCTAGGAAGGTGGCAGGCAGTAGTCCAGTGTTAACCTGCTTTTTTTCTTGTCCTGTTCTGTCTCCACTTCAGGTGGAATAAGAAGTGAAAAAGAGGAAGGACAAAGAGTAAGCCCCTTGCAAGCACTTGTTGTCCATGAGAAATGGGAGTGAGACTGCTCTTTTCTGTCTTTCATGTGAGTACTGTGTGCTCAGATTATATTTTGGCTCAGGCCTCAAGTTCTAGCTAGTTTTAGGATTGCAAAGCATCATGTGAAACACCAGTACTCTGATCTTGAGCTTTGCTCCAGTATTTCAAATTGAATAGAATACAAGCATAAAACTGATTTTCATCTAGCTAGTGACTAAGTCAGACCGAGAGTAGGTTAACTTGCCCACTCCTTAAGACAAGTTGGACCAATACCCTTATGTGGATTTAGGTCTCCATTGACAATGATAGAAATACAGTGTCTTAATACCTGCAGTGCAGCTATAACTTGGTTTTCCAGTTCACTTGCAGGTCCTGGTCCACTGATCATCAGCCCTGTATGTATGTGTTATTTTGCCCTTGGATTACTCCTTGGGACTAATTCAATTTGCTCTCTCCAAGACCTAATTTGGGTGAAATGTAAGGGAACAAGTGTCAGTTCACTGCAGGCAGTGTAGATAAGACTACCAGGTTTGGCTCATCCTTTTTTCACAAAATCCTCTAAATACACATATGTAAAATATCCAAGGCAATAAATATAAGGCCATATTCATCTTTTCTTTCATGCCTGATAACAGAACCCTTGGGTAATTGCCAGAAACCTCACTGTAGTGAGCTGTGACAGTTCTCAGGTTTAGGCATTTTTCAATGTAAAACACACACAAAAAATGTGCATGCATTAAGGTCACCACTTGGAACCAGGAGGATACAGAGGATCATTGGCTAATCAGTGTGAATGCATCCTGTCTGTTCTAGAGGCAGCTAAACCTAAGCAATGCGAAATACACAACCAGTCTGTCACTTAACCTCTGGCCAAGACAGATGACTTTATCAGGGTAGGTGTAGTCTTTGAGAGGTGCACCTTTGACTGGGATCAGTATCTGTGAAATGGGATCATCAAAGTTTCCAAACTTACAGGAATGTGGGTATGAGAACACTCTGAAGTACTGATGTGAAAGCAAGTAAGTCCATCAGACAAAGGTGGAGTGAAAGATGAGAGATTTGTCCTTTTAGGGACAATCATCTCCAATTTACACACTGAACTCCTGGAGCTCAGAGATACTGCGATAGTGCAGAAAGCCCTTGGGTCAGGTTGTGCCTTTCCTAGCAGAGTGTGACATTTGCACTGGCACAGACACTTCCGTAGTCCTACTGCAGCCTGGGAAGCTGCTCAGCTGCACCTGCCGATGCCCAAAAGGGATGACTCTGCCTGAAGGGGAAATGCACACAGTTAGTGATCAGATGTGGCAGCAAGGTGGGAAGGTGCTGCAGGCAGCAGGAGCAGCCTTCTGTTGAGCCTCGAGGGTTGTGACTGCCAGGGTGGGCTTGGAGTGAGAGCCAAAGAGAGCAGAGCTGGGGTGTCGAGGGCTTCTGAAAACGCAAATGCAAATGAAAGTGAAAATGATGGCTGCCTAAGTCACAGCTCATGGAGTAAAGGGTGCTGTTATAGATGACTTGCCTAGTGGAAACTAAAAGTACTTCAGAGATCTTAGGAGTGGAAGATTTCATTTCCTAGAAAAACTAATTTAAAACTGCTTATCCTACCTATCTGTCCATATATCATAGGTAATTCCAGGTGCCTATCACTGTCACCACCAGTCCTGTACTAAGAATCTCTTTATATCAACTTGTCTCACACGGTATTATCAAAGGGTTCGTTAAAAACAGATCCTTGCAGAAAAAAATTACCTCTACAATTACCTCTGATTTTAGCCAGATTAAAATTATAGGAAAGAGTTGAATTTTAATTCTCTTGAAATGCTGGCATAAAGGCCCAATTATGATGTTTTTATTTTGGATGTGTTTCATAAACAGGTGATATGAATAAATTCCTGAACAGAGGGTTCTGTAGAGGAGTAGACAATGGTAGTTCTGACATTCTAAATGTACTGATCAAGTGAGGCTTCACAGGTGCGTGATTTGTATTTTACCATTGTCTCATTGAGCACTTTTTGAATACATATTATTTTCAAGTATATTCTTGTAAGCAATAAGAAAAAGACAGTTCATAAGGAACATACAGAGGAAAACTTTATTTTTGATCAGAATTGAATAATTGTAAAAAATTTTCACTAAGGATTACTATTAGGTGTTTTGTTAGCTGCTACTGTCTTGATGTTGAAGGCAGCTGAATACATTCTCCAGTGATGCAGTACTTCACTTTATCTTCTTGTGGTTTTCTTAAATATTTGCATTTAGATAGCAGTCTTGTAATATGAGAAAATTTATGGAAAACTAGAATTTAATAAATTGCAAGGAAAAGGAAGATAGAAAGGTTATGTGTCAGATACAAGCAAAGAAAGGAGGAAGAAAAGAGGAAGAAGGACTTATGAAACAAAATTAGGAAGTAAAGGGGACACTAATAAGAAAGCATAGATATGGCAAAGGGAAAGTTTGAAGAAAATGAGATAAAAAATGCAAATGTTTTAATACTGTGACATTGCGATGCTTCCCTATTTTTCTATCCTTAAAAAAAAAAAAATGGTGACAGACACAGAGAGAATGATAGAGCTTATATTTCCTTTAATTCGGTCTTGGAAGAAAATGCAATCTCAAACATTGGCACACTGTAGCCAGGCTCCTGGCATTGCAATACTTTGTTCATGATGAAAGAATGTTGTGACTCAACCAGAGAATCATCCCACAGCCTCCACCTGATTTGGATTAGACCCAGGCAAAGACCTGCAATATGTTTGCTCACCTTTTGGCATTAGGAAACACAGAAAACTGAAATACAACTTCTCTGAGCAAATGTTTTCATTTCACATTGTCCTCTGCAAAAGCATATTTTGCATGACATTGGCAAATCTGCCAGCATCCCAGTTGCCTTCCAGTTCTTTCCAGAAAGAGTTTACTTTGAAGTGCATCAGTTAAAGCCCTAAAGATCAGTTTGGGTTTTGTCTGCACCAAAGAGCTGATCATTTTGTAACTGCATTAGTGGCAGGGAAGCAGTTTAGAAATAAATGGGTCAAGCTTTAGTCAGCTGCTCACTGAAAAAAAACACAGACAGGGCATTTAAAATGTCACCTCCTGTTATTACATATCTATAGGAGAATACAAACCGTACAACAGATGACAGCAGATGTGGCTGCATGAGCATTTCTTACGTGCTTCAGTGCAGAGTCAACCAATTTGGATTAAATGCCCTTTTTCGACAAAGTACATCAGCAATATGAATAAACCCCCTTCCCTCCAGTGTATTGTGAGTGGACTTTCTGACAGAGCATGAGGAGCAGGCAGCTGAGGAAAGAGGGCAGAGAAGAGAGCAGCTAAAGCCACCTCATACTGTTCCACCGTGAGCACCACCTACTCTCACAGCATATTCTTACCAGTCATGTTGAAGCATACTACAGGACCTTTTCTGAATTGCCTGGCATCAAAACTAGGGATGTTGTTAATAATTTTGTTACCCCCTTGGTACATATTCTGCATTTTTTACCTCAGCCTTCAGCACAATATTCTCTGAGGACTGGCTGGCTGTTGCTGTACAGTGCCAGTGCAACCAATTCCCTCTGCCAGTGTGTCCACAGCTGCTCAGTACTGACCTTCTCCTAGACATTATTCCTCCTCCCCTCCAATTCAGCCTTGTGGCACTCTGTTGCTCATATAATCACTCCTTAACATGTTTCTGTGAAGATGAAGGTTGACTCTCCCTATTTAAATCATTGGGCTTGCTTATCTGACTTGCTGTAAATGAAATGGGTGAGGGAGAATGTCATAACCTGTGGATCCAAGGGGAATATATTCTGGCAGACAAGTTATAATGGACAAGCTGAGATCACTAAAAGCCTTCCCCTAGCAGATATTTTACAGAGTAGCATTGCTTACACCTTTTAGAGACATCATCAGGTACAGATTGAAGAGCAAGAAGCCTAGAATGAATCTGAAGAATAAGTTAGTCTTCTTTCCCTGAACCTGGATTTACTGAAGCTGAGATATGTAGCCCCTCTCATGGACAGGTGTAG